>JAJEKV010000043.1:8219834-8953600 GCA_021234155.1 Isoetes taiwanensis
TGACCTTACATTTTTAGCTTCATGGTCAATGTTGCAGTCAATGTTTACTTTATTGTCAATATGTGGTGTAAAAATTACGGAAGCTAGTATTCTAGCGTAAAAGAAAACGATATCAAATGCTCACGAGTATAGCCATTCCTTCTTTGCAGGACTAACCAATGAGCTCATCTTCAAGCTTTGCATAATCCATCTAGAATAAAGCATCGGGATAACCCCTTATAAAGACATCTTTAACTTTCTTCTCACTCTTCCTCCTCCTTTTTCCCATCTACGGGCTGGAAATAATTTCTTTCTTCCTTCTTTTTGAGTCCTCAATCTAGAGGGTACTTGGCTAGAACACTCCAACCTTGCTATCTACAAAGCAATTTACATTCTCACCTTTTAACTTCTAACTAACTGGCAATTTGCTGCTCACTATCAATGACGTTCTCCATGGATACGAAGAGCTTACAAGATGCTTACAAAGATGCCTTGATCTATGTTTTCATAGCATTCCAAGGCAAGATAGCTTCTGCCATGTTGTGCATACCTTGCAAGATCAACAATAGGTTCATTGCACATTCGCTACAAACTCATTGCACATGCTTGATTTAGCTTATTGTTTGAAATATGCAGATCAACAAGGTCTCAAAAAGAATATTAGACCCTAGTCAACATTGCACCTCTTCTGCGACATACCTTTGAAATGCTAAAGAACGTATATCCATCACCTCACCTTCATCGTGCATTCCATCATATATACCAAGTGCTAAATGGCCTCCCCCAAATTTGAATGAGCATTAAAAATCGCATTGACTACATTCTGAGAAACCTTACTAAATGCCCGGTTCTCTTCTCTTAAGCTTCCACAGAAAGAAAGAAAGCAAATGATATGATTAGCTAAGACAATGACAGAATGAAGAACAGTATTAATCATCTGGATATATAACCATCTGCCAAGTTCCAGTCTCCACATTTTGAGCACTCTAACAGGGCTTGATAAGCAATATCTCTGGACATGGAGGTTCTAGCTCCAAATGTTTTGACTGGAGGATTTATTTGTGGACCCAGGCATGTCCATTTGATGTTCCATTCTTCCATTTAATTTTCAGCTTATTAATCTCTTTGCTTCTGTTAAAATGAATCTTAGAAGTAATAGAACTATTGCCTATGCACCGGATGCCAATCCTGAATTTCAAGCTGCGAATGATCCACCTCCTCCTCCTTCTAGGAAAAGTAGATCTATCAAGCCATTAATCTCTGCTATAAAGCATATAAATGCTGGAAAGAAAGTTGTGAGAGCTCCTGGTAGGGGTTCTTGGACAATTGAATCTTTAGAGTCTGCCATACATTCTGTTGAAGATGGTGTTTTCACCACTTTCTCTCTCTAGCGCCTTGCTCCACTTTCTCTCTCTACTTTCTCTCTCTAGCGTCTTGGCCCTCCTTCTCTCTCTCGGCTCTCCTTCTCCTCTCTCTCTTTCTCCCCCCCCTCCTTCCCCATGGTCTCTCTCCTTTCTTATGGTCTCTCTAGCCCTACCAACTCGCTAGCCACACCCCTTCTAGCTACCTGGGTGTCTCTCTAACCCTTTACCACTTTCTCTCTCTGACCAAGACGACTCATGGCGCGCCAATAGCATGTGCCAAGTTCTAGCATACTCAAAATTCGCAGGGTGAGTCGCCTTCTGCTCCTTCCCTGGGTCCAATCCCATTCTAACCTATTCCAAAAGCTTCTTCGAATCAAGCTATCCCAAAAGAATTCCGACAGTAGCCGGAATCGAACCTCCCCCCCCCCACAGGGTTAAACCCCCTCAAACCCCCTCGTGCCAACCGCTGAGGGCAGGCATCGTTTGTGTTTTCTAAACATTTCCCAATTCTTAATAGCCCCTTAACTCTCTAATCCCCTTCCATACCATACACCTCATGGCCACTTCTGTAGCCCCTTGCCCGGACCCCCATTTGGAGGGAGACATTCCCCAGCCCCAGCCCCAGCCCACCTGGGAGAACCAGGGCGAGGGACCGCCGTGAAAACGGCCTCGATCGGATAACAGGGACAAGGGAGAAACCTCTTCCATGAGGAAGGAGGCCCGAGCAAAGGCCCAATCCATGAGATCGACCCGGGAGACGGATGAAGGTTGCTCAAGCCCGACAATGCACCAAATGCAGATGCAGACGAGGGCCATGAAACAAATGGAGGAACAAATTGAGAGCAACAGAGCCCGGATCGCAGGATTGACAACAAAGACACAATCTTCAGCGTCCCACGTGCTCAAAACACAGTTGGCAGCAGAGAGGCAACGGATTGCAGAGATGGGGACCCGCATGCAGCAGTTAGAAGACGGGCTTCGCTAGGCACACTTTGAGAGGCAACAAGATAAGCAGGGCCTTGCTGACCTGCGAGCTCGCATGGATTCCCTCCTCACCACCATCGAGACTATGGCACGGACAAGCAGGGTGTTGAGCAGGATACAGTGGCAACTATCTCCCGCCTCAAGTCAGAAGCGGAGGGGTCTGCCACCATAATACAAAACATCTGAGCCACCTTCGAAGCCAGCCAGGCAGAGCTAAGAACCCTACAGAGTAGGGCTAAGACACAAGATCATGAGAGATAGGAGCTCCGGGCAACCATTACCCAGCAAGGCAGGGGTCTCCGTGCAGAGGTCCATGAACAATTACGGCAGTGCACGAATGAGTTGGCCAGGCAGCAGAGATTTCAACAGGAGCTAGGCTCCCGACTCCAGGCAGCAGAGGCTGCAACACGGGGCCGGACAAGCCCACATGCCCCACAGCCCACAGGTCGCCAAACAGGCAGACAGACACCACCTACTCCATCTCATACACCACACCGCCCTTACTGTGAACAGCCCACATACTCCAGACAACAGGCATCACCTGCTGGGACAGCTAATGTTGCCCCGCGACTCAGTGAGCAGCAAGAGCAGGGCTGCCGACATCATAATGTGGTGGTACGTGGACTCTCAGAGGAGGCAAGAGAGGTCACCAAGCGCATCCAGGATCAGATCCTATCGCGCATGGCATTTCAGACTACAGTCCACATTGCTCGAGCAAGCCGTCTCGGGGCTCAACGCACAAATCGCCCGCGCGTTGTCACCTTCACGGTGGCAGACATGCGAGTGCGTGAGGCAATTTTGCGTCATAGTAGGCAATTGAAGGGGACTACCCTGTATGTCGACCAGGATCTTACTCTGATGCAACAGGAGTCCCGCCGGCAGCAACTGGATCAAGTCAGGGACGTCCGCCGTTGAGGGGGTGCTGCAGGCCTGGTCCGAGGCAAGCTTCGCATTTTTAGGCCGGCACCTGCTGAGGTCACCGATGCAATACGTCAAGCTACTGCCAATCCTGCTATTGCCACCAGTACCCCTACTGCACCTCCTGCTCCTGCTGCCCCAACCGCTCCTGCAACTGCTGCTCAGGCGCCGCACACTGCTCCCCCTGCAACCGGAACATATCATCGAGCATCTACATCAAATGCCAACAAATAAGAACTGTGCCTCCGGATGGTATCTTGGAACTGTCGGGGCTTCCCTTGGCAGAAAGGGGAGAGTCTCAACTCTATTGCACCAGATATGGATTTCATTTTCCTCATGGAAACATGGGAACATGCAGGGCACAGACCGCCGAACCTCCCAGGCTATCTGCATTTTTCGGTGTTCAATGAGTGCATAGGCAAGCGAGGGCATGGCGGGGTTGCCTTACTATCGTGCAACCTTGGGGCACTCAGTCTCGCTGCACAAAATAGACAGGTACAATCACTACTTGTGGGTGCGTGTGCAGCATGACAGTGGCAGCATCCTCTTCATAGCAGCATGCTACTTTCCACATGCCGAGAGCAACTTTTATAACACTCACATTAGAGGTAATTTGAGATCTCATTTTGTCCCATTAAGGGATGCTTAAAAAGCCACATCAGCTTTTTAAACTGTCCAATAAGAGAAGAGCTCCAGTGTATTTTATTCCAGTATTATGTGGCAGCAGTAATTAATGCAGTTCTAACTAACTTTTGCAGTGTCATTTTTCTACTATAACTTTTGATCAAAAACTCCGATTCGAACACTATTTGTGGCAATGGATTCGTCTCCTCAAGATCTTTCTAATGACAACCCATTGTTATATCTTTTGGGATGTAAATATATAAGAAAAGAGCAAAAAACCATATTTTTTAAGGTTAACACATATGGCTTGTATTGAAATACATCATAACCATATATCACTTGAAAGATCTTTTCATTCTGCATCTAATGCAACAAACGCCGCAGCATTTTCATGAGTAGATCAAAAGTTATAGGGAAAAAACGACAGCAATGAAGTTGTTAATGCTGCATTAATTGCAGTTTGATGTAGAGTACTCATTCTATTGGAGGATTCTTATGGGGACAAAAGGAGATCTCAAATTACCTCTAATGTTTGGGTGTGGATAGATTGAAGTCCTATGTCGATCTATATGATGACATACAACAGCACAAACAGTTGGGCAAGGTTATGTTGTTTGGCGACTTTAATGCACGCACATGAGCCGAGCAGGTCCCAAAATTTGAGCCCCTGGCAGAGGACGTCTTGCAGTTGAACTCCGCAGAGGTGGCATGGTCAAGGATATCAGACGACAACCATATTTCGTGCTATGGCAGGCAGTTGTTGTTGCTGGGTGGTATCTTTGACCTGGTTATTTGTAATGGGTTGGTACAATGGCCATCTTCCAGCCGCTGCACTTGTAGACAGGAGAACCAAGGGGGCGGCTCCAGTGTGGTGGATTATCTGTTGGTTGAGGAACAGGATCTGCACCTGGTTACCCATTTTTCTATTGGAACAGACACTCGGGACGAGGAATTGGACTCAGACCACC
Organism: Isoetes taiwanensis; assembly: GCA_021234155.1. Classification (NCBI taxonomy): domain Eukaryota; kingdom Viridiplantae; phylum Streptophyta; class Lycopodiopsida; order Isoetales; family Isoetaceae; genus Isoetes; species Isoetes taiwanensis. The sequence goes on from JAJEKV010000043.1 coordinate 8,224,672, forward strand.
AGCCCCTGTTCGTGCATCTCCATTGGCAAGCTCCCCGTGCATCTACTGCCTCAACACCCTGTGCCCCACCAAGGCTGGACTACGACCCGCGGCATGGACCTATTCCCAGTTGCTTGAGCATGACCTGGCGGGACTGCTGCAACTCCCCACACTTCAACATCAATTTGTTCAAACCGACTCACCCGCTCGACAAATGGCCGAGATGCTTTGGCGAGGCCGCTCCAAGAAATCTCGGTAGCGCCACCTTCCCCCGCAATAGATGGTTCGATCATAAGTGTCGGAAGCTTAAACGCGAACTCCGGCAAGTCACTGATCTCACCTCCCTCACCCACAGCCATCAATCCACGCCCTTCCTCAAGAACAAGAAAGCCGATACCTTGTAGAGCATCGGCACTGATGTTTGGTCTCCCCGATCGGCACCCCAAGACATTCGGAGAAGGGTCTTGAGCAAGACCGCATGTTCCCCCACGTGGAACATCACCTCGGAGCAATGGGTACAGTACTTGCAATAGTTTTATGACCCGCTCGGGGGCCGGACACCAGTCCCTCCACAGATAGGCATGGCTCTGGTCATCACAGAGGGGGATGTCATCATGGGCCTACAACGTCTAGCTAATGGAAAGGCAACAGATTTAGATGGCATGCAGGCGGAACTTCTGAAATGGGCTGGGCCTCCACGGTGCCTATCCTCACGGCATTATTCAATTAAGGATTGCAAGAAGGCTTCCCTCCGCAGTGGACCACTAGTAGAGTTGTGCCTATATACAAGGCAGGGGACCCTCAATGCCCGGCCAACTATCGTACTATTATGCTCAGTTCTCTCTTTGCAAAATTATTGGCTGGCATCCTTGAGCAGTGGATGACAATATGGGCAGAGGAGGCAGATGTGCGAGCTCTCACACAGGCAGGTTTTCGGCCCAGGCATTCCACCATTGATCATATATTCACTCTGCGCACATTGATTGAGGATAGCAGGAATCACCAACAAAACCTCGCATCGTTGTTTCGCGGGATTTCGCAAAAGCTTTTGACACAAAGTCCCGGACAAGTTATGGGACAGATCGCGGCACCGGGACCCCCTTGACTTGCGTAATGCAAGATATAGGGTCAAGATGCTCAGCCGTATGACATTGTCGACAAACCGATAATCAGTAGTATTGGAGTGCGTCAGGGTTGCCCCCTCCCCCCCACACTCTTTGGCCTATATATTGACCACCGAAGATTGGCTCTCAAGATGGAGGTGCGCGCCATCTCATGCATCACGTAATCCGCAACTCATATATGCCGACGATGTCAACCTCCCCGCCTATACTCCGTGAGGACATGCAACGCCACCGGATGTTCTTGACACTTTTTGCCGATTCACTGGCATGCGAGTTAACTTGGCCAAAACTCGGGTGCTGCTACTTTCATCATCCCGTCAGCCAAGGCTTCCCTCATTCACTTACCAGGGACAAGATGTAGAGGTGGCTCCGACCTACAAGTACTTGGGATCGAGTTCTCTGCTACCACCCACTGGGATGCTGCCATCAGGTTGCGGGTCACGGCGGGTTGGAAAGCATTATATGCCATGCAAAACAACAGCCACAAGGCAGAGTTGTATGCCTGGGGCCACCAGTCATACTTGTTTCGGGCCTTGGTCGAGCCGGTCCTCTTGTATGGGGCAGAGGTGTGGGGTTTGGTGATATCCCTCAACACCTGGAATGACCTCGAGCAAGTGGAGAAAGCCTTCTTGGCACGAGCCCTTGGGGTAAAGTCCACAGTTCCATACCAGATCCTACTCCAGGAGACAGGTTTTCTACCCCTTCAACAGGCTGCATTGGAACGCCATATCATTTACTTCCAGAAGGTGGTTGCTATGGGTGATACACGTTTGTCCAACCTTGCTTTGGCCATGGCGATGGGTCCCCAATGCCTCAAAGCCTGCTGGAAGGACAAGCAAGCTCAGTGGTTCTCATGCTGGGGTGTACAGGCAAACAGATGCGTACGTGTAAGGACAAAGAAAGATGACAAGGCACTTAAGCGGTACCTAGATGCTACTTTCCTTAGCAAGCTCTGGGATGCAGATGCTCTGACTTGCGTTAAGCTGGCACACTATCAGCAGCAAGTCAATCCTAGGCTCACGAGAGGCCCACACCAGTACTTGTACACCCAGTTGCCCATGAAGAAGCACAGACTTATAGCTTCTATTCGCACGGCTGCGCATCGAGACAGGACGTTGGGCTCGGGAAGCATGGGCACAGGAGCAAAGGCTTTGCCAGTGTTGCCACCAGGCGCCATTGAGGATGAATGTCGTGCCCTCCAGATCTGCCCAGCGTTTGCCCATATCCGAGAGCGGTATGTTCGATTATTAGTGCCTAGCCAACCGCTGCATGAGTTATTGAACACGATGTCAGTGGGTTTATTGGGGTCATACCTCCAGGAGGTTATGGATGCACGGACTCAGTTGTGTCCTTCGGCACGGTATTGCAGTAATACGCTTGCTGCTCTCTTTTTGTTTGGGCCCCATAGGCCAATCGGTCTCCGTGGATGCTAAAAAATCTATTCGATTCCATCAGAAAAGCTGGTCTGCACTTTGGAATTCCACAAACCATGCTCAGGAACCACTTGTATGGGAAAAGCAAAAACAAATTTGGTTCTATTCCAAAAGGTTTGTCTCTTGAAGAGGAGAAAATACTTGTAGAGTGGGCTCTCCAGTTAGCTGATGAAGGGCGTGCTGTGAATCTATATATTATGAAACAAAAAGTTGCAGCCATGACCATAAACAGATCAACATGTTTTAAGGATGGACTGCTTGGTAAGAAGTGGTGGAAAGGCTTTAGGGGTAGACATCCTGAAATTACTTTCGGAACTGCCCAATGCATTGAATTGCAAAGGGTGAAAGCAATGTGTACCACAATCTTCAAAACTTTTATTCTACACTAAAACATGTTTATGATGAGCACAGATTTGATCCATCACGAGTGTGGAACTATGATGAAACAGGAATTCAGGCAGGATGCAGGACTGGAATGCGGGTGATAGCTAGAACGGGACAAAAGAATGTAACGGAACACGTTCCAAAGAGTAGAGAATGGATGACCGTCTTGGTATGTGTAAACGCATCAGGTAATAAAATTCCAAATTTGTATGTTTTTAAAGGTAAACGAATGAGAGATCATGATTTAATAGCTGGATGTGAACCTGGGGCAGTCATGGCTTTCCAAAGGAAAGCATGGATTACTGATGCCTTATTTGAGGCATGGTTAGATCACTTTAAAAATAATGTTCCAGGAGAAGTTAGCAAGGAAAGGCCATATCTTTGTGATGGACATGGCAGCCATGTTAACATGGCAACTATCTTAAAAGCAAGGGAAATTGGATTGCATATTGTCCAATTGCCAGCTCATACTTCCCATAAGCTGCAACCTCTGAACGTTTCCTGTTTTCGTCCATTCAAAGTTGCATTTAGAAAGTTAAGGGCTCATTTTATGCATCATAAATATGGTGTTGAGCCAACTAAAGAAAACCTGGCAACTATAGTATTTGATTCATTGTCTACGGCCCTTTCTCAAAGTAATATATCTGCTGGTTTTCTTAAAACTGGAATTTGGCCATGGGAACCAATGAAGGTTCAACCAGAAGTTGTGGCAGATAGAATGGAGCAGGAAAGATTGGTTGCAAGGGCATCAGTAGTTGCAGCAGGTTTTGGAGCTGATACAGATAGAGTTACATTAGGAAATGATGCAAGTGATGGTGCCAATGGAGCAGAAGAGGATGGAGCTGAAGCTTACACAGAGGCAACTCAAACTCATATTAAATTGATACCCCTCTCTTTTTTATTATAAATATTAGTTTTTCCACTAGTATTAGCAATTAATTGGAAGTATATCCTGAACATCTAAAGGATAGATTATATGTAACGTCAGATGAGATGGTGCAAGCTAAGCTAGAATACCAAAGACAATGCGAGGAAGCAGCTAGAAGAGAAAAAAAGAGTTCAGACACAAAGAAGGGAAGCTAAGGAACTGGAAAAGAAGAGAAAAGAGGAAAATAAAAGGCTAAGAGAAGAGAAAAAGGCAGCTTTAGAAAGAGCTTCCATGCAAAACGTACAGGAATCTACCTATAGATAAAAAAGAATTCGGAAAAAAACTGTAAGGATGCTAGAATCTGAAATGCGGGACATGGATGAGGGTGCTATTTTAATTCCTAGGAGTCCATCAGCTAAAGTATTAGATTGCCCAAACGTTGACAGTCAGACACTTGCAGAAAAAATGCAAACTGCTTTAAATGTTGAGGCTGGATCTAGTCAAGAGCTGAATTTGTTTGTAAACATACCAATACCAGTTGATAGTGAAGATGTTGAAGACAATCAAGAGAATTGTACAAAGAAAAGAAAACTTGAAGATCCTGATGATGACTTTCAAGACTGCAGCAGTGAAGATTCTGATTGTGAAGGAAAATTGAAAGCATTAGATGACCTTTACAGGGCTGAAGCTGATGATTACCTCAAAAATTTAGATCTTTAACAAATTTGAAGATCATTACCTTGTACCTCTTAATTCTTTCTTAATGATCATTCCTGTCATATCAAAATAAGGAACAATGTATGAAGAAAACCTCCTTCAAGAGGTATGAATTGTGAACTACTTTATAACGTTTCAAAATTCTGATCTACATTTTGTATTCCATTAACTAATTCATACTTCTATTTTGCAGGTTCCCCAAGTTTAGTGGAAACCAATAGGGTTCAAATCCCTCTAAATTTATTGTCTTTTTGATGTTTATAGGTTATAACACTGAGGATTTGCATTGTGCAAAACAGGTGAATGACTATCACCAATAGGTTGACTAAATTATGCAAATTGAGGTCTCAACATCACCATTATGGTGAAGCAAGCTCACCAACAAAAAATCTGAGCTATACCATATATGTAAGCTACACTCAGCATTATGGATATCTGCGTCACAGAAGCAAAGCGCACCATTGCAAAAAAAACATGACCATTAAGGGCTCTAGACCTCTGAACTTTGATGGCTTATTGTGACTTCATTTTTCTGTTTTAGGTTGATGCATAGCCATATTTCGTTTTAGCATGTCCTAGAGCACATATTTCTGCAAACTTTTCAAGATTTGCTCTTATGTTGTGGATTTCCAAGACATTTTTTGCTTAAGTTCACCATTGATAGGGACTCCACCTTATGTATCTAAAACCACTGGCAATCTTTTGGCACTAAGAAAGGCCCTCTATGATCTTCATTTCTTTGAAGGAGGAGATGTCATGGTTCATGTTTGTCAGATGAAAACTATGATTGACGATCTTGATGCTACTGGAGTGCAAATCACCAATGATGAGAAGGTCTGTCTTCTGTTGAACAGCTTTCCTAAATCATATGAAGGGCTCATTATCAATCTTGAAGGGCGTCTAACTAATTACACCTTTGAGGCTGTCATAGATCGTATGAAAGCTGAGTTCCTTTGACGAGGGCATCTGAAACCATTCACCATTCAAACATATTTTCACCTCTTACCATCCTTTGCATTCTCCCCGATCTGTGCGCATGAGACACAACAAGCATCAGTTTGGCATAGCTTTGGGAAATGTTTCTACTCAAATTCTTGATGGCCAGATCAAGATCCTTCGATGTTCTTCATGTTCCTGGACTCCACAAACAACTCTTATCAGTAAGTGAAATCACCATTGTTGGTTTCCTCATTTTCTTCTCTACTAATGACTGCAAAGCCGCAAAGTATTCCAAGCACAATGTCATCTTTACACGATCATGCTTTGGAAATCTTTATCGTCTTGATGCCAATATTATCCAAGATTCTGCATGTGTTGCTCAGACCTCTCTCTCAGTTGCACAACTTGGGCATACCCGACTTGGTCATTAAGCTCCATACCATTTTCAAATCTTTGCCTCCAAATGTCTTCTTCCTATGCTACATCCTCCCAAAGAATCTTGCACCACCTGCCTTCAAGGCAAGATCACATATACCACATTCCCTCTTTCTATTGCAAATGCATCTTGGCATCTTGAATTAGTCCACAATTATTGATATGGACTCTTCAATGAGCCCACATGAAGAGGTGCCAAATACATGTTATTATTCTTGGATGATCACACCCCCAAGCTATTTCTTCATCTTATTGCTTTTCATAAGTATGCAGATTTCATAAGTATACTTTTCAATAGTTCACAGTTTTTCATAAGTATGCAGAACACTCTAGTTGTCACCAACTTTTGCATAGATGATGATGGAGAATTCCAGTCAAAGTGCTTTCATCAGTATTGCTCTGACCATGGTATTCAATGCGAAGTCTCTGTTTCTTATTCTCCTAAGCAAAATGGTCGGCTAAAAGGGCCCACCGAACTGTTCTGCAGATGATCCAAACCTTGCTCATTGGCATAAATGTTCCCATTCAATTTTGGAGGGAGGCAGCCACTACTGCTGTTTACCTTTTGAATCGCTCTTCCTATAGAAGTTTTGATCACTGTATTCCTGAAGAAGTCTGGACCTCTGCTCCCATTTCTCTTGAACACTTACGATCTTTTGGCTGTAAAGCAATTGCTCATATCCCACAACCCTCCTCCAAATTGAGTCCCAAAGCTGTTGTCTGCATGTTGTCGTTAGATATTCCACTACTAGCAAAGCCTATCACTTATACAATCTAACTACACACAAGCTTAAGTTTAGCTGCCACGTTCAATTCTGCAAAGATACCCCCTGTAATTTTCCACCTCTCCCTTCTAATTTTGTTCTTGTTGACTTTCCAATTGTTACTTCATCCACTCCTATCTTCTGATCCACTTCCCTTTATCTCTTCTTCTGTTTCAGAGACCCAAGATTCCCCTAAGACGCATTATTTCATTATTTGTGGACTTTGTTTTGGTCCATTTTGATCCTAAATTACCACCCATCAATCAGTCTTTGCAGATCCGAAGGTGCATGGATTTGAGGGGTGGCCAATTTAATATGCAATTCCCGATAGACAATATGAATATGCAGACTTCTCGAAAATCATTTGATGTCAAATTGGGCGGTCACCCGATTTGATGATGGACATGACAGTAGTAAAAGTTTCTATGGGTGGCCAAAGAAGGAAAAACGAGGGCAAGCATCCAGAGACACATATTCGTTATGTCCAGTTTAAAATGCAATTCTATCTCGTACCTTGATGAAGCCGTGTTTTGTAGGGTTTTTTAGTATAATCATCTTGCGTTCTGAAATCTTACTATGCACAAGTTTTATGATGCCATGATTGGCACAATTTCCTTGGTATTCACCATAGAGAAAACAATGCCAAGATGTAAAATGTTGTCGTGAGGATTTGGATATGAAAAAATGATGAGAAATGAGCTCGATGTCCTATTAATAAGTTGTCATAGTCAGAAGTTCTGAGCATAAGACGAATCGTCGAAAATTACATACCCCCCATCATAATGGCCATCATTTTAAACCCATGATATTTTTCTGTATATTCTACAAATTTCGTGCAATCCTTGTTCCAACTTATGCTAAATGAAAGCAATTTCTTCCGTGAGTTCCAATGCCTCCACTTGCCTTTCCAGTCTATAAAGTTTATCTATAAGTTTCTCAACAACAGAGTTGTCTGATGTGCTCCCTGTAGAGCCATATGATGCACAACATGGGAATCATCGTCCACTTTCCCTAGACAACAAAGTGCCTCAATAAGAATCTTATGAGTATCTAGATCAAGAACAAACAATGTTTCATCTAGGAGCTCAACCAGCTTCATTGTTGTTTTCAGGGATAGGTTCAATACTGTATATGTTTTATACTCAATACATATTGTTCGAATGATACGGCACAAATTTGAAGTATAATACGTCAAAAATATGGCAAAAAAAAATTCCGACGCCGGGAACTTTTTTTAAAGCGAAACCTTCGCTTAAACTTTACGCAAAAAAAAAAAAAAAACCTTCAGTTTCGCTTACGTGAAAAAAGTTTCGTGTAGTTTCGCTTATGCGAAACTGAAGGTTTCGCTTGCGCGAAAATTTGGAAAAAAAATAAGTAAATAAATAAATTTTCGTGTAAGCAAAACAGATTACGCGGAAAAAAAAAATCCGAAAAAATAAATAAATTTTCGCGTAAGCGAAACCTTGAGTTTCGCTTACACGAAAAACGTTTCGCTTACCTTCGGTTTAAACTTGCCTACGCCAAAAGTTTCAGCGTGGCGGAGTTTAAACTTTAAAAAATTTTTTTTTCCGGCCGGCGAGGGAAAAATACGAAAAATACGTATTTTTTTTAAAAATACGTATTTTAACTAAAAATACATATTTTACCTAAAAATACGTATTTTACCTAAAAATACATATTTTTGGACGTTATACATCCAGAAAAATAATTTCGTACGTACAGAATCTATCCCTGGTTGTTTTTACGGAGTTCACATATCACCACTGTATAAGTAGGTGCATGAGTAACATATCCTCAAGACCTTTCTGCCAAAAGTTTACATGTGTCAGTCACCATGCCTGCATTGCATAGATATCGTACCATTGATTGGCACACTGTATCATCAGAAATGATGTTTTGCTAAAGCATTTCTTGTAAAAGATTTCTGGCTAAGGCCTTAAAGTCCATAAATGATATTGAAATATAGAGTAATTGTGGGAGTATGACCTTGAACGACCATCTACTGCAATAGATCATAAGCCTCAATGAGCATATCTGCTTTGCATAAACCTATAATAACATTGACATATAAGCTGCTACCAGGTATATGGCCCACAACCATTTTGAGCCCTATAATCCATTTCAATCTGCACAAAAAGGGTTTTGTTGTTCATTGGAAATTAAAGATTGTCCATTTTGAGCTCTCCATTTCAACCCTCCTATGCCATTGTGTTTGTGCTGAACTACAATTTCTACAACCACATGCCATTAAAAGCATCAATGCTCTGGCTTATAATTTTGCTATGAACGAACTATAAGATTTGCTCAACACTGCCATGATCAAAGCCCTAGTAGTCGCTATCTAGTCTGCTGGAGCATGATGTGTAAGACTAAAGAGGGAACGGAAAGAACGAGGAGAGGCAAAGTAAATTTCTTGAATTTTTGTAATAACCTGGGCTATAGATGTAGAAATTTAAAGATCCAATGGCATGAATTGAAATTTGTTGAGCTGCAATGTGGATAGGCCTAGAATCTGAAAAAATGTTGTAAGAGGAGTTAGGCAAGCCTACTAAGTATAGAATGATGTACAATGGCTAGTTAAAATAACTATTTATGTACTTGGTTGGTAATGTTAAGTAATTAGTTGGTTGGTAGTTGTCACATCATACCACATTGGCAACATCTTTCAAATATATAATGCTTCATGTTCAAATTGAGATTTGAACAACATATCTAAGACACATACTACACTGTACATGACGAGACTTGCACTCACTCACTTCTCCCACCTGATGGCAGCCAGTATTTTTAAGGAACCGAGTATATATTCTAAGTATTGATTTTGAACCATGTAATCTAATCAATTTCAAAATTTTAGCCAGTATAAGGAAGTCAAATATCTCAGAGAATCTAAAATGGTAATGCAACCCAAAAAAACCTAATGCAGTGGTGAGTTGTGGATGTCTTAACTGTGCCACAATGTATCTAGTACGGGGATTTGAACCCCTGCCAAATATAGAGGCTACTATGCAAGCAAGATCCACACATTTGCACCTTTGTCCCATCCACCCTAGAATCAGAATCATTAAACATAAAATTAATATTCCAGTCTAAAAAGATCCAAAATTGTTCCCATCCCTAAACAACCACAACAATAAAATCTGTTTTTTTTTTTTGAAACATGGAACATCAAAGTGTGAAACGAGTGAAAACTAGGCCGCGTAGGAAAAAACGGGCATGCAAAAGATGAAATTCAACAATAAGAAGGGGTAAATGGTCCGTCAATTTTCAACTCTCCTCCTGCCATTACTTGAGCATTTTTTCCACTATTTATCATCTGCCTCTTTCTTTTCAAACAATCCACCGGAATTAAGTTCCTTCTTTCTATTTATCATTTGCGCTTCATTCTTTGCAACACAGGAATATGGCCGCTGCATGCACCCCATTCATGGCCGCCTCAAAGCCGCAACAGGTATCTCCGTTCCCTTGATTTCGAGAAAAAATGTATGAACTCAAGATTGAAACCCTAACCCTATATAATGCGGATTTTTTTTTCTAGGGATCGTTGCATTCCAACAAGTTTATTTCCGGCATTGAAGGACTCAGAAATTCTGTTTCTTTCCGGATCAAATCACTTCCAGCGTTTCGGATATCCTGTGCTCTGGTAATGCAGTATTACTTCTAGTTGGTAGTATTTTGTTCAGGATGGTAATGCCTTTGATATGGCTTATGGTTTCTTGTTTATGAAATTGAAGGCCGAGCCACAAACACTTGAGAAAGTTCGACAAGTAATTGCAAATCAATTGTCTGTGGATGTTTCTACAGTCACTCCAGATGCTAAGTTTGCTGATCTTGGAGCAGATTCCCTTGACACTGTGAGTTCTTTTGAGCCTGTAGTATTTGTAATTTTTCTAGTAAAACTTATAGTAGTTCCTTTTCCATAAAAGTATCATGAATATATGTGAGTTCTTTCTCCAAGCATAGATGTTTGTTTGGCTTGGTTATAAGATGATAAATTTTTGTTTCATTTTGCTGATGGCATTTGTAGGTGGAGATCATGATGAACTTAGAGGAAAGCTTTAAGATCTCGATTGCTGAAGATGGAGCAAGCAATATTGTGACTGTGGGAGATGCTGCAAGCATGATCCAACAACTTGTTTCTCAGCAAAACTAGTTAGGACAAATCTTTTAATTGTGATAATTCTTCTTTTATTCCATTTGTAGATGAGGTCAAAACAATGCACGACATGATGAAGGTTTAGAGAATTCACAAATTCTCTTATAAGTTCAATCATATGTTTTTTTTTTGGTGTTATAGCTTTGTGAACTATGAGGAGATATTTAGTGAATACTAATAGAAAATTCCTTTAAGCTAATGAAGTAATAAAATGATCTTATTAATTGCATTGCTATTGCCAACTTCTCAAGCTACGGAGTTATTGCATACCTATTTTGGTAGATGGATACCCTTTATGTTGAAATAAATCTGGGCAATGAGTAAAAAATAATGAAACTAGTTGTATTGTTTATTCTATGTTCACGTAGTTGGGAGGTAACAAGCATATTTTTGAGTTGCCCGAAGGGCAAACCTTAGGGATGGATGGGGTGAAAATGGGATATGCCCTCCATATTTTAAATTGAATGTGGAGATTGCAGGACAAACATGAATTGAGGGTTATTCTCGAACATTCACCCGACTTGTATATATATTTTCATGATATATATTTGTATAGTTGATAGCACTCTTACTAATGTCAAAAACTTTTCCTCGAAAACTTTTCGAGGGAAGGGTTTTTTTAACCCAGGACAGTAATAATTCTATAGCACTCTTTTATCAGGTCCCATAGATTGATTGGTCTCCATGGACGATAAAAACCATTATATCCTATTCTATTCTATTTATTTTTGCAATGCAATATCATAAACTTCTAGTAAAACATTTAAGCTGCAAATGTCTTGCTCCTGGATTCCATATATTTGAACAAGACTCCTTATCCTGTGTTTTGGAACTTAAAAAGTCATTTTTGTAAAAGTATATGTGCCCTACCATGGCAGTTGGATCAAAACAATCAAATAAATATGTGATGTACCCATGGACTCCAAAATCTAGAAAACATTAAGAGAGTCCTTAATGATTTCGCAATAACGCATGAAATAGGCTGAAAGGTAGTCAAATTAATGGTATTTATATAACTCTAAATTGAACAAAGCAAGGTTTATGCAGTTGGATCAAAACAATCAAATAAATATGTGATGTACCCATGGACTCCAAAATCTAGAAAACATTAAGAAAGTCCTTAATGATTTAGCAATAACGCATGAAATAGGCTGAAAGGTAGTCAAATTAATGGTATTTATGTAACCCTAAATTGAACAAAGCAAGGTTTATGCTTTTTGTTGTGGGCTTAGTCTTCTTTTTGGTTAAAGCGCCTGACCAACAGCTGGAATCCAAGCATTACCACCCAAATTACACTTTCTCCATACGACGAGATATAGCTTAAAGTGGCTCAGAGAATGCAATGATATAATTTTAAGACAAAAAGGTCCCTTTTTTAGAATATAAAAAATCTCAAACTTTCATTCTTGAGCACTGTTTGTCTTTTGCTTCTTTATGTTTCTGCTCATTAGATCTCTCAGCAATGGCAGCGAGATTTGTTTAGAAACATACTTTATTTTCTCAAAACCATTTTTCTTAAGCCGCGATTCAAAATTTGCAATTTTAAATGAGAATAGCCGCAGTGGAATCTTCGGATCAAAAGCGAAATGATTTCGTCTTGCATCGCTTAAGGGGCTCTGATAAGCCAAGGAAAGAAAGGCCATAACCATGATCCGCTCTATATACTGAAAAATAGGGGAAAAAAGGAACAGCGACGCCGCTCCTTAAATAACAGCGCAAAACTTCGCTTAATAATTTGTAAGGAATAGAGACATAATTTGATGCAACCATTTATTACATTAGTCTTTTCATGTGAGACTCGAGATAATGCATGATTTTGCTTTCCCTTTAAGCCTCATTCCTAGCTTAAAATTTGAAAGTAGGTTCATATTGAGAATGATCAAGCTGTTTATATAATTGTAAAGGCTATTCTTATTTATGCGTGTATTTTTAACCTGACATGCACTAAGTTATGTAAATTTATGTTGTATAAAAATCGACCCTTATATTATGTTATGGAGAAGATAAAATATGAGAATCTACTTCATATGGCCTTTTTTTAATGCAAAGAACCTAGTTATTTTGGACTCTACATCAGATTCTTCAGCAACAACTCAAATGCCTAGAATATATTTGAGGAAACATAAAACTTTGATATCAAAGTTCTGTTTGACCTGCCTTTTGTCTATGCCAAAACTATTGGACATTATGTGTTATGTATCAATGTGTCACATAACTAATCAATGCTATAGCTCAGGGTTTTTCCTCAAGTTACATGCTAAACCATTGTTTTCCCTTGTGCAACCTAGCAAGAAAAAGTGGAAAACTTTAAGTTGCAAATAACGACCGTACAAGGAACACCATAAACCCTAATGGAACATACAAAAAAAAAAACAAACAATAAATTTAAAAACAATTTTGGCAAGCCTAAAAAACTATGCCTGCCAAAACCATTACGAAATTGAGGGTAGTCTACAGTTGGAGCATATAATTATATACATTGTTTCAATAAGATGCTAGTGTGACCACCTAAAGTGTCTAAAGAACCTACATGTTTCAACTCCGAGTTTGGTGTGCACATAGGTTTTTGTCATATCCAACATCCATATCCATGCTATAGATAGAGAAGATTGAGAAATGAGGAAAGTGGTAATTTGAGGATGATAGAATGTTACGAATTGAAACTAAGACACTTGCAAGTTTTTGGAAGGAACCTGGCAATGCTGCTGGAGGTGCAGTAAGCTCCGCCTATCATAAATAACTCCAACGAAGTGGGTAAGCACCACTAGCGCATCCAAGAACCTGGAGATGTCATAAGTTTTTCCTATAAAGAACTCCAACGAAGTGGATATGGTTCAGTCACCACCATTCATTTCTTCCCGTCACCTCTTCCTTTTGGGCATGGTAAAGTTTTTTCATTTCTTCCCTTCAATTATCTTGCTATCTCCTCCCTCGGGCACCTCACCCGACCCACAAGCATGCCTTGCTAGTAGTTCCCTTGCAAGTCTCTACCGTTAGAGAATCCCTTACAGGACAAGGGATCTGAGAGCCTACTACCAGGGTTTTTCCTCCCATGTGGGGGTTTTTTCATCCCAGTAGTAGGGACACATTGTATCGTAGCATTTGTCTTTTTGGTGTGGTTTTATCTGCTTTGTGTACTGCATGTACCGTCTCATAGGTCAAGTTTGGCCTCCGCGGACGTTAAAATATACTTCCTTCCTTCCTTCCTTCCTTTTCTTCACTTTTCCATACTAGCTAATGACTAATGCTTGAGTGACCTTTCTTTTTGGTGGACATGAGTTTTATTTTTCTACAAAAAAACATAGTTAGAGATTAAAAGTAGAAACAGGTGGTTGAAAATATTTTCTCACATGTGATAAACAACTCAAAAGCTCATGTACATTAATCATGATACAAAAAGTTTACCTGGTTTTAAATCCCAAACTCAAAAGCTCGTGTACATTAATACATGATACAAAAAGTTTACATGGTTTGAAATCCCTATGGGACAGCATATGCTTTTCAAAACCGTAATGAGAGACAATAAGCTAATCATATTATCTAGCTTTCAAGCTAGAACATCCCAAGTAATCTTTCATGTTGCCCGTGCTGCTTGAGAGCTCTCCACATTACATGTGACAATGACGTTGTCATGTGTGACACTATGGCATCAACAAAGCAAAATCACATTGTAGCTATACAATACTCTTTGACGAAGCTAGAACTCCAATCTCTAGCCAAGTCATTTTATTTTCATACGACCAAATATGGCCTTGATTGTTGAGAGGGCTCCAACATATTATATTGGTCTAGTCTTGACAAGTACTGAGGTCTTTAATCGAGCTAGAACTCCGATCTGTGGCGAAGTAATCTTCAACAACCAAACATGCCAATGATCCTTGAGGGGGGTCCATGATATCATATTCGAGCCAGGCATGCCATTGATCCTTTAGAGGGCGTCCTCCATATCATACCCCTCTTTTCTTATATCATAAGTTCTAGCCAGACATGCCATTGATCCTTTAGTCCATATCATACCCCTCTTTTCTTATATCATAAGCGTCTTGGGTAGTGACAACTTAAAGTACCCATATCTTGATGAGGCTAGAACTCCAATGTCTAGCTAATGAATCTTCATTTTCATGCAACCAAGCATGCCCTTGATCCTTGAGAGGACTCCACTATATCATGCTCATCTTGCATTGGATTCTCATGCGACCAAACATCCTTAGGGGGTTCCACCATATCATACTCAGCTTGTCTTGAGAAATGACAAGTTAAAATACCCATGTCTTTGATCAAGCTAGAACCCCATCCTGTAGCCAAGTAATTCTCATTTTCATACAACCAAACATGCCCTTGCTCCTTGAGAGTGCTACAATCAAACCTCTCAATAAATAACTCATCTCCAGCTCTTGCTTTGGAGCCTGAATAGCGCATGTATTCTTGTAATACACATGATAATGGCCAATTTTGCATCTTCTTGAAGCTGGCTACTAAACACCCTGTTCTGTGCTTGCCACCATTGCAGTGGATTAAGAGCGGATAATTTCTTGCATCCAGTAATACCTTGAGGAATTCATAAATCACGTCCTCGGGCATTATAGAATTTTTCTTGCTTCTGATAGGAAAGTGAAAGAGATTAATTCCATTCTTGTTCAGAAATGAGAGATGCTCATAAGGCTCCGGGCATAAATAGACGATAGATCTCAACCCTAATGTCTCCAGAAAGGAAAGATTTTGAGCAGTCAGATATGCAGACCTGTAAATTCCGTGCTCCATCAGCGCAAAATTCTTGGGCGCCAACATTTTCTCTTCGCGGATCGCTCTCGTTGCCGGAGTAGACAAAGTGCACAGTAAGTAAGCACTTCTAGTATGTTGCACACAGTAAGTAACGAGCTCCTTATTAAGGCAGATGTTAGGGCAGATCATGTTCTCATTTTGTGCACTTTTTGTTCGACCTTTTTAACAAAAGGCATTTTCTTAAATTAGAAGATCCGCACAAGAGTTGGCTCGACCATTTTAACTAAATTTGGTTGGACCTAGGATATTTTCTTAAATTAGAAGGCTCGCACACGCATTCTACCGAATATGTTTTTTAGATAATACTTACTCTCATATGTCACTTTGGCAAGCAGTTCTTTTGGCCTAGCATGAAGAAGGAAATCTTAAGCTATGTAGCCAGATGTTTACCATGCCAGAAGGTGAAAGCCTCTCACCAAAAGGTTCCAGGAGGTATGGATTTTATTGTGGGATTGCCTAAGACACGAGCAGGAACATTGCCGCCGAGAAAGATTGTGCTACTATTGCAAAGAAGCTGGGCATATTTCAGCTCGTTGTCCTAGGAAGTGGCAAAATAGGGGCTAGGTCCGTTTCCCTCTAGTGGGCATCGGTGTTTCAATTTGACGGTTTTCGAAGGACACGCAACATATTTTATGCCTTTTTCCATGACAGAAAGTTCTCAAATCCCAACCTTTATATGCAAAATGATAGAATCCAAATTTTTAATAAAAAAAACATGGGCAAATACATATTTTGTATTACTTGCACCACACCTCATAATATAACTCATAAATTACATATTAACAAGTGCTAGGGTGGGGTTGCTCGCTTCCGCGGAAGTACCATACTCTGTGGTACCAAGGATCCCTTACCTCGCTGCCCCACTCGCCCTCCCAACACGTGGCAAGTGTCGCTCTTTCATCATACATGAACCCACGGTGCCTCGTACCAGGGACCCATCCTTCGCGCATTAGAATACCCTCCATCGTGACCATCCCGAGGCATGATTCAATGCTGGGGGCTAGAATTGGAGGGCTAATTCCATCCATAACCGCCTCAAACGATATGGATTATCAAGAATACCCAGCTGGCTCGAGCAATTCCATCAACAATTCCTCAATCCGGCCAAGAATCAAGCATGTCCCCTGTTTTCGCTCACATTGGAGCGATGATGTCAACTAGGGCCCGACCACAGATCAATGCCACAATTCCGAGCTGTGAGAGACCAACGACAGCGGCAAGCAAACGGGTTTGTGTGCCAAAAGCCAAGAAGAAAGGGGCAACAGCTAGCGGATCTGCACCTGCAATGCCAAGGAGACCAACAAAGCGAGGGCAATGGACGGAGGAAGAGATGTCGACCGCACTTGACGAGGTAAGTGAAAATGGAATTTCAATTAGAGATCTAGACAGTCCGGCATACCAGAGTCGTCCATCAGGGATTGGCTATATGGGCATATTTCCAAGAAGAATGCAAGGCATCCCTAGATCCTGACACCAGCCCAAGAAAAGGAATTGGTTGATTGGGCAATAGGCAGGGCAGAGCAGGGAATGGGTGTGACTCTGGCTGTTGTAAAGGAGCGTGCAACCGAGATGGCAAGAGAGGGTAATTCGGCCTTTGATGTTGTGCCAGGGAGCAAATGGTGGAAGCTTTTCAAGCAAAGGCACCCTGAGATCTCCCTTAGGAGTGTCGAAACATTGGAAGTTTCGCGTGCCCGGGCAATGGATCAAGCCAACTTGGATGGCATCTATACAGGGCTGAAAGAAGTGTATGATGAGTTTAACTTTCCCACCTTAAGGTTTGGAATGCATACGAGACAGGAATCCAAGCTGGGAAAGTAAAGGGTTTGAGGATAATTGCCAGGAAAGGGGAGAATAGGGTTAGCGAGCTTGTGATGAATACAAGGAAATGGGTAACTATTCTAGTATGTGTCAATGCAGAAGGGTTCAGGCTGCCTAATCTTTATATTTTCAAGGGTACAAGGATGAGACAAGACAACATAGCAAGATGTGAAGAGGGAGCAATCCAGGCAGTGCAGCAATCAGCTTGGATGACCACTGAATTATTCAAGTCATGGCTATCCCATTTTCAGTCTAGAGTCCCTGGAGGGGTGTCACCTGATCGACCTCATCTTATATTGCTGGATGGCCATGGTAGCCATGTGGAACTGGATGTCATCCTTGCTGCCAAAGAGATGGGCATACATTTCGCCCTACTACCTACTCACACATCACATAGGCTACAACCACTAGATGTCTCTTGCTTTGCACCTGCATTCAAAAGACTAAGGGCAGACTATATGGTGAGGAAGGATGGGACTGAACCAAAGAGGGAAGACATAGCTAAACTCATTTCCAAGGCCATTGCAGCTGGTCTAACAGTCTCCAACATAAAGGCAGGTTTCATGGCAACTGGAATATGGCCATTTAACCCAACAAAGGTGGTTCCTGGAAGGGAAGGATTAAGATTTGCAAGGGAAGACGTGTATGTGCCAGCACCACCCATTGGACAACCATCAAATGAGGTTGTAGATGAACATGAGAATGTTGTACCTAACGTCTTGCATGAACCATTAGAGCAATTCGAGGGCTGTGTGCATGGCATGGATATGGAAACCAATGTTGTAGAGGGTTACAACATGCAAGAAGTGGATCTACAATGGGAAGAGCATGTCCAGGCATCACGTGAACATGCCCGGTGCTACACTGGCCATGCAGCAGGTCCTCCTGCAGCAGGGTGTTAGGAAATTGTGGTCAAACTTCACAGGTCCAAGCAGAGCCAAGTACACAAGGGACATCCTTGAGAAGGATGGGCATTGTTCCTAATCTGCATGGCAGAGTTTATATCAGCAGTGATGGCTTCTACCAAGCTCTTGCAGCAGAGAAAAGGCTTAAGAGGGAGCAGGTAGCCCTCAAGAAGATTGAGGCAGCAAAGAGGAGGGTTGAGAAAGAGGAGGCCAGCAGAAGGACTGCTGCAAACAGGGCAGAAAGGGAGAGTAGAAAGCAAGCAGAGGCCTTGTATGAGGCCTCCACTAAGAGATTGCGGGATTTCATCTATCCAACTGGCCAATCAAGAGTTCGGGGTTGTATTTGGTTGCCAGAGACCATTGAACGAGGCTGCAAAGCAAAGGAGGCTGGTTGTTAGGCTCAGGCTGAAAGGCAGACAGGGTTTGAGCACTGCTTATTGCAGTGCACCTAGACCTAATATGGATGAGGATAATTTTGAGGCCTATGTGCCGAGCAACCAACCAAACAACCTACTAGAGACACAGGATATGGAGTGCAGTCTCGAAGACACTCACTTATGTGAGGGAGATGAGGTCAACCCCAAGTCAATCAGCATAGAAGGGGGTATTCCTTAGGCAAACCTACAGCAAACAAGGTAAGCAACACTAGGAGCCCCTTGAAGAGATGGGATCTTGCCAGCAGTCAAAGACAGTTCAGCCCTCTTGCGCGCTCCTTGAGGATGGACACACAAGGTTGGATTAACTATGTTGCAACCAACACAGGGCCAGGAAATGAAGGCGTGCCTGCAATTGACAAGGCCAGGCACATTAGGGAGATGGCTGAAATAGGTGTGGATGCCCAAGCCCTTGCAACAGCACGTGGCATGGACGAGGGTTTCTTCAGGGTTTGGAGAGCAGACATGGCAGAGGTATAACTCTTTCTATATGCAATTCATTCAATATAGCATTTGGTAACACCTCTATCTATGCAGGTCCAAGAGGCTACACTAGCCATCTCTTTGAACACGAATGTTGCAGATAAGGTATGTCACCTGCTGTCCTATGATTTGGGATGGATAGAACCGTGTGCTTTATTACTAAATCTTATCAATTAATGCAGGATGATTATGACTCGGACGAGACAGTAGAAGAATAGGAGATATACTTAATGGCCAAAGAAGCCATGATAGAATGAGAATGAGAATGATTTTTTATCGTCCATAAAATGCCTTTACAAAACACTCTTGCAAAATAGCACTCTTTCAAAATACAACAAAACATAAATAAAAAAAATCAAAAGGAAGTAGATATGGCATATGAAGGGCAGGTTTCAAACACTACTACAAAAACACGTATAAATGGCACAAATAAGTGTCATTTTTTACGTATACAAATGGCACTTTTGATGCCCTTTATCCTCCGCCCTTTTTGTGCCATTTTTGTGTGGCCAAAATATTTGTCATTTAAGTGTCGTTTATGTGCCATATTTATGCCATTCAACTGCCATTTAAGTGACTTGCATTCTGTCATATATGTGACTTAGTTGTGCCATTCATGTGTGTTCGTAGTGACACGCAATTTGTGACATGTTTATGCCATTCAACTGTCATTTAAGTGACATGCTATGTGATGTATATGTGATTTGGTTGTGCCATTCATGTGTGCTCTAAGTGACATGCATTGTGTTATTCAACTGCCATGGAAATGACATGAATTCTCACATGTATATGTGGTGCTTGTGCCACTCAAATGCCATTAATGTGACATGTAGGTGACATATATGTATGTGTTGATTGTGTCATTCAAGTGCCATGTATGTGTAGTAGTTGCGACATTCAAGTGGCATTGATATGACAAGCATTATGACACATTTATGGGAAGAATTGCTAATTTTTCATTATTTAAGTATCATACATTATCACAAGGATATTCAATAATCATATTATGTGCCAAATGTATAGACAATATGAACAAGAAATAAGTTTGCAATAAAACTTGCAATTGCAATACATTCAACAAAGTGTACTAGACAATAACTCAATAAGTTTATTGAGAAATATTACTTAATAAATATAGTGGCCATATGATTACTGAGTTTATCGCATCTTTGAATGTCGTAAGTTGACTTGTTGGATATAATAACTGATCATTCAAGTGTCCAGGGTTCACGTTTTGAATCGCAATTGAAGCATTACCATTTCCAATGGGTTGAAAGTGGCAAGTCTTCTTTGGATCCAATGAGAAAATTCTTCCATGACCAATGATAGATTTATTTCTTAGATCAAGAATTTGGACTTCACTATTCTCCATTCTCAAAGAACTCAAGCACTTGAATCACAAATATAGATGTTACCTCAAAATTTTTTTGAACATGTTTTGTCGGCGGGCATTGTTTTTTAAACTTGGGAATTGCACTTCCCTAATGTCCAAGCATTGAAGAAGATTAATGGAACACATTATATAATTCACTAAGTAAAAGTATTTACTTACTTGGCTACCAATCGAAGCTTCTTTATTCATGACTTTTCTCGCCGCCTATGGACATTTGTAAAGGATTTATAAGGTAAAATAAAATGAGCATGTATAATTAATGAAGATGTTTTCAAATTACCTTTTTATTCATGTCTTCCTCGAGTTGTTTCTTTTTTGCAGACAAGCTTTCAATTTGTTTGTGCAACTCCTGAAGCACAGATTTAGCATCATTCACTGATTGTGAAACATCAACTTGACCTTCTACATGCTTTTCAAAGCTTTGTGAAAGAGCGATCGGTTTCACAACACGTTTGCATGTAGTCTTCATATTGAAAGATGGTGAAGAAGGTGCACATGTTCCCTAAAAATGCATAGAGCAATAAAATAAATACATATGAAGTTCGACATATTATTTTGAAAAAACACAAATGGAACTTACATTATTTGATTTCTCGTCTAGATCTAGCATTTTGACTCCCTTTGGTACAATTCCATACCCTTTAGATGTATGAGCTTCATTTGCAATTTCAGCTGTGGTTGTGACCTTTGCATCTTCTCTTTCTATAAAATTGTAACCAAGTGTAACCTTAATTACATAAAAAAAATCCCCAAGTTATAAATCAAGATTTTTACCAAATACATATATGTTCCAGCATAGCCCCTTCTTCCTGTTTTGACAGTTTGCTTTTGATCAGCGCGAGCCTTTTTGTTGCGAGTGCTTGAGTTCTAAAGTAAACGAATTTAGTATTTGCATTCAAACTATCTATACGATCTAAGCAAAATAGTTAATAATATACCTTGTATTGGCTTGTCTCCATATATGCAAGAAATTTGAACCACATATCACTTTTCATCCACTCTGGCTTGGTAGGCTCCTCGTTATTTTTTCTCGCTCGCAAGATGACCTGAGAAACGCTCCTTCTTGCATCTCTAATACCTTTAGAAAGGCGTTTTCGCCAGTATTTTTTGTCCCATTCAGCCCATGGAATAACAAACCAATCCTAGTTTCAGAAAGCAAAAGTCAATAGTTCTTTATTAGCGAAAGAAACAAAAACATGATGCATTATGATTTCATTAAAAAGTTAATTACCTGTATTGTTCTTCGCACATGGTGCAACTGTCCACTAGGAATTTTTCTCAAGTCTGAGATAGAAAGATCAATATGCTTTTTGATAAGCACATTTTTTTGATATGCAAACTGCGGGTAACAAGCTTGATTTGACTAACAGTTCGCTATTCTCTATGTTGGCCGTCCACATTACTGAAGCACTAAGGGAGGAACTCAACCAAGTATTATGGAAGAATGGCACTTTGGGGGAGCTGGCTCCTATTTCACTGCAGGCCTGGAAATTTATGGCCAATATCAACGATACTAGAATGGAGAAGGAATACAAGATCATTGATAAAGGGGAGTAGAATATAGAAAAAGAAAAAATCAGTGTTCCCTATATCACCACCTTGGTCCAGAAAGAATGCTCATGTCCCTACGGGCTCTACTGTAACCAGAGTAATCTAGACATGTTCTCTTGCAATACAGGTTGCATACAGGCTTTTTTGGAGCTGGTTAACTTGCTAACCAACAATTTGCAGAAAGTCTGAGAAAACTGAAACCAGGAGGATGCTGGATTGGCAGGCTGTGTTCCTAAGGCACATTACACGAATCCATTTTCCAAATTTACAGGAGCCTACAGTAGCAACAAAAAGCCATATAGCCATTTTAAAATAAGACATCTTATCTATCTTTATCAATGGGAAAGTGTAAAACACAGAAAAAATAAAAATTTCCAAAAATAGGCAAACAACTTACACGTAGTCTTCATTTGGCCGCCTATGTTTATTCCAGAAGTATCTAATTGAGGAATGCTGCCATCCAAGTTCGGCTTCAAAAATGGACGTTGTTGATATGCTTCAATTCTTTTTCTGGTAAGAACTCTCTTCTTCCTTTGAAGCGTCTTCTTTTGTAAAATAGATCGTTTAGGAGCCGGGGAAGAGACTTCATCATCAAGACTCTCGTCATCTCCATCTTCAGAGTCCACATTCTTCCTCATCTGGAAATCCTCATCCTCTGTATCTGGTTCGGAACTTGAATATCCCAGGGATCCTGATCCTGCATCTTCGAAATCATCTTCAAAGTCCTCAATGCCCAGCATTTTCATTCAAGGATCTTCCTGCAGTCTCTTCCTCGGATATCTCAAGTGAGGGCCTTTAGATCAAGAACAAAGAACAAGAAAGAATCATTTTCGTTCCCGTTCGCGGGAGAATCCTTTTTCCCCCTTTTCTCATTTCTTTTGTTTTTTTTTCTACGAGGAGGATTTAGTTAGGGTCTAACCATTAACTTTAATTATTTGAATAGGTAACTATAAAATAATTATTTGAATAGAGTCTAACCATTAACTTTAATTATTTGAATAGGTAACTACAAAATAATTATTTGAATAGGTAACTACAAAAGGACCAAACATGTATATTTTATTTTGGTCTAAGCATTAGCTTTTTATAATTTATAATATGTAACAAAATTCCAACATTTATTTTTTAATGATTTATAATAGGTAACTACAAGGACCAACAATTATATGGATCATGTTGATAAGCCCGAAACATTTGAAGAGTTGAAACTTCAAGCCATTAATAATGGAGTTTCAGTTGTCGAATGCCCATGTTCTAAATGCAATGGAACGAGATTGAAGTCACTTGATGACATTCATCAACATTTAAAACGCCATGGTTGGAGTCGTCAACTGAAAGAGGTGCGAGACCCTTCCAAATATTTCTTTTTAACTTTATTGCATTATTTATTATTGATAGTCTTAAGCGTTGCAGGAAGGTAGAAGTATAGATAATCATCAAATATCACAAACGATTCACGACACCTTCGCACTAATTGATAGTGATTATGGGAGTCACATACCTAGAGGTGCCAATGACGATTTTCCAAGTAGCAGTGCAAAGGTAAGTCCAGTATGTGAAGGAGATATATTAAATGGTGGAGATCCATTAGATAATGGCCATAATGAATCTGGAGATCCATTAGATGATGGCCATAATGAATCTGGAGATCCATTAGATGATGGCCATAATGAATCTGGAGATCCATTAGATGATGGCCATAATGATTCTTTGAAACCACTATATGACGGAAGTTCATTGAACATGCTATCCGCCACACTTTTGATTCTTAATTTACAAACTATGCATGGATGGTCAAATGCTAGTCTTGATGACCTCCTAAAAGTTCTAGGAGGACATTTATTGCCCAAGGGAAACTCATTGCCACGATCATCCTATTATGCACAAAAAATGATGAAGGATCTTGGTCTAGAATATGAATCTATTCATGCTTGCCCAAATGATTGTGTTCTTTATCGGGGGGAGTATGCTCATCTGGACTCTTGCCCAAATGAAAAATGCCAAGAAAGTCGATGGGGTAAAAAGGGCAAACCTAGTGCACGTAAAGTTGTGCGTTACTTCCCTATCATTCCTCGATTATTGAAATTGTATGAACAACCATCAATGACGAGACACATGACATGGCATTCTAACAATATAAGCACAGATGGCATATGTCGGTATGTCTCGGATTCACCAGCATGGCATCACATCAACAACAGGTGGCCTGACTTTGCTGAAGGTCCTCGCAACATCAGATTTGGATTGGCATTTGATGGTGTAAGTCCGTTTAGCGAGATGAGGTCTAACTGGAGTACTTGGCCAGTTATGTTGATTAATTACAACATTGAGCCATGGTTAGCCACGAAGCTACATTTCATTATGTTGATACTATTGATTCCTGGACCGCAGCAAGTACCTTCCTCAAAAATTGATGTTTACATGCACCTTATTGTGGAAGATTTCTATAAGCTTTGGGAAGGAGTAAAAGCGACTTCAGCAGGCCAACTTTGGAGAGGGAATTCACTTTGCGTGCGATGATCATGTGGACCATACATGATTTTCCTGCTTATGGTTTATTGGCCGGATGTGTAACCCATGGATATCGAGCATGTCCCTTGTGTGGACCTAATATTCATGTTCGTAAATCTAGCAGTCTTAGAAAATTTATCTATGCAGGCCATCGCCGATACCTTCCTGTTGATCATAGTTTTCGGAAAATGAAAACATTTGACGGAAACATTGAATCCGGAACACCTCCAAATCTTGTGACGCCTAGTGATATACGGAAATGGGTTGAGGAAAAGGAAGAATGGAGCAAGTTGCTTAAAAAGAAAAATGACGATGATCCAACAAAAAAGACGGGATGGAAACGTCTTTCTATCAAACCTTAAATTTGAAATGTTCGGTATCATTCTTGGGGGTCTTAGCCATGCAGAGAATGGCTAAAATTTTTCAGACCTTCTTAAGAATGGCAAGGAAATTTTTTTACCAGCCCACTCAACACAGAGGAATTTCGAGACATTTCGTCTCTTGAACATATTGATTTCCATTTTTCGAATAGACAACTTTTTCTTTTTTTTGCGAAAAGATTTTTGATTTTTAACGACAAATTGCACATAATGTTTTCCATCTTGGCATCCTAGGACCTTTGGCCCCTGGTATCCTTGTAGGGGGTGGTGCTCCTTGAAGAGGGATTGCAAGAACATGCCATGTGCCGTCGTATGTCCTAAGGCATGCTGGCTCGTGCTACGACGTAAAAATACACCTTCCTTATTTCTTGCATTGGCAATGGCAATATGTCAATGTGACATATATTAATATTTACTAAGACTATGAGTTATTTTGGATCCTTTTTTGTAGTTATATTTATTAAAACTTAAAATATATTATCCATAATTCTCATGTTTTCTCCTTTCTTTGTTTGGATCCATAGGCACTGCAGTTGGTCTCCAAAAATACATTTATTCTATTCTTATAATTTTTATAGTTTAAGCTTTGAATGTCTTTCAAAAACATGGCAAGCCAAAAATTTGCCTTTCAAATTGAATGGCAAGTTAAAAAATTGCCCTTCAAAAAAATAATACGGATCCCATTCAAATTTAAGGCTTGCTTTCTATATTTTATGAGCTTCCTTATTGGGAGGTATGTTTTGCTTGTATATGCACTTCGTTACTTGTATCTTTCCATGCAATTTATATATCTTAATACCATGTCATTTTGTATTACAGCATCTTCTTATTCGAAACACGTTGGATGCAATGCATGTGGAGAAGAATGTCGCAGAAAATCTAGTTAAGACAATACTTGGAGATGTGGACAAGGACAATGAAAAGGTACGAGAAGACATGAAAGAGGTTGGAATACGAGAGTCCCTTTGGTCCCAATCACAAAACGGTAAAGTGGTTTTACCTCATGCTCCATATGTTCTTACAAAAGAGGAAAAAAAAGCTTTCTTTACTGCTATACAGAGTGTGAAACCTCCAACAGGATTGTCCTCTAACTTCAAAAAATGTGTTGCAAATGGAAAGTTGAAATCCATGAAATCGCATGATTATCATATTCTTCTTCAACAGTTCCTTCCTTTGGTTATATGTGGATGTCTAGGAGAAGGAGAAAGAATGTCAATAGTAAGACTAAGTGCTTTGTTTAGGCAAATTACTGCAAAAGAAATTCACTTAAGTGAGATGGGTAACCTAAAGTTGGAAGCAGTGAATGTGTTATGCTTGCTTGAGAAGCATTTTCCGCCATCATTTTTCACGATTATGACTCATCTCATCATACATATAGTTGAAGAAATAGCTATTTGTGGGCCCGTGACTGTACGCTGGATGTACCCTATTGAGAGATTTCTAAAACACCTTAAGAAATATGTTCGTAACATGGCACATCCAGAGGGATCCATTGCTGAAGGGTACATAATCACTGAAGCTATGATTTTTACTACAATGAAAGAGGACAAGAATCTTGAATATTTTGGTGAATATGATGGCGTATTGGAACGTAGCACATCTGAGGTTTTGGAGGGTAAAGGAACTTTGATAAAGTTGGATGTATCATTGCAACAACAAGCACACGATTGCATTTTAGCAAATTCGACTATCATTGAGACATGGAGATTGTAAGTACTCTATTTGCTATTCAGATGTTGAATTGTTTTTCAATTTATAAAAGTCAATTAACTTTGTAGACTTTGATTGACAGAAAATATGAACAATCACAACATGGCATCTTGTCTGGGCGCAAGCGGCCAAGGGAGAATATTTTGAATTTCTCAGAGTGGCTTAAAATGGAAGTCCAATGTATGGTTGAGAAAAAGGAGCAAGTGAATCCATTGTTGCTTGATCTTGCTTTTGGAGTTGAAGAATATGCTATAAGTTATAAAAGCATGTGGGCATATGGTTGGCAGTTAAGAGTGCAAGATTTAGACGCAAAGCAAGTGACACAAGATTCAGGTGTTTCAGCAATATTTCGTTCTATGAGTCGTAGTAGTGCTAAAGATAAGCGACCTATTGAAGCTGACATAGAATATTTTGGCAAAATTCAGCAGATTTTACAGGTTTGTCGATTTACATTTAGATAGCAATGTTATTATAGTGTACTTAATTAACCTACTCACTGTTTTTTTAATATTGTTTTATTTCTTTTTATGTTTTGCAGGTTTGTCTTGGTTCATCGCATGTAGTGCTTTTGCAATGTCATTGGTATAGGCCTGATACTATTGGACAACGAGCATCAACAAAATTTGACAAGTATGGCTTTCAACTAGTGGACACTACAAAGGCTGCATACAAAGCTAATTCAAGTTCTCAACCTTTTGTCTTTCCAGAACATGTCCAACAGGTAAAACTACATAGCAATACTTTCCTGATAATTGTGTACTGAATGCATCTATACATTGCAGGTGTTCTATTTTGATGATCCAAATACTCCAGGTTGGTCTATTGTGCTTCGAAACCCATCTCGTAGATGGGCTACTACTGATGATGAACGTGAAAGTGGTATAGATAATTGATTGTAACCATATCGCAACTTGATGTTGATTTCCACACATTCTATGATTATCCTTCTTAATCTCTATAGTGACAATTCCAGTTCACGCTTTCATGTATTGTAACTTGATTCTTGATTTTAAAGAAGAAAATTAAGGGAAGTTTGTTTTGCTTTTAGTGATAATGATGGTTTATATGTGCATTTCAAGTATCCCTGTCTCAGATTGTCAAAAGCAAATTTGTTCATTCAAATTCATTTAACTTCGTTTATATCCTCCTCTCGCCTCTCAAAGGGATTATACAATGCGTTCTTATACTTGTCATTTATTCTTAGTTAGTGATACAAAGACATGATTTTGTGGGCAAAGGGTTAAATTTTGAACAATTTTTTGGGTGCTTGTGAATGACAAAACAACTAGTTGCATGTGTGTCATTTACACATACGCAAATGGCACAAATAAAGGGCACTTATGTGACCGTTAAATGGCACTTTTAAATGTGCCAATTGTTTTGGGCAAATGGCAAAATTCTGAACACACTTTGATGGCAAATAGAAGACATTTACATAAGTGACATTTATTACTACACAAATGGCACAAATATCCAACACTTGTAGGACACTTATATGGCACTTATTAATTTGCCTTTTGTACCGGTTCGAAGGGCAAAATTTGAAGGACATTTAAATGGCACATAGACGACACTAATTCATGTGCCATTTATATGCCAATAAAGGGCAAAAAAATTGTCACTTAAATGGCACATACATGTCACATTTTTTTATTTGCCGATTACAATGACGCAAATGGCAAATTCATGAAAATGTGCCATTTGTTTTTGCCATTTGTGCCTATTTTTGTAGTAGTGAAAGGGTCGTCCATTTGGCCAGGCATCACCAGCATAGCTCAGGTCTCCGGATTGACAGGACTTTCAAACTTTACATTGTCCCCCTCAGCTACCGTCACGCTGCAGTGCACCAGGTCATGCTCACCCTTTGCATGCTGGATCTGATCACAGATCTCGGGTGTGACCACCACATTTAGGTTGCATCCAGCGGCAGCCGAGACTTCCTCCCGATTAACAAGGCAGTTCTTCAAAGTGAAGGAGCCAAGCTTCTCTATCTGCACAGGCGCATTAGAATAGCGACGCTCCCTCTTCTTCGAGGGAGAGGGTGTCATAGGCAGCTTGCGGTAACCACCTCCTATAATGCCTTGGCCATGCCTCCATTGCGCTTCCATGGTGCTGCAGACCAAAAGGAGATGAATTAGATAAACAACCACAGTCTCTTCGAAGAGCAAACATTACCCTTGAGCTCGGAGTTGATCGGATGCAGGAATGCTGGGAGTTGAGCAAGCCAAAACAAGGAGCTAGCCGGAACGAGGTGCAGGGATGTCAAATAAAAGAAAGCGCACCAATTTTTATAGCCAAAATTGGCATAATGAGGGCTCTGCCAATTTGTGCGAGGCGCTGAATCTATAAGCCTCCCAAATCCTGCAGAGAAGTTCGGGCTGGGGGTAGATCGAACACTTGGAGGAGAGAATTATTTGGCAAAAGCTCGAAAAGGGGCCAGAAATGGTAGCGAATGATGGTCCCTGTACCCTCGTTCAGTGGACCATTGGGCCATGGTGGCCATTTCGGGTTGCCGACCGCGAGCATGGCTTGAGGCCGTCGATTGAGATACCATGTGATGTCAGTAGGCGAAGGGACGTGAGGCGGAGCCTTGGGTCGCAAAACTAGGTTTCCATAGTAGCGAAGGCTGGAACATGCCAGCGCAATACATGGCTACCTAGGTAATGACATGAGGCCTTGGGGGGGCGAGAAAGTAGGCTACGGCCATGGCGTGAGGGGCAAGGTGTATGGCGATGGGGGCACTTACACCCCCTCCACTTTGGAGGCCCATAACCTTTTTAACCATAGATTATTTAAGGGCAATTTCTTGACAGGCAGCTAGCATATCTGATTAGGTATCCAATGACACATGGATTGAACCAATTGAACCAAGTTTTGACAAGTTAACGGGTTCACTCCTCTTAAGTGCGCGGAACATGGCAACCCCACCCTAGATATAAGGTTGGCAAATTTTCTTGTACTATGATTCTGTGAATGGTTTGGCGGAAAATAGGGGCTACGGTTTCTTTGGCATTTTCGTGACTTTAGAGTTAGAAATTCGTGGCGCCCGAGCATGGCGGCCGCCTAATCATCAACTCCACGTGTTGGGGGAGATGGCGCCCATCGCAGCCAGATGATGTTCCCTACGGTTTGAGCGTGGTTCGCATATGGGATGCCAGGAATAGCCCGAAGTCTTTGGCCGATTCTGTATAAAGCCTGGCTTTGAGGGCCCTCGATGCACATTGGATTTGCTGCTATAGCTATTCCGTCTTCTCCATCGGGTATTGTTTATTAACTTCATAGATGTTTCTTTGTAGACTAGCCAGGAGTGTGTCCAATGGCTCTTTGGATGCTGAAGGGAGGTCTCCTGAGAGTAGTGCAGTGGCAGCATGTCGTGGCTTATGGAAAGGCTTCAGCCTGTCTGAAGATACCAATATGCACAAGAGCAATTATGAAGAGGTTCCAGGGGCTGCTGCTGACGATGACCCTTAGGCCAGTCATGAATTTGAGGTTATAAATTCATCTGAGGTCCGTGTTCTTCCAGGTGATGTTGTTCCAGGTGGAGATGAGGCAAAGGTATATATTGTATTTAACTTCACTAGGAAGCTCCCTGTTTTTGAAGACAGGGGCCATGGGAGGCAGGTATTTCCTAGAAATAAGAAATTGGCAGTGAGAAAGAAAGTGCTTGCGAAGCCTCAAAGAGCCCCTGTTCCACAGAGGCCCTCTTCATTGGATGTCAGTGTGATGTATGGATGTGGATGTGTGGGACGATGTATACTATTATGTATGTAGGTTTTTGGATACGGAGTGCTTCAGTGGAATCGTCAGTTGGATCACCTTCATGTGCAATGCGTCTTTAGAATTGGTTTGTCAGGCCCCATAGCTGTAAATGCAAGGCTGAAGAGGTATTTGGGATGGGACACCCACAAGCCAGCTGGTGCCGTTATTCTTTGCAAGGCACTGAGGGATACAAAGCTGCACTGTTATGAGGGGATGTTGGGATACTGTCTAAAGGACATGGGGAAGATATCATAAGCACGATATGAAGTCTGTCACTGCTGAACAGATTGAGCGTGGAAAGCACTTGTATGCACTTTATGGAGCTGGTGACATCAAAAATTGTGTCATACTTGATAATAGGAACTATTTGCAAAAGCCAAGCATTTTCAGGCCTACCATGGACCATGGAAAGTGCATCTCTGATTCAAACTGTTTGCAGCATGCTTCGCACCGAGAAATTTGCGTTGGGTGGTGCTTGGG
Source organism: Isoetes taiwanensis (assembly GCA_021234155.1). Taxonomy (NCBI): domain Eukaryota; kingdom Viridiplantae; phylum Streptophyta; class Lycopodiopsida; order Isoetales; family Isoetaceae; genus Isoetes; species Isoetes taiwanensis. The sequence goes on from JAJEKV010000043.1 coordinate 8,255,677, forward strand.
TCCTTCCATCCAACACAGCCTTCAAATACAAATTTGCGTTGGGTGGTGCTGGCAAATACATATTTTGTATTACTTGCACTACACCTCATAATACAACTCATAAATTATATATTAACAAGTGCTAGATATAAGGTTGGCAAATTTTCTTGTACTATGATTCTATGATGGTTTGGCGAAAAATAGGAGATAGGGTTTCTTTGGCATTTTCTTGACCTTAGTGTTAGAAATTCGTGGTGCCCGATGTCCGAGCATGGCGGCCGCCTGATCGTCGATTCCATGTGTTGGAGGAGATGGCACCCATGCCGCGCAGCCAGATACTGTTCTCTGCAGTTTGAGCGTGGTCCGCATATGGGATGCCAGGAATAGTCCGAAGTCTTTGGCCGATTCTGTATAAAGCCTGGCTTACAGGGCCCTCATGCACATTGGATTTGCTGCTATGGCTATTCCATCTTCTCCATCGGGTATTGTTTATTAACTTCAATGTTTCTTCGTAGGCTGGCCAGGGGTGTGTCCAAGGGCTCTTTGGATGCTGAGGGGAGGCCTCCTGAGAGTAGTGCAGTGGCAGCATGTCATGGCTTATGGAAAGGCTTCACCCTGTCTGAAGATGCCAATATGCACAAGAGCAATTATGAAGAGGTTCCAGGGGCTGCTGTTGGCGATGGCCCTCAGGCCAGTCATGAATTTGAGGTTATAAATTCGTCTGAAGCCCATGTTCTTCCAGGTGGAGATAAGGCAGAGGTGTCTATCGTACTTCACTAGGAAGCTCCTTTTTTGAAGAGAGGGGGCCTGGAAGGCAGGTATTTCCTGGAAATAAGAAATTGGCAGTGAGAATGAATGCGAAGCCTCGAAGAGCCCCTATTCCACAGAGAGATCAGCCCTCTTCATTAGCATAGGTGGAGTGGATGTATGGGACGATGTATACAATTCTATATGTAGCTTTCTGGATACGGAGTGCTTTAGTGGAATCATCAGTTTAGAGAGAGGCTCAGACTTGGATCACTTTCATGTGCAATGCGTCTTTAGAATTGGTTTGTCAAGCCCCATAGCTGTGAATGCAAGGCTGAAGAGGTATTTGGGATGGGACACCCACAAGCCAGCTGATGCCGTTATTCTTTGCAAGGCACTGAGGGATACAAAGCTGCACTGTTATGAGGGGATGCTGGGATACTGTCTAAAGGACATGGGGAAGATGCATCATAAGCACCATATGAAGTCTGTCACTGCTGAACAGATTGAGCGTGGACAGAACTTGTATGCACTTTATGGAGCTGGTGACATCAAGAATTGCGTCACACTTGATAACAGGAACATGTTTGCAAAAGCCAAGCATTTCCAGGGCTACCATGGAAAGCACCAACTAACTGCATATCTGATTCAAACTGTTTGCAGCATGCTTCGCACCGAGAAATTTGTGTTGAGTGGTGTTTGGGTCCTTCCATCCAACACAACCTTCATTTCAGAGCCGCACGTGGAGACTGCATGGCGTCTAACCCTCAATCCAAAGGGTGCCTCTCACGGTGATGTTAGAAACATTGTAATGGCCTTCCCCCTGGAATAATCCCAGTGGAACGGGTTGGAAAGCGTAGGAGGAGATTTTGGGATGCGAGGCTGTGGTTGATGTCCAAGAAGATCATGCTAATGAGGAAGATAGCAGCCAAGGATGTAGAGAGGAAGCAGTTGAGCCCCCTGCAGATACACCCTTGGCTGGCTGCCCTGCTTACATTCCCCTTAATTTTGGAGATTGCTCCTATTCTGCTCAGTAAGTAGAGGTCCCTTTTCATTTACGCATGTACAAAGTGTGTGGCTTTTATGTAGGCACAACTAGAGATGTTGGGAATGCTATGAGCGAGGGTGATAAGGATGTTGTTTTCAACCCTCTTGTGAATATAGATACAGAGTCAGATGAAGAGATTGACAAGTACACCCATATTGCAGATGACAATAGATTTGAATGTTTCCACCTTCATGTAGATGTAGACCTGCTGACAAAAGAGACCATGATGAGCATCAAGAAATGCAGAACAGTTATGGGCAACACTTCAACGCTTGGATGAAGCATTGCATTGCTTGGATATGGAAGATCTAAAAATCTCTTTGAAGCAGCGTAGGGTATTCCGTGGTTATATGAATTTGATGTGAGCTCTCCTCATAAAGCACAACAATGCACTAGAGCATCTTGGGAGGATTTACTTTCGCACCATGCAGGCTTGAAGTGCTTGTGATAGCTCATGTGGATATGGTTTAGCTTGTGTTTTATGCCGCTTTTGTGTTATGGTGTTGTGCAGATCGTGTGTCCTTTATGGAACTTCGTCTTGAAGCTCCTTTGACTACTTTGCGGACTCCTGTTGTTCATATCTGTAATGTATAATGGGAGTGCACCCTTTGTGAAATACCACGTTTTCAATATATGCCACTTGGGACATCTTTTTTCAAGTTGACTGTTTAATGTGGATGCAATGGTGTCATTCCTTTTCTTAATGTGTATGGCTTGAAGTATGCCATGTATGTATATACATATTAATAGCGTATGGGGTGCGCAAACTTATATATGGGGCTAATATGTAAATTGGGCAACCCTTGATTCGGTATATTCATGGAATTATGGTTGGAATCAATGGTCCGTATCAAAAAAGAGCACATGAGTAAGTTTTAGAAACACGAACTGGGCAACCTACAAGAGCGACATTGCTCTCCTATCTTTTGATGCACACTAATCTTTAAAACATGCTTGGCAATCTATGAATTCAAATCGTCAGACATGAAAAAGACATTCTGCTAGATGTATATCAATCGTCTGCAATGTTACCAAATTATGTAAGTTAGGCATATTAGGGCATTTTGCACCCTTTATCAAATCCAAAATTCGATTTTCATACATTGCTCAATAATAAAGCTGCTAATCCTTGGTCAATTCAATCCAAATGATAGTTTATAACCAAGACAATCCTGTCAGAATGATAATCGAGAGCAGATAAATAGAACACAATGGACCTCCTCCTTCTGTGAAATGCTTTTCTCAATATCTTCTTTCATGCAACTAAGTAGAATTGGCCTTAGTACATTCTCTTGTACCTCCTTCACCTAAAAGACACAGAAGAAACAATTAAATACGAATTTTTTGCAAGACGGAACAAGAACAGAAAACTTTTAAAACACTTTACCTGCTTTGCATCTTTGAGATTTCCATACTATTTAAGAAAACTATCCTTAGAGTCAAACACTTCAGGATCTAGTAAATTCAAAAGACTACTGAAAAAGTGATTAGAACCAGAGAGATATTATAGAATGCAACACCAAAACAATAAATACATTGTAATAATACCTGTGAGCCTCATCAAGTATCAAATACTTTAGAAAGATATTCACATATTTCATCATCTAAGCCCTCAGTAGTCATTATCTAAGCTTGTCTAGTATCATCATTACTGCAAAGGTTTTTCCCTTGAAAACCTTTCGAGGCAGGGGTTTTTTAATCCTAGTAGTAATGATTGTACTAGCCCATTGTATGGGTCCCATGACCTATTGGTCTTCGTGGACGTTAAAAAAACTATTCTATTCTATTCTATTCATCAGTGTTTCAAATCTTGTCACTAAAACCTGTATACAACAGACAATATTATTTTCATGAATGACATAGAGTTTACATTAAATTTTGAAGTGTTTTCTTCATTTAGGGTGGCAGAACTCATGTAGCTAGATAATTGAACTATCCTGATGATTTCTGGCATATAGCACACAATTCATGTCAGTCAAGGATTCTATTTCTCGTTGCCAATGCCGAAGCATTGACATTGGAGCTATTTCCAAAAATAAGCCTTTAATTCTCCATGTATGACGTAAGTTCTCCGACATAGCAATACTACATCATACCTGAATCGCTTTAACCAAGCCCCATTTCATCAGCAAGAATGCAATTCGTTTTATTTTCAAAATTGTGATGCAACCAAGAAAGGCTTTGTTTTGATAATCAGGAAGCATCGTCCCATCCTTAAACAGTGAGCCTCAACCAACATTATAATATAAGATGGCCGAGGGTTTGGACTGAGCCTATTTCTTGGTGTGAGAATCCTGCTCATTGGCACCCACAGAGTCCTAATATTTGAAGGCTTTGTTATTCCTATATGGAGGCTTTTAGAGCCGAAGTTCCAGTTTGATGTATCCCAGACTTGGCTTTATGCTACAGAAGTTTATTTCTGCTAGAGCAAAGTGATGGTTCGATTCTTTCAGAACAAAGGTAAAAGCTTTGTATATATTTCGTTCATTCTTTGTTTTCATCATTTTCAAATGTAGTAGATCTCTCTATTGTAGGATTACTCTAGATCTACATGTTTCTAGACAGACATAGTACAAAGGGTTGTGGAGATTTTGAGCATTTATATTTCTAAGGTATGAAGTTGGTGCTTTCCTTAAATTTGTATCTCATCAAACCAAGTCTTGCGTATAAGTCTGAGTCTGGGTCCAATGCCACCCCCTTTTATAAATCGAGCCCCTTTTTTTCAAGGCTTTAAAAAACTTATAATAGACTAAATCTTTGCCTTTTATTGAACTTTCATTGGACGTAGGATTTTAACTTTTAATGGGCCTTTCTAACTTTAACCATAGAATTAATTTATTAGTGCAAGGCTTGGCAAGAATATTTTCGACTTTCTTTCTCTTTCCCTTGCTCATCATAGCCCCCCCCCGAAATGATCAAAAAATTATATGGCAAATTTCAACATAACCAAATCCATGGTTGCAGCCCTAGTTGTGTCCAAAACTACTGATACATTGATTCGTTGTCATCCTGCTTAAAGGAGATCCCATTCTCGTTTAATGTTGTTATGATAATCTCTTAATAAGAATAAACAAACAAAAGTTAACTCAAATAGCAAAATCCAGCCTCCAAGGGTAAGCTCACCACCCAATTGGCGAGGGAAAAATGTATGTGATAAATTGATGCAAGAAAATATTATAGGCTAGATTCTATTCTCTGATTCTATCACCGAGGTATCCATCTAGACTGTTGATGAAAATTCAAAAGATCTCCACTGTAGAGATTTTAATTAAGTTAGGAATGCGCATTAATGATGACAATTATGCATGCCATCTTACATAATGCCACTACAAGAGGTGTCACGTTCACACATGAGGTAGATTTGTGTAGCCAATATTGACTATTGGATCGAAGAGGAAACTAGAAACCCTAGCCCTTGAAATTTTTGCAATGAATGATGGACAATTAATTGCACTATTTTAGAATATGCGTTAAAAAAATTATATAAATGTTCAAATGGCACGCCGTATAGTAATTAAAATTGCATTAAATGTGCCCTTTTACAAACTAATTCAAACACATTGTAACTTGTCGAGAGCATTTTAAAGAGTAGTGGTTTGACATCATTTTGTGGTAGTGGAACATCACGCCATTGAGTTCAAGAGAGCATTAGATAATCTAAAGAAAATATAAAGGGATCTTTTCAAAGAATTTGGATTAAAGAATCCTAGGGAATCTTGAGAAATCCAGTTGAACTGATGTAAAGCAAATCTTATGGGACCTTGAACATTGGAGAGAGGCAGACATTGGCTCATCAAGGCTTTTTCAAAAGAGTGGTCCCATGCACAAGGAAATTAGGGATGTTGAGGATGTTTAAGGAATTTCGGAGAATCTAAGAGCTCGGATAATTTTGAAAGAATCTAAGGGAATCTTTGAAAATCTTAGGGGCTTTTTATGGAACTTTAGAAAGTTAACAAGGATCTCGAGGGCATTTCCAGAAAATACTGAAGGAATATAGAGAGATCCTAAGAGAAATGTTAGCATAACTTGTGGCCAAAACATCATCAGAACACAAGGGACAAATCTATGTTGAAATCATGTGTGTTTAATGATCTCTTTTGCATTGTTCCCAACAGATACAATTAGTGAGTTAGTAAAGAAAAATGTAGGCCGCCATGTCAAAATTCTTGTCGGATGATTTTTATTGTTTCAATGAAAAGTGCCTAAATACGGTGCTCCTATGGGCTACTAGGATTCTCTTGAGCAATCTCAACAAATTCAGATGCTGAGGTTAGATAAACTTGTACTAAAGACGAACTCGTGGAGGGATCCTGGTTAACACCCTCAGGAACAAGCAAATTTGCTTAAATCCAGTTGATTTGCTTGAGGCTATTTGCTTTGCTACGAAATTTATGTGGTTTCCATAGCCAGCCAAAGGTGCATAATTTTTTATGTGGAGCAATTTACGAGAGTAAGAGCTTTAAAACCTTTTTCCCCAGTGCCATACCGAAAGCTTTATGGCCCAAGATTTTGCCTCTTTTTCAGAGACGTTTTTTGCCCTGTGCCATAGCCAAAAGTTCTGCCCCAAAACATCTGCATGCTCTGCATCACTACATAGCTATAATTCGTTCAAGCATTTCTTCATTTTCTTTAGCCCAAAAGCATCTCCTATCCTAGTCATGGCCGATCTTTTGCCAAAAAAATCGAGAAACCACATGAATGAAAGGGGAAACATCGGATTAAGATGGGTTTGAGCATTCTTTCTCACTACAGTTCAGGAAATGAGGAAATTTTAGGGTCTCGCAGGTTACGGCGGGAAACTTCCAGTCGCAGGGAGTTTCCGAAAGGAACTGCCCTGGCCGGATTTTATTTTTAGCGCTTCCAAAATTTCCTCGTTCCCTCCAAAACGGCCTTCAAACTTCCCAGCCAAGCTTCGCCAAAAAAAAAATACTTTTCCGCTCGTATGGAGGCAGAGACGTTCAATCCTTTTGATGATGTTGATCTTCCCTATTATGGCCAGGATTACGATGATGATGCTGATGATGGTTCTCAGAAACAGGTAGTAGACTCCACAGATCAAGATGATCCTCTTCTTGATCCATATTTCACTCAGAACAATCTGCTCCTTTGCACCCAAGATTTCGCAACACATTTGCATCCGAAAGCCAATTCAAAAATACAGGTTAGCAGTACAGAGGACGGACAAAAAGATTTAACTGGTGATTCCATGCAATATAAAGAGAGTTTGGGGCCTATTGATGTTTCAAAACAAGTTTCTGAGCAAAATCCTGTCGCCATAGAGCAAATAATGGCACGCATACGAGAGCCCTTTGTGGAGATAAACAGAGTAGCCGAAAATTTGGTCACAGAGAGTACCTCCATGGGAGAAATCAATCCAATAAAGGCTCATGATGCACAAAATCTTTTAATGGAGGCCAGCAAACAGTTTGCACAAGCACTCAAATCTTTGGTAAGGATTTGGATTTCAACTCTTCCAAAGAGTCTTCAATGGTATCTTAGTCATTTCCGATTTTCTCTAACCTTAAACCAGTGCTACCACCAAGTTAACCTGATCGTTGCTTAATTTGATGCTATCCACTGGCTTTCTGTTGTGGATCATTGCTCCACCTTTCAAACAGATAATAGTAATGCTATTTTGCAGGGTGAACAACTCCAAATACATAGAGTGAAGCATGAGGAGCCTGCAGAATGCAAGGTTGTTTCAACCTGGCCATTTAGGCCATCCAAGCGTATCAGGGTTGGAACTCCTGATAGAATGGTTGGTGCTCAGAGGGAGGCTTATAAGCATGGTCCATTTGGGACAACTATGGGTGAATTTGGTACAGAGGTGGCAACAGGTATTGTTGATGCATGTCCCGAACTAAAGCCTCATAAATTACAGTACCTGACAAATGGAAAAGGAGACGACACCTCTGAAAGGGGCCTGGATCCATCACCTGGCATTGAAATTATTGATGTTCAAAGTGATTCAGATCATGAAGATTTCTCGTTTTCGCATGTACAAGTTGGCATTGATATTATTGATATTGGAAGTGATTCAGAAGATTTGGAAGATACAGTTGATTTCAAGCCACAAAGAAACATAAATTTAGGAGCTGCTTCTATCAGTCAGGTTGCAGAAAAATTCCAAGCTGACTGTCCATCACAAACTTCTAAGGATGTGGATTTGAAAGATTTAGAACATGGAAGTGGCCCATTTGTAAGAGCTACAGCTGAGTCCAAACCACAAATAATCTCAGAAGCCGGTTCTACCAGTCCAAATCGAAATGTCGCAGAAAATGTGGAATCTGCCTGTCCATCAAAACCTTACGAGGATGTGAATAAAGAAAGGATTGAAGCGATTCTTCAGGTAGACTGCTGCTTCTTGCATTTTTTTATAGATATATCATAGTCGAGAGGATGGATCCTGATAAATTGGTTAGAATATTAGAATACAATTGCGGGAGATGAAGAAGCAAATCTAGACAATGACCTGATAACAATAGAACTTCTGAAACACCAGGTATGACTAGATATATTATTATTTCATATTTTATAGCTGCAATTGACATGTTTGGGATGTAATATAGCGTATTGCCCTTGCTTGGATGGAGAAATCTGAACTCAGGGCAGATTGCCGGGGAGGCTTACTTGCAGATGATCAGGTACTTTAGATCATGTCAGCAGTAACAATATTCTTACAAATAGCTGTCTTATTTGCCTATATAATTCCGTTTCAAAACCTCATATGTTTATAATTATCAAATTATCAGGGACTTGGAAAGACAATCTCTTCAATTGCTTTGATTTTGAAGGCTAGACCGCCAAAACGTCTAAGATACAATGTAGAAGAATGCAGGAGCACCTTGATTGTTTGCCCTAAATCGCTTTTAAAACAATGGGAACATGAATTGAAGGAAAAAGTAGCACCATCTGTCAAGCTATCTGTGTACATATATCATGAAGATCAGAGAAGAATAAATTCTGTTGAACTTTGTAAGCACGACATTGTGCTTACTACATATGGAACCATTTGTTCTGAATTGCAGAAGCCATCTGAAGAGGATGAAAGGAAGCAGCCCCCCAGGCTAAGGGGCACACTATCGAACATTAGGTGGTTTAGAATTATTCTGGATGAAGCTCAATCCATCAGAAATGCTCACACTAAAAGTTCACGTGCTTGCTGGGGCTTAAGAGCACAACGAAGATGGTGCCTTTCTGGAACGCCAATTCAAAACCAAATTGACGATCTCTACAGTTATTTTCGATTTTTAAGGTATTATCCTTATGACGACAGAACTGTATTTAACAATGAAATAAGGAATCGGATCCAAAGAAACCATGTTATGGGGTACAAGCGGCTGCAAGTCATATTAAACACTATAATGCTTCGGCGGACAAAAGGTAAAAGTGTGGGATTTTTCTTATGTTCTTGCACAAAGTTTAAGGCTTTATCCTGTTCTTCTCTCAGCAACAATGATTGACAACAAGCCTATTGTCAAGTTACCTTCAAGGATTGTAAACTTGGAACAACTGGATTTTGACACAGAAGAACGTCAGTTTTATAATGAACTGGAGTTTCAATCTTGTGAAAAGTTTAAGGTAATGAGTAACATGTGCTTGGTTTATGTTATAGATAGGCATGACTTATTAGAACATGTGCAGGAATACGAAAGGAAAAATCTGCTAAGGGAGAATTACATGAACATCCTTGTTCTATTGTTACGATTACGTCAAGCATGTAATCATCCCATTCTTGTGATCAACTCACTAGCAAAAACCATGAATGGGGGCCATCAAGAGTTAGCAGAAAAAAATTTTGCACTTTCTGAGGCTGCTGATATCTGTAGGAAAAAGTAATGATGCAATTTGTGCAATCTGTAAGGTATGCTCATTTCATTAAGTTAAACTATTCTCAATTTATTCATCAGAATTTTGCTCGATATCACAGGAACTTGCTGAAGAACCAAAAATGAGCCGTTGCGGCCACATATTTTGCACAGAATGTGTACATGAGATAGCCATTGGCAACCATGCTGATATGTCTTGTCCATCTCTTGGATGTTGCGAGAAGTTAGAAATCGAAGCTCTTTATGATCTAAACAATGATAGTTTTCAGACTGTAGGATGCATGCTTAAAAGATTTGAAGATTGTATGCCATCTTCAAAGATTAAATCCATTGTAGCGAAGCTTAAAACGTTGCCAGTTGCAAAAGGGATTACGAATGAGAATTTCAAAGAAAAAGCACTTGTGTTTTCACAATGGACTAGTATGCTGGACTTATTAGAACCCGAGTTACAAAAGGAAACCATTCTATTCAAACGAATGGATGGAAGAATGACAATTCAGGAAAGAGATGCTGCTGTGTCTGAGTTTAATAGCAATCCCAAGGTCTACATACACAAATGCTTAAATTTTACCATTATATATTGAAATCAAGCTTATCAGATATTCACTGTTTTGCAGGTGACGGTACTACTGCTTTCATATGGGGCTGCCAGTCTGGGATTGAATTTAGTCTCTGCATGCCATGTGGTTCTCATCGATCCATGGTGGAACCCTGCAGTGGAGGATCAGGCCATAGACAGGACCCATCGGGTGGGTCAGAAAAATGATGTGCGTGTTTCTCGATTCACTATAAGGAAAACGGTGGAGGACAGGATTTTACAGTTACAGGTAGACTTGGAAAGATGGTACCCCCCACAATGTTCAAAGCAGAAAGAAATCTGATGGATGTTTTCCCATTGCTTGTAACAGGAAAAGAAGAGGAAAATTGCCGAAATGGCATTCGGTGAGGAGGAGGCCGTAGCCAGGGAAGGAGATCCAAGCTTTCTTTGGCCGATCTGAGATTTCTCTTCACGGTTCAGTGAGTACATTGTACTGCATATGTAATGTATATATTACACATGTTACCTTTTTGGCCACAACAGAAGAACTGCTTAAAGATTCTTCTGAAGAATTTTTTAAGAAGATTGTTCAAGAAATCTTAAATCTTGAGGTCAAAGCTTATCAAAATCTGGCAGGAATAGATTTATCACAATAACTCTCTAGGAGATTATCATCATAATCTCTTGGAACAATCCTGGCCGTTGATGGTGAGGTTTGTGGCTAGGATGGGAGATAATCTTTTCCCCATGGTTTAAGGGGTTTCAAACCTCCTCTCTCGATGGTTATGCCCATAGCACCATTCGAAGATAAAGTAGTGTCCTCGAGCAAAGGTTGAACTGTGGAGTCCTAATAATGATTACTGAACTCATTGTGTATTTGCATCGCCCTACTATTGACATTGAGCAAGAAAGGTGCCATGAACACTATCCAAGAACAAAGCATTGTTTTTTCATTGATTCAAGCAAACAAATTGAGGTGAAAGTGGTCGATTAAGCAATTTACTAGCTATGACTATACTATTAAAACTTCAGACATAGAGAGAACATTGGCAAAGGATCACCATCTTCTTGTAGACCTAGTTCAAATTATGCCATGCATGTTTTTCAAATGCAAAAAATTTTGAATTTGATAATGTCTTGTAGGTAATTTTGCAACTTAGACGTGAGGCAACTCCAAAGTCATGGTAAGCATTAGTAATTATATGGAAATGACACCATATGGCAAGCTTTAAAAATTGGGTGGTGGCATTATACGTTGGTTGTTGTTGATTGTAATACCATTGTTCTTGTCCTTTACAAAGTCATAAAATGGGTAAGCTTATGGATAACTTTTGTGTCATTAATCCCAATACACTTATGCAAGCAAATTAGAGATACAAGAACGTCGAGGTACTAATAAAATGAATTTGCAAAAACATTGAGATACTAATAAAATGAACTTGTAATCAAATAGTACACGGGCGAATGCATATTGGTTATCAATATGGATGCGTGCAAATACCTCGGTCAGTTCCCAACATAATCACTATTAGAATTTTTTGTTTGGCGATGCTGGCCATTAGTTGTAGACATGTGGAATCCTATGGGACCCAGATAATGGAGTGAAGAATATTGGATGTGTAGCATAATGGAGTTTATATGTGAAAGAGAATGTTCTGCATCATATCCTATATATTGAATTGAGTGCTAAGATGTGATAGTTGAAGCAGGATGGAACGACATTGTCGGAAGGATAAGATAATAGACCCTTTTAAGTACGAACATAAATCTTAGAAAATATTTCATAATGAATAGATGGAAGTCAGTGTTAAGATGTGATAGTTGGAGCTTAGAAGAATAAGATAATAGACCTTCCTTTTAAGTACGAACATAAATCTTACAAAATATTTCATAATGAACACATGTCAATGTGCGAAACTCCTCCATCAATGTAGTGCATAACAATGTATGTGAGGGTTGTCTCTGGAGCCATTAATAATAAGATAAGATAAATTAATGAGCATTAATATGGCTGCCTTCTTCGAGTCGGTTGCACTATATTGCTTTGTATGTCACGTCTAGATTTGCTCGCATCACTTCTACTACAGAGGCACATATATCATCATCTATCGAAGGCAATACATCGTGTCATGGCACATACAACCACAAAATTAGGTACGACGATCAAGCTGCAATTCATCCCCATCAATTACAATTCTCTTAGAAAGGAGTGTAGCCAAGTCATGTACATCATGTAGGGTTCATGCGTTCCAATGGCAAAGGAACGTTAACAATAGATAGTACAAAATCTCTAATATTGTTCTATGATTGTATAACATTAATAGTTCGTTTCTTATACTAGTAGTCATCATAAAAAAATACTCTTGGTTAGAAGAACTAAAAATAACGATGTTGGAACCATGACAGTAAGATGCAGTAATGTTGATTAATCTATTTGTTAAAATATAAAGGTTAGGTCATCACAAAATTCCATGTACAAGTTTATCCTTGAATATCACCTAATATGGGGTGATAAATTTCGATCCTAAATATTTGTAAAGGGCTATATTCCCTTGTTTATATAAATTATAATGATTCTTATTCTGAATCTTATGACATGGCCCGAAACTTTGGATTCTAGAATAATTCAAATAGTAATATGACTATGTCAGCCATTTTTGGAGGCACAATTGTCGAAGATCACAGGATAAAAACAGGAGGGACTGATTGCATTGACTTATTCAGCCAGATCATTCAGTTAAGGAGGAATTGAACTGTATAATCCACTGACTAGGGCTTGAAACCTTTAGCTTTGCCTGCTACAGTGACTGGAAACAATGAGTTGCTACAGTGCACACAAGCTACATTGTTTTTTGTTAATAATTCAATGGTTTGAAACAATTTTTTAATTGCAAACTACTTGTAGATTTATTATGTTATCTAAGACTTTTTCAATAGATTTGACAATATCATAGCAAACTTAGGAGATGTTGGAGTTAGTCTAACAGAAAGATATCTAATTCTTGCTATTTGTTAGGGTTGTGATTAAAAATGGGCAACTAGATTCATTTATTAGAAATGCAGGAAGAACTAGAGAGGAGGTTGAAATAGAGAATTGAAATTGAACAAAAGAACGTCATGAGAGACAATGATGATGAGCCAAAAGAAATTCTTTTTGCTGGAAGGAAAAAACAATAATACAATTGGAAAAGGAACATGCTTCTACTGTCATAAACTTGGCCATTTTAAAAGTAATTGCCGAGTGTAATTGTCGGGAGAAAGGGCATGTGGCTGCAAAATGCCCTACTCCAAAAGATTATGGTAAGGGCAGAGGAAGGGGATTTAGCCATAGAGGAGGAAGAGAAAGTACCAACAGAGGATATAAAAGAAATTGGAGCTTATATGGCAAGGGAACAATGATAAAGCTTATCTTGAAGATGAAGATAAAGTAAGTCATACATTTGCTTATCCGCTGAGATTTTATTCCTGTCTCTGCATTTATACTTGTATTTGACTCTTTGATTGAATAAAGTCTGACGTCCTTCAACAAAAAAAAAAAAAAAAAAAAAAAAAGTCATACATTTGCTATCATTGATAAAGGCGTAAATGCTAATAAAAAGTTTGATCTTGTTATAGTTGATAATGGAACTGAAAGATCAGCAGTTCAATTTACTAATCTACTCAAGAATATTGCTGCTACACACTCTAGAAGTATTCAAGTTAGAAATGAAGAGCTCCAAGAAATAGAAGGAAGAGGATTATTGCAGCTAATAGATTTGTAAGGCAATGTAGTAGACATTGAAAATTTTCTTTTGTCTCACTAGCCCAGTGGTTTTGGCTCTGCATCAAGAGCAGAGGACGTCATATTGCAGCTAATAGATTTGTAAGGCAATGTAGTAGACATTGAAAATTTTCTTTTGTCTCACTAGCCCAGTGGTTTTGGCTCTGCATCAAGAGCAGAGGACCTCACTGCCATCATCTCGCTAAACTCCTATATTGTCATGATCACAGGCATGTCCAATTTGATCATGTTTGATGCTTGATTAAGTACAAGGCTCGAAGTTTACGTTCTTAGCATCTGTTTGATCTTTCACAAGTCCTCTCTACAATAACCATTATCAGGGGTTCTTTATTTTTTGTTCTTTCAAAGGAGCGTCATCTGTATTGAGCGTGAAACCGCTCGTGTTCTAGCAAAAAAAAGTACGTATATGGTAGAGGACATGGGTCTGGCTTGTTGCTAATATCACCTCATGAATATTCTCATTTGATGCAAGCAGTTATTAAGAACTTAGAATCTGTTAAACTTATTGAATTAGAGTCGGCAATGAATTGGAATTTTATGCTAAACGTTGTGGACGATAAAAAAATTATCTTTATCTTTATCTTTCAAATGGATAATCTGATTTGCAATACTGTTAATACTTTTAAATGTGTCAAAATTTAAACTTTGGCACAACAAGCTGGCCCATACACATTGCAACCATCTAAAATTGGCCCTACAAATCCATGGCTTTGCCATTAGCAAGGTGGCTCAAACCTTGAACAATATCTTCCTAGTACATCAAGTGGTAAGACATGAGGATCATAGAGCTGTTAGTACCCAAAGGCACAAGACTATTTTTGAGGTACACAAAGGAGCCAAAAGACAAGGGACTTGCATCCATGTCAGGAGTCAAGACCATGCCACCAAAGAAGAAGAGATCAAGGGAGCCCACGACATGAGGATGCTACGGCCTTGGACAACGAGTCTCATGCAACACGAATCACGACAATCATGATTAAACCTCTAGAGGTTATGGAAGATTTTCCTGCAATATCAGCAGAGATTCTGGAATTAGGTAATCGATATTAGCAATGGCAGTCTTTTTGCTATTTTGGTCCCAAGGCCATTGTACTATATAGATAAGAAGTTTAGACAAGGCTTATTATTTTCTGGTTGTCTCGTCTCTGCGTTCCGTGAGACTTCATGAATCTAGGTTTACCATTTCAAGAGATTCTTATCTCGACATACAATTTCTCTTGTCTATTCTGCAAAATTTCTAGCTCTCTTTTCTGCAAAATCCCGCGTAACAATTCAGGATTTATCTGCTTGATCCACGGGTCCTCACAAAGGGTTGTCTTACAGCCGATCCCGAACCCAGGCCCAAAACACTGTCGTCACTGATGGGTCTTACTTTCTTTTTCTCGTCTCTAATATGTCTCTTTCGACTTTCACTAAAAAAGAGCTTCTCTGCCAAATTGCTGCTCACCTGGCAAGATAAGAATGCCAGTAAACTGCTCCTGATCCTTATCTTAGAGACTATGATATAGAGGAAGGTCATCCATGTTCGCGTGCCCCACTTCCCACACCTCGGGCTTCTTTGCATCTTGGCTCTCCCATGCATCGTTGAACGCGTTCACAGCCACATTCGCATCATCACACTCTTGTTCATCAGACCCCACAATATTTTCAAACTCTGGAAAGTCATTATATTCATATTCCGCTGGTGCGGATCCCACTCCCTTCACAACCATATTTGCCACAACATGTTATGGATCACTCTCAGGTTCCTTTTGGTCTAACTTATGTCAATGAGTTTCCATTCTTGCCATCTTTGCAGCTACCTCTTAATGTTTACAATATTGGTGCTCTTATTCTTGATGCCGAAGGTTGCCCTATTGCTTAGCCTCCAGACATCAAGACTTCTGCTTGTTCAGGTCCACCAGGCTTCACTATGATGCCTCCTACAGCAGTTATGGGAGGACTATCTCTTTCTTATCATGCCCCACTACCTGGTCAAGTGCCATTCCTCAGGCTTAATATGTTTCTGGCAATCTTGCGGTGCCTTTGGGACTGAATTTTAAGCTTTCTTATCCCATTTTTAGCAATGCTAAGGGCAAACCCATTGTTGACCGAAGTGCTCAGGCACATTGGAAGAATTTAAGGCTCTTACTATTCTCAATGGTCACTCTCAGCCCCAGATTAAGTTTCATATGTTCTCCACTATGCTGCAAGGTGCATCGCACCAACTCGTCGCAAACAAAGGCCATTGGAAACAAAGTTGGCATGACATGAAAGTGGTGTTCCTGTCCCACTATGGTTCTTCTGACTACATCCAACAATTATTGAAACAACTCAATGATCTGCAACAACAAACCACGGAGTCTGCATGAGACTTTGCTGGCTGATTTCTTATTTTTATTGGCAAACTCAAAGAGTATTCCACCCAGAGCCAGATTTTGTATGGTTCCTGCAAGGCCTGCCTCTAGCTGTTTGTCTAATGATAGAATATTTGCGTCCCAAGTCTCTGGATTAGGCTATCGAGTTGATGAATTTATTCGATCAACATATCTTCCCATGGAGTTCCTTTTGATCTTCTCTTCATGTTATTTGTTATAGTTCTCCGGACTTGCGAATGTGTGCAACTCCACAAACAGACCTCATTGCAATGTTGCAATATGTGCAATCATGCCACGGAAGAATGCACGCGTACTATTCGCAAAAAATCTTGTCTTTCAAGTACAAA
This sequence comes from Isoetes taiwanensis, assembly GCA_021234155.1. Classification (NCBI taxonomy): domain Eukaryota; kingdom Viridiplantae; phylum Streptophyta; class Lycopodiopsida; order Isoetales; family Isoetaceae; genus Isoetes; species Isoetes taiwanensis. Next base: position 8,272,303 of record JAJEKV010000043.1, read on the forward strand.
TCACGCCTTCACACCATCAGTAGTCTCAACCACAAGGAGGGCAATCTTCACGCCCACTTTTTGATCCTGCCAAGGCTCAGTGTCATCATCATAGGGAACGGGAACACATCACCACTATGTCCCTTTAGCACCTACAAGTTCAGCTTCCTGGCACCAACCAGATTACTTTGGTCTGACCCATGGCCTATCAACTTTGGGTGGCTAATGATAAACAAAGCCAACGACTTATGTCGCATAAACCACCACGCGCTCCTCAGCAGTAACAACAACAATCTCCACAAGCCACTTTCAAGTTGCTTTTGATCAACAGACTCAGGAAGAGGGCTACCAAACTTTGAATCCTCCTGTTCAACAGTCAAATTGGGTTTTCTTGATATCACATCAAGCTCAGGGTACTTGACCCCATCCTCTTCCACCTCAGGGTGCACAATCTACCTTTGCTATTGCTAATGTTTCTTAGGATCCTTCCACCAAAACATTTCATTTTGCTCCCGATCTTGAAAAAATACCTCATGTCATGCCGAAAGTTCGCTAGAGTATCCTTAAACTTATACAAGCAGCTGAAGATTGCATGCTCGCTAATGTTCATGCCACCACCAGTGCTCAACAACGGGGGACAGAACTATCTACATCCATGCCAACTTCACGCACTCAGATATATCCCAATATCGCTGCTAAAGTTGAATTCTTAAAGGAAGTGTCCGCTTCCACTGGAACTTGAGATAGAGGTCATATGTTCCACTGGAGTTACAAGAAGAACTTGCAAAAATCAAGATCTCTCTTAGTCTGACTACGATCCTGAAAATTTGTCCTACTCTTTGAGAACAATTGCCTTTACCCACTGTTCTTGTTAATGCGGTTGTCACTTCCACGCCCACTGTCCATGCCACTGTTGGAAATCATCAAGTTAACCATGTTCAGTTCAATGGTGGTAGCGCTGTCAATCTCATCATAGAAAAATCTAGCAACGCCCAGGAATCAAGCAATTATATCACACCCCCTTATGATATCAAGTTGGCCAACGGTCACAGCACGCATCCTCAAGATGTCACTCCTAAGCTGACGATCAACATTGGTGATCTCCAATTTCCTATGGAATTTGGTGTTTAGAAAGCAGGTGGAGATCCGAGTAACTATGAAATGCTTGTATTACGTGCCTTCCTTCGACAGGCTAAGAGCATTCACTATTGGGCCACAGACCAACTCCTCATCACTACTGGCCATTTAAATGATTATAGACTAAGAAATTGGGCAGCTTATCACTGAGGAAAATGATGAACCATCTCTATCTTACAGTAACTCCTATCATGTACAAATTACTTATCAAGTTCAAGCTTCTGCTACTGAGTTTCCTCTTTCTGCTTATCCTGAGTATGCCAGTCCTTGGGGTGACATGAATCCTAATAATGATAATGCAATTGCTACTTCGATCGATCCTTATCTTGTGCCTTGTAATCAAATCACCTTAGTACCTTCCTATATGGAGGAGGAACATCTTCTTCCTCTAGTTGATGCTGCCGCCATCATGAAACAACCCATTGTTGATCTAGATCAGCCACCTTTATTCGTCACCATCACTAGTGCCACACCACCAGTTCTTCTGCAGCCACAGGCCCATACTATCATGGATGGAGATGTCAATCCGCATATTCAGACTCCTAAAGTGGAGATTCTTGATTTAGGATAAAGGCAACCCATTCGATTAGCAGCTGGCCTCTCTCAACCTTTTCGAGAACGTGCCATCTGGCTTTTCAAGAAATTCAAGCATATTTTTGCGTGGAGCTACAAAGATTTACAAGGCATCAAGAAAGAATTAGGCGAGCTGACTATTCCAAATGCCAGAGCCTAATTGCAGGTTATCATAACCAGGTCCGTTTTCACACCTGCCAGGATGATGCTGTCAACCTCGAGAACTTCCCTCACCCAGAACCAATGCCCGCTTTTCTTTCCTCTCAGTGTTCTTTGATGTTGGAGAGGGTGGGGGGTGCGTGAGTCCCGTGCCCAAAGCCATAAGATTATTTCTAAGGTACACAAAGGAGCCTAAAGGCAAGGATCCTGCATCCGTGTCAGGAGCCAAGACCATGCCATCAAAGAAGAAGAGACCAAGGGAGCCCACAGTATGAGGATGCCACGGCCTTGGAGCATGAGTCTCATGTAATACGAATCATGATAATCATGGCAACCTCCAGAGGTTATGAAAGGTTCCTCCGCACTGTCAGCAGAGATTTTGGAAAAAGGGGGTAATTGTTTTGCTAGTTTGGGCCCCAAGGGCATTGTACTATATATAACAGAAGCTTAGTCTTAGAAGTTTAGACAAAGCTTAGTATTTTCTAGTTGTCTCATCTCTGCGTTATGCGAGACGCTTACCATTGGAAGTAATTCTTATTTTAACATACAGTTTCTCTTGTCTATTTGTTTCTTGTTCCCATTGCTTGTTCTTAGCTCTCTATTCTGCAAAATCTTGCATAACACTTTATACCCAGGATTTATCTGCCTGATCCTACGGATCCTTACATAGGGTCTGTCTTGTAGCCAATCCTGAACCCAACCCAAACAAGAATTGTGTAAGTACTGCATCCACTAATCTATAGAGATATTGCCAGGATCCTACGTTGACTTATATTTCTCCAACATGCCTTAGAGTTGCGTGCGTCCCGTTGATGTTCCACCATGTATTGGCCCTCCTTGCCTTTGAGAAAGGTCTTATGCTGCTTCATAGCCTGCACATGAAGAAGAAAGTCAAGCAACAACCTAAATTGTCTCCTAAGCTCTTTACATTGATCATAAAACCATGCATTTTGCGAGAAGTAGTTGAAATCTTCCCAGGGCATCTCCTTCCAAAGCATCTCTCTACCACTGTCAATAGCATTGTGACAAGATTTTTATTATGTTGGTCTAGCGTGAGAAACTAAAATATCAAAAAGCTCCTCCAATAGTAGTTGGACATATGCCTCAACTTCATTATATAATTGAATCGAACTAAAATGTGAGGAGTCTTAGTTGGTAGTCCAGTCCTTCAGGCCAAAGCCCAACACCCAACTGGACTCGCAAAAGCAAGAAATCCAAGATAGTCCATGTACAATTTATATTAATACTAGAGTTGTCCCTTGATGAACCCAAATGGGTTCATGCGTACACTTTTTTTTGAAATTCTATTATAGCTCCAAGATAAAGAATTTGTCTACATACTCACAATATATTGTCCTCCATGAGTGTACATATAAGAAAAAATTTATAAAAAATATAGAAAGGTTCTATTAGCAAGCATAATGTGGAGCCAAATGCAAAGTGGTCAAGTTTGTTCTCAAAGTCTTTAACTTTTCTCATATTATTTTGCAAATATGGTTTTTCCTAGGAATTCTAATTCTGCCATCTTGTAAAGTATGATATGACAAATCTATCACAAGAAGAATTAGAAAAATCTATGGTGGAATTTTCGTGAAATAATTCCTGAAAGTTTGAAGTTCAGAAGATGAGGGCTAAAATTTTGAAAATTTATAGTAGTACTTTATTTTTTGAAAAAAATAAAATGCATTTAGCAAGATGAGCAGTATTTAGTATCTATTTCCATTAAAAAACAGTCGTTCGCATTCTTCTTCTATTTCAAATATCATAGATGTGAAATGGTTCCTGGATGTTTATTTTTCAAAAATTCCTTGGGACCTGACTGGGTCCCTCAAGGATTGAAATTATGATTTGCTCATTGACACATCAAATTTTTATGAAATCACATGAAGTTTAGAAAATGAGTAGCATTTGTAGGCTACATTCATAAAAAATTAATGTTATCTTGAGACTTCTATTCCATGTTGGGTGTCATTAGATCATATAATATCATTGAAACCATCAAATTGAATGTATTTCAAGGTGAGATTGTGTTAAATGTGTCAAGAATTTTATTTTGCCATTGAATATGGTGATATAACTTTGAGTTAATCTTACGATTTACGTATATTCATATTTAAAATCTCATAAGTACCATGGAGGACTAGTCCCTAATATGGAGACGCGATTGAGGACCCATACGGGTTGATAAACCCAAATGGGTCCCTAAGACAACTCTAGTGTTAAGGAATAAGCAGAAAATTTGGAAGGCCAATCCTTAAAGAATGGAGATTTTAATACATAAATTATTAAAACTTAAGCATTGGTGTGGCACCTAATCATTTGCTTGAGCATAAGTTTTGATTCCAATGTCAAATCTGGATGATTCTGGGCTCTTAGAAAGCTCGTTGCATGCCCTTTCTGTTGGTGTATAATTTATATAATGAACACTATTTTGCTCTCTTCTCTTCTCAGCTTGTTGGTGATGAAATTGTCATGTTGAATATTTACTCAAAGATATTTGCTTGCTCAAAGATCTTCATTTGCTTAGGAGTCCGATGAAAAATATATTGATTGAATATCTATGGCATGAACTTGGACATTCAAGTGTTGATCTTCAACCATTTATATTCAAGGTTAAACGTGTGAAATAAAATGTTCAAGACAATGCTCATGGCTAAATATAGCATGTTTTGTTTATAACAGGATATTTCTATTGTGGTGTTCCTTGTGCCTCACTCAATTTTCAATTGCTGACTTTTGAAGATCCAGATTTTTTCATTCTCTGCACTGTTCACTCCATGGCCTATGTTATGCATGATTTTTAATTTTTTCGAGGGCCATTCTTTTGCTTTCAGTGGAAATGCGACAGCCATTCGGTTACTTCAATAAGATAACAAATACATTTCTGATCCCACACGGGTTGCTGCTCTTTAGACAGAATACATGCGAGAACTTGTTTCACGCCTGACTCTTTAGGTGCTGGAAGCTCTTCAAGCTGCTCAAAAACACTTGCATGAAGATTATGGGATTGGCTATATGCAGTTTGTTTTGCAATATGTTAGTACCTTCAATATCCTTTACTTATATCTTGATAATCAGGTGATACCTTTTGACTGGAAACCTTCTCCCTTAGACACTTTGATGCCTCCTCAAGCCTGCGAAAGTCTTTGCAAATAGTTGGATCCCATCCTAGTTGTGGACTTCTGGGCACAATCACAGAAAGATTGGATGCACCCGCCTCCACATGATGATAGTCCCTATACTTCCCTTGGTGCACCTCCACGCTATGAGTATCTCACTACAGATTGGCACTCTTCCTTCTAGAAACGCACCTTGGCAACTCATGCAAATTGGACATCAAGGCATATTACCACGGGTCTTCGTTGAGATCCCCGTTTCGTATGTGCCGTAATGCTTAGAGTGATGTTGGCACTTTGGATAACACCATCAATTGGATCTATATCCCCAATGAAAAGTCTTGGAAGACCACTCACAATGCTGCGTCTGGGTTGGCCCACTTCTTGACCAAAGCTGCCATTTCTCTTGATCCTTCCGTCCATTGCCAAGCTGGGTTTTATGTTGCTCTATGCTTCTATTCTCCTGAGCTCCTTAAATCAACGGCGACTATCTTTTATTGCAATCCCAATGCCAGCATCAATGCTTTTGGCCTTGAAACCCTTCTTCTTGGTGAATGCCAATTTGTACCCACGGCTGTCCATCAAGCCTTAGAAGAAATGCTTCAATCCGGGTTTCTTATTGATGCCGCATCCTCTCTTGGGCAGGCCATGAAGCCCTTCAAAAATGCCAGAGCCTAATTGCAGGTTATCATAACTAGGTCCGTCCTCATACCCGTCAGGATGATGCCGCCAACCTCGAGAACTTCTCTCCCCCAGAATCAGTGCCCACTTTTCTTTCCTTTTGGTTGGGTGGGAGGGAGGGGAGGGGGGAGTGTTAGTCCTGTGCCTAAAGCTACAGGACTATTTCTAAAGTATAGAAAGAAGCCTAAGGCAAGGATCCTGCATCCACGTCAGGAGCCAAGACCGAGATCAAGAGAGCCTACAACATGAGGATGCCACGGTCTTGGAGCGTGAATCTCATGTAGTAGTACGAATCATTGTAAAGATGACTAAACCTCCAGAGGTTATGGAAGATTCCTCCGCACTGTCAGCAGAGAGTTTGGGATTAGGTAACTGATATTAGAAACGACACTCTTTTTGCTATTTTGGACCCAAGGCCATTGTACTATATATATTAGAATCTTAGACTTAGAAGTTTAGACAAGGCTTCGTATTTTTTGTTCTGCAACACTTCATGTATCTAGGTGAAGAGATTCTTACTTTGACATATAGTTTCTCTTGTCTATTTGCTTCTTGTTCTCATTGCTTGTTCTTAGCTCTCTTTTCTGCAAAATTCCGCATGACACTCTATACTCATGATTTATCTACTTGATCTGCGGGTCCTCACAGAGGGTTGTCTTGTTGCCAATCCTGAACCCAGACCCAAAACAAGAGTTGTGTAAGTATTGCATCCACTAATCTATAGAGATATTGCTAGTGAATAGATTCCATGTGACATCCTTGCAAATGACATCCTTGCCCATAGATGTTTTGCAAATGACATCCTTGCCCATTGTCTCAACAACCTGCACAATTATATAATGGATTAAGTTCAGTTATCGCTAAGTTCAACTGTTCAAATAATACTAACACAAATGACAAAAGATGAATACGACATCAAGCCATGCCGATGTCGTCTCGTTTCCGATAGACAAATACTAAAAAACTGTACCACCCACCGATGCAGGCTGCACAAGTTTCTTTGGGTAGTTAGTGTACATAACATGAGCATATCTAAGTAAGTCATAGGTCTCCTTACGCTTTCAAGGTCGTATTAACTCAATGGAAACACACTTGATGATAATTTCTTATCCGTGTCCAGTGTTAGAGTTACGAACACATCCTGTTCTAGGGTGATTGAAATTTTTGGTAACCCAAAGCTCCGGCCCTGGTGTGCCCAACATGACCTGCATAATCATTTACAAATTCAAGGCCATATAGTCCAGGTTGGAAATGTACCTGACGAAGACATCTTCATGCCTTGGGACATAGCATGCCAATATCTAGCATAATAACAAAACCAACAAGAAACTTATCTCAATGACAATCACCGGGATTTTTTTATCCTGAGCTGTGAATATCTAGCATGTGCTGGTCATGCAGAATCTTAGAATGGCTCTACATCATAGGACTCCACAAATACGGACTGCCTTATACTGTTTAACTGGAATTGTCAGTGGAATCTGCAACCTAGAGCAAGAATTTTAGTGCCCATCCATCATTTTTGCATGGGACAAAAGATCTAAGGAGAAGGTCTACAATCTGTAGCCTATGTATGTTTTAAGAATGTTCTATAGTCTGAGCATAAGAAAGCTGCCAACCCTTAAGCATAGCGAGACCAGCAATGATAACCAAGGATGTAGACAACGGGATCTGCTTCAAAATTTCTAATCCTGAATCATCTAAAACATTGCAATTTGTAAACCACGTCCATAAACCCCAGATTCTAGGATGCCTAGAAATTCAACAAGATGGAAACGCCAAAAAGAAACGTGGTCTGGCAGTTGATTATGCATCTAGGCACGGGAAAGTGCACTTCTATGTCTTTGTAATTGGACGTAAATATAGAAGCACTGATATTATCTAGTGTTATGCACAAATATACACTGTTTAGTGTAGTTAATAGCTAGTTGATGACATCAATGTTCTAATACATCAACTTTGGTGTTATTCGTAAATGTTTCAGAAGGCTCAAAGCTAATCAATCTCTATGCAATCGAGATTACCTTCAAATATCTAGGCAATGCCTAAACCACGATGTACACTAAATTTACCAATTGTTTAGAGCTCAAACTTTCGATTGTTTGAATAACATGCTAATGGGTCAGACAACCGCATGATAATACATAGTGCTGTAAGGATGGGCAGCAATAATGATGCGTGTTATAGCTGAATTGATACTTTCGGATAATGATGCAATCCACCATGAAAAACTTAGATTTCTAGAAAAGCCAGAGGATAACCTTCCAATGATGCTACTAGATTTATATCATAGAGGTCTGGAGGAGGATGTTTCTTCATTTGTTTTGCATAAACAGATAATTATGTTTACTCCGTTTTGGTCCATATTTAGCACTTATTTTATTTGCTTGCCTAGTCTTGCTTGTTCCTGGAAATTCCCAAAACAAATAACAACATATTAGCACTGAACAAATCTTCTGACTTTATATTACACACACATGTCAATTGTATGAAAGTATTTGCTGGCCCTGCTTAAGCCAGTAATACACAAATCCAAAACCAGAGATCTTTCTATTTGGATGGCCCTCTTGACAAATATAGTTGCTAAAACTCCTCTTTGGATCAACAAATCTTTACATCTTAATTCACCGACTCTTCTAACACGACACATTTCTGACTATGCAGCCCTAGCTGTTTTATCCTAGATAAACGTATGATGCCCAAAATCTGATCATATATATTTTCGAGCCACTATTGCAAAAGCTATAAAGTGATTGCCATAGACTGCTATGGTAAAGTCAAGTGGCGTCATATTCCAGGAAAAGATACAACATTTATATTTCCCATTAAAATCTGTTGCTTTTATTCATTCCAAAATATAGGCCTGATTTTGGTATAGTGTTGGCAGATTTAGCTGCCTAATGGCATGTGTGTGTTCCCTTTGGAAGACTACTAGCTATTGGGGTCCTTTGAAACGTCGGTGATTGGTAAACAATATTAGCTCTAGTAATTGATCTATGTACATAAGAATTTAGTCAATATACTCATTAAGGTATGAGCTCTTGGACGCATGTGGTAAGAATGGCAGTAAATGCCATATCACCTAGTATTGTACCCGCATCTTCCATATTATAAGGCCATATCACAGCAAACCCAACACCACCATTCTGTGCATATCGAGTAACCATTGTACCCCAAGTTACTACATTTCAAACTAACAACTTGTCAAACATTGCATGCTTCCTCTATGTTCCCTCATTTATGTCTAGAACTGTATTTCTCATTATAAGATCGAAATGCAAACTACCAGAACCTGTGGCACCCTGTTTTCCCATGCTTTCAAAACTCCTAAATATGTGACTTTGTTTGGGTGTATGTTTTCCTATTGCATTACACCCAAAACATTCCAAAGCAAGTAACATCCGATAGTTTAATGCATTAAATACTACAATATTTCAATCTTGTAGCCGATCAGAAGTTCTGTATGTCTCTTCTAAGCTACCGAACTTTGCATACATGACGATGAGCATATGGCCTACAAAAATATTAGACGGAACCCATTTTTTATTATTTCATCATGTAATAACCTTCCTCAATTGAGGTTAAATGCTAAAAGACATGCTTGCAAGACAAAAATATAAATAAATGTATTACTTTTGCCACCTAGAAGCCTCATTTTGTCAAACAACTTAATGGCCTTCCCGCTTTTCCCTTAAATTAGTTGTAATAACTGCAGACCACATATGCTCCGTTGGCTTTATAAATTTGTGGAATGCTTGGTTTACCTCATCTGGAATACCACAAGCTTAAAAATTTTGGATAAGATGATCAGCTAATCGATTCAAGGGCAGTTTGGCCATGAATGACCACACACACATACAATATTATCCCCTTAAAGCAGGTGATAAACTTGATCCCTAGACAAAGCAATGCCATGTCAATCACAGACTAACAACCTTGCCAATCACCATACAGAGAAGCTTTGAGCATCCTATTATTACCAACATAATGCATCTCAACATTTGCGATACTTTATTTTTTGAAACTTGGCTTTTTGTTTTTCACCTTCCTGGAGCAAGATAACAGACGCTCTCACTTTATCCATGAAGTCAGGTACAATAATAATATTTCAGCTTTCCACTTCCCATTACTTCAAGCCCCTGACTAAGCAATCCTTTTAAGGATGCAAGCACCTAAAAGATGGGCAAAGGGAATATTGGACAAACACAGAACATAAAGTTTGGAACTACTAGAAGACAAAACTTGTCTTATACCAAAGTTAGAGTTAAGAATGCTACTACTTGTACTATAGTTTTAGTAAACTACCTCAAACTAATTGAAGACATTATTGATTACCAACATATGACAAACCAATGTTATTCCTCTCTGCTCCACTCATTTCAGTCAATGCCCATGTCCATGATAACCATGATGATATCATCTGAGGCTAAAATATAGTAGATCTCTGATGTCAAGGTTTAAGAGATAATATAACGCTTACGTTACCCAACAAGATGCCTTATTCTCTGGATTCCATGTGGTCCAGTTAATGCATACCAATCTGCCTTGTGCATTAATCATTCAGCAAAGATATTTGAGCATGTCTGCTACAAGATTAATGTTTCTACTTCATATTCTGCAAATAAAACTAATTATTTCGATCCATACCATAGGATGCAAGTCATATTAGATGTTCAAGATGTTACTAGACTTTTCAATGAACAAATACATGGTCCCTACTGTTACGGACTTCAATAGCTAGTAACTGATGTAATCACCAATAATTGCCGTCTTCATATATTATAAAGAACGTGAAATGATGTAAAACCAGGGAGTTCGCCACTTAACTTACCCTCATATTGCAGCGATCCTGAATTGCCATAGCCTAGTCTGAGCTGCGTGCCTAGCCAAAGCTTCAGAAATGACTGTCGTTGCTAGAAGCACCGGTAATTAATTTCCATGGATTTCTTAATTTTCTACACCGTAGATGGGAAAATTCTTAGATCTAATGGCAGGAATTAATTTTAGCCGAGGTAAATTGCTACATGGATAGCTAGTAAGCTAGAAAATGTTGTACTTGGAGTTAGGCAAGCTTACTAAAAAGAAGGGGGGGAAGGGGGGGAGGGGGGGGAGGGGAGAAGGGAAAGAAAAGAAAAAACAGGACATATTGGTCTCATGGGAGCACTAAAAAATAGAAAGAGGGAAACACAATGAAGCATGAAACACTATTGCAGATAAATGTAGATGATACCTCTATTTGAAGCCAGTGATCCTAAGAGTTAAAATCGATAGCCTTGAATAGAATAGAATAGAATAGAATAGAATATGATTTTATCGTCCACGGAGACCAACTGGCCTATGAAGTAATCTATGCACGGAGGTAGAATTTGTGGTCTATTTTTTTCTAAAGCACAAAACATGGGCATTTTGATAATTTACTCCAATAGGGGGCATTTTAACAATTTTGTCAAAATACAAGGGCATTTTTATAGATTTTCCAAAGAAATAAAAGGGTGTTGCACATCAAAGGTTGTCGTCCGGTGGCCAGAGAATGGATTTGCATGTTTTTTGTTTGATTGCTTTGCATTGGATCTCCTTTCATTAATGTCAAGACGTGTGAATGGTATAAACATAGGATTTATTAAGTTTTTAGATTTATTCAAGTTTTTAGATTTATTAAGAAGTTGTAGAGGTTAATTCGTACAATTGAGGAAGAAAAGAAAAAAAAAATTGATAACTTCATACCAATTAAGCAAGCTATTGAGCATTTTTGAGATGTCGTGAACTTCTTAAATGAATGCTATGTATGCCCGTTTGTGGTTGCTCCAGTAGCAGTGTCCCATGTCACAAAATGCATGTGTAAAGTCTGCCTATATGTAGTGAGGAAAAATGTGGAGTGCTTGGGGGCCTTGGCTTGTTAAGGCAAGATGGGCATGGTGGCATGGAGGTTTGTCATGATGTTGTTTTTGTGCAGGATGTCTCTATGTTGAAACCTCCTAGTGGTGATTGTTACTGTCGTTGGCGCCAATTGTGGTAGGTGGTGTTGTGTTGTTGAAAATGACTTTGATGTTGGTGATTGTTGGATGTTTGCTCCTTGGTGTCTATATATGTATGTTGGCCATCTGGACGACGGTTCCTGTGGTGCAGTCTCAAAACATGGCGACGATGCCTTTTGCTGATGGCTCTATGACTTATTGGTGGTGGAGGAGCTCGAGTCTGTTGTCATCATAGAGTGTTGCCACATGCGTTGCAGTTGAGCAGGCACCTGTACATAGTTGTCTCAAAGATGGTTGCACTGTCTAATCTCATCTCATGTAGACAGAGGATGTTCAATATATGTGGTCGATGTACTTTGTGGCTGTGAGCATATTGAGTATGGTTGCGATCAGTGTTGGGGGTCATGCCTCAATGAGGTTGGGGATGGTCATCATCTATAACATCTCGCTCTACATTAGATATCTTCTCTGACTCTCTTGTCGACAGTGAAGTTTCAGTTAGTGAGCAGTTGCTTCAGGAATAGGCCCGCCATTATCTTCATCTGTGAGGCAGTCGTGTAGGCCATTCCGTGCATGTGGGGTTGAAGCATAGTTGTTCAATTGTGTTGCCTTGTGACCTGTGGACTGCCCTTACCATGGTTGCTTGGACGGGATACTGTCACCGCATGATCTTGCGCTTTTCATTTTTGCTTGCTTAGCATAGCTTGGTCATCTTATGTATTGCGTCCAACATGGGTCAATTCCTTGAGCTTAGGGGTATTTGAGTCTGTTGCGGCAATTTCTTCATGTGTCCCCTTTGTGAATGATATCCAGGGTGCCTCTATCCCCTCTATGGTGCTGCTCTAAGATGTTGTCGGTGCCATTAACGAGGCCATCGGAGTAGTCAACATTGCTCATAAGCTTGACGAGCATGGTCCTCTTGAGCTCAAGCTTGTCTCTTAGTCTATGTGTATTTAGTTCGTGGGCAAGATGGCGATCCTCAGGCAACCATCCTCATACATCCCTGTGGACTGAAAATGCGTGCCTTGTTCTGGTATTTTAGCATACTTTGTTGTTGTATTTGTCTTTGTCTTTGTTCTTGTGGAAGACGTGCAAGAGGCATGGATCATCATAAAATACAAGAGAAGTCCTCCTCTAAAGAGCCTCCAATACTTGAAGAATTGCTCATCAAGGCATCAATCGTTGCTTGGGCCTCTGGCTCCAAAGGAAGCTCGTTTCCCTCATCCGCATATACATGAACCTCATTGCCCACCAAAGATGGGGTATAAGTCGGAGGTAGATCCTACATTAGACTCTACATTCGAGGAGTTATTCTCCTCAGACCTCATTGCCTTTCCTGTTAGTTGTATGCTACTATCATCCTCCAAATCATTAAGGAAGTTCAACACCACATCGCTCGCTCTGAAACTCAGCTCTTGGAGGAAATCGTTTCTCCAATATCCTAATCACATTGGGGCTCTAATCCTGATTCTCCGATGCTTGGCTACATTTGGCTCTGTTGGGCATTGCTTACATCGATCTGTGGGGTTAGTCTTAAAGACTAAGTGGGGATTTGAGGCACTTAAGAAAACTATGCATACTTATAGCAAAAACATAAAGTAATCATTCATTTTTTTTTTTTTTTTTTTTAATAAGTATAAAGCATATTCCATGAAACAAGTAGGACACACAAATTACATGCATAATGGAGGCATGGTTCAACTGGTATATTGTGTATGACCAAGTGGTTCTAAATACAAGGTTGGTCTCTTATTCCCTTTTTAGTGGACACGCTTTAAATGTGGCCACATAGGTATTCAGATAACCAATGGTTTGGTTTTTATAAAAAATAAATGTTAAGGGTTGGATATGGCCGCCGTTAATATTTATGGAGAATTTAGGGTTCTGACCACACTGGTATGGCAGGACCTCGAGCCTCAAAATAGCTAGGCAGGTTGTGTTAAAACTTAAATATTTGCAAAGATCTTGGCGGGTAATTTAAGAATGGGATTTAACTCTGATGGCTGGTCCGGGAGCCATAGTTCTGAAGAAGAATGCTTACCGGATTCTGAGACGGAGAGGGAGCTTCTCTGGTGTAAGAACTCTGAAAAATTTAGGCAGCTAAACATGAATCGAAGAGGCAGTGGCCGAGGGTTTGATTCTAAAAGGAGCTTTGAGGACAGCAGGTCTGGCTATATAGCTAAAAGGGGCGGGGGTTTTAACAGAAACCCTGGAGGATATTATAGAAATTATAACAACAATGAGCAATATGTGCCAGAGACACAAACAAATGAAGATGATAATGGTTCTGATAACGAAGACCTTCAGGTATCATTGTTTCAGTTGCCCTCTTTAGGTCAATAACAGTCCATTCTTTTTAATATAAATCCAGCCCATGACATGTTTATAATACATGGCATGCATAATGCAGTCTGCCTAGGTAGCTTTTCCAGGTAAATATGGTACAAGATCAGCATGTTTGCTGCTATTTGTGCTGGGATTTGGGACTTCATATCGATTTTTAAGAAAAGGTCTGAGTGGACCGTAATTAGTGTTAACCAAATAGGTTGGTGAATAGCCAATGGAATCCATAGGGATATAAGTTTCAGGCCAATCTGATCTGAAAGATTATACCTGAGTAATTAATTAAAAATACATTATGATGTAAGACTGATTGGAAGTGGAACATTAAGGATAGGTTCTAGTTAATAAACTGGTTGTTTGTTTTTCATAAAGGTGAACTGGTTAGAATGTACATTCATAGTAGATGTTCAGACGTCAAGAGCAAAGGGTACATTAGGTGAAGGGCGAAGAGCCAAGAATCACCCAATGTACCTTTTGGCCCTTGGGTCGTTACCGAGTCTATCGCTAACGTTCTCATGATTGGCTGCAGGTACGTGGTGATTCTTCTCCTAATGTATCTTCTTTGCTGTTATGGTGTTTGGTCGATCGAAATGGATGTACAAGTCTAAGCTAGTTACAGTAAATGGTGAACTTGTTCAGCAATAGTACTTAACTCATATTTTGGACATGTTCCTGTCATAATCTATAGCAAGAGGTACTTACATATGAGGTAAGACCTAGGGCAATTTTTGATAAACTAGATGACGTGCTATGACAACAATATAGGATGGTCTAAGGCATACAATTAGTGTTGCTCTAACTATTTGAAGTTATGAATACAATCCTTTTTACATATTGTGGTCGGAAGTTTATGCTATGACAATAATCTGCCTTGTTTTCAAACTGATAAATAATATACAGGAGCAGCTTTATGTGGTCGTTATAATCTCACATACGGTACAATCATGACTGTTTCCTTAAAAAATGACTTCCATATGTGCTCATAACGCTGTAATAAAACGACATTAAGAAATTATCTCCAGAAATATAATAGAAGTTTCTGTGTGGGATATGAGAATGATACAGAATAATGCAGGATATTGGTAAATGTAAGCTCAAAATAAAGCTTAAGTTTTTACTGCTATAAGGCCGCCTGAAATATTGATGTTAAAAACACATTAAGGAGCATCTTAAACGGAAACATGTGTGCTTAGTATTTGCATGTTGAAAGGAAACGTTTCCCACATAAAAAATGATTAACTGTTGATGCCTAAAATCCTTTGTAATAAGAATCCCAGTGAAAATTGATAAAGAAATGCAAGAATCAGATGCATTAATACTGCAGCAAATGCATTGGGAATTATAGCTTTAAAGCTCTTTTAAGAAAAACACAAATGTTGGTCGGATGCATGCATGCATACGCATGTGACTAAAAAGTTCTAAAAGTTGTTATATCTGGAAACCTTTGTCCTTTTACTTTTCCTTTTTTTTAAAAAAAAGGGGGATACATCTAGAAAGTTACTTATGGTTGCATGCGGGTTCAGATATAGGTTGTAGACCATTTTTCTGCATGCATACATATCCTATGGTCTATGGTTATAAAATAAAAAAGAGAGCTATGGTGATCTATAGACTTACACAATATGGATAATATATGATCTTCGGGGGATTTCATAACTGTATGTTGTGGAGTTTTCCACTGATGAAAGATGTTAGCATGTTCTTGTTTCAAAAGGACAGTAAGACAAGTTGTGTACACTTACAGATCCACATAGTTTAGGTACTATATGGCTCTCATATATATGTTCTCTGTCGCTTATGTTTTTTCTTTTTTTGAAAAAAGATGGAAAGGTTATGGACCTGTTACCCGTAGATTGATGCACCAGACTATGATCTACTGGATCATAGGATGGAATGATTAAGCTATGGAGGGATTGACCGAAATAGTTAGATATGCTAGTAGGATTGTTGTCCACACTAGTTATGTCCGGGTTTTTTTTTTTTTTGCAAGAGATGATGTCACCATCCATAGTTGAAATCTAATCAATATAATAGGTCAAGGTAGTCAATGTGCTACCAAGCTTTAGCAACCAACAGAGAGAAGATTACACATTGCATTCTAGGATGTAATATATTATAACTAGCAAAAGTGCGCCTGGTTATATTGTGCATACAGGTAAAGGACAGAGTCCATCTCAACAACCCAGTCAGGTTTTCTTCCAAAACGGTGCATTTTAAACAATGTTGTTGCTGCTTATGAGGGAATTTATTGGGCACGTAGGCAAAACTTTCCAGTTGTATACCTTAAGCTTGATTTTGCAAAAGCTTATGACAGTGTCAGCTGGGAATTCATGCGTCGATGTATGCTAAGACTGGGATTTGGGGAGCAATTCACATCAGATATTATGAAGCTGCATATCTCTGCTCGGGCGACTGCATGTTCCGTGGTGAGCCGTCACATGCCTTTTCACTCGGTCGTGGTATTCGCTAGGGATGCCCTTTAGCACCATTGCTTTTCACAATTGTTGCAGAGGCTTTGTCACAGTTATTCACCATTGCAATGACAGAGGGACTTCTCCATGGTCTTGCAATGGAGGACGGCACACAAGAGGTTTGCAATCAATATGCAGACGACACGTTCCTCTTCCTAGTCGCTAATGATGAGAATCTTGTTGCTTTGCCAAAATGCTTTTAGATACTTTTTCACCGCTTCCTGTTCTTGTGGGTTAGCGTATGTGTACGGCTTTGTGGACATTGGATAATCCGGCCCCAGGCATGTGTTCACGATTATCCATGGAAATTACTTGGCGCATGGACAAAGCCATCAAGTTGTTGGGGATTCCAGTTTGGCATCCATGTTACTATGGGAGCTACATGGGAGGACATCATTAGGGGTTTAGAGAAGCACTTGTTACGGTGGTCCACCGCTAAGTTGTCTCTTATGGTCGCATTACAAAGGGCAAGTCGGTCCTTAGTAGTACCCATGTTTATATGGCATCCTTACTTCTAGCACCACGGATCAAAGTCATTGGGCTCATTGCAATAGTTCGAACTTTATTTGGGCAGTGTACCGAGGAAGGTGTTTGTGGTTAAGGTGGCTTGGTCGAAGTGCATCCTTCCAAAATGGGCGTGTGGTCCGGGTATGATGGACTTCTTCTTTGCAGAGCAAAGTGCTTATTTCAAAGTTCATTTGGAGACTCCTGAATGGTGAGGATGACTCTCCTGGTTCACGCCTTCTTAGACAAGCTCTTGGTCACTGTATCCCTCTAGGCAAGAAGGCTGTCAAACCAGTCCTACCTTGGGTTTTATTCCAGACTCTGTAGCCTTTTCCAAGTGCTTCTCCATTTTTGTATGGCTTGTTGGCAGCATGGGAGGCAGTCAGACATCTTTTCTGGCCATGCCCCTCTATCCACACCCTATTGGAGACTCCATGGTGGTGGGCACCACTGCCTCCAGACCCCTCAGCACCTCCATTGGCAGCCTCAGTTCACCCCCTTACACAGAGACGATGGGTTCTTGCAGGTATTGTCTCTATTCAAGCATGGTATGAGGAGGGTCGCCTACTGTCTTGGCCTGAATTTCAGGCAAAGTTTTTGCTCTCTCGTTGGGATGTATCTCTATGGGAGAAGGTCGCAGAAAATTTGCCTCTTATAGTGCAAGTTGGTGTTGCTAAAAGGGTGCCATGGGACTGTCATGAAAATATTCACAAAGGCAAGCAATTTGTCAGATCAGTATATCGCCTTCTTTTAGCACCACAACCCCTCCAGTTGTCAGATGGGTGGCACCTACAGGTTCCATAGCCCACTTTGTGTCGTACATGGTGATGGTTTTGGGATAGGTTGCTCCACCCTAAAGTCTCTGTACTGTGGTGGCAGGTTATCCACAAATGCCTGCGGGTTAATGCCTTTCGACATCGCTATGATCCTCGCATATCTGCAGTATGCCCGCTCTGTCTTTCGGACGTTGAGACTCTTGAGCATTGTCTCTTTGATTATCTTGAGGTTCAACCAGCGTGGTCCTGGCTAAAAGGTTTGTTCAACAGTACATTGGACTGCCGATGCATCCTTTTGGCGTCCTATCCCAACGCATGGCCTCCAGCTAAGCAAAGGGCATTTCATCTTGTTTCCGGTTGGCTCCTATGGTCGATATGGGAGCGTCGCAGACACCACATCTTTCAGGGCATTTATTCATCTGCACACAGTGTTACTACGGTGGCCCAGAAAAAGATATTGACGGCCTACGAGTGTTCCTCCCTTGACTCAGAACTGATGGATCGCATCTGGATTCAGTATCTTCGAATTGATTCTTATCATTAGTCTCCTATTCTGGAGTAAGTACATTGTGGTCCAGGCTCGTGCTTCTGTGGCATCTTTTTGTGCTTACACAGTTAGATGAGACATGTAAATTTTGTACTTTTTCTCTGATTGATAAACTTTTTGGCTTTCGTCCTTCAAAAAAAAAAAAAAAAAATTGTGCATGCAGGTAGCCTTTGAAAAACTATCAAATATGGAAGACACAAAGAAATATACATATCAAATATGGAAGACACAAAGAAATATACATATCAATGAAAGAAAAGATGGAAAGAACAAAAAAATAAAGAAGAGTAATAGTAAATCTCCTAAAAGAAAAGAATTGAATTTTTAATCATCTTGTTTCTACAAAGATGGAAAAAAAAGTACAAGAGAATTTGTTAGCTTTAATCTCCTATGCCTGAAAAAGGAGTTATATTATGAACATTAAGCTAAACAAGAATTCACATTGCTTTTCTGGAGCATCCACAATCACATGATTAATCCCGAATCTTGTTTTAAGGTGATTGGATGTCTAGTGGTAACACACTAGTCTATTATAAATAGGCCTCAAGTTTGAGCAGTTCAGAAACGTTGGGGGCAATACTCAATAAACAATGCTGGTGTTGTGTATGTAGCATATATTCAACATCAAAGACAAATTCAGATCCAATTTTTCCATTATTGAGATCCAATTTTTGTCTTATTAAGGAATGCTTAAGAAGCAAATGCAAATTGAGATCCAATTTTTGTCCCATTAAGAAATGCTTCATATGCTCCATCGCAAAGACATAGCGAGATCCAAATTTTGTCCCATAAGGAATGCTTAAGATAGCACGTCAGCTTTGCAAATTGGCCAATCAGAGGGAGAACACATGGAGTAAATTACTATTCCTTTGTTTTAACGCAGCCAAAATAGGCTAAACTGCCTTTAAATTAGAGCTAGAAGTTTCTAGCATTTGGCTAGTTTAGACGAATTTCTTCAATTACAGCTTTTGCCTTTGGCTAAATTCTGATAACATAGAGAGATAAACATAAGCCATCATTGATTATGCTAATAACTTCAAGCCTTTATTGAATCTATAATAATTGTAACTTCATGTTAAGTGGACATCATGTGCTTTACCTACATTCAACAAGACCTAGTCAACTATGACCTTACTTGACAATTTATCAAGGTTCCTTGATATTTTAGTGTGAGCAAGATGGCACGTCCCATGACCTATTGGTCTCCATGGACGTTAAAAAAACTATTCTATTCTATTCTATTCTTTGCAAACTAGCCAATCGAAGGGAAGATCATTTTAATGGACTGGCCATGAATTGGAGGAGGAGGAGGAGGAACATGATAGCATTTAAATATCTAGTGGTGACCAACCGGTCTATAAGACACATACACCACACTTTGTAGAACAAAATCTTAGTATGGTAGAATTTTTGCAACCTCACGATGTTTCAGCTTAAGAATTTTGAAATGGTCTGATATTAATAAAGCTACAAGATCTAAGCGGATAGCTGGCCGATGAAAATTATGTCGTGCTAGAGCATATCACTTCACAGTGGTGGCTTGTGTTCTTGCTTTAGATCAAACTCAACGATCAAGTCATTCTCTTGATAATGGGACTCTTAGATTATGAGTAGATGCTCTAGCGCTCACTTCCTAATATATATTTTAGGCCGTTAAGAGAAAAGACCAATGGCTAAGATTTGAGGCGCAAGCTAGCAAGAGCCAAATACTACAATGGAGGACCTTGGCAAAAACTGTAATAGCATTCCTTTCCCATCTTTGTTGGGCACAGGGGCGCATGCATCTGAAAGCTATTTTGCAGTACTTTTTGCTGATGTCAACGTCTGCCATATTCTCCCTTGGGGCGAAATCACACTATGGTCTAAACTAAGAAAATCATAAATAATATCCAATAAATTTACGTATACGAGAGTGTCTTTCTGCTTGACATTCCCTTTGTGGAAACAATGCTGACGCCATTACGCAGAGGCATTATTGACGCACAAGGAATGTCAAGCAAAGAGATATTCCATTTATGTGGAAGCAATTTGCTTTGCATTCTACGTTCAGTAATATCTGTCGCAGCTCCAGAAGGAGAGGTAAGAGTTAAAAAATATAAGGTAACTGGCTCCAGAATGCAAAGAATGCAGGATAAGAACAAGCAGAACCGAGGAAAAATCTGCACCCACCGTCGAACTTGGCAACATTCATGGAAAGAAAAAATGCCATACATTGCAACACTATTGGACAGGGCGGTAGAATGTAAAGCAAATTGCCTTTATGCCCGATCCTATCGCACTTAAGGTGCCAAAGATAATGTCAGCGCTTTGGCATCTTGAGATTTTTGGACGGGCCATACTGTCTACCAAAAGGTTTCGGTAGGCAACACATCATTAAAAATGTCCAGGTATTCACACTTGTTGCTCTGTAGTGCCCATCAATTCGACATCAGGAGCATCTAGCATTCGGCATCCGGCATCTCTGATATCAGAGTTCCATACCAAAATGATGGATTGGAATTATTGAATGAATCAAAATCTTCACAAGTAATTTCAATCAAAGCTTTAAATTGTGGAACTCTAATTTTGATCAGATTTGAGATAACAGTGATGGGACTTTTGGCTTCCATATGAGCAGAAACTAATTTATTCCAGATGGTATTCGAAGTAGATTGAATTTAATTGAATCTGAATCTTTTAAACATGTAAATTCGATGAACTTTAAAATCCTGGAACTGTGATTTGCTTCACATTTGGAGTAATTGGAATGGAGCTTTTGGGTTATACGTGAGAGAAAAGCTGTCTTTGAGACTTTAACTGATTTAATTTTTGTGAAATATATTAGAAACTAGATGGATTATCATCGATGAAGAAGGCAACTTTGGTAAAAAAATCGTCAATGGTGTTGTACTTCTTGCATGGAAGATGACGTGGAAATTCTTTGGGCATGATAGTATGATATCGATTTTGGTAAAAACATTTTTTGGGCTGGACTGCATATGGTTTGCTAGTTGATGAAATCATATGTTTATAACATAAGGTTTCCGTGGTCTATGGGCTGTATTGGTTTATGGGGTGTATTGTAGAAAAAGGCAAAAAAAAAGAAAAAGGGCTTTAGGGAATTTTTACGGTTTCTCTTTTTTCTTTTTTTAGTTTTTCTTATTAGGTTAGATTTAGCAGAAATAATTGGAGCAGAAAGAAAAGGGCAAGCAGGCAGATGCGGCTGAAGCGGGGAGAAAATGTAAAATAGGGTGTCCCATTTTCTACCCCATCCGCCTATCCCTGTGTGCCACGTGGCAGGGATTCTTTTCAAGAATCACTCAGTTTTGAACTCAAGTTTTAAGGAATCACTCATTCTCAAACGTATGTATTTTTGAATTGATCAGACAGAAATCAAGAACAGTACACAAATATTCATCGAACTTATTCAAAGAGTTTCAGACAGATAAATTCACAGAATCATAAAATTTTGCATAAAACTGTTCATATCCATTAAACAAGTGTCATATATAGCTGCTGCAAAGAAAAAGGTAGTATGATAGCTGAAAAGGAATACAGACTTGGGGATGCTTCCAAAATCCGGATGAGTACAAAAACATCTTCGACATCCTGTCCAAGCTTCACAAAACATAAGTCTGTCTTGCAGACTGACTCTGCTACAAAAAAAACATGACTTTATGTAGGAGAAAAGCAAATAAGAACCTCCAAGAACCACTGCCTAAATACCACTAAGGATCTCCAAGAACAGTGTTGCTCCACTAAAAACTACATCAAAGTGATGCCACAGCCAAGATGCTCCAGAAGAGCTCAAGAATGCTGCCATCACTTTAATCAAGCCGCTTGGCGTCCAAACGATGCCATAGCTGGAGACGATTCGCCATAGTCAGACCTCCGTTTGTTGGATTTAGGTCAGCCCACATCAGAATAAGTGGCAACCAACAAGAAACCTAGAGAAAGCAAGAAAGCCTCCAAGAACACCAAGACCACAACAAGAAAACCTCCAAGAACACCAAGAACTGCTTAAGGACCACCAATGACCTCCAAGAATAGTGGCGCTCCACCTAAAAACTAGATCAATAATGCCACATCTGAGACGCTCAAGAATAGTTCAAGAATGCCGCCATCGCCTTAACCAAGCTGCTTGGCACCCAGACGATGCCAGCGGCCAATTTTCTGGGTCGGAATCCCCTCCACAGGGACATTCCCATATACGGAAGATGCGAGTGAAGCAGAGAGCTGAGTGAAGCAGAGTGAAGCACATGCAAGCCGATTTGTTGGAAGGAGTAGCAGAAGGGCATTGGATGGATCACTGTTTGCAAGTTAGGTGTCACTTTAGGGCATCTTGAATAGGGCATCTTGAACATGGAAGTTAAGGCCATGAAGAAGGGTGCAGTTTCTGATCCTACATTCATAAAGAAGGGTTCGGTTGCTGTTGCAAGAAATTTACCGCCCAAGAAATGCCATGCAATTTCTGTATTTGATGCAAGGGACAACATACAAAATGAGAAGTGTTTTGTAAGTGTTGTCATACAGGCTAGGTCTACTTTGGTATTCTTGGGCAAGAAATTGATCTGACTGTTTTGGGCAATGGATTGGCTATGAAAGCTTTGTTTATTGATACTCATCATTTCTTCTCACCTTTAGCTTTGAGGCCAGTCTAACCCAAAGAAAACTGCTTTAATTTTCCTGTTTCTTTTCATCTTTTGGTGATCTCGAGTAAACATAAATTTATGATTTCTATGGCATCGATGCCTGATGCTGCCTAGTTTGGTAGGGGGTTCAAATCCCCACAAGAATCTGATCCTCTATGAATTATCCGGGATGGTGGGCTTCAAATCTCCAAGAGGCATCTGCTCTAAGTTTCTATATCTGTTGCATGGTTTCTATTTCTAGCTAGTGTACTTATACGTGTACGCCTGTACAAAAGACTAGGTCTCATGCAATTTCCATGGTTTAGTGGCCCCTAAGAAATAGAGCCACCTAAGCATCCAACGCTTAGGTAGGGCTAGGATGGACAGAGAGAGCATATGCATGGAAAAATTTCTAGGTCTTCTAGGTCCAACATGCAACGTATCTAATTGGGCTTCGGGCTACCGTCAATTTTTGTGGATATTCCATAATTAAACGATTTAGAGCATCTGAATGCAAAGATGTCAGCTTTTCAAAAACTTGTTCTTGTCGAATTCTGACTTCGCCCGTGTTGCCATTTTAAAATTTGCTCTTAAGCTGAGCAAAATGCGATGACCCTAGTTATTTTGTGGAAAAATATATAGATTCTATGTCTCGTGCTTAATTACTTTTTCGTACAAATCTATCACGTTTGTGATCTCCATCATGAAAATTGCACACTTATCAATTGAAATATTTCCTAGAAACACATCAATCCATTACCAACCTTAACAACTTGGTCCTCAAGTTTGTTGGTTGCAGTTGTGTTACCCACTAGTAAATTGAGGGCGCATAAACACCTAGTTTGTTATGCCAAATGGCCATAAACACATAGCTTAGTATGCAAATCACCATAAACCGCCACATTATGACCGAGGGCGCATAAACACCTAGTTTGTTGTGGCGCATACAATCAGTGGTAATGATGTCATTGTGGTTATGGAACATGCGGAGTGGCCACAAGCTTCAGCAACGATGGCATCTACTCCAGACATTGACTGAGAGGCAGCCTTCACTTCCTTCTATTTTGCTGCTTGTAGCACAAAGAGCGATAAATGCGACATGCAAAGCAAGATACTATGCAACACAAGAATGATACATGTCAAGATCTTATGCAACACAAGAATGATACATGTCATAGGAAGCATTACCTTATGGCAATCAACTACCGCCACACATAAGCCTTACTTTCCAATGTTGCTGAATATCATTGTTTCTAGCACTGGATTTTCTTTCATGGAATAGCGATGACTCGAAACAAACTGTACAGCTGAGGAAACTCTTAGTTTCTGGCACTGGATTTCCTTTATGAATTAGCAACAAGTCCAAACAAACTGTACAGCTGAGGGAACTCTTAGTTTCTTACTGCAAAAAGTGGCCTACTGTGTTTGGGGAAATGTGAAGGTTGAGTGGTACATAAATGCCATATGTTTTATTTGTTATATGTTATGCTACAGACATACACCATACCTTTTAAGCTTTGGCTCACCCCAAAGACCTCCTTTGCTTCCATGGATGTGAGCAGAGATTTGGCTCGCCATAACCGTGATGTTCAGACTTCCCTTTTTCCTCTTTTCTCCTCAGTGGTAGGTGACTGGCGATAAAAACCATATAAAAAATCCACCGTATCTTCCGAATGGATCGCAGTCTAGTACCAGACTGGCAGTATCCTTTTGGTAATAACAGATTGCAAACTTCTTCCTGTAACTTCATATCTTTCTCTTCCGCCAACATTTTAAGATATGGCAATTTCATTCCAGTACCCAGCTGCAGCATACATGCTTGCAAGTATTACATATGGTACAGAATTCTCTGGATCCATCTGGAATATACTGAATGCAGCAAGCTTTGCTTTATCTACCTCAAAATGGTTTCTACAAGCAGCAAGCAAGGCCATC
Source organism: Isoetes taiwanensis (assembly GCA_021234155.1). Taxonomy (NCBI): domain Eukaryota; kingdom Viridiplantae; phylum Streptophyta; class Lycopodiopsida; order Isoetales; family Isoetaceae; genus Isoetes; species Isoetes taiwanensis. The sequence goes on from JAJEKV010000043.1 coordinate 8,297,109, forward strand.
CACACCATAACATTAGCATCCAATGGCATGTTAAGAATCACATCACCCGCCTCATCTAAAGATCCTGTACGGCCAAGAATATCAACCATGCACCCATAATGTGGCATGTTTGGGAAAATTTTATGGTCACTACACATAGAAAGAAAGAAATGGTGACCATCATACAGCATTCCAGCATGGTTGCACCCAGTCAAAATGCTGATAAATGTAACAGAATCTGGCTTCACGCCATCTTGGCCCATTAATTTAAAAAGATGGTGAACCATCAGCCCATACCCACTCTGTGCATATGCTGTAATGATGGTAGTCCAAGAGATCAGATTTCGTTGTTGCATCCTTTCAAATACCAGCTCTACTTCTGTAAGGCTTCCACATTTGCCATACATATTGATTAAGGCATTCTGCACAACAGCATCCATTTTGATTCCACAATTGACGATCTGCTGATGAATAAGCATTCCATTCCATAGAGCTCCTAAAGAGGAGCATGCATCAAGAATGGTCGCAAAAGTAGTGTTATTAGGATTGAACCTTGCAATGTGCATCTGTTGGAAAATCTCTAGGGCATCTAGACAATAGCCATTCTGTGTGTATAAACTAATCAAAGTGGTCCAAGAAATTACATTGTGCTTTGGCATTCTATCAAAGGTCTCTTCCAAGCCTTCTAGACTCCCACACTTGCCATACATATTGAGAACAGCATTCTGAGCAGTAATGTCCATATCTAACTTATTAATATTTACAAAGGCATGGAGCAGCTTACCTTCTCCTAGTGCCTGAAGATTAGCGCAGGCAGAGAAAAGATTCGCAAATGTAAAATTGTCGGGTTCTATTCCATCCAGCCGCATGCCTTCAAACATAATGAGAGCCTCCTTACCATGTCCACTTTCCTTACCATGTCCGTTTTGAAGACAGGCTGAGATCATGAGGTTCCAGGAGTAAACATTCTTTTTTTCTACTCTATTAAACACAGCTCTAGCAGCCTGGACAGAAGAACATCTACCATAAACATCGATCAAAAGGTTCTGTAGGAAGGTATCTCTGGTGATTCCGCTTCTAACAATATGGGCATCGATGTGTTCAATATCTGATGATGCCTTTGCAACACCACAGGCCCTCAAGAGACAAGCATAGACGGTAGAATGTGGCCTGAAGTTCAGCTGATCAAGAATGTTTAAAGCCTCCGTTAATCGACCCTCTTTACAAAGCTTCTGTATGTTTTCTTCAGATTTGCTTTGCGAGCCAATGTGCCTGAAAGCATTGCTCAGCCATGGTATCTTGCGCATCAGTATTCCACACTTCTGGACTGGAACCCTAAATTTAGATGGGTCAACGAGACAAGTCCAAGTCAACCGCATATAGGCTAGTAATCAGGGCTCCAAATTTGGGAGGTTCCTCCCCAAACCTCCCTTGTCAAGTGCTAGTAGTAATGCGATGAAACCAACAGGATCCCAAGCTACAATCAGTTTGATGATGATACTTTTGTTCCGGGTGAGGTTAGCGAAGAGATGTAGTGAAACGACTTTTGAGCATATTCTGCCCTGCCTCAGGTTGCTTGTTAAATTGGCAAATGTGCAATGCAAATTAGACATTGAATGGTCCAGCCCCACCTTGATTGCTTCTGTATCCTTGAAAATCAAGTAGATTAGGGTTCCATTTGGAATGGAGATTTCAACAGCTCAGGCATGGGATCAGGTCATTCTAGGCCTATAGAGACACTTGCTTTGATGGAGAGGTGGTTCTTTATCCATGGTTGGGAGAGTACATGTAGCTAAATATGTTCTCAATAATATGTATATGTATGTGGCTTCAACGTTGCTAGCTCCTCCTCAAGATTTTAAAGAGATCATTGTGAAGATTTGGAACTTTGTATGGGAACAAGTGCAGCTATAAAAATCGCATAGAGCAAATGCATCCGCTCCAAAAAAGATGGTGTCTTGGGTATGTCTAATCTCAAAGTTCATGGTAAAGTTCTTCTTTCTTGGCAGGTCATGTTGGGCCGTGTACAACCATGTGGAATGCATCTACTTGTTCAGTCATTTAATCATTGTATTGTTTTGACAAACTTGTAATTAGATCTCAGCTACCCTAGGCTCTTTTCTATCCCCTCAAATCCTTCTAGCATGCATCTCCCTTTTTGAAAGGCCTATCAAAAGCCTGACATACAGTGAAGCCCTTTGCAGTCATTGACCCGCTGCATTCCATGCAAATCCCTTCCCCCTTCTTGTGGCCTCCTTTTGTGGGTCCCTAGAACACAGAAGAGGTAGCAAGACATTGGTGTTTTCAAGCTTAATGCATGGTATTACAACAAACAACTTCTTTCTTGACCATCATTTCGGAAAAAATATCATTTGCCTTCGTGGGGCTTTCAAGTATGGGAAGTCGAAAGCAGTAATGCAATGCTTTAAGGCCTTCCAATCGCTAAAACAACAATGCAATGCTCCGGGGCCTTTGTCAAATGTTGGCTATGGCGTCTATGAAAAATTCTAGTAGGGGGTACCCCTGGAATCTTAAGTAATCTTTTTGCACTGAAGGCTACACGTGAATGATGTTCACTCATGGCTGTATAATGATGTTCGATCATGGCTGTATTTGACTTGAGGTCCATGGGCCATATACTGACTACGCATTTCACCATTCTCACTCTTTACTTAAATGGTTGGGATGTTCTCATCTTCTCAGATGGATATCCTGTTTATATTCATGAACTAGAATCACAAAGAGAAACTTGTTTAGTAAGGAAGAGATTACAGATAAATATATAGGTTGAAATGGTGCTTATGCTTAGAATAGAAAAGCATCACCGCCATCGAAATGGATGGATCTCCTCCTAAACTTAAGGATCACAATAACTCAAAATAAACAAAGACCTAATTTGTAAAGTGACAAATGTGTAAACACTCTTATCCTCTGAATACAATACAGACACTCTTGCCTTCAAAAAAAAAAAGTGACAAATGTCTTATTGTCACCTAACATCATTTACCAACACACCTTCCCCCCAAAAAAAAATAAAAAAAATTGAACGTTTGTTACAAACATTTGCAGTGCTTCACATTTTTTACTTTGTATCAGATTTAATCGAGTCCATTTCTGCAAGACATTCAGTATGCCTTTTCTTTGGAAGAGGTTTTATTAGTGAATCAGCTGTCATGTATTGAATATTCAAATGCTTGATGAATATCTTACCTTCTTCTACCTTCTCTCTTGTTGTGAGGTGGTATTGAGTTTCAATATGCTTGGCCCTGGTGAAGTTATTTGGATGCTTGACCAAGCTAACTGCTGCTCTATTGTCGTTTATAATCTTAGAACACCTGCTTGTTCTGCATCAATGTTTTTTAAAAGCCTCCTAAGCCAGATTGCCTCTTTGGCTGCTGCACAAATGGCCACATATTCGGATTCACATGTGCTTAGTGCAATGGCCTTCTGTTTCTTACTGCATCAACTGATGACTTCCCCTTGCAGTGTAAAGGAGAAGCCTGTTTGAGACTTCCTACTAGCGGATTCTCCTGCATAATCCACATCAATAAACCCCTCCAGCTGCAGAGTACAGGAATAGTGCATAGCAAATGCCTAGTCTTGGTGTGCCCTTTAAATACCCTGAGATCCATTTAAAAGCCTGCCAATGATGTATGGCAGGGTTCTCCATGAGCTGACTTATAGAAATGATGCTCTCAGAGATGTCAAGCCCGCTATAGACTATGATGTGCATTAAGGAGCCTACAATGCTCCGGTATGGAATCTCAAGTGCATCAACAGATTTATTGCATGATGCAGTAGTGAACAAAAGGTTAGTGTGAGCAGCTGGAGTATTAACCTCTCCGCAGTGTTGCATATTGTATTTCTATAATAGTGAGCTTGATGAAGAGCGATGATCTTCTCTTTTCTGTTTCTAAAGATTTGCATGCTAAGAAAATACTTGAGATCACCTAGATCTTGCATATGAAACTTCTGTACAAGGCAACGCTTAGTGTGGTCCATAAGAGCGTGATGACTAGATGTCAAAATCAAATCATCAACATACAACAGGACTTGATGATCTTACCACTTTGTCGTTCGAGGTAAAAATTTCAATCGACATCACTGCGCTGAAAACCAAGATTGGTGAAGAATGTATGAATGGTCCAGTACTATAGTTTGAGAGATTGTATAAGGCAAAGGAAGGACAAAAGAAAGATGAATAGAGACACAGCAAATTCAAAAGGCTCCAGGTTCTATAAACTCCAATGCTTCATCAATTGGTGGAGCAGGTTGTTAACCTATCAAGGGAAATGCAGCGCAGATTCTCAGCAACATGTAATATGTTCTAATTCTTATCAGATATTATCTAATCTTAATGGTGAGATAGATATTAGTTTAGATAAGAGCACACCATGTGATCCAACTCATAATTCAATGCTTCATATAGCCTCTCCCACTCAAAATACCAAGTCAAATAATCCTCCCCTTTTGACTTCTGCCCGTCTGCCTTTTCTGATTAACCTGGACACTCCTATGGTGGATTGCTCCACATGTTCCCCCAAGATCTCAAACAAGTTTGCAGATCAGATGGCCTCTCTGCAAGGAGGTGTCAGTCTCCTTTTGCAAGGACAGAAGGATGGAGAAATTGCTGTGACTCAAGTCAATGACACTGACTTTGTAGATGAGATTCCAGAGCATAGAGTCAATGACATGCTGATATCTGAAAGAAAGGAGCTTCAAGAAAAGGATAATATCCGGCAAGTTAATGTTTCTTCTTTCAGTAATTCTAAGAACAATACTATGTTTCAATTTTCCCCTGGGGGTTTCTCAGACTCTAGCGATACTAGAGATATGGAAGTGATAAGGAAAATTGGGGCAAGGAAGAGTTTTTCTAGAGAATCCTCGGGCTGTGGCTAAGTCTGATCAAAATCACCTAAAAAGAAGTGCTAGGAAAAATGATAGTGCCATTGACCAAGGCCTTATCTTCTCTGGATTGGATAAAACTCCTTAAAGATAGTAAGAGGAAATCCACAAGAACCAAAATGTAGTCTCTCTTCTCTTTGTTTTCCTCCTTCTTTGATCCAGTGAAAATTCTCTCTTGGAATGTAAGAGGAATTAAAGGTCCCCTTAAAAGGAGACATGATATAGCTCAGATAAGGACATTATCCTTTTGCAGGAATTGAAATTGCCTACTTTTGAATGTGGTAACTTAGGTGATTGGATTTATCCTGGATCTTCTTCTATATGGATTGAGTCTTCTGGTGCTAGTGGTGGATTAGCTATGATTTGGAAGAGAGAGATTAGCCGTCACCATTTCTACAATAGTCCTTCCAAGACATGGCAATCTGTTATCTTCTCTATTTCTAATTCTTCATTTGGATTATCAAAGTTTATGCTCCCACAACCCTAAACATAGAGAGCCTGTTTGGATGGAAATAAACAATTGGCTAACCTCCCAAAGCATTGATAATTGGATTGTGGCTGGGGACTTTCATAATACTCCATCTTGGGATCTCAAATTGGGAAATAAAATTAAAATGACAAGAGCTGAAAAAATGAATTGGAATCTCTTACCTCTGATAATGGTCTGATTCATATTCCCTCTTCAACTTCAACCTTCACTTGGTCTAATAAGCAGAAGGATAATGCTAGACTTTATTGCACTCTTGATAGATTTTATGTCTCCAATCCCTCCTCTGCTATGTGGGATAATAGCTTTGTCGCCAGTGATGAAGCTACCTCAATTTCTGATCATCAGCTAAATCTAAGCATAAAGAATGATGTAAGAAGAAGGATCAGCTTTTGATGTATATGAGGGAAATCAGGGGTCTGCTACAAAATGATCCCTATAACTCAAGTCCGCAGATGGGAGAAGATACCTTAGAGAGGAGAATCAGAAACATAGAAGAAGTGGAGGCAAAAAGTGCTGCTATCAGGTGCAAAATTAAGTACATTAATGACATGGATTCTGGTAGTGCTAAATTCTTCTTTAGGGTTGCTAAAAGTAGAATGTTGAGAAATTCCATTACTGAGGTCATGGATGAGAATGGCAATACTTATACCTCTCAAAGTGATATTGTTAAAACCTTTCATGATAGATTCAAGGATATCTTTCAATGTAACCCTATTCCTTCCAATGATCTCCAGGATGCTAATGCTTTCAGGTCTCTTATTGATACTATTCTTCCTTCTGCTCCTGATACTATGGATGCCTCTATGATTTCTATGCCTTCACAAGATGAAATTTTTAGCACTCTTAATAGTTTTAGCAAAGGGGAATCCCCTGGTCCTGATGGCCTTCCTGCTGAATTCTATGTTAAGTTCTGGGATATTCTAAAAAATGATCTTACTTCTCTTGTGCAAGCTTTCTGGAATGCTGAGCATTTGCATCCTTCTCTCTCTGGTGGCTTCATCTTCTTGATTCCCAAGATTGATCATCCTACCAAGCTTCACGATTGGAGACCTATCTCTCTAACTAGCACCTTTATAAGCTCTGTGCCAAAATCATTGCTTCCAGGATTAAAAATTATCTTCAAAAGAATATCAGCCTTAACCAATCTGCTTTTCTGCCCAAGAGATACATTCTGGATAATTATGTAGCTGCTATGGAGGGTCTGCATTGGAACAGGATCTCCAAGAAGCACAATTTCATTATTTTTGTACAAAACCGGAATTTATGGATCATTTTTTGGATTCATACTTCAATAACAATTTTTCCCACACTAACAAGCATCACCAGCGAGGGCTGCATATGCTTCAGCAACGGGCACTGGAATCTTGATAGTGTTGGGAAGCTTCTTCCTGTTCGATGGAGACCAAGCAAAGTCGATTGTCTCCAACTCAATGCGATCACTAGCAGTGGTTGGCCTCCATCTTTTCTTCCAACAGTTTACATAATTGACTAGGTACACTTGGTTCCTTACGGGGACAGGCTCCCACCAAGTGACCTATACTGTCTCAAAATTCTCCTTCTTATCATCCATCTGGGGCTCCTCCGTGGCGTACCCTACCCATGTGGGACACAAGACGTCATCAGGATGTGCCATAATGAACATACCTTTCTTCACATCCTTGAATGGATTGAATTCTGGTATGGGTTTATCCTTCAATGGTCCCATGTATGGAGGAGCGATGCTTGCAATTGGCTCCGCTACTGCAACCATTTCTGGAAGCTGAGCTCGTTCTTGCCTGGTGCATGGCCAAAAGTCCTCGTAAGTGCCTCCCGGGTATGAGATCTTCCCTAGCTCCTGTAAAAGACCCATCCAATACTCAATGGTAGCCATGAATTGTGCAGAATAGTTGGCTGTTTCCGGGGTGCCCTTCTTGCTTGTGGAGATTGCAACCCAATGAAGGATGTGCTTGTGGATGCTGTTTCGCAGCTGGCCAAGGTCTTTTACTGTTGCCTTTGGTTTAAGCAGCTTGGGTGTTCCAACAGGCATCATGGGCTTCCCGTCTACCCCTTCCTTCCACATTTTTATACCGCCTGTAGGCAGCCAATCCAAGAAGCACGGACGGGTTTTGTAATACATGACAGGCCACTCTCCATTCATTGCAAATTTGAATGTCAGGAGGGTGGTGTGGCCAGTCAATCTATCATCGCCGTCGGGTATATACCCTTCTATAAACCCCTTCCAATCTGGCACTTTATCAACAATGTATGGTATAGGTGCATTTAGATTGCATGTGTGGAACTCATATAATAATTCGGGCATGGTCAGCACTTCGGCCTTCTTCAGAGTGGAGGAGAAGTTGCCAAACAAAGCACCAATGTCTTCGTGTGTATGTCCAGGCATCATGAAACCCAACTCTATCTCCTCGAACACACCAAGATATACTAGGTATGAAAGATACAAGAATACATACTAGGTATGAAAGAATACAAGAATACTAGGTATGAAAGATATACTAGGTCCAGTTGCAGCAACAGTGTTCGGGGGAGGGGCTTGAAAGAAGGTCCTTCTGGTCTAGGCAAGCTTGCAGGGATGTTGCTATTGGTGAGTGCCAATTTCGATTTGAGTGCCGCATTGTTATGCAAGGAAGTCACCCAAGCTGGAGCTGTGTTTCCGGCATTGTAAGATGGCCTCCTGGATACTCATGAACCATCTCCAGCCTCCTCAAGATGCTATTCAAAGAACCCACATAGAAGTTCGAGTCATCTGGCCATATATCCAAAGCAAAGTTTCCATAGCTTCCCCTCCCATGACCATGAGTGAGAGCACCCGTCAATGATGTTTTGAATTTATCCAGTCTCCAAAGTGACTTCACCGATTGCTGCAATTTTGGAATCATTGTCTTTGCCTGGTCCATCTTATCATGAATTATACAAACATAGTCTTTGGGATACCTATGGGACAATAATCTCCACGACCAATACAGGGTACGACAGGAGGCTTGCTCCAATCTGTGTGCTCTCCTCTGGTCATGCAATATCCTCCTTTCTGCCTCATCCTTTGTCTTCAACAGCTTCGTACGAATGACCTCGCATGTATCACATTTAGAGAACGGAACTTTTTTTGCGATACTGACATCCCTAAAGCTCCTTTTCCAAGTTCTATGAAACCCCGCTGGCGAGACTTTCTTGCCTGTCAGTGCCATAACTTCTACATTCACCTCTTCTAGGATGCTTGTTTTCGTAAACATTGCAGGCAACTTCCTAATGTTTTTTCGGATGCCATCTTCATTCCTCCGACTATGGTGAGGCAAGGATTCGCAATTCTCCCTTACGAACATGGAGAAAACAGCCTCGGATGCTAAGGTGGATGCACGAGGCTTCAAACTACCACAGTTCCCGTGCTCTGCTTTGCGAGCACCCTCCATGTATTGTGCTTTCCATTTCAGATACCCTGACTTTGAGATTCCCAGCCCAAGGTACCAGGCTCTCTCACAGACTAGCCTGCTATGCAACACCAGACGTTCCACTCGACGACCTTTCATGGTGTTCCCAAGCATGTCATACACAAATGTCATCCTGTCGCTAGACTTCATTGCATAGAACTCCTTGCGCATGTTGATGACCTGATTATGTGAGAACTTTGCACAACACCTGTGTTTGCAACACAACGTCGTTCGATATTTCAAAATAGCCTCCCTAGAGCTAAGGCGTTCAATCTTAGGCTGTCTCAAGAACCGCCTACGCTGACGGGAGTGGAAAGTGTACTTGTGCCTCTCGAAATTTGGATGCTTCTCAATAACAGAGCTACCTTGACTTGACGGAGTATCTGCTTGCTCGGTTGGCTTTGCAGTCAAGATCACAGAAACCTTTACACCATCCACTGTGACATATTCATTACTCCACCTAACAAGCATACCTGCTTTTGGTACCTGTAAACAAGCCTGACAGCGGAAATTCCCTTCAGCAGGAATCGGGTAACCCTCAACAATTGTCACTCCAATGCATTTCAACCCTAAGAACTAGTCGCATACTGCATCATCTGGGCCTGTAAAGGATATGAACCCCTTTCCCGCAGGAATGGAGTCGCAAGAGTGCCATATTTCACAGTCCTTCTCCAGTAAAGTGTATCTGGTCTAGGGGATAGGTTCCATAGTAGATTCCACTCTCCGTTTTTTGGAGGTGGACCCGACATCCTCTATATTGGATTCACGGACATCTTCCTCTCTCCAAAGAATGAAGGATCCTTTGGCTTCTCCTATAGTTTCTGCATCTGGAGTGGGCCATGGGAGGGCGTGACACTCCTCAAAAACCTCTTGAACACCAACACCGACAGCTCCAGCGGGGATGGTTCTGAAATGGCACTGGTTAGAGTCTCCAGCGAATCCTTTGGCAATGGGACGACCATCCTTGAAGATGTACACTTCCTGCAGTACAGAGGAGTCAGACCATGGGGCCAGGTTATTGAGAGCAGAATATACTGCAACAGAATCAGCCCCTGATTCGGGACCTCAAATCGGGCGGATGCCCGATTTGACCCATGGTGCACTCGCCATGAGAGGCCATATTGGGCGGACATCCAATTACAGGCCCGGGCTAGTTTGGCATATCCGAACGGGTCTGAAATCGGACGGTCGCCCAAATTGGTTTTGAAACATCGCTTATGAGGCCACTAGGAAAAGTAAATTGGGCGCCCGCCCAATTTACTTGGCCCAAACGTGGCACACTGGCCAAAGTAAATTGGGCGCCCTCCCAATTTGTCTTCCATTTCCTGCAGGTGGGAACACATGAGCGCCTTCGGTCGTTGGTCGCCCGAAATGGATGTTGTGCACGTGGCACTGGCCAAAGTAAACTGGGTGCCCGCCCAGTTTGCATTCCATTTTCTGCAGGTAGGAACATGTAGATCGGTGCCGATTCCATAAGAATTGATGCCGGATTATAAATAAGATAAGGAGTATCAGATCAATAGCTGAGCAGGTTGTTTTGGTGCAAAAGGATTCATTCTAAATGAATGCCCGAGCACTCGAATGTAAATAAGTTTTTGCCTATAAGTTCATTAGGCAATAGTTCATTGTCTACTTGCATTAATGATTAATGGTTTATTGTTTAAGTTGATATTTTGCAAGCATAGACCATTGAATAAGATTGACTAGACATTTCTTGCTTAGATCCTAACAGTGGTATCAGAGCCAGATTGTTTAAAATGTCTAGTAGATTTGGAGCTGCACTTCTAAATGGAATTAAGGTTTATGAAGGGGGCCCTGGATTTCAAATCTGGAAAGAACAAATGAAAAATGTTCTTGAGAATACTATATGAAACTAGCTCTAGTAATACTAATGGTACAGTGAGTTTGGTTGCAGGAAGAAGGGAGAGTAATGCTTCTGATGAAGCATCTGCAGCAGAAGGTTTAAATGCAACTGCAACAAGCAGTTTGCTGGTGTGGACAAAGCAAAATTGAAGGAAGGAAGGAAGGAAGGAAGGAAGAAATTTTTAACGTCCACGGAACCCAATCGGGTTATGGGACCAGAACAAACAAAGGGGGCATAAGCCCTAACAGAACAGAGGGCCGAAGCCCAAAAAAGTAGAACATGGGGTCGAAGCCCCGTTTCAACGCAGAAATAACCAAACCAGAGCGAAACAAAAAAATACAGAGCTATACAGTAAGTGCCCATGGATCAGCTGGCCACTGATCTCGAATGATAGCTTGACCTCCCCTATAAACAGCCCACTTCTGCTGTAGGCGAGCCTCTCGCACACGACATAACTCTTCTTTCCGTCTACAGAGCTGTGCTGGAGTCAAGTCTTCCTGGACGGAGAAGGTGGTTCCTTTCAAATGGTTGCCATGTCGCAGGATGTGCAATCGGGAAAGAGCATCTTGAAAGCGTACCAAGAGGTGACGAGGACGGTCAGACCGCACTGCTCCAACCCGCTGGGCCGAGACAATACCATGTGCTTGGATATGCATCACTTGGGTAAAAAACTGTGCGGCCTCATCTGTAGCAAGAGAATCACCCGTCTCCTGAATACCCACAATACGTAGGTTCAAGTATGCATCCTCAGGCAAAGTATGTGTGGATCCTTGTACGCTGTCATCATCTTTAGGCATATCATTCACATGGTCGGGCCCAGTATGCGTGGATCCATGTACTCTGTTATCCGCCTCGTGCATATCATGCACATGCTCAGGGGCAGGCATTGTGCTAGACACCGGCGAAGCAGTACTATGATCTACTGGGCTGTGGCCCACAGATTGTAGCAACAACTCTAGAAGCTGCACCCAGCTTTGTAAGGGCAACTGAGCAGACATTGCTGTGACAGTGACAGTAGAGCATACTGCCTGTATGCTGGCCAAGATATCTGGATGCAGACAGTTCATCTGAGCATCAAGCCTATCTAGCGCGGCATTCAAGGACGCATCAGGAACTGGTTGTGGATCCAGCTGGGTCAGAATAGGACGCTGGGGCCCAAAAGAAGGGGCTGCCTGGAGATAGGGCTCTATCGTGGGATCATAGGGCTTACCAGATGACACAGGCACCGTGATAAGGTTCTTTGCCTTGCGGGTCTCTCTGGCCATACGTTTGATTGTACGGGTCATGCTGAGGCTATGGGGTCTCTGGCTGTAAAAAGCGCGAGGGGGTTCCAAAGTTTGAGGGGTCTCTGGCTGCGTAAAGGATGCTTAGAAGCCTATGCAATTCTAACCAGCAAGATAGGAGCATCCATTTTACTGAAGGTTAGAGGTAAAACTCCTGGAGAAATTTGGAAATACCTTCTCAAGCATTATGAAGAAAAGAGTTCATCTCAAATTGACATTTTAGATAAAGAGTTAAGGAAGCTTAGACCTAGAGAAGAGGATGACTTGACTGTTTTCTTCTCAAAGTTTGATAATATAGTGGCAGATCTAGAAGGTGCAGGTGTGATCATGACAAATCAGCAAAAACTTTTGCATGTGGCCAGGGCAGTTGGAGAGAACAAGCAATTAGCCACACTAATCAGGAATGTAGCCAGAAGTAGGGAAGTTGCTGAGGAGATGATAAGGACTGAATTTGAACAAAATAAAATTCTAACAGATGATGTTGATGAAAATGTTGAAGTTCTTTATGCAGGTCGACCTAAGTATAAAAGGAGCAGCACAAAACACGCAAAACAAAAGGGGAATATCGGTCCTTGCTATCACTGCAAAGCACATGGTCACTTAAAGGCTGAATGCCCTAAACTCAAAGATGTTGAATGCTATAACTGTGGTGGCAAAGGCCATTTTGCAAACAGGTGCTCTAGCAGCAAAGGAAGGAGAGGCAAGCCAAATAAAGGAAAACAAGCAAAAGGTGGTGGAAGGCAGGAACCAGGGGTAAACCTGACCCAAGAAATTGAAGAAGGAAGTAGTGAAGATGATGAGGACACTGAGGTAAGCAATATTTCTGTTGATAATTCTAGGAAGCAATCTAATGATATAAATGATATGTTGATATTAGATAGTGGAGCAGAGAAAACAGTAACAGGGTCTGCCAAACTTCTTAAGGATGAGAAACATGAGAGAGGAGGCTACATCAGATTAGGAAATGGAGGTTTACAAAAGATTCAACTTTCTGGAACTTTAGAATTGTTTGATCTTCAAGGAAAAGCAGTTGTCTTAAAGGATGTTTTGTGTGTACCTATATTAGTGAGAAATTTGATTTCCATCAGCCAGCTTGTGGACATGGGATATACTGTCATATTTGACAGAAAAAATTGTACTATTTTGATGCATAATGAAGTCAAATTTCTGGGAAAAAAAGTAGGAAACCTTTTTGGTTTGGAGAATAATCAAGTGCCATGTGTAAATGCAATTATAGGTTCAGATATCAAACATTTGGCATCAAAGATTATGTCATACAAGTAACAAAAACATTCTGGCCATGGCAAAACAGGGATTAATCGAGCACTGTCAATTAGAAAATGAAAACAAATTGTGCTATGGTTGTATGGTTGGCAAACATACCAGATTACCATTCAAAAAATCAAATAAGAGAGCTAAGAGAATCTTGGAAGTGGTGCATACAGACCTATGTGGACCTCTTAATGTAAGAGGTATTACAGGAAAAAAATATTTAATTACATTCATAGATGACTTTAGTCGAAAGGCCAAAGTAAAGTGCTTGAGAACAAAAGATGAAGCCTTTGAGGCTTTCAAAAATTATGTTGCAGAAGTAGAGCTTGAAACAGGAAACAAAGTGAAGTGTGTAAGATCGGATAGGGGAGGAGAATACTTGTCAACAAGATTTAAAGCTTATTGCAAAATAAGGGGAATAAAGAGGCAATTAACATGCTCTCATTCTCCACAACAAAATGGTGTGGCAGAGAGGAAGAATAGGACAATATTAAATGCAGTGAGAGCAATGATTAAACATACAGGGTTGCCAAACTTCTTATGGGAAGAGGCAGTGAGAACTGCAGTTGAGGTACAAAATATACTTCCATCAGCAAGTATTAATGGATCTCTATCTGAAATGCTTTGGTCTGGTAATAAGCCAAATTATGACAAGCTAAAAAGTTATGGATGTCTAGGTTTTGTGCATATTCCTAAAGAGCAAAGGAAGAAACTTGATGATAGAGCTTTAATAGCCTATCTTGTTGGATATGATGAGCACTCTAAAGCCTATAGGCTGTTTGATCCTGCAAGAAGAAAAGTAGTGGTTAGCAGGGATGTTGTCTTTGATGAAAGTCAACATTATAAAGACAGTAAATCAGCTGATGTGACAGTCAAGCAAAGGGAATCATCTCAAGATACACAGTCATTTGACAAACTAACCAGCATTCATGATGATGACCTTGAAACTAATACAACAGTTTTGCAGGATAATAATGTTGCAGATGTACAGATAGAACAACCACAAGAGGAAGGACAAATCATTGCACAAGAGGAGCAAGCAACAAAAGCCAAAGTTCGAGTTGGGAGAAGAACTAATCCTCAAATACTACAAGACGAGGCAAAAGAGGTTAGTACTGATTTATTTGGTAGAGATCCCTCAGGCAAAAGCAGAAGACTGAAACATAATGCAACAGAGATAAATATCATTGAGATATTAGCAATGCTAGACTTTGAAGTTCCCAAATCATTCAAAGAAGCAATGGAGAGTTCAGATGCAAATAATTGGGTTAAGGCAATGGAAGAAGAACTTGATGCTTTCAAGAGAACTAAAACTTTTGAATTAGTAGACCTACCTAATGGTAGAAATGCTGTAGGATGCAAATGGATATATAAAATTAAGCAGAGTACTGAAGGAGATAAGATAAAGCACAAAGCAAGATTAGTGGCCCAAGGTTTTTCTCAAAAACAAGGGATTGATTATGATGATACCTTTTCTCCTATAGTGAAGATGACAAGCATAAGAATGCTGCTAGCAATGGCAAATGCTCAAAACTTAGAGGTACATCACATGGATATTACCACTGCTTTCCTTAATGCAAAACTAGAAGAGGATATTTATATGAAACAACCTCCTGGTTTTGAACAAGGGAAAAACAAAGTGTGGAAATTAAAAAGAGCTGTTTATGGACTAAAACAATCACCTAGGAAATGGTATTTGTGCATGGATACTTATTTGAGGGAGCAGGGTTTCACTAAACTCAAAGATGATGGAAATATATATTTGTTTAAAGAAGGTGCAGAATTCTGTTATATAGCTTTGTATGTGGATGATAATGTGATGATCAGCAGTAACTTGGAAGTGTTGCAAAAGTGCAAAGACATATTGAAAAGCAGATTCAAAATGAGTGATTTGGGGGAACTTAAAAGGTTTTTAGGGATTGAAGTATATAGTGACAGAAGCAATAAGATTATGACTCTGTCACAAGGACAGAATATTATGGGAATACTCAAAAGATTTAACATGGAAAATTGTAAAGAGGTAAAAACCCCAATGGTGCCAGGGAACAAGATATCAATGGATCAATGTCCTTAAACAGATAAAGAGAAGAATGAAGTCCAAGATCTGCCTTACAGGGAATTAATAGGATGTCTCCTTTATTTGGCAAATAGTACCAGACCTGATATTTCATATGCTGTCAATATGTTGAGTAGATATTGCAACAATTTTGGTATAATGCATTGGCAAGCTGCAAAAAGGGTGATTAGGTATTTGAAGGGGACAGTAAATCGTGGTATCATGTTTAATTCTAATAATCTTAGACTTGAATCTTATTGTGATTCAGACTGGGGGGGATCCAGATGAAAGAAAATCTACATCTGGATTTATTTTAATGTTAGGAGGTGGCCCTATATCATGGAAATGTAAGAAACAAAGTGCCATATCTCTTTCATCTGCAGAAGCAGAATATTCTGCTACAACACTTGCAGCTAAAGAAATGGTCTGGAGCAGAAGACTATTGAATGAGATTGGAATGCAACAAGAAGATCCATTAACATTATTCTCTGACAGCATGAGTTGTATTGATATGACCAAAAATCCCATTTTACATGAAAGGACAAAGCATATTGAACTGGAGGCACATTTTATCAGAGATCTGGTGAATAAGAATATTATACAGGTTGAATATGTACAAACAGATAAGCAACTAGCAGACATACTTACTAAGCCATTAGCAGAGCCAAAGTTCAAATATCTGAGGAGTTTGATCAGTTGCAAAGATTATAATATGAATGGAGAGTGAAGGGAATTGGTTCATATTATAATATTATTCACATGATGCAGTTCTTTTAGCCAGAATTGTTTCTGGTTAACTCAAAGTTTTACAAGAAAAAAACACTATAGGAATGTTCAGGATCATATGATGAAAACTAACAGGTTGCATTGGGTGCATGTGCATGAATGCAAAGTTTAAAACTAAGACTGGTTATGGAGTAAAGTTCGACATATGAAGATAACCTATGTCTACATGGTTATCTTGTGGTGAAGATTTAATGGTTCAAAGAAAACCTAAGGTTAATGGTTCGATATGGATGTTAATACAAACCTTAGGTTTCAATGGTTTAGAGACAGTTATAAATCGCGGTCAAATAAGCTCGAGCCAAGTTACAATTCAAATTTAGCACTGTGCGAAACCGATGCTGTAGATCGGTGCCGATTCCATAAGAATTGGTGCCGGATTATAAATAAGATAAGGAGTATCAGATCAATAGCTAAGCAGGTTGTTTTGGTGCAAAAGGATTCATTCTAAATGAATGCCCGAGCTCTCGAATGTAAATAAGTTTTTGCCTATAAGTTCATTAGGCAATAGTTCATTGTCTACTTGCATTAATGGTTCATTGTTTAAGTTGATATTTTGCAAGCATAGACCATTGAATAAGATTGACTAGACATTTCTTGCTTAGATCCTAACAGAGCACATGAGCACCTTCATTGGGCGATCGCCCACATTTAGGCCAGGTGTTTCTGGAGGGCTCCACAAAATTGGCTGGTTTTGAAGATTGTCAGAACTTGACTCTCCCAGAGTGGACATCCATTTGTATCAGCACTTGCACTGAGTCCCGAAGATGCAATCTTAAAAGCATTGAATTGGCAGGCCATGCAGAGGCAGATTCTTTAAGGCTACACCATTAAGGAGGAGGGAGCTCAATCAAGTCACCAAGACAAAGTATACATAGCGAACTCTTCTGTCTATTGGCTAGTAAGGATAGAATGACAAAAATTGAATTCCAGGTGCTGACATCAGTAAAAAACATCTTCCAAAAAATGTTTCATTAGTTGAGCTAACATGAATTCGAACTCAAGAAACAATGCCAAAACACAGGTCTACCTTATTTAAGAAAAATTACCTTGGGAGTGACTGGCGCCATGTAAGTTCTTCGATCAAGTATATTAAAGTAGGTGCTCAAGAATGAAGGCTTCAAAAGCAGAAAGCAATAAACATAAATGGGGGGGAATTCGAGATCCGAATTTGAATTACTCAGCAAATTCAAATTCAGAATTCAAATTCTCCCCCCATTTGTATGCATTTAATAGAGGGCAAACTTTATTAATGTTATTTGGGACACGTGCGCGATGTCATTATATCTAGCGCACGTGTGTATATTCAAAATTTTTTGAGTTTCAAATTTGAATTGTGGACCCTCGGTCCATCAGCCCCCCTTTATTACTTTCAAATACGGCTTGCCATGTGGCACCCACATATTGGTGGACGCGGGATTGCCAGATGGCGTCCAGGATTCCGTTCATTATTTACGGCGCCTGCCCATTATTTATGGATTACAACGGTCCATTATAACCGGAATTCGACACTTCTCCTCAGCCGGTGCAACCTCGGTGCATGCCTCACTTATAAGTATAGTTTTTTCTGGATAGCCGCATTTTCAACAGTCCAAAGTTCCGCTTCCAAAACAGGCGCTTCGTTGTCACCAGATCTTAGGACAAGGCGCCCATCCACATCTTGGCGACACGCCTGCTCTGTATTGCTAATGGAAAGTCGCCCCACTAAAGGAGGCAAAGGTAATGCTTGCATCACTGCCGGGTTGCTGTCACCGTTTATTTATTTTTTAATAATGCTTCCCAAGACAACATGGCATCTATTCTATCTTCCATCTATTTCCCCATTTGCTTTAAAAGAAGCTTGCTCCTCTTCATTCTGAGTATGTCCTGAAGTTACTGCAATAATCAACTGTTTTTCCTTCTAATCCCTCTCTATTCTATCCTCTAACTATCCCCCAGTTCCTCTAGAAGAAGATTGCACCTAATTCTTGTGCTCTGAGCAGGTCATGTGCTTGATAGTCGAACCACTAAACTTGCTTCCCTCAGTAAAATGGGCGCCCACCCTATTTTTCTGTTAATCACATCTTTCAGCATGTAATGTGCTTGATAGTCGAACCACCTAACCTTGTTTCCCTCAGTAAAATGGGCGCCCGCCCTATTTTTCTATTAATCACAGCTTTCAGCAGGTAATGTGCTTGAAAGTCGAACCACCTCACCTTCCTTCCCGCTCAGTAAATTGGGCGCCCGCCCTATTTGTCTGTTAATCACAGCTCTGAGCAGGTCATGTGCTTGAAAGTCGAACCACCTCACCTTCCTTCCCGCTCAGTAAATTGGGCGCCCGGCCAATTTCACTGAGGAAGTGTCTCTGCGTCAATTGCAAGCACTTAGTAAATTGGGCGTCCGACCGTTGCACCTAGGAAGTGTGTATGCCTCAAGATCATCCACCGTTATGCTTGTCAGGTTGGTGGCGAGTCCTGGACCTGGCAAATTGGGCGGACGCCCAATTTCAGAAGGACATGCCTCTCCCTTGGCGCCCCCCTTGAACCATTCCACCTTAGTTCAAGATAAGTAAATTGGGCGGGCGCCCAATTTATCTCTAAATTGTATGCCCAATTTGGGGTATCCAGGATTTCTTGGACATCTTGCGCCCCCTTTGCAAATTGGGCGCCCGCCCGATTTACTGTAATACTGTCGGTCAACTTGTACTTCATGGTACTTACGGTAAGCAGTACTTAATTCTTGTTTGATGCAATGCAGGACTAATGGCAAGGACAAAACAGACTGCCCGCATGCCTGGCTATGAACCTGGGATACCGCAGGCTGTTGCTGCTGCGAAAGAGACAGAACAGGATGTGACATTTCAAGGGATTGAAGTAGTTCCAGAAGAAATCACTTCTGTTGCTGACAAGTACACGTGGTGCATTGAAATTGGAAACGTAAATTCTAAGTCGAGCACAAACCATCTCAAGGATTTATGTTTATATTTTGCCGTGCCAGGGACAAAAAAGACAAGCAATGCTGGGATAGCAATTGATATGGGGGTAAACACAGAGGTACCCGGCGAGATAGAGGTTTTTGTGGAAGACGTATTGGACAAGTGCTTCCGTGCATACAGGCTGCCCCTTGCCACTTATGTCCCCCAACTCATGTCAGCAAGCATTACCGAAAATCAAAACTCCTGTGCCGCAAAGGGTTGGCAACTGAACTCATATGAGAGCTTGGAAAGATCTGGAATTAGAAAGCGTGGAGACGTTATAGATGGCTTCAACATAGTAGGGCAGTGGATTCTTGATCACAAGCAGACTAGATCGAAGGGCTTGTATACAGAATATCATGGGAAGGCCCAGCCAAAAGTGTACGATTCGGCCTGGTTGAGGTCTCGATATGGAGTTCCCAAAAAGGGAGAAGCAGAAAAAAGTGCAGAGAAGTCTAAGAACGTAGCAGTTGAAAAGGGAACTACAAAGAAGAAGAGATCATCTTTGACAACAAACCCCAGCATTGAGACGCCAGTTATCATGCTTGGAGGTATGGAAAAGAGAGCAAGATCCTCTGATCCGAGCAATAGTGCCGGAGAATCTTCTGAACATTCTGCTGACCTTCGGCTCAGCATCTGCCTTTATTCACATGAAACCTGCCATTAATATCTCTTTTCTGATGTGCAACTTAATTAAAGCTTGGAATTCTATCTCTCCAAACGATGCTTTTATCCCTAGAGACAAACTCCATAGTGATTTGCCTACTTTTTGAAATCCAATTCTTGCAGATCATAATTCCACTACGCTAGCTATTCGATACCCAAAGATTTGCAAAAAATGGTCTGATGCAGGTCTCATTTACATTAAAGATCTTTTCTTAAGGGACAGGATTATCTCATGGACTAAGCTGAAAGAGCTCATTAAGAGAACTTCCTCTGATAAAAAAAATCTTTTTCCATATTAAGAATTTTTGGTGTAATCTATCTCCAAATCTAGGGAATGGAGATTGGACTATTGATGGCAAGGTGGGATACAAGGTGAAAACTGTGTATAATGCTCTTTCTGCTAATGGTGGAGATTGTAAAGCTATGACAAAGTGGTTAATCAACTCTAATCAGCTCAGGGCCTTGTTCTCCAATGTTTGGAATTCCTACTATCCTCCCAAGATTTCCTATTTCATTTGGTTGATTGTTAATGGCAGTTTGAACAATCTTTATACTTTATCAAGAAGAAACTTTAATATTCTAGCAAACTGTCCAATGCTCTGTGGTAATGATGAAAATATGAGTCATATCTTTCTCTTTCATAAGCTAAATGGGTTTTTGGTCTTAGTTATCTAGTAAGTTTGGAATTTTCTATAATCAAGACCTTTTATCCATTCTTCAATCTGATGACAAATTTACAAATTCTATAGTTTATTCTGGTCTTTGGAATATCTGGAAATTAAGAAATCGCATTTTGTATGGGAATAAGAAGCCTTCTATTTTTTGGATTAAGCTACATTTTCAATTTGAGTTTGAGACTCTTGTTACTGCTCATAAAAAAAGATATGGTACTAACTATGACAGAAAATGGGATTCCTATGGAGAGTACAAGGGTTGTTTTGAATTACTTGCTTCAAATTTGAATGTAGTAGATTCTAATATTCTCTTTTCGAATGATCCTAGAATATCTTGAGTTCCTGCGTGGATCAAGGAAGAACAAGTTCGATGACTACTCTCCTTATTGCCAGCCTGCAAGGGATACTATCTTTCAGAACCTATGGGCTGCCATTTTCTGCAGAGAGGTTATCCAGAGTCACTGCTTATAGACATTTTTGGTCAACAATAACTTCAGCCTAACTGAATCACAAGCAACTTGCAGATGTTTTATGGATCACTTTTACTATTCTTGGGGGACAAGGACAAATTTCGCTTATTCTATAATAACAGTTGGCCTGCCAAGTCCTTTATCTTTGGAACAACTGATGCTTTCAATGCCTACTTCAATTCCATTTTCTTTGCTGAATCATAATCCTTCCATCTGTCTGTGCTTCCTACTGCCTTCCACTTTGGACTATCATCACTGATGTGCTCTTATTTAAATTTTTGTCTAGATTCACTATTCTGGTTTGTTTACTTTGTGAACAGGATTTCAGAGTTAAGGTGACAGCCTACTATCGGACATCATTTCTATCGACTTTTGATGGGATGTAACTTTGAATGTTTAAGGCCTCTGATGCTTTAAATTTTCTCTTCATTCCATTTCGTTTTGGATATTATTACTGGAGTATAGTACTGAAACTATGATGCTCTATATTGGCTATATACTACTATCTCTTTCAGCATGCTTTCATATCAAAAGCATGGATTTTGCTTTGTACTTGAAGTTTTATAATTAATGACAAAACCATCTCTTACTCTAAAAAAAAAAATGCCTTTGCTAGCTTACAAACTTTATGCTCATTACTTGCATCTTCCTTTGATAAATGTGCATCTGTCGTGTAACCAAAGACTTTTACGTCCTTCAACGGTTGGCTTTACACCTATCCAAGAAGCTTCTGACACATGCACATGTATTGCTTTTGTAGGGATCCTGTTAATGAGATATACCACAAAATTTACTGCTTCAATCCAGAACCTATAATCAATGCCTTTCATTCAAGAACAATATAGTTTTATTGGTTTTCATGAGCGACAGAGATTTCATAGCGAATTCCTCATTGAGCTAATAACTCATCAAATGCTATATTGGTGAACTCACTTTTTTTATCTACTCGTAAGACTTTAAGCTTTTTTTCTCTGAAGGTTTCTGCCATTGCTTTCCAAATTTTGAATTGCGCAAACACTTCTGACTTGTTAGTAAAAAAAAAAAAAAGGACACAATTCTTTCATGTAAACTCGTCAATAATAAGGAAAAAATATCTTGAACCTCCTATTGACTTTACACGGGAAGGAACCCACACATCCATGTAAGATTTAACGGTTGGTCTGCTTGTTTTACTTTCACCTTTTTATATGGCTTTCGAGATAGCTTTCTCAAAGCACAGCCCTTACACACTCCAGAAGGTGTTTTAATCTTGGGCAGATTGCCAACAAATCTTCCATCCCTCATTCTTTTCAAGAGAGAAAAGTTGGCATGTCCAAGTCTCTCATGCCATAACTGGTTCATTTACTGCAGAAGCATTCAATGCCAAAGTTTGTTCTTTGCACCAACTAAGTTGGTATAGATGGCCAGCCCTTATGCCTTTGGCAACAATCACATTGCTCGTATTTCTGATAATGCACTGCGTATTACCAAAAGTGATGAACAATTTGCATCATCGAGATTCCTTTAATTCTAGTGCATACAATGTGTTTTCCAGCTGAACAGTTCCAGTTGGAAGTGTTATGGCAGCATTTCCTTTGCCTGTGATAGACAGCTTCCCTTTTCTATTTTCACTTGCCTTTTGTTTGTGACAAGGATAATTTGTTCAAATAGGTCTTTTTGACTGGCCATATGATCACTGCCCTAGAATCAGGAAACCATGATCCACTACACAATCGAACTATGAGTCCACTGGCTTCCACTTTCGGTAGATTCACCATACTTCCTCCTCCTCGAGCCATGTGTTTTTTATCTTCTGTTGTAGCCTCTGAATCTAATGCATCATGCACCACATCATCCAATACACAAACTTTAATATGCCAACTACATACCCTCGTTTATTGCCATGGTGTATCTGTACATCGGCTACAAAAGCTCGAAAAGCTGACACGAGGGAATCACTGCTAGAATTGTCATTAGATGCCCAGGAGTCCTTAGTTCTCGAGGGTTTATGCCCATGAGCCTATGAACTCTTCTTTCGGTTATCATCCTTTCTAGATTTGGAGGGTTTTCTCTTCCTATTATCTGGTTCAGGACAATCCTTTCTGATGTGCCCTAGTTTGTTGCAGTTATAACATCTTCGTGTTTTGCTACCTTCTTATTTTCCTACAACAGCCTTTCCTTCTTTAATTCCTCCCTTCTTAGAGCCTCCTTGATTATGCTCTTCCATTAGTATTTGTTGACATGCCCAACCCAATTGAATATGTTCAGGTGAGCCTATAATATTTTTTACATTGTTATAGGTGGGAGGCAATTCCAATAGCAAAACTCTTACAAGCAAGCCATTGTCAAGTCCTTTGTTCATCCCTTTTAGTTGCAGAGTTGTTGCCTTTATCTTTGAGATGAATTCTTCAGCATTCGGACACTCTTTCAGTTGAGTGATGAAAATAATGGAATACAAATTGGCCTGTTGTGAGAAATGCCTTTTCTTATAGATGAGGGAAAGCTGATCCCAAGCATCTTTAGCACTATCAGTGGCGCTTGCCTCCGAGTCTTTCTGCATCCATCTTGACAATGCTTGCCCATCTGCTTCTTCTTCTCCAGCCTTCATGCACACTTCTCCTTGAGTAGAATAATGTAAGCCCCTTCTTATCAGTGGCTCTGTGAGAACTTGGACCTTTGGGGCCATGGGCTCTGGCCTTGGCTCTTCCCCAAAAACAATTTGCCATCATAATCCTTTCGCAGAAAGCTTATCTCTTATTTTTATAAACCATTAAAAGGCGCTGAAGTGGGATAACTTCTCGATTTTTCCCACTTGAAGTTGAGCAATAGCTGACTTATCCACAGAGGTCAGCCTGCTCTGATACCATGTTTATATTCATAAACTGGAACCACGAAAATAAACTTGTTTAATAAGGAAGAGATTACAGATATCTATGGCTTGTTGGAACGATGCTTATGCTTAGAATAGAAAAACATCACCGCCATCGAAATGGATGGATCTCCTCCTAAACTTAAGGAACATGATAACTCAAAATAAACAAGACCTGATTTGTTAAGTGACAAATATCATATTGTCACCTAACGTCATTTACCAACTGTATCAACGTTTAATAATGCGAATAAAGACTCCCAGCAAGTTTAGGGTTCTTTGCCCATGGAGAGCGGACTTGCTTGTATGGTGCCTTTTTTAGTTCCATGAAAGCTCAGTCAAGGCGCCCATTTCATACATTCCTTATTTTAAATCAGCTTCAGAGCCGCGTGCCTCTTTGGCTCCTTATCAGACGTGGGAGCAGTTTCGAATCTGCTTCTGAATCACAAAATCTTCGTATTGACGTGGAATTGCTCTGTACTACTGGAAATTTAAAGGAGGCTTTGGAGCTTGTGCGCCAAGGAAATATAAAAGCAGATTGTGCTACTTATGCTGTTTGTTTGCGGACCTGTGGCAATCTAAAAGCATTATCTGAGGTAAGGACAGTGCATCGCCTTGTAGATAAGGGTAGGTTTAGGAGGAATACTTTCCTGGGGAATTTGTTGGTTGATATTTATGGCAAATGTGGTAGCTTAGACGAAGCCGTTGCAGTGTTTGAGAAAATACCCAAGCCCAATGTATATTCCTGGAATGCAGTTATGGCAGCTTATGTCCAGCATGGGCAGGCCAAACGAGCTCGTGATCTCTTTCGTAAGATGCAGCGCGAAGGATTTAAACCAGATAGCTGCACATTTTCTATAATTTTGTCTACCTGTATTGGTCCTCAAGCACTGGAAACGGGTAAAATGATCCATCAATGTCTCATTGATACTGGGATCCAGACCGATGTGTTTGTAGGTGCCTCTTTAATCAACATGTATGGGAAATGTGGCAGTGTAGAGGATGCATGGACAGTGTTTGAAAATATGTCTCAAAAAGATGATGTGACATGGAACACCATGATCACTGCCTTTGCACAGAATGGCCAAGCTAAACAAGCTCTTGAACTCTTCCAACAAATGAATAATGCAGGCATAAGGGCAAACAAAATTACCTTTGTCAGTGTGCTTGATGCATGTGCAGGTCTTTCAGCACTTGGGATTGGCAGAGCAGTGCATCGTTCCATAATTCAGAGGGAATTTGAATCAGATGTTGTTGTGGGTACTGCTCTTATCAATATGTATGGAAAATCTGGTAATTTAGAAGACGCTCATAAAGCTTTTAACAAAATTTGCAATAGGGATGCTGTTTCCTGGACTGCAATGATAGCATCCTATGCACATAATGGCCATGCTGAAGAGGTTCTGAATCTGTATGAACAAATGTGTATAGAAGGAGTAAAGCCAGATAGGGTTACATTTGTTCATGTCCTTTCTGTGTGCAGCCATTCAGGCCTGCAATTCGAGGGTCGTCATTATTTTGTTTCTCTGCCTGGAGATTATAAAATGGCACCAACAGTGGAGCATTATGGATGCATGGTTGACCTACTTGGGCGGTCAGGAGAACTGACTGTGGCTGAAGAGTTGGTCAATAACATGGTTGTCGAACCTGATGCCATGGTTTGGACAGCTTTGTTAGGTACTTGTAGAGTTCATGGCGATGCAGAGCGTGCAAAGAGGGCAGCTGGACATGTTCACAGGTTAGATCCAAGCAATGCAGCACCATATGTATTGCTTTCCAACATCCATTCTTTAGCTGGGAGATGGGACGAGGCTGCGAAAGTGAGAAGACAGATGGAGGAGAGGGGCATCAAAAAGCAACCAGGAATCAGTTGGATTGAGATGGGAAATAAGGTGCATGAATTCTATGCAGGGGACAAAGTACACCCGCAAACCGAAGAAATCTACGCAGAGCTGCACAGATTAATGGCACAGTTGAAGGAGATAGGTTATGTCCCCCACATAGAATCAGTGTTGCATAATGTGGAGGAGGAAAAAGAAAACCTTCTTTGCTTCCATAGTGAGAAGCTTGCAATTGTCTTTGGGTTATTAAATACACCTCCTGGAGAATCTCTCCGCATCATTAAAAACCTTCGTATATGTTTTGATTGTCATCTTGCTACCAAGTTTATTTCTAAGCTTGTTGATCGTGAAATTATTGTGAGGGATACTATTCGCTTCCATCACTTTAAGAATGGCACATGTTCATGTGGAGACTACTGGTAATCATTCAAGAAGCTAAGGACATACATTTACTGCATCACCTTCCTGCTTCATCTGGTCGTACATAACCCTTTAATGCTTTTCACTGACTTACCTGTAACTTCTTATATGGAAGTTCACAACTGACTCATTTCTTGCAACCATTTCATGGTTTAAAAGTTAGTCAACAGGCTACTAGCTACTAGACTACTGTTGCATGCTTTAGATGACTTAGTAGCTTCCATGTTTACCATATGTTTTTTATTGGCAAATCTGGAACCTTCTATGCGACCTTAATAGCTTGGCACCAAAGGGAGTTGATTAACTCTATTGGTTGAATCCCTGCAATCTTCTTGACATTCTGATTCAAATGCTATTACATAAATTGCAATCTTCTTGACATTCTGATTCAAATGCTATTACATAAATTTCTCTAGCCATGTCATGTGTCTCAAAATTTAAAGGTGCATTCCCCTCTACCTTGAAAAGTTGGTTGAAAAAGTTTCATGGTTATGAGCTAAAAAGTTGAAGGGGGAATGCGTGCCCTTGATGAAGGGATCATGATCTTTCACAAAGAACCACAACCCTTGAATGGAAGTCAAGATGGAGTCAAACCTTCCATTTTCCAGATCATGCTGCATAATCATGAAGTCAAGCTATATCTAAGTCAATATTTTTATTATAAAAAATTTCTATTGTCATCACAAATGTGTAATAAGAACTAAGTATGTGAAGCCTGCTTTCTATAGCAGTGTGAAATTAAAAGATTGTGACAACACCACAAGCAATGAGACAAATCAATAATCGTTCTGTCAGAACTGTTGTGCAAAGCAACCTTTTTGTTGGGGAACCGAAATCCACAATAGGAAAATAATAGCAACAGATGCTCTAGCATGAAAATTTTAGATTCGTTGCCCAATCTTGAAATATTGTGCTCTTGTGGCAAAAGATTAACAAGTATCTTGCAAGTCGCAGCACGATAATTCAAGGTGGTTGGTGAAATTTGTTCAACTTAAGACAAAGACGAGATTCAATTCATTATTAGATGGGGTGTTTTAAAAAAACTAATGTTGGCAAAAGATTAATAAGTGTACCTAGTTCTTTAGATGCATTATCATATACAAGAAATTTATCACGGCGGCCAAGGCCGCCCCGAACATTTCTCTTTCTCAAACTGCTTGGCTAGAATTTTACCTACTGTGCAATTCTCCTCTTGGCAATTGGCTTCCGATTCAACCTCACTCACACAGCCATAAGTTTTGTCTAAACCTTTGGCAAAATCTCCACAAATCTTTTTGCATTCTTCCCTTATTACACTAGAGCTCGATGCTTTTCTTCTCCTCAAATGTTACCATCAACAAAGCAATGTCGATGAGGGTTAAGAAACTTGAGTAACAACATGCATAAATTATTCAATATTATATCCCCTTCTCAGCGCATCTCCTGATCTTGCTCATTCATTCAGAATTTGATCTCTTGGATACATCTCAATATTTGGCTCTTACTCATATTAATCATGAGATGCATCATGCACTTTTACATTCCTTAAATCCATTGATACAACTCTGCTTCATGGCATTTGCCGAATTTACATTGCTAGACTACAGGTGAATCTTAAGAGAATGTACAACAAATGTGAAATTGGGGTTGAAACTTGATTCTGGAAAGTAGTAATCTCTGCTACAATACCCCGTCCAAGATCATAAAACTATGCATGGCAACCTCTGAGGCTATATTGCAGAAAACATGCCCATATGCTGCATCTATGTTCAGATGCTACGTCTATGGCAACACTAAAAACTGAGAGATAACTTGTTATTTTTGCTGCAAAGTCTTGTGGGCATGTATCTGACTCTTGAACTTTTATTATCTAAACCAAGATTGTTCCCTGCAATAACATAGAAAATAAAACCTATCTAATGTTAAACAACATATCTAATGTTTAACCAATGCTAGGTAGCAGTCATCACCCATAAAGTAGCAGTTACTATGTAGTTATTGTTCTTAACAAATAGCTTACGGATACTTCAAAATAGTTACATGTGAATCCAAAGTCTTGCTTGCATTCAATATGCAGTATGAACAAATTTAGCAGGTTCATTTTCAAAAAAGATGAATCATGTTAAGTTAGTAAACTATGGACAGAGATAATGTTAATACATGAAGTTAACTAAGATTTTGTAAGTCTACATTCGGAGAAATGGCTTAGAGTGGGCTTGGAGTATTTTACTCTGTTTTTGCACGATGCTGGATGTAATTGTTACTACAGCTATAGAATAGTGCACCGCATGACTGTTCAAGTATTTATTTATGATGCAAGTTAACACCAACATTGCATTTGTGATTAACATCAAGTTTCTAGTAGCTCTATTTCAAGAAATGCAGGGCAAAGACCATTTTCACTCATAAGGGATCGCTCTTCCATATTCTCCTATTAAAATCCCCCTTAAACCCCCTTTGGTTTGGGTGCATATTCACACGGGGGGTGACTCCGGGCAACGAGAGCTGTTGGATAGGCATATTCACCCCTTATTCCTTAATCTACACCGTACGTAAAGTTCCTCGTTTGTGGGGTATGCAAGTACAAAATTTGCTATACTGTATAACAAGATTCGCAAAATACTATAAGATTTCAAGCGGAATACTATATGATGTTGATTTCGTTGGGTTAAAATAATACAATTATGAGGGCTCTCGGCCGCCCTCGTCACCCCCCTTTGAATATGCACCCAAACCAAAGGGGGTTTAAGGGGGATTTTAATTTAAATGTGTTGGACCCAATGGTTGTGTTAATTAATGTCAATGGTAGTTATATGTTGGTTGTTAATGTCAATGGTTGTTATGTGTTGGTTGTTATGTGTTGGGGGATTTAATTTTATATATTGGATGTTAATGGTTTGTGCTGCAAAAATTGGGGCTTTCATCACCTGTAGCTTTTGAATTTGATCACAATAAAACAAATAGAACATAAGTAAAAGTTACCATAAAGATAGAGCAGATTGATCCCATTATTCTGAAAGTCATAAAGTTTGCAACACCCATATACAAACATTTTTCAACTGGATTTTAACAGCAGCCTTTGGCCTCCATGGATTCTTGTGGTGAGAAACCAAAGTGGGAAACTTTTCTGCTTGTTAGCACAAGGATCTAGAAGCCTTGGAATTTGCTTAATAACTGCCTCAAAATCATGATAATTTTTTGCAAGCTTCATTCGGAATGAGCCATAAAATAATATCCAATAGCGCAATCCTGTATTAATCAGCTGGTAGGATGTGAAAGCCTATCAAACCCGGCCGAAAAATTGTTGTTTTAGTATAGATAACTAAACCAAACATATCCATATCATACACTATCAAAAAGATCTCGAAGAGAGCTTTCCAACGCAATAAAAATCATCTCAAACAGAGCTCTGGATCAAAAGTTATGATAAGAAATATGTTGCCGGCGGGGAAACTGCACTACATGCACCCTTCAAGCCCTTCATGTGCCCATTATGCACCACACACAAAAAAAAGGGCTTTTGTTGTGAGCCATTGGTTGTTGGGTTAAAATCAATGGCCCTTCATGTGCCCATTATGCACCACACGCACAAAAAAAGGGCTTTTGTTGTGAGCCACTGGTTGTTGGGCTAAAATCAATGGCCCTTCATGTGCCCATTATGCACCACACGCACAAAAAAAGGGCTTTTGTTGTGAGCCATTGGTTGTTGACCATTGAAAAAAAAAGGCTAAAATCAATGGCTCAGAAATGGTGCACTCTAGATGTACGCATTAGTACATCCATTTGAATACATCACGAAATCATAGGAAAACCTTAGTGAAAAGTGTACAAAAACACAAAGAAAACCCCCTGTTATTATGCTACATATTCATCTACAACCCTTAACATGCTGCAATTACATGGAAAAAACAATAGAGGGACAAAGATATAATGGTTTAAGAGCCCAAAATTACCTTGATGTGACAATTTCGTTGAAGCCCCTTTGGCATACCTTTGCCATTCTGCACAAAACGGGAAGGAAAAGAGCTTGATGCATCTGTCTGTGGAGCAAGGATATAGAGCATCCACTCTGAAACAATGATGAAACAAAATTGTTAGGGCTCAGTAAGGAAGGTTGAGAAAAAGGGAAAAACTTAACACATCTAAGCATCTCCACATTGGCTGCCAGAATAGCCACGCTCAAAAAGAGATGCCGAGGTAGAAATGTACAACCAAAATGACATAAATCGTCTGATCTCGACTATGGTGGAACAAGAAGCTTCTTTGTGGCTCTGCCAAAACGCACGCTAGAAACGGTCTGGAATAGCTTGGCTTTTGCCAAAATCAGACCAAAGAGGGCCGTTTTGGATAAATTCTACCTTAGTTCTAAGTTTCGAAGCAGCTCCAGTAGACCAAGATGCTGCTGAAGATGCTACTTTCATCTTCGATAAAGCAATCAAGTCCAGCACGAATATCTACAGCAAGTTCTTTGGCTTCAAAAAGGGTACCTCTATCGATGCTGCGGATTGAAGCTACATCAAAATAGTCTATATTTTCCTCCTCCGAGCTCGACCATGAAGGTAAGAGAAAGCGGGTTTAGGGTTCCTGCTTCTAGATGCTTTCGCCCCTTAAGTGCACGGAATGCAATGGCCTGGATATGGCATGGACGCAAGAGCAGGATACTCATATCCCTTCTCATGCACAATCTGAATGATATAGTTCTTGCCCTAATGCACCTAAATGTGCCCACAATGGTAGCAATTTGTAGCCATGCTATCGCCCGGAGGCTTGCTCTTGGCTATGGCGCATGATAACAGGTTTTTGAGACGAGACAGAGGATTTTTATTTGGGATCATTTTTAGTTTTTAGCTTCCTATCTCTAGGTGTCACTACGAGAGCTGTTCAAAAAAATATTACATCTCAAACAAAAAATAAGACTGCATTATATATGTTAGGAAAATAATGATCTTCTCCACTTGGAGGATAGGAGCAAAGTATAAAAGTGCCATCGCAGTACCTAAGAGTGACGCCAGGTAGAAAAAAAGTTCCGTTATGCATAATCCAAATTAACGTTTATGTGAATGAACTATTCATATTCGTAGATGATAAAGTCCAATAAATTTAATTCAATCCAATTAGATGAAACGCGTAAGACGCATTACATTAAAGAGGGACACATTCCAACAAATGGGCCCCATGCAGTTAAAGTGGGTGTGATTTTACTTTGAAGCACTACTAGATTTTCATATCAAGCATTAAGAACAGGTTCATGAAATTCAAACATAATATTTACGAACAATGAGTTGAGAAAGTTCAAACATTTACAAGTGACACGTGTGAGTGGAGGGCAGAGAGAAGAGGGTAAGGGGTTTCTTTTATGAAAGAGGGGCAAGGGGGCTACCTTTGGGGTGTGGGTGGAGGCACATTGAGAGGGGAGGGGTTTCTTTTATTTGGTGGTGGGTTTTTTTTTTTTTTTTTTTTTTTTTTTGGGGAGGGGGGATTAAATAGAATAGAATAGAATAGTTTTTTATCGTCCATCGAGACCAATCGGCCTATGGGACCCGAAGGAGGAGCTAAAGAAACTTATTACCGTCCCGTTAAAACCCCGCCCGGCGGGTTTTCGAGGGAAAACCGTGGCGATAATAAGAATGTCATCAAACCGCATAAGTATACATCATCATGAAATAAATGTGTATGTACATGTCAAGTCGTGCGTCGGCGAGGACATAGCTGATCTCGCATGTCCATGACCTCCGGTTGGTATGATCCTAGCATCCGTATGGATGCCGCGGCTTAATGTCACATGTAGCGGCCGGCCAGGCCCCGACCAACTCGAAAGATAGCGTCCGGATTTGATCATATCTTTCAAGCAACTTTGAAGGGTATGAGATTCATCCTCAATGACTCCCATTTGGCAAGATTGACGAGCCCGCCCCGACATGGCTCACCAATCCATCCGCCTGCCTCAATTCCAAGATGATGTGCCCCCGGGCGAATGGAGGCAATGAGTCCGCCTTTTCATGGGCAAGTGGGTGCGCAGTAGCATTGTGGGCCTTGTTCCAATGTGGAATTTATGTGGCGCCGGTAGTGTGCCGTCTTGACTGCTCAAGGGCGGCATCCCAAAGCTTGGCCGATGAAGCAAGCGTCAAGATATTGCCTCAAGCTATGGCGATCGCCTGTTTGCACATGTATGCACCTCGTGTTCTCGCACATTCCATCTAGCCATCCATTGAGCTCTCTTTTCCCTCCAAAGAGGCCTTGAGGCGCTGTGGCCCCATTGCCATGATATAAGCTAGTTTTTGGGAGACGAGCATCGTCCATGTTGACCACCTTCCAAAATAGACAATGTGTCGATCAAGGGCCAGCCCTCAAGAGGCAAGAATCCTGCTTCCCGCAGAGAATTTGATATGGGACTGTGGACTTCACCCCCCTAGTGCGCTGCATCAAGAAGGCTTTCTCAAACCGCTCCCAAGTCATTCCAAGTAGAGAGGGATACTACCGGGCCCCATACTTCAACCCCGTGATAAAAGGACAGGCTCCACTAAGACTTTGAACAGTGTGACCGATGGGTCCAATCATACAACTCCGCTCTATGACTATTGTTTTGCATTGCATATAGTGCTTTCCACCCGCCCGTAACTTCGTGAGTCGCATGGATGTGTCCCAAAGCATAGTAGACGGAAACTCCACTCCCAAATATTTGTATGTGGATGCTACTTCCACATTCTGCCCTCGATAATCGGGAGGGGATCCCTACCGTCGTGGAAGATGATATGAAAACCACCTTAGTCTTGGCCAAGTTGACGCCAAGATATTAAACTTGACAAAATGTGTCCGTGGCATCGAGATGTCGTTGCATGTCCGCTGGTGTGTAAGCTAGAGGTCCACATCATCAGCATATATTAACCGCTTGATGATCCGGTAGAGAAGGTGAGCCCCGTCCGCCCCCATTATCGCCAAGCCAGCTCTCCAATTGATCAATGTAAAGCCCAAACAATGTTGGGGAGAGAGGGCATCCCCGGCGAACCCCGATACTACTATCAAATGGTTGGGTTTGTCGGCGCAACCGGCCCGAGCATCTTTCATAAAGCTCGCATACAGCGTTTCTCGCAAATCTACCGGAACCCCACCGTCCGCATCTCTTGCCCATAGTTTTTCCCGAGGCACAGTGTCAAGTGCCTTTGCAAAATCCACGAAGCAACAATATAGATCCTGACGGCGGTTCCTGCTGTCTTCAACCAGAGCTCGCAATGTGAAGATGTGGTCAATGGTTGAGTGTCGGGGTCTGAATCCTGCCTGGGTGAGGGCCCGTATCGCTGCTGCCTCTGCCCAGCCCGTCAACTGCTGCTCGAGAATCCCAGCAAGCAATTTTGCAAACACCGAACTGACCATGATTGTTCGGTAATTGGCTGGGCAGTGCGGGTCACCTGCCTTATAGAGCAATCCTTTCTTTTAAAACAATGAGTTTCAATATTATAACATAATTAATATAAAATGTAATAAATAAAACATAATATTAATTTTTTAACAATAACAAATTAATAAAATATATTGTGTGAATGAAGACTCTTCTCAAATCGGAAGTTGAGAAGGCAAGCCGGGCCTATAAGGGATCACTCCCTATGTGAGAAACAAAAAAATTAAAAGGATGCCTTGGAGCTTTAAACAAAATACTAGAGCTTTGGCATAACAAAAAAACCGTAATAAGAAATGGCATAAACATTTGGCTTCAGCCAAGAAATAGGACTCGGGACGTCTATCGCCATAGCCTGGCTAAAATGGACTCTTGACGTGGCACGCTATCTCACCATCCAACCACGAGCCCTCAGCCAAGACACAGCTGCCCCAGAGCTCTCCCCTGAGCTACTATATAGCATGCACGCCCCCTTTGGTCCTTGTTTGGACCAAAGGCCCTCTTTGGACCATAGGCCCTCTTTTGGACTAAAGGCCCTCTTTGGACTAAAGGCCCAAAGAACCACATCCACGTCCTTAGCATATAGCATTCCCCCCCTCTTGACATTGCAGCAGTCCTCTGCTGTAAAAGGGTGTCTAGATACCTTTAGCCATCCGAGCATAATCCTTCCTTGGCCCTTGCTTAGGCCGGCTAGTAGAAGCCTGTGCTTGGACTTCCTCTTGTCTCTCGGCTTCCTTTGCTTTCCGATATTTATATTCCCTAAGAATATCCGGATAAGCTTCTAAAACATTGCCACGCACCCATGACGCGTCCTCCAAAGGTTTGTGAGCGAACTTAACCAAATATTGTCTTGAACCACTAGTGGATTTATCCGCCAAAATTGTTTCTGGCTCTAGAACTTCGGAATCATCAATCAATTCTGGCTCAGTTAACCTCCCAAGTTGAGGTAACTCCTTACCATGATAAGCCTTTAGGAATGACACATTCACTACATCATGCATTTTCCAACCTTGAGGCAATCTTAATTGATATGAATTCTCATTGATCACTTTAATAACTTGAAATGGTCCATGGAAACGGGGTGCCAACTTAAGATCCTTCTTGCGCGCATCTTTCTTAAAGTGGCCTTTATGGATCCTCATCCATACCCTATCTCCTTCCTTAAAAACCATTGGTTGCCGCAACTTAGATGATTTATTTGCAAAAGATGCTTGAGCATCTCGAATACGAGCTTGAAGCAAGTCTATGAGATCCTTATGCTCAATAACTAAATCATCAGCAGCTGGAACATCCTCACACACTCGAAAGAGTGGCTCTCGTACAGGCTGACCATAGACCGCCTGAAAAGGGGTCATCTTTATGGTAGACTGATAGGTATTAAATTATACACAAATTCAACAATAGGCAAATACTCTTCTCAATGACCTTGATGTTCATTGACAACCCCCCTTAAGATGGAACAAATAACTTTATTTACCACCTCAGATTGTCCATCAGTTTCTGGGTGAAAAGCAGTGGAGAACCTTAACTCTGTCCCCAATTGCATAAATAATGCCTTCCAAAATTTACTAGTGAACTTTGTATCACGATCGGATACAATAATCTTTGGCAACCCATCTAGCCTAAATATCTCTTTGATAAAGAGCGTAGCCGCACTATAAGCCGTCAACTTATCCGAACAAGGAATAAAATGAGCGTGCTTAGTTAAACAATCAACAATTGTCCAAATAACAGTGTTCTTGCGAGAACTTGCAGGAAGACCAACAATAAAATCCATAGTTATCTGTTCCCACTTTGCCTCCGGAATAGGCAAGGATAAAGGAACACCATGAGGTTTCTTGTTCGCTTTCTTTATCCGTTGACTAGTAACACAATGAGAATATGAACCAAGACATCTCTCTGCCATCCAGGCCGAATAAAGTATGGTTCAAGCTTCGCCAAAGTTGCCCCCACGCCACGATGACCCGCAGTAGGTGCATCATGGACTTCCTTAAGAATAAGTGACCGAAAGGTCCGAACAATGCATAGCTTTGGACCTTTATACAAGAACCCATTAACGATCTTATATCCATATGCATTGCCATTTTGAGATAACAACCAAATATCCTTATAATCAGGGTCAGCGGCATACAATGGCTTCATTCCCTCCAAATGGTTGGATTGTGCTATAGAAAGAGAACAGACTGCATAACGTCTACTTAAAGCATCAGCTACAACATTCTCTTTACCAGGACGATAATCCACTGGGAAATCATATTGTTGCATAAAAGCAACCCATTTCAACTGTCTTTCCGATAATGTTTTCTGTGAAACAATGTGCCTAATGCTTTGGCGGTCAATCAAAATATGAACCGTCGACCCTAAAAGATAGTGTCGCCACACTTTCAAAGCATGAATGACAGCCAGAAATTCCTTATCATAAACACTATATCTACTTTCCGTGTCAGAAAACTTCCGACTTTCATAAGCAATAGGATGACCATCCTGCATCAAAACTGCGCCCAAAGCCATACCACTTGCATCAACACATAACAAGAAAGGTAGATCAAACTTTGGCAAACGCAGAACAGGAGGATTAACCATGGCATCCTTTAAAACTTGGAAAGCAAACTGATGATTATGATTCCATTGAAAAGGAACATCTTTTCATAGCAACAAATATAAATCTGAAGCTAAACGAGCAAAATTCTGTACAAACTTCCTATAATAACTGCATAAGCCCAAAAAGGAACGCAATGCAACAACTGAAGTAGGTACTGGCCAATCCACAATTGCTTGTACCTTACTGGGATCAACTTTAAGACCCTCAGCGCAAACAATATGACCCAAATATTCAATTTCCGATTGGAAAAAGATACTTTTCTTAGGATTAAGAGTAATAGAGTCCTCCCTTAACCGACAGAAAACCTCCCGCAAATACAAGTAATGATCTTCCTCGGACTTACTAAAAACTAATATGTCATCAAAGAACACGACAACATAAACGCCATGCACATCTTCAAATATTCGCCCCATTAGCCTCGCAAAAGAAGCTGGCGCATTTGTAAGTCCAAATGGCATGACCAAAAACTCATAATGTCCAAAGATTGTCCTAAACGCAGTCTTATGAACATCTTCAGGCGCAACCTTAAGTTGCCAATACCCTGACTTAAGATCAAGATGGCTAAAAACTGTGGCACCTTGGAGTTGATCAAACAAATCATCCGCCCTTGGTATAGGAAACCGATTCTTTATGGTTATCTTATTCAAAGCGTGATAATCTATACACATGCGCCAGGAATTATCTTTTTTCTTAATCAACAAGACAGGAGCACCAAAAGGTGAAGAACTATGGCGGATCAATCCAGCTTGAAGTAACTCATCAATTTGGCACCTAATCTCAACTTGTTGGCCATGCATTCTCCGATAAGGAGCTTGATTAGGAGGTTCTTTCCCAGGAAGAAGATCAATCTTGCGGTCCTCCAAACATTGGGGTGGCAAAGTTTGTGGAATTTCATTTGAAAAGACATCATCATAATAATGCAAAAAGATTGTTTGACGCTCATTTAATGGGGATACATCAGACTTAGGACACAAAACCACCAAATACACAAAATGAGTTTTCATTGCCAAACGTTTAAACTGTACAACAGAGTGTTGGAATTGGGGAAACAATATCATCCTTCACAAACTTGAAGGTCTTTTTACCCCCTTCCAAGGATAACATAACAATACCCGCTTTCCAATCTATAAGAGGATTGAGAGCCTTATGCCATGGCATGCCTAGAATAATATCCATACCTCCAAGGTCAGAAACCATGAAAGAACGTTTACAGATATATCCCTGCAATTGAAATTCAACATCCTTGACCATAAATAAAGAAGGCGGAGGGGCTACATTCAAGAAAGCAGAAGACAATTCGACATCACTTGATAAAGGAATAGAAGTTAATTTTAATTCTTTTACCAATCGAGCAGAAATAAAATCAAGCTCACTACCCGGATCGAATAAGATATGTACTTTTTGATCTTGAATAGTAGCCCAAAATCGCAAGAGACTACTATTCTCAATAGAATCCATATTCGATTTTTCCCGGACCGTAGCCACCTTCTTCCCTTTTCCATCTCCGCGAACAGAAGCTACTTTCTTACTTTTGTCCTCTTTCTTAGTCCCAGACTTGGTGTAGCTTCCTTTCTTTCCCCTTTCTTCTTTTCCAGATAAGTAGGGCATTCATAAAACTTATGACCGGTTGAATAACAAACAAAATACTTATTCTCCCGCATAAGCCGCTTCTTGCGTGCTTGATAAGATTCCTTAGGCTCTTTGGTCCCAACAGGTTCATTATCTGCAACATCTGTGTGCGGCCGTTTGAATGGCCCAGACCTTGGAGCAGATCCCATTGATTTGTCTCGAAAACCACTCGCCTCTTTCATAGAAACTTTGAGACCACGTTGAGTATAATGGCTTCCGTGAGGGCCAAACCTTCCTCCTCTACTTTCTCTGCCATCTTACAGAGCTTACCAAAAGAAAGATTGGCAACATGCAGGTCGAGCTTCGCCCGTACCCAACGATGAACCCCACCCATAAGTTTTTCAGACTTCTCAGTATCATTTTTACTAAGCTGAAGTCCTTTCTTTAAAACTCGTGTGGCGAACAGTTTCCATGTTTTGTTGGGTCAACTTATTCAATTCAGCGATAAGATCTCGCTCCCAATTATGACCCAAAAAATGATTTTTGATTTGCTTTTCAAATTCCGCAAAGGTAACAATTGGTTGAGTGACTGGCTGGTTCTTTTGGATATCCAGCCACCAGTCCTTTGCAACCCCATCCAGATGACGCTCAGCAAAATATAACTGAGTATCTTCGTCATCCTTAATCTTAGCAAAATATGAATTCAAATCCCGGAGCCATGCGAAAAGTTCGTCTGCATCACTAGTAGCAGCAAGATACTTTTTGAATTCAATTTTGACATTGGCACCCGTTTTGATGCCACTCCGTGGATGCCCTGCAGCTTGCTGCAACTGCGCCACCTGCGCTCGCAGAGAATCCAGTTCTTGCAGCTCCGCAATGCGAGCCTCGGCAGCTGCAAGTTTTTCTCTCATGAGCGAATTATCATGCTCTAACTCAAAAAGTTTTTCCTTGAGCTCTTCATCCTCAAAGTTAACATTGGCAGGAGAACCGGCCATCGAAACTTGTTGCTCTGATACCACTAAAATGGACTCTTGACTTGGCACGCTATCTCACCACCCAACCACGAGCCCTCAGCCAAGACACAGCTGCCCCAGAGCTCTCCCCCGAGCTACTATATAGCATGCACGCCCCCTTTGGTCCTTCTTTGGACCAAAGGCCCTCTTTGGACCATAGGCCCTCTTTTGGACTAAAGGCCCTGTTTGGACTAAAGGCCCAAAGAACCACATCCACGTCCGTAGCATATAGCACTGGCTCGATGTTGAGCACACAAGAAACATAGGGCACCATGGCCTGTCGCACAGAAAAGATAGAGAAAGGGACCATCAGGTAAGATGGTCAAAAGTGATAGAAGAAGCTCGCAAAAAGGATACTAGGAAAGCATGAAGAATAATTGCAGGAGAGAAACCTCCTCCATAACAGATCATAAGACTGCAAAGAAGAAGACAATTCATGCCAAGATTTTCAATCTGCCAAGCTTGCCAGCTTTATCCCGATCTGTTTTTGCCTTAGATAACCAATATGTCTTCGCCGTTTTGAAGCACAATGCAATGATCCCAATTCCAAAGGTAATGCCCCTCTCTTCTACCATGAAGATTTTCTTTTTCTTTTGTTTTTTACTTCTGTCTGCTGCATTAGGCTAGTTCCGTCAGAACCTTTTGCAAATATATTTTTAAGTGCCTCTTTCCTATTCACTATGCTAGAAATTGGCTATGGCTGAACGCAGCTTCGGACGCAAGGGATTAGCAGAAGTTCTACTCCGGCCATGCCGGAAAAGAAGAAACAGCTATGGCACCCATGTATCATACCTTTGGGATGTACCAAATTTTCCACACAAAAGTATATACCAAAATTCAAACTTCACGCACGAGCGGGAAAGAAAAGCATGGTACAGTAATATAAATGATATATTAAAAAAATATGTTTTGAAAATACGTTAACTAGGCTTTGATCATTCATTTATTGTTTAAATTTGGTTTTCCTGGCAAGTGGAAAACTTTTTGTATTTATTTTTCAGGCCACTTTGCTTAAGGTTTTGAGATTTTTTATGCTGAGAAATATTTTCGATCTCTAAAAATTAATTTTGTTTTCGTCCATATGATTTTTCAGAGGGGATTTTTGCCCTTTCAATCGATTTTTCCCTTTCAAATTCCGGCATGCATGGCACGATATGCATGCAATGATTGCATCAACAACTTGATCCAGGCGTGAAGGCGACGAATTTAGGGAAGGCGAATTGAGTGCTTATGGTGGAACAGGAATTTATTGTGATCGTATCGATCTAAATCTTGCAGTTTGGCTGCATGTATATTGCTCCTTCATAGTGTTAATCTTCTGCTGATTGATTACTTGGTTTAAGATTAAACTGTTTTTACTTTCTATTTTGTAGGTCGTTACAAGCTACTCCCATTTTTTAAGCTTAGCCATTAGCAGGAAACCATTTCTTTGGTTTCGTAGACTTAACCTATTGATGTATTTCTGATGAATTTATGGAAGCACAACAAACCAACAAATATTTAGTTATTTCATCTGCTCCTCAGCTCTAAGTTACCCAGGAATAATTACCTAGGTTGGGCCATGATTATTTGGCAGAAGTCGTGGTTTCTTACTTCCAATTTTCAAGTGCACTAAATTCGTATACTATATGAATTTGGTTTCCAGCAGACATGAAATATTGATGATTATAGATGTGGTTGAAGTTGAGCCAAGTAATTTCCAACCGGTTGCTTAGGTATAGAAGATTAACAACATTAGTTTATGCTATTAAAGAAGTATAGGCTGCATAAATAACAGACAAATTGTTATCTCCGTTAGTTTATGCTATTAAAGAAGTATAGACTGCATAAATAACGGACAAATTGTTATCTCTGTTCTTTGGTCTAAACAAGAATAGCAAGCATAAGGAATTACTTTTTAAATGATATGAGGCTGACCGTTTTTGCAAGCATGTATTTCTTCAGATGTATGATGTTCCTTGATTTTTATGTGCATCTCTAACTTTAACATCTCTGTTATCCACACAGTTTAGAGAACCAGAACATCCCATCTCACGAGTTGATTGGTTTTGCCTTTTATAGGAAGGATTTAGTCGTGTGCTCTGCAGAATCCAGAGTGATCGTCGTCATGGTATTACCTGGGTCAAATTTCTTGACTGATTGCATCCCCACAGAGTTGTGTAACTGTCGAGCTCTGATAACCGTAACTCATACTTACCATGCATGATATAGTTGCCAACGAATAGGGATGGGTAGCTACATCAAATGCAGAATCAAGTTTATTGCTTCAAGAATTGGTATTTTATTCTCTATTATTGGGCTTGAAGGCTACAAAGTTGACATTTAATTAGATTTGTTCATCAATATCAACATGTTTTCATGGCTATCATCATTGCATAACAAGGTAAGCACTTCGTTGTATGCAACTTCTATTCTTACCCATTAATATCATTGATCGAAGAGTCAACACCATAGAATTGCAGTACATAGAGGTTCTGAACCATGTTTGGAATTGCAGTGAACTGAAGTTCACCATATCTGCTGTGATAGTTCATTCAGCATCTTTACTTGGCTATATGCATCCATTTATGACCATGTTTTCTATTCTCAAGTTTTGTCTTTTGCGATTGTTGCATTATGAAGACTTCATGCCCGTTATAATCTCAGAGTAGGGATCCTTATTGTTAAATGTTAAACGTGCAGAAGAATACTTTATATGCGGACTATTTGCTTTAGAATGGTTCAGGTAAGGCACCGTATTGGAGCCCCCTTCTGTTTTTTAAGTTGTATAGCAGATTTTCTGGAGTACCTTTTTGCATCTCTATTTTTAAGTCCTTTACTGTGTCGCTCTCAAAATCGCTCTGCTTTGATTGATACATGGGAAGGCATGGTTGTTGTGTATGATACCTGGTTTTCAAAACATAGAAGCTTTTGCAATAGGATAACTTTTGCTTGCAAGAGAAGCTTATAATATGGAGCATGTAGTGCAGGACTTCGAATCCCCAACGGAATACATAGTATATTTTATTTCTATGATTGATTAATTTCTTTACCTTGAAATTACATTGTCTTGCAATCTGGTAAATTTTGTAGCAACTGTATCTAGAGTAGAATTACTACAGCTAGATTCTTATGACAGAGTTGGTCCTATTGTCTAGAGTTTCTTAAGTGTAGACTACTGGGTAAAAGCATGTTAGGGTGTCCCTTAAAAAGTATTATTTAGTGACCAAAAAGGTACCTAAAAAGGTAGCCAGGACTGGGTACTGGGTACCTGTATAATATCTCAATATAAGGTATGTTTTAGAACTTTTTATATATATATTGGTCTTCGATTGCATTATCTTTATCTTAACTCTGAATATTATCATGTCCTTGACTTTTATTTTAGATTTTTGTATTAGTTTTAATGAAAAGAAAAATGAGAA
The DNA here is from genome assembly GCA_021234155.1 of Isoetes taiwanensis. Taxonomy (NCBI): domain Eukaryota; kingdom Viridiplantae; phylum Streptophyta; class Lycopodiopsida; order Isoetales; family Isoetaceae; genus Isoetes; species Isoetes taiwanensis. Next base: position 8,338,995 of record JAJEKV010000043.1, read on the forward strand.
AGTACCCAGTTCTGAAGTACCTAGTGTATGTACTTTTGCAGGTTCCAAAAGTGGTACACCCTAACATGCTTTTACCCTACTACGATATCTGACATTGAGCGAGCTGAAGTCCTCAAGGTATTGGTGATGCAACTAATTGATTCCTAATGCTTTTATTAAAGGACTTTGGCCAATCTGGTGTTGTGGACACAGTTCATCATGAGACAATGCAATGCAGTTTGGATGTTCTCATACAAGTTCTATAGTTTGTATGGGTTGTTGGGTGCAAATCAAGATTTTGGGTAGTTCAAAGCCTAAATATTGTTTTTTTCTGTTTTTTAAAGAAAATGTTGTATCACTACCATGAATCTTTTGGAAACTTTCATCTAAGTATTCTTTATCACATCATTCCTTGATCTGGACCATACATAGCGATCCTCGTTTGTGGGGTATGCATGTACAAGTTTTTGTATACTGTATATTGAGATTTGTAAAATACTATAAGGTTTGAGAGAATGTACTTAATGGTGTTAATTTTGTACATGTATTGTAAATATATTTTTGGGGCTCTCGCTGCCCTATGTACCCCCCGTGTGAATATGCACCCAAACCAAAGGGGGTTTAAGGGGGATTTTAATTAAAATGTGTTAAATGCGTGTTAATAACGTTAATGGTAGTTGTGTATTGATTGTTATATTAAAAAAAACTTTGGGCCCTTTGGGCCCTAACTAAAGCAAGCATAGGTAAATGTTATGGGCCTAAATATTAATTACTAAAAAGCACAATAACATCAAGACAAACAAATTATTCCCATTGCAAACAACTATGAGTACATTTTGTAATCTCAATTCCCTGCCAATTCAAAGAATTTGGAGCCTTATTCTGGCCCAGTATGCAGTATTTCATGGTGAAACTATACACTAGTTCATCCCATAAGCAATTATCATGCTAAACTTTAGTGTCCACTAGAGAGATAGTTGTGTCTTGATTGCCTTTGCTCCGTGATTTACAAGTGAAGTAGAACAGACTACTCGACATACAATCAACCAAGCTGAGAAATGTGTACATCCCTATAAGAAGGGGGGCTTCCCACATTTTTGAAGCCGCATTTATCTTATAATCGTATCCAGGCACCCCAATCACCCTGTACTGGAATAAACTGTCCACATATGCCATGCTTAAATTGTTCAAGACAAACAGAAGAAGAGCTACCTGAGTTCTTCCTTTCACCAAAGCATAGGCTCTAGACAGTGCCTCCACACCATACCAGTCTTCTAATACAGATATTACAAGTGACAGATTGCACACAATCATCAAATGAGCAAATGTCACAAAAAATATTATGGCAACCGTCACAAATGCGAGGAAAAACATGTCTGAACATCGTCATATTGGGCCTGTTGTGGCACTCCTTGGGGCTGCATAAGGGGCTGAGGAGGAGGTTGCATCATCTGGGGCGGCTGCGTAAGCTGCTGAGGAGAAAATCTGCTTCACTTAGCCACCAGCCGTACACTCTCCCTTCAATTTGGATTGGTCGCTTCTATTCCGCAAGCACTAGAATGAACTCATACCACAATTCTAATTGACCCTGCTTGCTATAATACAAGGGCACACATCAACACTTATTCTACAAATTGAACCCGCATGCAGCAGATGTCAACCTTCTTAGAACAGAGGCATGCATTGGAGAAGTTAAAAGAAAACTGAACAAATAAAAAAGGTTTTGAAGTGTAATTAGTCCATGTTGTTGCATGACAATGAAGGGTATAAAAAGCGCGCCATTCTCATTGTCTTGAACAATGCAACCTGATTCAGAAAGAATTCAAGCCCCATTTAGGAACTGTCGATATTTTTTTGTCATTCCACACCCAAAGCGTAGGATCAATATCATGGGACTCTGCTCCAAGCAATGCCACAAGGGTTTTCTCTCTGCAAACACTGTAACAAAAGACAGAGAAGCCTCTATAGTCCATGCAAAGCTGACCAGAACGAAATTTAGCAACTGGGCAGCTCCAAACTCAACCCAAACCCAGAATCCAAACATAGAATAAATTACTACTCATATATTTTAGTGTAGTCGAAATAGATTTAGCTAAAGTACCTTCAAATTGGAGTTAGAAGTTTCTAACGCGTGGCTAAACTTTCACAAAATGAAGAGATAAATATTAGCCATCACGTTCCAAGCATTTTGACAAAGACATTCAATTTATTGTAAATACAATGTAATGCAATATAGATAAAGTAATGACAATCAACATAATATAGCATAATTGATGGAATTATTATCATTGTTATGACTTCCTTGATATGAAGAACAAAGACATAAATCAAGACACAAATATACATGAACATATTCAAAAACCCAAAAAAAAAGAGTACATTTTTTTTTCCTCTAATGCTTCAACTTTGTACTTGGAACAAGAAACAACAAATGGAAAAAAAAAAAAAGCAAAAGATAAACCCTATTTGATAATTTCTTAAAGTTGGTACATATATTGGTGTGGATTATGAGCTAATCTATCCATTTTTCCAAGCCCACTCTATCTTAGGTGTAGCTAATCGATATCCTAGTAGATATGCCTAGAGGTAAAGGTTTGGCTATTCAACCTAAAAGCTCACTTGGGCGGCAAAAAATTTAGGCTAAAATGCATTTTTTCCATTTACTTTAGCCATTTTTCTTGGCAAAATTGCCACAAAATAGCCATTTGGCTAACCTTAGCCATTATTTTATTCCATGAATCCAAATCCAAACCAAACCCAGGTCCTTTTTCTCTGTCAACTAATGCCTCATTCCGGCCCTGCGGCGCTTCTTTAGAGAAGGAAGAATCATCTTCAAAAGGAATCCATGGAGTACAAGCTCGGGAAAATCAGTCAAAGCACTATCTTTAAAGAGAGGTGTGTGGCAGAGGATCGTGGGCAGCCCGAGACAATATCCGCTTAGGTCGAACAGATCTCGGTTGCCTCCATTCATAGAGATAGAGAGGAGCACGTCAAAAAAGGACTTAAGGAAAAAAATGCCTCAAAAAAAATTTACCCTAGAAATTAAGACCTCGATTATGGCCCTAATCCACACAACCCTAAAAAAAAACCTAAAAATAATGGGAGGATATTCACACCCACCACAAAAGAAGCCTCCACCACAGGATTTGCCCCCTTTTCTAAAACATGGATGCTTCCTAAAGAAAAAGGTACAATGAGAAGATGCAAATTTAGTGCTCCCAACACGCATGACGTGCCCTGCTTACCCGCATTGCCAGGTTGCCCGGCGTTGCCGGGCTAGTGTCCTGGCATTGTTTTTACTCGACCTTTAATGTTTGTATATGGACATTATCTAACAACAGCACATGTTGATACTGCCAAGAATGAACACGATTTGCTTTTGTAATTATTTTTGTTATTGAAATTGTCTAATGACAGTATCATCAATATATAACTTTGTGTTTATCACCAGTAAACTTATGCCCGGCGTTGCCATGCTAATCTAGGGGCTTGTATGTTTTTACTTGCCTTATTGACAAATCATATTGATATCGAATGTTGTTACAGTGGCACATGTTGATCCATCGGTTGATGTTTGCAAGATAACATAATTTGCTAATTTGATCCAACAGTTGATGTGTGCCTGGCGGTTGACATGATCCATTGTTACAGTGGCACATGTTGATCCATCGGTTTGTTTGTTGATGCTTGCAAGAATGTCCATGATTTGCTTATGTAAATATTTTTATTGTTGAAATGGTCTAATGATAGCATCATCATTGTATTAACTTTGCATTTAAAGGATAGAATTTCATCCCAGCATTTTAAAGATTCCAACATTGACACACTCTAGTGGATATAAGCATGCACTTTAATAAGCACGCACTTTACTATGGTGCATTGTGGCATCGAACTTAAATGTTTCAAATTTGATAATATAATTAGAAAAAAAAAGGTACATTACATATTGCACCATCGAACATTTATAACAACTACTAATTACCATCATCATTTTAGTAGGCAAGTTTAACCCAACTTATAGACATCTCAAGGCCCATGGAAAACAATCCCATGGATGTCCCAAGGACAATGCAAAAAAATGGTAAACTAACTGACCAATTTAGATAACTTGTTCACTTAATCACAGTATTTTCCCATCTCATTTTTACTTTTAATCTTTGCGTACTTGATAGAATTAACATGCCATATTGAACCAATGTTATTTTCAAGTCTATATGGATGTTATAAATTGAATGCTCTGGTTAACCATGTTCAAGTTTTAGAATAGCAAAGACTTGAGTAACACATAGCCAAATCAATTAGGCATTAGTATGGTGGAAAATTCACACCATCTTAGTACCACAACTTTGTATTTTGAAAACTAAGGATAATGAGAAATGGATTAGGAAAGCATTTCCGTATCAACTCAAAATTCACAACCTATAAATATGACATTCAAAATTCAACACATCCTATAAAAAATAATTGTAGAAATACACAAAGTGATCATATATGCTGATCAGTTACATGTCAAAATTAACAATATGCATAGTTCTCAGAACCAGTATATTTCTTAGATCTGTAGCATAACAGTTGAAAAAATACTAAATATCCTATATTTTTCATAACTGCTACAGCGATCTAAAGGATAAAAAACCTCATGGATTTGATCATACCTGAAAGAGTTTTGACAAATTAAGACAGAGATAGTGACTGCATCTTGAAGAAATGTGTTCTACAAATGAGCTAATATGAGCCAATGTACTTCAATGTACCTGTCAGAAATAGGCAAGACTTATAACAGAAATGTGTGGCATCAAATTTCACTTGTCATGGAGAATATTGTCTATTTTGTAATGGTCCTGCAAAACAAAAACAAGCAGCTGATGCCTTATCTAAAGTAAAAAGCAAGATATAAGCTCAAATCCAAGTGAATAAACCATGATATACCTCATTGGAAGATCAAATACAAACAAACAAACAAACAAATGAATAAATATTAGATGCATGTACTAACTTAACCAACTTGCAAAGATTCCTAGCCATATTGACATAATATCGTACCTTCTGGAAGATGCCTCTGTCTTGGAGGCATCTATTTGGAATGGAACAAACAATTAAAAAGAATAAAAGCTACTACCATTGAAAGACCGCCAGAGTTCGAAGCCCCACCAAGCAATCTGTGATTGCTGCACATGGGGCAGATAAATGTGTTAATACCAAATGCAAGAAAATGAAATATGTGTGAATCTATGGTTACTATATCTGCACTGAAGAAGTCAAATCAATGCAAAATCCCAATGCATATGCAGTGTTAGTAATAAGACATTCTTTACCTGTTTTTAAATTACCTGCTAGTAAACTCTCTGCCATGATATTCTCTGCCATGATATTCCCCAAATCAGAAGCGAATTTAAGTTTTTCAAGACCACGTATCTAAACAACTGGACTAACTTCCAAAATGCCACAAATACTGGTTTGGTAGAAATCTACTTCTATTCCCGCAGAGACTTGAAGCAAAAGAAACCTATTTGTGTTTGTATAGATAAATCTAAAACAGAGCTACTTGTGCATGTTTAGCTTAAAGCCTTACCTTGAATGTTCGCTCCAGTGCAAATGTTGAAGCAAACCAGGTAGCTTGTCCCTGCAAATTCTGTATAGCAAAGTAAACAAAAACTGTGGCTCTACAATTGTTTTCTGACCTTTTTAGTAGTAAGAACCAAATCTGATCTTCAAGAATGACTACCAAGACCTTCAGGACCTTCTAGAATCTCTTAGAATGCCATAAACTCCGACTCTGACTCCGTTTTTAAGGCTCAGAGCTACGCTCAAATCTATCTGCAAAATCATCTCTAGCCTATCAGAGGTAGCCGCCACACATAAGATTTAGATCAGCTGTGCTATAGCCGATTTATGGCAAAAGTATGCTGGTGGAGTACAAAAGCAGGCGTCCAGACACAGGCAGCCTGTTTAAGGTGTTACTGGTACTAGCACATGGTAATTAGGTAATGAATAGAAATATATAACAGCTCCAATGAATGATAAGTGGAATACTATGATAGAATAGTAGGTGCATAGTGCTGATCTAAGTGCTGGGGCTGCGTTTTTTTGTACCCCACTAGCATACTTTTGCCCTTTAAGCCATAGCCAGGCCTGGCGAAATGTTAAAACGAAAACTCATAACCCCTAAAGCATAAATGAGATCCATGGCATAAATGATCGAGAGCTCAAAAAGCTCAAAAAGCTTCTGCATACTCAGACTTAGGCTTGCTAATTCGCCATCGGCGAGAGCTAGGAAAGAAGGAAGAGTTAAATTGAACGGGGTGCAACTCTGCCATAGTCATGAAGAGTTCTACGATTCTTGGTCGTTGCCAAAGACCGATCAGGGCAGAAGAAGCCATCAAAAAATATCCCTAAGAAGTTTCACGCATAAAATTTTGGAGACGTCGCACCCTTTCGTTTGGGGACACACGTCATATGGCACAATCTAAGCCGTCGATCAAGGCGGAGGGACAAAAGGACAAATCTGGGCCGTCGGGCGGGACAGAGGGACATTGGAACAATCTCGGCCATCGATCGGGCGGACAGACAGATGCCACAGTTTTATAATATATAGGATATACTAGGTAAGTTTTAAGCAACCGTTATATCTTAACTTTTCTATCATGTTTTGTACTAGGTAATTTTTAAACAACAGTTATTACTACGTAAGTAGCCAAGTAGTTGGAGCTTTAGTAGTATGAACATTCATAAATAGTTCAAGACTCTTGATCAAGATACTGCTGCTTAGCAATTTCATTTGCACAATGTGGAGAGCCTAGAGGTAAATTGATTTGATTGTACAAAGATACCCATCTGGAATTAGGTGAATCATAGTTGAAATGATTAACGAGGTGCCCAAGCACTACGGACTCGATAACACACACATCAACTATGAAGAAGTATACAGGCCAACCAAACAAACGTCAGGCAAAGAATTTTCCAGCACAAAACGAATCCAAACAACAAAATGGCCTTAGACATCCGCAAATACAAACTGTTTGATGACAACTTTGAGATCAAGATCCTTTATAGCACATCCTTGCAAAGCGAAGCACATACAATATAAAAACAACTAATCCAAAAGCACCAAACCATCTAGCATGGTTGCGACAACGCCAACTCGACTCTTAACAAGCCCAAGAAATACTGGTTCCTCAGTCTTACCTTGCTAAAGGCTTCTGGTGTGCTAAACCCTTTTTGTTCCAATGCCTCATTAGCTTGCCGCCATCTAAAATGAACTTTGATGAGACATGCGCAGCCAAGTCAGTATGAACCTCTGTACCATAAGTGTTAGTGATCTGGATGATCATAGCCAGAAGCTCCAAGCATCTGCCATCGTCATTTGGAAGCAAGGTGGTGCCCTGTACCATAATAGAATCCCATTGTGGCTAGCTATTCGGTGCTTTACGAAACTGCAGGCATGGTGTAACTTATTACTATTTCTTCTAATCTTGATGTCTTCAGCCTCGATTCAATTTAGTTTCTATTTGGAAATTAGAAAATACAAACTTCTTAGACACATAATAAACTTGCCCAAAGCTTCCTTATTTCAAATTGGGATTTTTCATTGAAAAAACACATTTTATTCTATCTATTCTTTCATTTTATTTTATTTTCTTTTTTAAAATATTGAAGAGAGAGAGCACACACGGAACGATGATTTATCAGGTTTGGTATATAGACAATGATCAAAATAACAATGTATATAAAACAATATATACTACCAACTATAAGTTTATGCGCCTACGCTTGATGAAAAGATAATGGTGACATTTTGTTATAGATCAAACATTACTACAATCAAGTTGTTTAAATTTTTTGCCAAATTTCTATCCAAATAAATTTGTCCTCCATTATGGATACACCCATTTGGCTTGGAGTAACAACCTTCACTCATCAGATACTGGGATGGAGCGAACATCGTCAGAGGGCCTATGCAATTTGGGAATTAAGACAGTGAGAACCCCATTGCATAAATGGGCCTTAATGTTATCCACTATAGTATCTTGAGGAATATGAAAAGCTCGAAAAAAATTCCTTTGAGCACGTTCAGATCGATGACGCTTTTGGGTATTTGGGTATTCTTCTTTGGACCTATCTCCACTCAGGTACAACTTGCGTCCATTCTCGAGGTGAACTTTGATGGCATCCTTATCGTAACCTGTTTATATACAGACAAGCTCCTTTACAGAATAGTAATAATAATAATAGATATAACAGGAATAGATCCAAGTTATAATGACAAAGTAATAAAATAAAATATTTGATATTTAAAATAATTATATAGAATAAATGATAGAACTACCAGGAACATCTGCCTTGAAAATATGGGTTTCTGCCGTTTCAATCCAATCAACAGAAGTTCCCTTCCCTTTGCAAAGTCTGATACAACCACGCCGCTTGACAGGCGAAGAAACCGAGGCTTTACGTGTAATCCGAGGGTATTCAGCAGAAGCAGTTGGAAGAATTTCATGGTGAGTAGCATTAGAGTGCTTCACTTTCTCCCCTTTTGGAGTAGGGAAAAAGTTGGAGGGCTCATATCCTTTACTTTTAAATGCCAAGCTGCAAACTGAAAAGGTGGTCTTGTTGTGGACATAAAAATTCAAATGACGAAAGGCGAAGAAATAAAATGCGAAGGTACCTGTTCATCGAGTCATCATAAACTTCTCTAGTGTAACGTGGGTCAACAGGGATGCCATGGATCTCTCCATCCTTTCTGTTAGACCGTCTGTCATGGCTGCATGTGATCTCTCCAGGAGAGTCGTAGTCTGGCCTCCGGGGAGAGAGCTCGGAACTCTCCTCTACCTTTGGACGCCTCATCTTTTTCTTCTTCTTTGTCGCCTTATCCTTAGAATTGGCTTGCATAACTGAATATGGTGAAGGTCGACATCATTTTACTCTCCTCGCTTTCCCATGGCCCTGTATAGTTTTCGTGGACGTTAAAATAATATATATCTATCCATCTTTCCTTTTTGCCTCTAATATATCTCTATCCATCTTCCCTTTTCACCTCTAATGTCATAAGCCTATGGCATCGTTGCATTCCCTTGATGAGGCATGTCCCAAAAATGGCTTGCCAACTAGGATTCCACCAAGACTTTCTAGCCTCAGCAACAACCCCTTTTATAATAACCTATAACTAGCAAAAGGCGCAACAAGAGGTTTTGAGCCAATGCGAGGCTACTACATCCAAGCACCTGACATATTTTATATAACTCAAGCAACAAATGCATCTGACACTAGTTATTAACTTTTGAAATTTGGCATGCCTTATGCTATGTCTCCGGTATTAAGAGACTTGTGGCATTATCTGTGTCACATGCACTCTGTAACTCATATCATAGAAGTATTGCTTGACGGTTGTGCCATATGTTGTTTCATCAAACATCTCACATTTTAGAGAACAGATATGTGGTGGAAGTAATGTGTTGTTATGTGTTTCCATCAAGACAAACAAGAGCTTGTTGTAAAAGCAGTTAGCTCCATTTGTTGGTTTAGAATCATTGTTTTTGCAATTTATTGCGTGAAATCCTAAACTATTAGATCTTGATCTATACGACTCAAAAAAATTAAGAAAACTAGTAAGTTCGAAAGTGTCGCCTACCTAAGTATAGTAATACTAGGCTTCTATATTTTGCATGTTGCGACATCAACAATAACTTTACTTACAATTTCAAGAGTAGATGTAAGAGATTTTATTCTGTATTCTTATTTGTACACAAGACGTTTTTTTCCAAAATGAGACAAGAATGGGGTCATCAATGTCAAACCTACCACCACAGTGCTAAAGTCCAAGCCATCGAAAAAAGAGGCTAGGGCAAGCCAGGAAAGAGGTTAAATATAATCGAAATGCCTCACCCACAATGATGCACTCGAGAAAAACCGCCAAGTCCAAAAAAAACCCCTCATCATTAAATAGAGACAGAGGGATATAGAGAAGAAAATGGAAATAAGAAAGCAAGAAGGATAATCAACACAAAGGTGGTGGTAGCAGTAGCGGGGATGGATCCCCTTAGGCTCCTTGCTTAGCGAAAAAAAAAAGTTCCCCAACTTTGGGAGGGGGCTAATTTTCCTAGGACCTATATTTTTCCCTTCTTCCTTCAGCCACCTATATTTTCCCTTCTTCCTCTGAAAATGGAGGTCAACCTCCACACTTAGGGGGAATGGAGGCCAACCTTTTTGAACTCGGTGCCTTGCTAAAGGAAGAGATAATTAAAGAAACCTCATCGAAAATGCACAAGGACATGAGGTTTACCTTTTTTTTTTTTTGTGAACAAGCATGCTAATCTAGCTTCAAAAGATGCTAATGTCATGATATACGATGCAGTCAAATGGTGGGCATATTGTTGCCGTTCATGTGCGGTTTTCATTACAAAGCAACATCCCCAAACTTGTGCCCAAATGGAACAGAAAATTTAAAAGGGGAATGACATGAATATTTCCGTTACAAAGTAACATCCCCCAAATTGTGGGAGAAGTTACAAGGGGAATGACATGAATATTTTCTTGGCAGAAGCTAAGACGCCATAAGAATCACTTTTAATGCATTTTCAGCCATGTATAGAAGCCCTGTTGGACTGAAGCATGAACAAGCTATCTGAAAGCTAAGTGCATAATAGGGTTACAACCGGTCTTAACTATATGAATTATAATCTGCATCATTGTTATTTGTATCAGTAAAGGGCTTCAAAGTTGATGCATTTACACATGACTTGCCACATTGCTATAGTAGTTATGAATTATAATCTGCATCATTGTGGTTTGTACAAGTAAAAGGGCTTCAAAGTTGATGCACTTATTGACACATGACTTGCCAATTTGCGACAGTAGTAGTATCTGTTTCAGTGTCAGATTATCAACTCATACATAATTGTTTGCCAAAAATTGCTGTTTAAATTTTGCAGGAGAGATTTAGGAATGACAGCAATGGCCCTAGCTAAGAACATCTTTTATCTAGTGGGATTGTTACAAAAAACGTTGGTGTGAGCTGCTGGTGGCAACGGAAGACCCAGTCAAGAAGCTCGAGGCTCCTCCTTGACGACCCGTGTAGTATTTCTAAAATGCTCTTTTGCAAGTGGAAATATTGCAAGAGTACATTGCAAAGTCCTTAGCTGAGAAGATAAAAGGTAAATGTGGCAAGCATTGCTTGGCGTTTGAGACTGTGATAGAGCTTGATGCAATGTTTGTTTTTTCTTATTACCGTTGCAGACTGCTGCAAGGTTTTCGGAAGAAAAGATAATTTGCATTATCTTGTATAGTAATACAGTGAGCTGCTGCTAAAATCAATTCCATTGGTTATAGACCTCTTATTTATCTAAATAAACAACCTTAAGCATTTTACCTATAGACCAGATATTAGAGGTCTGTTTGTTCATCTATCTGCAAAGAATTTGAAGCAGTTATATGGCAATGAGACATTGGCGCAAAGTTCAGAAGTACAATGGAATTGTTGCATATAAGAATTTAACTGATGGAGAGCAGTGCCCCAAGCTAATGTCCGTTACTTCTGTCAAGAAAAATTTGTAACTGCATATAAGCTAAATGGTTTTCAAAATAAGTGAGTTGGCGTTTTCAAAATGTGGAGGTCAGCTTATCTAGGTGCATACAGATACGTAAAGTGCATACAAATACATTTGACCCCTTCAAAACAATTTACATGATATCATAATCAGTTTCAGAGGAAATACTTACCACAAGAGGCAAAATGGAGGCCCATTCAAGGATTCCTCATCCTACATTGACATGATGGGGCTGAACTGTTCCATAAAGAAATTGCCAATTTTATTGCATCTGTACTCCTTGGGAAGCTGCTAAACTATAATATCCGTCTAGTCACTAGTTTCGCGGATGCCTATGAAGATGTATCCTATTATACTGAGCATATGCACAAACTCTAAATATGACAAATATATTATGATGCAATTGCCAAAATTAGAAGCTGCCAAACTATAATACTCCGTCTAGTCACTAGTTCAGTGGATGCCTATGCAAAGGTATCCTATTATACTAAGCATATGCACAGACCCTATGGTCCAAGAAAAGATAGGAGACTAAACATGATATGACAAATATATTCTGATGCAATTGCGGGAAGAGATTATGTAATAACGAAAATGAGATGTTTCTTGCTGAACATGCAAATAACGGAGCAGCAAGACAATGGAGAAATAAATACAATAAACTCTTCTTTGAATTTTAAGTGGCCTCTTTCTAGGTTGCCTCCGTTGACATTTGATATGTCAAGGAGGCAACTTAGACAAAGCGCAAAGCTCAGGAATTTGTTCCAAAATCTTTCATAATGAATGCTTGAATAATGTGCGGGATGAGCTTACATGCATCTACTAATAATTTTGCTAATTTAGCTGTAATTGATCAGTTCACAAACGGTGTAAAATATTGCTTATTCTTCATGTCTCATTGCCATTGCATACATGCCAAGATCAAAGAAAAAGAAGTATCTGCAGCAGTTCAATTGATATGTATGGCAAATTTTGCAAGGCACACTTAGCACGGTTATGCTCAAGAATAACTAAAATGGTTTGAACAAATGGATAAGGCAGATATACCGAATTTAATTTCAGCTTGAGGAATTGTGGCACAATGGCACTCATGCACAAGAGAAGAGGTTTGCATCTCTAAAACCGGTGGTTAAAACAAATTTTTGAAAAACATCTTTTTCACTAAGATAACATGCTGATGAGAATTAGTTCTTACCTTTTACTCTTAAGTTTTGAAAGCTTTCAGCAACAGCAGGTCGTTGCAGGCTCAAGATCTGAAAAAAACAATATGCTCCGTCATAACTCCAAACGAAACAAGCTAATGAAGACCAATAATTTATGGTGCATTGGAGAGCATTAGATTTATGGAATATCTCTGTAAACAAGTACAGGTACTGGCGTTTTTGTTGAGAAACGGAAAGAAAGAAGCTAAGGAAGACATTCCAATCCATATGTACTTCCGGCAACCATGCCACTTGAAAAAAACATCAATCTGCAATAGTAAAAAAAGAAATTATTTACCTCTTGTGAAGCAAAGCCGATGCGCCGGTGTTGGGAGAATGCAAAAGGCAGGACTGGAATGCCACGATATTTTCGGGCTGCATTACGCGACGTTTCCGTAGGCTATTTTTCGGAGCCCTTAATATAGTGTGCTAATTTCGTTTTGTGTGATCGTGCCATTTAAGGCTGGCTATAACATGCCCACGTCCCACATTTACCGCGATGGTGTTTTTTTTGCAAACATTCCTGGTGTGCAAAAAAAACATTCATGCAACGTAAAACAAGGTGCTGCGCATAGGGGGTTGCCCTCCATGACCGGAGGGTGAAGTGGGTTAAATCATACTTCAAAGTCATGTTTTCACACCATCTATCACCGGCAGACTTAGATATGCAGGCAATGAGGTTTTTTACATAAAACTGATCACTGCCCTCAAATTGGCTTCAAGATATCTATTTGCTGATCTTTTCCTTTGGCCAGAAAACTCGTGGATGGATTAAAGAATCCCATGCGTTTTCCACAAAGAAACTCTCCAATTCAGAGACATTCGATGTTTCAATGCACATGGCCTGCTTCAAGATTTTTTGCAAGCACAATATGAGCTGCATCGGATTCCACAAAGGTACCTTCTCCTATAATAGTTTTGCCTTGGGATTTTCTTTTTGTGGGTTCTTTTGGAACTCCAATGCTGATATATGCTGTTGGGACTATTGCTAACAAGTTAAGGAATTGCAATGGAAAGTCCAATCCAAAGTATCCCCTGTTGTGTAAACAGCAAGAAAGATAAAAGAAGCGTTGCACGTGGACCACTGTGCCATGATTTCTAAGGCTGATAAGCCTGATTCGGAGGCTCTAGAACAGAGGTCTAGTTGATTCCCAGGACCTCAAAACCTTTGTCGGAGTCTTTGTCGTCATCACAGACAGGGGTTCTAATAATTCTTTCAAAGCATGGCTCTCCAAAATTGCTCTGCTCCTGCAAATCAAGGCCGCCGTCTTGGCAAAAGTTGCAGTGTAGAAAGCCGTCAAATTGTTGTTTACACTTAGGCGCCTCTCTTCATACAGCAATCTTGTCCGCTCGTTCCACCTGAAAGCTTAACCAGGTCTGCTTCAATTTTTATAGGGATTGTAAACTCGCCAAGGTTAGGAGATCCCAATTTGCATTGTTTTGCCAGAGAGGAGGCCCTCTAAAATTACAGCCAATTTTGGGGTTTTCTTTCTTCTTCCCCTTTTTGCCTCTCGTCGGTGGAACCGTAGGATACAGTAGAATGACATAGCTTGCCAGTTACCTGGTTGAATTATTCGCGGTCCAGAATGTAGGTGATTGCCAGTTTACAGGGAACAATAGGTTTGGAGAAGTTACCAACATATCCTTGGTATATTCCAGCATATATCTAGGATATGCCAGAATCCCACGTAAGCAAGGGTTTGCCTCCCTAGGGGCAACCCAAAAAGGCACCCTTTGTCTCAAATCTAACCTTCCAGGTCCCCATAGCCAGGTCTAAGACCCTCGTTTTTAAACGCAGAGATTTCTCTCCTTGATCTTCAGAGCCAAAATATGATGTAAGCTGTCTAGCTTTGTTGCAAATATTTATAGTCCCTAATTCATTCATAGGCCTATTGAAGACTGCAGACAATCCACAGGCTGGGTGGAATTTTACAGTGGAGCTCGAATTAAACTCTAGATTTTGCTATGCCGATGAAATCAATTGCTGAATTGAGGTTTCAAACGAAAAGAAATACCTGGGCACACACCGATTGAGGAATGCCGGAGAAGGGCGACGAATTCAAAAGGTGCAGATACAGAAGGGAAGAGCCGGATGTGGTCGGGGGAGATGGTCGAGGGAGATGGGAGAATGATAGATATATCTAATTCAAATTTTACTTGAACTTAGATTTTACCAAGGCTTTGAATAATGCATATTTGAAATTGGATTTATGGTTTCTAAATTAGATTTTGGATATAATTTTTCTGGTTTGGTTCCTTAGTCTATGGGACATGATTTCCGGTTTTGTGCGGAAAAACTACTGATTTCCTCTACACCGTTCTGCCGTTCTATGGCAAATATTTATATGGGCAACGTCATGCTATAACCACAAGCTAACATTTTTTATATATTTTGCACAACATTCACAATTTACACTAGTTTTAACACACCGTATACATTGTTTTTTTTTCTTATTAACGACAAAAAAAAAAAAAAGCTTAAGGAATCCTCTTGATTTATTCTTCATAGCTTCAGGTTGTTTATTCAATTGAAGAATGTGTTCCCATAATGGGTTGGTTGAATTCAGTTGTTCCTTCAGTTTCAACAAAGATTTCAGTTTCCTTTTGCATGATCAACCAATCCTCACTGCCGTAGAAGGAAGCTGAGGAATAATCACACTGGGAGGGATGTTTTTCGCCCCATCTATCCCCCCGGAGAAAAGTTCGGTTTTTCAAGAACCGAAGCGGGAAGCAAGTTCAAGTGGAAATCTAACCTTATTTATAAAGGAAACCTAACTAGGGAAATTTGGAAAAAAAGCTAGGGGGGACTCGTACCACCACCATGGCCGAAGAATTACATAACAACATCCCCTAGAAACAAAGGGGACCTCAGGTGGAAACTTAACCTTGAATATTAGGGGAAACCTTACATTTATAAAACGTTGTCACCAAGAACTCGGATTGGCAGAGGGCATTAACGGACAAATTGACATTTAGCAGACATGTGGGCCAATGGGAGGGTTTGCCAGGCTGTATCCCCACCTACCTCTGGCCATACGAAAAAATCATTACAGTGTCAATACGATTCTGGCAACTGGCAACTGTCCCGTTCCGACCATCCGGGCAACGCTCATTGTGACCTTTCTTTTTGCTTTTGCCTTAGCAGAGGCCATTGCCATGGAGATCATTTCCATTATGGCACTATAATGCTTGAAGGATCAGCTATGGCGCTACCAGAAACTGATAATCCTCTCCATGCAACTGCATGCGATAGAGCTTTGCATGTCCATTCCGATTCTTTGCATGTTATAATGCATGGCCAGTTTCCCTATAAATCAGAGCTTTCAAATCCGGCAAGGTTAACCACTCCGGTGATCCAGAATAAAGGTTTCGGCTATGGCGCAACTTCGAATCTCAATCCAATGCATGCAAACTGCATGCCTTTCATCTTTGCATGTCTTTTCTGGCCCTTTGCATGCCTTAGAGCCAGTCTGATTACCTATAAAAACAGAGAGTTCAAATCCGGTCAGGATTCCATTGACGAGTGGGCTCAAGCTGCGGGCGATGGAGATCAGCGCTTGCAAGTGAGGTAGGGGAATTTTTATGCTGGTCATATCGTAAAAAGATCTCTGAAAAAAGCTTCTATTTAACAGGTGATCAGGGTCTCTATGATCTGCTATGCTTACCAGCAGGACTGATGCACAGGAACCACAAGCAGCGGATTCGAAGCAATGCTGGGCCGATCTCCATAGCTAAGCACAGAGCGATTATATTTTTCCTTTCCTCAGAAGATGGCTGCCTGAACAAAACTAATCCGACACTCCTTTTCTTACCAATACAATTGGGGCTTCTATTTTCGCCAGGCTTTCCGGCATGAAAGATGAGTTCAAGAATGCTTAGAGAACGCCCCTTTTTACCTTGCTTCTAACTTTGATTTTCCCATTCCATAACAGATTCCAGAGCCGGCACAACCAACACAGTATCTTATTCATCAAATTCAAGCTTCTATCTGCCATGCCAGTTAACCGGTTGGACCATCCTCGATTTAGAACGCAAATGACCGCCAGTTTACAGGGTATAATCGGTTTGGAGCAGTCATCAACATATTCTGAGTATATTCCAACATATACTCAAGATATGCCACAACGCCATACAAACGAGGGTTTGCCCCCCTAGGGGCAACCCAAAAAACTTGAGATGCATTCTGCAGGTCGGAATGTCAGGTAAACGGACCAGAATGTTAGGTAAACGAAGCTGAATGGTAGGTGAAAAAAATAGAATGTGAGGTAAATAAATTGAAGGCAACGTAACTGGACAAAGCAAAAATCAACAAAACTACCCTTATTATTCCTAAAAACGAATTTGCCATACGTGGCAAGGCGCCATTGGCAGAGAGGACAGAATGCATCTCAAGTTGTTTTTACGGCCCCAAATGTCTCCTTTCTTAGATATAGGTTGGGCGGAAAAAGGGGGAGGCCATTGATTTTTTCCCCAAAGGTCTGTGGGAGTGGGAAATTTTGTGGCCGCTATGCATGGTCACAAAATGCAGGTTACGCCTTCACGGGGTTGCTAAAAGCAGCCCGATTTTGGCGGCCGGACAGGTGGAGCTGAGTAGAAGGTGATTTCCTTGTGCAGAAAGCGGGCTGCACTGTTGATTTTCGAGCTTTCTTTTCTCTTACGAGGGACTGGGCTTTCTTGTTCTGTTGTTCTAAAGGGATCGCTAGGTGATTTGTGGTAGTTCTTATTCTGTTGTCCTAGAAGGGATTGCCAGGTGATTCGTGGCACGAAGCCTGAGATGGGAATGCCCATGTTTGATTTTTGTATTCTTTATGCATTGCATGTGAAGAGATTTGTGTGCATATTCAAGAGGGAATATGTATTTGATTCCAGTTATGTGGCTACTGGATTGCTGGAAGGCCTGTTGGCTTTACTTTTTGACTGTTTGATGGTGGCACGCTTTCTTCCGGAGTCCCTTTTCTCTGTTCTGGAGATGGTACAGACGGAGCAATTTTTCGTGGTTCCAATGAAGTTGCTTGAGAAGTACGCTAGTTGTGGAGCACTTGCGCCAATTGCCACATTCTAGAGATGTGGTTGATGGAGGGCCAAGGAGAACTGGAGGTGTACAGCTGCCCTATGGTTTGATGGTAGCAGGAACCTTGTTCTGTGTTTGTGGAGGATCTTTGAGCATGATATGCGCCTTATATTCTTCCTGCCTTCTGACGTACTAATGTGATGCTATTTCATCATGGTCATTGTTGTCCTCTGCGTGCTATATGGTACCTGTGACAGAGGCCAAAGAGATGCAGCCTCTCAGTTGTATTTCAGTTCGGTAATATGGATTATAATATAAGTGCATCGTTATTTGTAGTAGCAATTACGTGCTATTGGCATTGTGATATATGGACCTTGCATACTTGCAATTGTGTCTCTATGAGCTCTATTACTTTCTTCATCTGACTTACAATTGGAAAATGTGGGTACCTTGCATAGAGTTCATTTTCATGCATTGTGTATTCCCATACATACTTATGGCATATGGGGAGCATTGTGCTATACATGAGTGTGAGGTGTAAATCCCTCGCCCTTCATTTGGCCTATTCTCATCTTTGTTCCGGGATCCAATGGTCTTAAAAAACCCATTAGCACTTGACCCATATTTACGTAGATCAATATCTAATGGTTTAGGATAAGGCATGTCAAATTTTATGTTAGGGATTAATGTGTCGGAGGATAGGCCTCAACGAAATTGCCTCCTCCTTCACATTTTCCCACTTAAAGTTTAGGGGGGAGAAAATTTCATGCCACGTGACATTGTTATTGACCACATTCAAGAAAATGTTGCCCATCCCTTTTAATGTTGCACAGAGAAACATTACCGGTTCTAATGTATGCTTGTAATACATTGGAATCCCTCCCCCCCCCAAAAAAAAAAAAATAAAAAATAAAAAAACTTCAGAACACTTGGCCACTTGAAGTTAGGTTGTTGAGAAAGAAAAAAAAAATCTAGGAAAATTCATCAAAATGCCCATGTATTTTCCTAAAATTGTTAAGATGCCCTTGTATTTAGTAATATATCAAAGTGTCCATGTTTTGTATCTAAGACCACAAATTCTACCTTTGTGTACAGAATGCTCTTTCAAATCAAGTCACGAACGCTCTTCTTGTGGTTATCAGAGATGGCTCTAAAAGCCCTAGATTTCAACACAATAAAGCGTAATAAGCAAAATCAACCATAAGAGCTCCTGAAGAAATTGAAGCTCCAATAATTTTCGTCGATTGTCTCCTTTTTTTTTTTAGTATCAATCGTTTTGTTGTTTATGCAATGTCTAAGTTCAATTCCTTCGATTGCTCTTGTCTAACCACTGTTCATCGCTCTTGTATTAAGCACTAATCAATTCCTTCGACCACTCTTATGTTTATGCAGTGTCCATGCAATGTCCTTTAATCACTCTTGATTTTATGCAATGTCCATTTCTTGGATCGATGTGGTTTCTATGCACCATGCAATTCCTTCAAATGCTCGTGTCTATGCCATGTCTATTTTTTGGATCGATCTTGTTTCTATCCAATGTAAATTGCGATCGTGTTTCTATTCAATCTCAGTTTTGTTCGTATTTATTGTCCATTTCTTGGATCCATCTTGTTTCTATGTGCTATGTTACTTCCAGTTTCTTGATAGAAATCTAGGAATGGCGGCAAAGAATGCATGATAAATCCAGAAATGGCAGTCTGAGACCTCTGTTTTATGCATTTCCTTTTGTAGCATTGCTGCTATTAGAGCAACAATCGAGAAATTGACAAAAAGTATTTTAAGAAACAAGCATCCCTTCAGATGGATTTTAAGGCGTGAGCAATCCTACAAGGTATCACATGAAATTCTATTGTCGTTCTTACCAGAATTAAAAAATAAAATAAAAAAGAAACTAGCAGTAGGGCAGGGTTGGGGTGGGGGGAGGGATCTTGAAGTGGAGATGATTGCCATTAAAAGTACATTCAAAATTAGAGACAAAGTATGCCACACAGTGTGAAGAAATAAGGATATAATAGACATGATAGAAAGAGGCATAAGGGAACAGGTGCACCCAAAAAGAGATCTAGTACTTCAGGAGGACAACACTAAGTGGACAGACTTGGAAATGTCTGAAGGTGATTTAACAAATGCGATGCACCTCTTTACATGCTAAAAGGAAGTTGTTTCAAAAACAGAAAGCCATCAACATCTAAAATGTATAATCTACTTGCAACAATTGACAAATCAAGTCAAACCTTAAACAAAGAACATAAAGAAAGGGATAACCCTAGAAGTGCGGGATCCAACTTATGGAGGATTTTCATCTAGCAACTAATTTTCTTTATAGTATTAGTTCTTATACCAAAATATCTTGACAAATTGCATTTATAGACAACAGAGGCACAAACGCAAACTTAAAACACTGTGAGAAATATAAGCAAGAATGATTGTCACAGATATTCTTCTACCTGAATATATCCTACCACATCTCTATACCTAACCCATTTTTAGACGAGGAATTCAATTTCCTGCTCCAGATGAAGTAAGCAAATAAGCTCCATTATATTATATAGATAGGACAATACCTTCGAATATAAATGCCTCCTCTTCAGGCATTTTTCTTCAAATGTTATTTTTTTATGCAAATCAAGAAGACAGTTATATGGTTCCATTTTAGAATAGGGGTAAGAAACAAAAAACATTCTCCATTTTTGCCACATCTCAGGCTAGCTCGGGCTTTTGTGCAATACAAGAAAACATCAGGACATACTATATAAACATGTTATATGATAAGAACATGAGAAAATGCGAGAATTTCTTAACCATGTGCTTTATATTTGTAAATCACCAAAAAATGAATTGCCTTATATGTTGACATCATGTGAGCAAAAGATAGCTATGTCAGGATCCCGTGGAAAAAGAAAAAGCTTATAATGGACACTATCCATCACCATATCAATGCATTTGGAAATTTAGCATACCATTCTTATATGTTCCAAACAGCTAGTGCTTTGCCAGGAATTGTCTAGAGTTTATCAATTTCCAGATATCCATCCAGAAGTACATTATGAAGTAGATGCCATTGTATTGAAAACACCAAAAACTAATAACTATAACATCCAGGTCTAATGATGGACAAATCGTTAAAGGCAAGAAACAAACTTGCGGCGTGTTCTTTGTAGACATGCATGCCTTGACAGAATAAGTTCAATGCTTCACAAAAACGTGGCTTCCATGCAGTAATTGGGGGCGGATAACCCATCACCCGAAATTCCCAATTTCTAAATCATAGTGAAATTCACATGCTCGATTGTTGGAATATCGGGAACTTATTCTGTCAACAAAATTCCCTATAATCTTAGGAAATTAAGTAAAAAAAAAAAAAAAAACAAAAAACTTTTTTGCCAAAATGAAAAATTCCAAATTTTCAAAATTAATAGATAAGAATTTTTAAGTCTGCATAGACATAGTTGATAGTGTATCTGCCAGATTGTACACATCTCTAGTTCACACATGGACAACAATAATGATTTTGGACAATAAGATTGATTTTGGGTTGGGACATTGAAGCTATATAAAGATAAATAGATAGGTAAATCCAGCCCCTAAGCTACAAAGCCCCAAGACAAGTGTAGAGTCAGGGTTGGAAATTGAAGGGCTGCCCTTAATTTTTTTTAAAGGTCACCCTAAAAAGTGGAATTTCAAATTGCATGGCATAATATAAATTAGACTTTCATTTGCATTCAAGAGCAATCTGCTCAGCTGACTCACCTACTTCTGACGGCTGCGGAAAGATGCTTTGGGAGAGGCCGCTCACGGCGAACCTCAGGCACTACCACCTTCCCCCCCAACAGATGGTTTGATGATGAGTGTCGGGAAGCTCAAACGCACACTCCGGCAAGTCACTGATCCCGTTTCCCGCCCACAGGCCGTCAGTCAATACCGCTCCTTTCTCAAGAACAAGAAGGCCAGATACCTCGCGGAGCATCAGCAACAGATGTGATCGCTCCAAGACGATATACCGGTCTCAAGATCGATACCGATGCTGCATATCACGCTGCATTACCGCCCCGTCGATCGACGGTAATGCCGACGGTACCCAAGCAAGGACGCCCTAGGGGGCAACTTGCAATGGTGTGCACACTTAGCAATGCGCGCACCTTTAGACCTTTAACCCATTAAAGGTAGACCAAGGGTCATGGAAGCCCTAAACCTAACTGATAGCCTACATAAGGCACCAAACCCTAACATTCCTTTTTTTTTCCCACGCACCTTCCGAGCTCTCGACATTCGGCTACTGAGGAGTCAATTCCAACTCCCATGATCTGTCCGTGCGCCTCAGCTTGTCAGATCATCCTTCCGACCACATCCCGAAGCAGAACAGAGACATGGACTCCTTCGGATCAAGAGGAGTGAACCAGGGATCATGTATTTGGTCGATTGAATAGCCTAAACCTTATTCCAGTCTTCGAACCAGTAGGTTTAGCCTATTAAATCGCCCTTAGTAGCCAAGTAGATCCTGAGACTGACTCTAACTAATGAACCTAACTCTATGTGTTAGATTAGTTCTTATTACTTATGTTCATATGATGGACGGATGTATTCTGTGGACTCAGTGTATTGGGAAGGGGGGTAGAGACTTAAAGCTTAGTAGATGATGCTCCTAGCTAGTCCCTCTTAGTGCATTACTAGAATTCGCCCGCGGTACAGAGCCCACCTGGTTGTGGGTGAAGGGGCGACCGGCTTAGAATGAGGTTCGTGTTTTGACCCTTGACCGATCCCTGGGCGTAAAGTCTACCGGGATCGAGTGACTAGGTCTAATGGCTTGCCACCGAGTGTGGGTAAGGCATGGGCCTCGACACCCGTGGGTGGTGTTCACCTTCCAAAGGGTTAAGTCAATAAGGGCAAGGCTCTCTAGTCACCTTGGGTCGACATGTAGATCTCCTCGAGGGAGTGATCCCTACCGCCCCCATCGGACCGGGAGATGTAACCCCGAATAGCCCCTTTGGCTATGCACCCGGCTGGCTCAGTCCCAACACTTTTCAACCTACTCGCAAAGTGTGCACAGGGGGGGCGGATGGAGTGGACAACCCTAAGCCATGTTCTTATGCCAGCCAATCCATTGTCATGATTCCGTCTCAGACCAACTCGAGACCCAAGCTAGTCGGTCATCCCCCCGAGTCCGAGCCCGGGTGGGAACTTCCTTTGTATTGTGCTGATCTTTGTCTATGCAGATGTTGATGTGCCACCCTTCGAGGTGGATATATGATGTTATGTTACTGACGTGTATGTTTACGCTTCCGCAGCTAGGTAGGCCCCGAGGGAGACGGGTAAAATGACCCCTTCACTCTTCCCACCGTGGACTCTAGACGGTCCACGTGATATGTGGAGGGCCTTGTATCGCGTGGAGCCGGTGCGGGGATGAACTCCTGTTTGTATACGGCGGGCATCGTATACGAGTAGGGGACGTCACAACAGATGTTTGGTCTTCTGGACCGGCACCCCAGGACATTCTGGAGAAGGGTCTTGAGCAAGCCTGCACAACCCACAGGGAACATCACCCCGAGCAATGGGTACAAGATTTGCAAATGGTTGTAATGACCCGCCGGGGGCGGGCACCAGTCCCTCCACAGATAGGCATGGCTTTGGTTATCACAGAGGGGGATATCATCATGGGCCTACTGCGTCTAGCTAATGGGAAGGCAAAGAAATTTAGATGGCATGCGTGCGTAACTTCGAAATGGGTCAGCCTCCATCGGTGCCATCCTCACGCGGCATTGTTCAATAAAGCATTGCGAGAAGACTTCCCTACGAATGGACCACTAGTAGAGTAGTGCCCATATACAAAGCGGGGACCCTCAATGCCCTACCAACCAACTACCGTACTATTATGGTCAGCTCTCTCTTTGCAAAGTTGTTGGGGGCATCCTTGAGTAGCTACGACAATATGGGCAGGGAAACGGAGGTGCGAGCTCTTACAAAGGCGTGGTTTCGCCCGGACATTCCACCATTGATCATATCTTCACTCTGCGCATTGATTGAGGATAGCAGAATCGCCCGTAGAACCTGTCTTTGTTGTTTCGTGGATTTTGCAAAAGCGTTCAACACGGTACCCGCAACAAGCTATGGGGCGATTCGGCGCCGGGGACCCCCGGACTTGCAAAATGCGGTCCTATAGGGTGTCTGAGGCATGCTCGAGCCGCACTCCACATCGGCAAAGACCCGGTGATCGATCGTAGCATTGGAGTCGCGTCGGGGGTTGCCCCTCTCCCCCACACTCTTTGGCCTATACATTGATCACCGGAAGATTGGCTCTCTCGAGCATGGAGGTGAGGGCACATCTCATGCATCACACAATCCGCAACTCATATATCTTGTGATGTCAACCTCATGGCCTATACAATGGAGGACATGCAACATCACCGGATGCTCTTGACACTTTTGCCAATTCAATCGCATGCGAAGTTAACTTGGTCAAAACTAGGGTGTCGCTAGTTGCATCATCCCGTCAGCCAAGGCTTCCCACATTCACTTACCAGGAGAAAGAGGTAGAGGTGGCTCCGACCTACAAGTACTTGGGGATTGAGTTCTCAACTACCACCCATTGGGATGCGGCTATCAGGTTGCGGGTCACGGCGGGTTGGAAAGCACTATATGCCATGCAGAACAACAGCCACAAGGCAGAGTTGTATGCCTGGGGCCACCAGTCACATTTGTTTCGGGCCTTGGTTGAACCGGTCCTTTTGTATGGGGCAGAAGTATGGGGTCCGGTGATATCCCTCAACACCTGGAATGACCTCGAGCAGGTGCAGAAGGCCTTCTTGGCATGGGCCCTGGCGGTGAAGTCCACAGTTCCGTACCAAGATCCTACTCCAGGAGACAGGCTTTCTACCCCTTCAACGGACTGCATTGGAACGCCATATTGTTTACTTCCAAAAGGTGGTCTCTATGGCTGATACACGCTTGCCCCACCTTGCTTTGGCCACGGCGATGGGTCCCCAACGCCTAAAATCCTTGGAAAGACAAGCAAGCTTCAGTGGTTCTCATGCTGGGGTGTACAGGCAAACAGTGCGTTCGTGTCGGACAAAGAAAGATCGCGAGGCACTTAAACCGTACTTTAGATGCTACTTTCCTTCGCAAGCTCGGGATCACGCAGGCTCGACGCCGCGTTAAGCCGGCACACTATCGCCAACAAGTCAATCCTAGGCTCACAAGAGGCCCACACCAAAGATTTGTACACCGGTGCCCATGAAGAAGCGCGGACTCATAGCTTCCATTCCGCGACGGTGCACATCGCCCTCCGCGATTGAAAACGAGGGTGTTGGGCTCGAAGCACGAGAGCAAAGGCTTTGCCGGTGTTGCCACCGGTATGCGATTGAGGATGAATGTCATGCCCTCCGATCTGCCCCAAAGATTTGCCCATATCCGAGAGGCGATATGTTCGACATTAGTGCCCCGCCACCGTTGCATCGCTTATTGACTACGGCGGCCGGGGGTTTGTTGGGGTCATACCTCCGTGGAGGTTATGGATGCACGGACTTCCGTTTGTGTCCTACGTGATGGTATTGAACTGTCCTATGCAATTGTACAGTGTGCCAGCATGCTTATTACTGCTAAGATTTTTCCCTCGAAAACCCTTCGGGGCGGGGGTTTTTTAATCCTGTCAGTAATATGCTTGCTGCTCTCTTTTTGTTTGGGTCCCATAGGCCAATTGGTCTCCGTGGACGCTAAAAATCTATTCTATTCTATTCTATTCTATTCTATTCTATTCTATTCTATTCTATTCTATTCTATTCTATTCTATTCTATTCTATTCTATTGTTAGTATAAAAGTAACAATGCGCAGCCTTAATTTTTTTTAATAATGCACTCGCAATATTTAACATATAAAGATTGTATGAACATCATTAAATTTCAGCTCTTCCCAGACTCAGCTTACCATTCTGAAATTTCGTTCTTCAGCAAAAAGCATTGTCTTATATTTTGGCTGCCCAAATCGATTCAAAGATTCCATATTCGAGTTTGTTTCATGCATTCTGGCTGCTCAAATGGATTCGGTTGATTCAATCATGTTGATTTGGAGCATGATCTGACAAATTCGTGGCATGATCTGATGATTCGGGACACAATTTAGAGCCGCACAGTCATCGGCGTTAGAAGTATCAGAGAAATAAAAGAGGAATTTTTTTTCGCTCAATTTTATAAAGCAAGCAAATGATTTTTTTTAGAATCCAAATTTATTACTTGCCGCCATGCCAAACCATAACTATAATGCTATAATGTAAATGATGAATTTCTTGCCATCTATTTCGTAATAGTGCAATGGTTAGTCGATACATAATACATATACAATACATCTATTTACTTATAAAACTCAGTACACAACTCCTAATTTTCTTAACATATATAAACATTAAGGGCACGATTCCTTCGGCATATTCCAAGGTGATGCTTGCCTCTAAAGAGGCCACGTTTTTCCGGAAGGAAAAAATAGGATGAGAAAAAAAAGTCATAGAAAATAGGGCGCCTGGGCCTGTCGCAGCCCCAAATCCGGCAGCCCCAAACCCAGGGACTTCGACTTGGAGAGATGCATATTGTTGCTTATTTCCGGTCTCCAGGGACCTGCCAGGTACGATTTTCTTACAGGACCAGCCATAGCCAAGATCATTTCGTTTAACCCGGCAATGTTGCGCAAGAAAAAAGAAACCATGCGATCGTAAGGCAATGGCGGCCGCCTTTGCAAAGAATGAAATTCTGATTTCGGCAAAAATAACCAAGTGGGCGAATTGGATTTGCAAGAACAAATTCCAACTGGTATGAGGGTTCTTGTGGCGGACGATGATCCTACATGTTTAAGAGTTCTAGAGGAAATGCTCTTACAGAGGTAATCACTGTTCTTTGTCATAGTTACATTTTTTTTTCTACGTTGTGTCTTGGATCAAAGAGATCTGTTTCTTTTTTTGGGGTTCTTTTTAACAATGCGAGAATGCGAAGAGATTTGATAGAAATGTGCTGCCTTTATTTAGTAACTCTTCATTGGATTGCTTGCTATGAGATGACAGGAGCTATATTTAAATGGAGAGCTGCAGTTTTTACCGGCATGATTATTTGTACATCTAAGTTATCTGTCAAACACTCGCAAACACAACTACTAAAAGTCGCTCTTTTCTCCCGGTTAAGAATTTCTAAATAGGGTAACGTAAATACAAACATGAAATCGCCAAGGGTTTTTCTTAAGTGAACTACAAGTTTTCTTGCTAATCCTTCGGATTAGTTGGTGCTCATAGATTTCTTATGCATTAGTTACGTGTCTTAAATGCAAAAACCTGCAGTTATTCCCGTGCTTGCAGTACCCTCTAGAATAATAAAGGCATGGTTTCCACGATAGCGCATTGGCCAGGTCTAACCCGTTTCTTTTGTCGAAACAGACTTGCCGTAGAAAGTTGGAGATGGCGAATCCCAGGAGAATAAGAATTTGGAACGGGGAGTTTTTCAGGAATGTATAAAGCAGCGGGTCTGAATCGGTCTGGGCTATGGAAATCGGGCCATCTAGGGGCAAAATTTTGTATCGGTTTCGAAATTTCTGAGCCAGAAATGGGTAACGAGAATTGGGATCTTGAGACAATTTGAGGAGGCAAGATTTGTTGGCTATTTTGTGGAGAAACAAGCTCTCGTTTTACCTTGGCCACTGCAGATCGAAGTAAAGAATCCGGACCCAATTCGAGACTCATCATCTCCTGTGCTCCATGATCTTGCAGCAGAAAATAGCCTATAATTTTTGACACATTGGCTGGATCCAAGGAATTGCTAAACTCCTACTAATGGCTGGTTGCAGAGTATTAGAGTATTACAAAGTCTTTAAGGTCAGTCGGATATCAAATTTGCTTGGAGTAGTCTTAATCGCATTGTTTGGAGTTGAATTATTTGTCAACGTTAGATACATGGGCAAAAGTGATTTCATGCCATACCCATACGTGACCCAATAATTTCTGAACGACACAAATTCTTTTGCAAAACTACACATTGCATGATCTTTGGATTGTAAGACTTTGATTGATAATCACTTTTATTGATAATCTCTTTGCAGTAATATATGCATTATGAGCATCTAAGACCACATGAAATCATTTTTCAATTGAAAGCATGTGGGAGTATAAACAGGTAAAAGTTAATATATGCAAAATTATTGCAACAAAGTAGCCCCATGCAACATATCCACCATTTTTTAGGGACTTTACCCCATGTTTTCCTCGTAGAATGTGCACAAAGAAATGTGAATTCTACATTGAATACAAGGTATTCATCTTAGCTTTTCTATGGATATGTTTGATTCTTAATATGTGTGAGTTTATTTCTTTCAATGGAACTATATAATATGTCAATGCAAGATATATAGTATTTATTTTTGATATAAAATCATGTGTTTAAGTTTAATGAAATAGGACAACATAATATGCCATCTGCAACATGTTACCAACATAATTAATGCTACATTGGCATTGCAGTTCACTAACCTAGATGCTCATTCTTCTAAAACTTATCAAAATTTTCATTTATCTCTTGGCAAAGAATTTAATAGATGGCACTCTTTTGTTGCCTTGGAAGCTCCTCATCTAAAATGGAATCTTGGACTTTTGAAGAGTTTCTTTTCTTACAGCTCAAATGATTCCTCACCTTGCCTCACAGCATGAACCCAATAAACTTTGAACAAACACACCTTAGACCTTAACAGTGGGTGCAACCCCATAAGTTCGGAACCAAAGAACTACCACTTCTTTTGTGTGCCATCATATAAGACCAAAAATGAAACATTTTTCAAACTACATATTCTCTGCACATCCATTAAAGGTGCATCTTCATTATATAGAGATCAATGTTCCTTAATTTCGGCATAATGCAATTATCTTTTGTGTGCAGAGATGGCACAGATGAAAGAAGACTACGTCATTTATGGATGGTGGATGAGCACCTTTGGTAACTCACCAGCCTTCGTGTCGAAAGATGCTATATTGGAGATCGCATCTTCAGTTATAGATCATGTTAAATGTGATGTTTAATGTATTGTAAACCCGTAAACCTTCGATAACAAAAAGTAATGATCGACGATGTTAAAGTAATAGACTAAACTAAATAAATATTGTACTGTATAATTTCTAAATAAAGGTGAGGACTGCATGAGTTTTGAACGAAAGAAATGTTCGCGTTCTTATAATAATTTGTATGTTAATCCTATTATCATATTTTGTAGTATGTTAATCCATGGTAGTGGGTTATAGCACCTATCTATCATATGGGCGCAAAACAGATGGCAATTGTGCAGATTCGACTCCTGACTCCTGCATGTTCTTTCGCATCCTAAGAATGTCCAGAATTGAGAACTATTCGACTTCGCACAAAACGTTTTTTTGCAGCAAGTTGGAGGAGAGAAATGTTCGCGGCGGCCGTAAGGCCGCCGCGATAAATTTCTTGTATGTATTAATGTTCTACATCTAGAACCATACACTGTGAATATACAACATGTATGTAAGAAAAACATATATGTATGACATGCAAGCCATGAAACTATAAGTATAAATGAACCAGTACACTCCTACATGCTATGGCAAAACCTTAAGTGCAGCAATGTACATGTAAACAGATTCTACATTGTAGTAACCCTGGGTGCAGCAAATTAAACATAGATTATGAAATACTGCTTATCTCCAGTATACACACCCAAGATCTTTGAAATGTTTTTGTCCCATTTGCATGCTTTTCGACATGATAGTCCAGCAGAAATAGAATATGAGAAATACAAGACATGAAATGAATGCTCGCATGGAGCAACTAGGGTAGGTTTGGTTCATTATTGGCAAAGCCATTACTACAAAAAAACATATCCATGCATAGATATGAATTTTTCTTGTGCTGGAGAGATCATTAAGCTTGTTTTGAACTGAAGGAGAATCGCTGCAAAATACATCATGTACTTATGCATATCATCAAGCCATCTGCAGCACTCAAACTGAACTATATGAGCCTCCTCAAGTTCTGCAATCCTCTTTTCACATCACTCCTTTCCCCGAATGGCTTTCTCCAATGGTTCCTGAACTTTCTTCAACATTTCTTCCTTCCTGGCTCTACCCCTCATCCGAAAGTCAACCTCCTGCTGCACATTCTTGATGGCTCTCTGTTTGTTCTGCTTAGCGTCATATCAATGTCTTGCTGAATCGGTGCTAGGTCCTCTTCATGTGCATCCTTTCTTTCTGAAAACTTATTTATGTTGCCACGTAGTTGTGCCTGCTGATTTTTTAGTTCTTCAACCTTGGAAAAGCTGCTAATTAGCTATCCATAAAAGTTTTTGGGTGGGTGGGCTCACGCCGGAGTGACGCCGGAAAAAGCGTGAGTTTCTGGTGAAAGAGTGAGTTTTGGGTTATTTTTTTCTTTCCGGCAGCAAATTTTCCTCTCATGTCTGTTCCCCTTTGTTAGCCTCCACTCTTCTCTGTAAAACGGCAGCACTGCCTGCCATAATGATACTGGATTCTCCTCCGACTATAATTATTTTTGAGAATAAAACAATGGAGTTTAAATCCTTCCTTAAAATTTACCCTAATCGGAAGAACAATAGGTGCAGCAGCATTCTTCCCGATGGCAATCGATGCAGCAACATTATTCCTGAGGTTTTTTAGCAGAGGGCGCTAAAGCATCGGGCAAAGCAGAGGTCGTTGAATTGTGTGATCAGATTTGTAGCCCACTGAAGCAAACAGGTAAAATCATTTTAAGAAATACTTTTTTTTGCATTGTTGTGTTAATCGTCTGTGTTTGCAAGGTTTCTATCAGCTCTGAATCTTACGAGTTTGTGCTTCTCTTTGCACTCATTGAAGCAGAGGTCCTTGAAACAAAGGAGCCATTGAAGCAAAGAAAGCTTAAGGTGCTTATAAATATTCTGGCAAAATCAGTTTCAGACATCCAGCTTTAAATCTTATGTTTCTGCTGTCTATTTGCAGATTGTTGAAGCTTCGGATTCACTGAAGCATAGGAATCGGTGAAGCAAAGGATTAAGGTACAAATTTTTTCCCATGATTTTTTTGTTGTGGGGAGCTGTATGGTTGAAAAACCCATGATCTAGCGCATGAAAAGTTTTGTCCTCTAAGCATATTCAACTGTCCTATCGCTGAGGGAAGGTTGCCTGCAAGAGTAAGTATGGCAGAATTCCTTTGTGTGCCCTTTTCCCAACGAATTCAAGCTGAATCCTATTCGGCAAAGCATGGCAGGATTCCAGAAACAACATGGCATTTTGCTGAGGCTTATTTGCAAACAACGCTTTTTCTATCGTTCATGCGTTGCTTACAAATGGGCTCCGTTGTTAAAGCCCTGATAAGAGAAGGCTGGAGTTTTCAAACGTGGAGCTTCAGGTAAATTTCTTTTCCATCTTAATTTCGGTGTAACTCAAAGTGCTTGAATGATCATCGTCCAGTTTATTGTCATTTCACAAGTAGCTGCTAGACGTCTCTTACCGATATGCTCTGCTACAATATAAGCTTCTCCCTTTTCATTTTGAAAGCCAAGGCTCTTTTTTTTTGCATATATTCATACTTTAGAAGTTTCGAGTACTAGAGATTGGATATGTCCAGACTTTAGAAGATTCATCATTGAGAGTATTTTTTAGACTACCACCATTTGATAGTCTTTTGTTCTTCTGTGGAACGTGCAGGTACAATATATTTCTTCAAAATAGTTTGTATTTGTTCAAAAGATATGAGGTTAAATATAGGCTTCGATTTGTATTATGGAGGTAAAGTTGCTTCAAGAATTTAATTCTTGATTTACAGGAAGTCTTATTGTTTCAGGCTAGGCAGGCTTTTCATTTTTGGACATCCCCTGCTGCAGAGCGAGATCTTAATAGCTGCCAACCCCTTCTTGTTGCATTTTTTAACTGGTTTATGAACTCTGGTATGTCTCTCCATTTATTTTGCCTACTTTCTTTTTTTGTGGTTTCCACAGTTAATCTTTTCTTTCTGCAACACAAAAACCTGGCTGGTGGTTCATATTCTGTGCAGGATTTATGAAACAAAATGTACATGATGATGCAGCTTATAGGCATTGCAATAAATTACTGAGAGTGGTTATGCTCCAACGTTGCTGGATTCAAATTCCCTTTGGCATTAAAGGTGCAGAAAATCTTGATTCTTTGATGTAATGCTTTCTTTTTTTCAAGTTAGTTTTCAAGTTAGGCTTGATACTTTTGAATGCATATTACCATTTGATCCATACACAATTGTTGCATACCACTGCATGCATTATTAGATGAGTGGCTGGGTTGTGCCATGTGGCACTTCATCGCTGACTTAACTATAGTATGAAAGCCAGTTGTTGCCACCTTTGGAGTAGATTGAAGTTTTTATAAATTGAGTTTGTAGACTCCAGCAGGAGGAAGGGGTATTCAAAGTTTAGACCCGGGGATGTCACATAGTTTAAGGCGTATATACCATGTGAGTGAAAGGGGTGGGTTTTTTTTTACCCTAAACCGTATGTATAAATACGGATAGGGGCTTGGCTAGGAGGTTTTCTGGGGGAGAATCCAGTGTAATATGTATACGGGAAGGGGCGTTTAGAAGGTTGGACAAGGCGTATACGGAGGGTTTTTTGCTGATCCCATTAACGCACGTGGCATATCACCTTTATAGTCGATGAAACCCCCGGGAGTTTAGAAATCTGAATGTAGCCTTCACTGGGACAAAAAATGCAAGGTATATCTGTATTGCAAGTATTGAAGCATTTTGTAATGTTAACAACCTTAGTATGCGTGTCTGTAAATTACTGTTTATCAATTTATTGCAAAGTGTAGGGATAGAAGTACTTATTTATCCATCTATTGCAAAATGTAGGGACAGAACGTGCGCTGCATCTATGTTTATGCTTATCTCTCTGAGAATGGATTAGCTTGGAATATTTGGAGTTCAAATCTCCTGCAATCTATTGCATCTCTGTTGTTATATATGCATTGCAGTTCTATTATGGTTGGATTTTGGATTGGATATGAGTTGCAAAACACAAAGGCCTAGAGCTTTTGAGTTGCAGCTTACAAGGTTCGGTACCACCACTTTGCCGTGGAAGTACCAAACTATTTTGGATGAGACAAATAGACGCTATAATTAGATGATTCATTCAATTGGCATGCATGTGGTCCACAAATAAAGCTTACAAGACTCATGCCATTCATTTAGTGGTTCACATGTATCTCAAAGTAAATGTGTATTTCACGGATTGATATGAGCCATCCACCTATTTCTCACTAAATCGACATGCAAAGTTACTAATTTCTACAAGGAACAGTTGGTCTACTTTTAAATTTCTATAAGATTTTATGGTAAAAAGTACGTTCAAATTGGAGATTAATTTGTCAATAAGTGTTTTCAATTTCATAGTAGAAAATAATAATGAGGTGCACGGAAAAACTACAGTTCTATCTATCCTTAGGAAAACCCTTATTTTTATTCATATAATAATATTTTCATTTTCATAGTCGAAAATAATCATGAGATGCACAGGAGAAACAACAGTTTTATTTATCCTTAGGAAAACTCTTATTTTCATTGATATGGTGTTTTATTAGACAAAACTAATACGACCATCTTATAATCACCTCTTTTTGCTTGCTATAGATACAACATTGTCTACAATCTGTCTACATGCCATGTAGGGCACAATTAGTATTCAACTTCCTAATGTGCAAACATGCTACTACTCTATTTTGTCATATTTCAGTTTTTAGGGGAAATTGACTATGTTTTGATATTCTCACATCCAAATCTTAAAGCACGAAATCCGCTTTCATAGAATTACTCTTACATTGAATGCATGTATAAACATATCGTTTCGTCTTGAGGCGGTATCTGACTCCTTTATACGAGCCTATCTTCGACATGTTTTTGGGTGGGTGGGCTCAAGTCAGTGTAATGCCGGCGCTCACGCTTTTTCCGGCGGAAAGCGTGAGTTTTAGAATCGAAAAAGCATTCCCCGTGCCATTTTAGCCCCTTCCTCCCTATTACCTTTTTTTTCGCTATGATGTGGCATCGATTATTGTTTGTAAGTTGAGGAATGCAATTAGTTGTTTGCAGCAACAAGCAACAGTATCCAGTATTGAAACAAGAAAGGTGAGTATCAACCCACGAGCTACAGCTGAATCGTGTGTGGATTTATAAAGTTTGGACCTGATTGGGATAAAGGATACCAAAGCAGCTTGCGGTTTCAGTGACAAGATTAGCAACATCTGTCTCGCAAAAAATCCAGTATTTCAGGTGATAAATGTTTCATTTGATATTCAATATTGCAAAATCGAAGAAAATTTGCTAGCGTGCATGACCTAGCCATGCATCTCAAGACATGAACTACACATGACATTATCAAGGCAAATGGAATGAAATGAGAAATATAGCTAGGGTTGTGTGCGGAATTTGGGACCATGCACGTTGAGGGTTGGTTAACCCCCAACAACTAAACATCTATATCATCATGACCACAATTACAACTATCTACACATATCCAATATAATGTACCTATGAATGTCCAAATTCTTTTACAAGATTTATAATACATCAAAACATAGAATCACATGAACATACCTAAATTTTGCACATCCAAACCATTTTGAAATAAAACTTTGCATTCATATTTTCAAGCAATCATTTGAGCTCTAAGTCATATGTTATTGGGTTCCAAAAGAGAGGATTGTCACATGTACAGTTGTTGACTATGTTGGATGGCACAAAACTTTCCATTTCTAATCTTTGAAAAAGTGGAATGCAATGCAGAATCTGATCTGCTTCAATTAGAAAGAAAAAGATGCAATTATCATGAAGTATTCCTGGTATATATCTGGTATACATCTGTTATCAAATGCCTTAAAATCATTACTTGGACATGATCCTAAAATAAAGGATGAGTCTAACCTACACCAATAAAAAAGTCCCCTTGTCAGCAAAAGGTCTGTATATACAACAAAGCAAAACCTAATGGATATATGGTTACCATAAATCAAAAGCTCCGTGAGAAAAGCATAAGTACGTACCTCCATCTTTCTCCAAACTCTCTTCAAATCAGAAAAACCCACAATGATCCAGGAGAAAGAAGGCACTCTTCCAGCCTGGGACCGGCTTGCTCAAGCTGTTCGTTGCTTGCAATGGTGCCTACAATAGAAACAACTCAAGTCCTTATAGAAATAGCAAGCAAAAAACATGGAGTAGAAGCAAAAATCAAGAAGCCTTACCCTCCTTGCAAGAACAGTCTGCACAGTATATCTAAATGATAATGAAGCTATTTTGTCATCTTGAAACCCAGGAAAGAATGATGGAAGACGGAGGAGGAAAACGGCTGAGGTGAATGCGGAATAATTAGGGAAATGCACGCAAATTACTGTAACGCCTAATAAAAAGAAATGCAAAAAAAAAAAACAAGCTTTTCCAATGCCAAAATCACGCTTTTGGCCAGAAAATGCAGTGTTACCAGCGTTACTGGTGGCCGAAAAAAGGGAGACACCCCACCCCAAAAACATTTTAAGTAAATAGACTAGTAAACGTGTGCCCGACGTTGCCGGGCTAATGTCCTGCCATGTGTTTTTACTTGGCCTTTAACATCCACATGTGCAACATCCGACAACAACACATGTTAATACTGGCAAGAATGGACATTATTTGTGTGCCACGAACATGTGGCGCAATTGTGGTGGCATGCTCCATGCTGCTACTTCTTAAAGGGACTCGAGCCATTTTGTGTCATCTAGAAGCAACCAACGATGAAGGCAAGCTTTTTTGTATGTTGCACATAACTCCCCATTGAAAGAGAGTAAAGCTTCAAAACTAATTGCACCTGTCACGTGGATCAACAGGAGTCGTAAATAGTATCGCTCTCCTTCTGAAGGATTAACAAAGTACATGCGTTCAATAGTGGGAAACTTCTGGTTGTTGGATCTAGCCTACCATTTTTTATTAGATCTATCATTGGTAAACTTTTTAGGAAAATCATAGTAGAGCAATTGAGTAGCCTCTCTATTTTTAGATGCATTCATCTCGGAAAAGGCTGTCGATGTTGTCCCATTATTCCTACCTCTTATAATGTCCACGCTCATACCTTCTCGATAGTATACATCTTGTTGCATTGGGAGATGCACAGCCAGTCTAGTGAGATG
Organism: Isoetes taiwanensis; assembly: GCA_021234155.1. Classification (NCBI taxonomy): domain Eukaryota; kingdom Viridiplantae; phylum Streptophyta; class Lycopodiopsida; order Isoetales; family Isoetaceae; genus Isoetes; species Isoetes taiwanensis. The sequence goes on from JAJEKV010000043.1 coordinate 8,374,872, forward strand.
ATGAAACTGCTGTTGTATTTCATATGAGAGAATTCTGCATGATGCCTCAGAAGATGAAAAGTAGCGTGGATTTAAGAATTGTTCAGCCTCTTCATGGTTTATGGTGGGTGCCTTGCTAATCGAGGCACCATCACTCGCTACTTCTAAGTTCACATTGATCATATCTGACCCTTTGTAGACATACTTGTACAAATATTTAATGATCTTATAGAATCGTACCTCAACATTGATATGGCACTTGAAGTACGATGGTAGTCATGGATTATATGGCACGAACTATCTGTTGTCTATATTTATATCACATTTTTCCACTTTCTGGTCATCATCCCTTCTTCGGTACAACAGATATCCGTCAACAACTGCCATCTCATCTGAAAATGCACGTGGGTAAAGCTTTGTACACTTGTATGCACAGACTTTTGATATCCAGTACCAGATGGCCCATGCATCATATTACGGGTGACCACCTCATACAATTCAGGATATACATCATTGTCTGGTATTTTAGCGCAAATGATTTGATCAATTTCTTCAGTTGTGAAGGGCTTGTCGGCCCGATTGATTGCTTTGTATTGTTCAAGCTTGCACCAAAGTGGCAGTGCTAAAATTTGCTATTCTAGAATGGCTACATTGTCTGAATGGCTCATTTACGTAGAATTTATTCTCTCGCCAATGGTTAGAGCTCAAGATTTTCGAATTTGCTATATTATTTTCTTAAAGTTCATATAATGTTCGTTTGCCTGTTTCAGATTCGGGGCAGGTTTTTGGAGGATGTTTCCTTGTGAACGACCTTATTGCATGATGCATTTAAAGTAACGCATTAGCTGCACCTGCCCTGTCCAAAACCAGGTAGCTTGCAGCCTTCAATTTCCAACCCGTAATAGAGTTGATTGGTTCTCCACATAGAGGAGCAACGTTGTTAAAATGGTGGGCCAGATCGGATGATCCGAAGACTTGGCGGATCATCCTGTATAGGAACGGACCTTAAGTTTTGTTATGAAGTTTGCAAGTACTTTATGAATTTGTTCTGCACAGTTGGGCGCTTGAACCACACTTCAGACGAGCTGCATGAACAAGTAAGATCAACCTCCGCCATGTATGCCAGTCTTTTGAGGTCTTGCGGCGATCCAATGGCCTTGGACGAATTAAAGGAGATTCATGCCCATATGATTGGTAATGGATTCAGTAAGGATGTGTTTCTCGGAAATATCTTAGTTGATATGTATGGCAGATGTGGTAGCTTGTATGATGCAGAGGTCGTATTTGACAAATTACATCGTCGTAATGTCTTTTCATGGAATGCCATGATAGGGGCATATATTCGTGATGGAAAATTAGTTGAAGCTTTAAGATCATTCAACGAAATGTTGCTTGAATTTGTGAAGCCAGACAAATTTACTTTCTCCATTATATTGGCTGCATGTGTTGGATTGGAATGTCTACAGGATGGGAAAAGAATACATAAGCTGATAATTGACAGTGGACTAGAGACAAACATAGTGGTGGCTACTTCACTCCTTAATATGTATGGCAAGTGCAAGAGCCCTGAAGATGCTGCAATGCTGTTTAAAAGGCTTACAAACAGGGATGTAATTTGCTGGAATGCAATGATTGCAGCTTATGCGCAGAATGGACTAGCAATGGAAGCCCTTAAGACCTTCAAACAGATGATTTTGATGGGTTTGAAGCCTGATAGGGCTACTTTTCTCTGCACCTTAGATGCGTGTATAAGTTCGACCTTGCTAGTACAAGGCATTCTTGTACATGCGCTTGTTATTAAGTATGGTTTTGAGAATGATATTGCAGTGGGCAATTCCCTCATTCATATGTATGGGAAATGCAGTTGTCCAGAGCTCGCAGGAGCAGCATTTGAGAAGATGTGCAACAAAAATGTGGTCTCTTGGACTACAATAATTGCAGCTTATACTCAGAGTGGTTTCCCAATGGAGGCTCTCAAACTCTTTCGAAGGATGATTTCAGGAGGCTGGGTTCCTAATGAAATTACCTTTGTTAATGCCATAGACGCATGTGCTGAGATACCATCAATATCCGAGGGTGTGCTTATGCATGCCCGGGTTCTAGAAATTGGCCTGGAGGCTAACGTGGTTGCAGTAACTGCACTCCTTAATTTATATGTGAAATGTGGAAATCTTCAAGGTTCGTTTGCATTGTGCAACAAAATGCAGCTCCAAAATACGGTCTCATGGAATGTTATGATTGCAGCATGTGCGCAGAATGGATATGTGGCAGAAGTTCTCAATCTCTTAAATAGGATGTTGCGGCATGGTGTATGCCCAGATAAGTATACTTTTATTACTTTTCTTTCTATGTGTAGCCACACTGGTCTTCTATCTGAAGGTCACAATTATTTCATCGCCGTCAGTGGAGATTTTCGGCAAAACCCAACAATGGAGCATTGTGGTTGTGTGGTTGATCTTTTAGGTCGTGCAGGACAAGTGGATGAGGGAGTTGACTTCCTTGAAAGCTTACCATTCGAATCTAATTCTACAATGTGGACAACCTTGCTTAGTGCGTGTGCAATTCTATCAGATGTAAAATGGGGATCATATGCTGCGAAGCTAGCATCCGATTTGGAACCGGACAGCATTGTCCCACAGATCATGTTGTTAAATTTGTATGCAGCAGTTGCCAGATGGGATGATGCCAGGAAGGTGAGAGTGATGTTAGAGGAGAAGATAATAAGAAGATGCAAAAGAGAGCATTCCAAGTTAAATGGTGAGAGTACAAATATGGATGCAATCACTCTGCATTGCAGACAATCCATTGATAATTCCCAGGAACAGAGGAGCTTGTTATCTTCCAGATGATAATTTGATAGTATGGTTTCTATCACCGTTTGTGAAGATCATAACCCATGCAAGCCATCTGAAACCCCCAAGAAACTGTGCATAATGGTAGGTATGCTGGAGTTTCTAGACATCTAGCCAATCAGTTACTAGTGACCTACTTAGAAGCCAAGAATAGAGGATCAACAGAAGTTTGATCCTAGGGCGGCGTCAGTAGAGAGATCATCATGCACTTTATAATTGAATATTGTAAGTTGCTAATAATGTCGAGTGCTCTAATGGTTCATACCACCAATAATTGGATGCGTGTTTAATGATGACTATTGCAACTGCTACAGATGCCGAAGCTTCCATTATGGATTTATGCCTGACATGATGACAATCTTTGTCTTCGAGATGTTGTGCATTTCAATATGAGACTGGAAGGAGAGTTACTCCAACAATCACTTGTACATCAATCTTGCCTTGTCTAATCACTTGATTGTCCCAGGTATTTGCACTTCCAACCCTTCCCTTCTCTTGAAATATGTCACACTGAATGTAATGATGCATTTGTAAGAGTCCTATGGCGACGTCTTTTCTGGCAATGTATTTTATAAGATAGATGGTAGTAAATGATTCTTCCTGTTGGGAGCAGTGCATAGTGAATAATATAATGGATGCAGGGTGACTTACAGTCTGAGAGGTGTACAAAGCGGCTAAGTGACTTTTTCAAAGACGTTTGAAGGTTGTAGATGCAAGGGTTGTTTGGCATGGCAAAGTGTAACAAATAAAGCAGGGGTGCACTAGTAAACATAAATTCAGGCCTCTTCAATGATGAGGCAGTTTGAGAGGGGTTTTGGAAGTTTTATATTGTTGCATATCACTTGATTGTTACCATTTGATTGATAGTTCGTCTGTAGGCAGGAGGATGCTTATACATCTTGCACTGGGCTTTTGACGGAGGAGTCTGGCGGCTGCGCATGTATTTTGTCGCCAACTTCAGGTTGACTGCTTACCCCAACAATGCAGCATTTGGTTCGATTCGGTTCACAGGTGATTTACTTGAGGTGATCTACTTGCTTATAAGCTGAGAGACCAGAATTTCATGAAGCGGTGGCAGTTTCTATGAGCAGAGGGCTGCTCTTCTTACACTGATTTGTTTTCTTTCTCTCACCTTTTTTGTGTTTTGGTAAGAGTAAATCTGTGCAGAAATACTTCCTACAAGATCCATATGGGATCATTCGTGTATGTGCAGAAATACTTTTTATAAGATCAATGTGGGATCGTTGATGTAATTCTTCCTATCTAATGAATAAAAAGGCAGTTCCATTCCAAAAAGAAAAATGAAAAAATTGATAGTTCATAGAATCTGTCTGATTTATCTTGCTTTGACTCATATTTATTGCTTGAATAATTTTGAAGATGTGGCGCTTCATTTTGGTTTAGCAGAGGGGAACTTCATCCCTCTTTCTCCTCGGCATCGACCAGTGCTCTAGTTCTTGGGTTTGGTTTCACAATCCCTTCTCTCAGTTTTGGGTCCAGTTTCAATTTTCAACTTATAGAGATGCAGTCATCGTATGGTCTCAACTCAGGCACCTTTAACACTACATTAGGCTCAACTGAGTTGGTTTTTCTATACCAAATGGCAGTTAAGATTGCATTGGGAAGCTCATATGATGTGAAGCGGTTCCGTGGACATCCATGTGCACAGGTAATCTCAATTTGTAAGTTCTATATTTATTTATGATCAATGGAAAACTTCGTCTTTTTTAAACATTCAACCTGTTTATGGTTCCAGAGTGCAGAATAGTTAAGTTTGCGAAACTCATATGATGTGAAGTGGTTCCGTGGACATCCATGTGTACAGGTAATCCCAATTTGTAAGTTTTATATTTATTTATGATCAACGGAAAACTTCTAGTCTTTTTTAAACATTCAACCTGTTTATGGTTTCACAGTGCAGGACTCAACGTAGCATGTTCAAGTGTAGCAGAACCTGCAAACTATTTGTTGCGAACATTTTGGTAGTAGAACATTAAGCTATTTATTGGGAACTATTTATTGGGAACCATGATAATTGGAACTTAATGCTTTTGCTGATTGCTTCAATAAAGCGATGTTTGTTGACATGCATTCTGTGATTCATGAAATAGTTAGAGTGAGGCTTACCATCAACTGGATGCTTTCATAACTGAGGCAAACCATTCGTGCTTGATGCAGAGGCATGTGCAAAAGAAATGGACAAAGACAAAAGCTATCTAGGGTCAAGCTAGACCTGGATTTCGACTTTGGGTATATCTCATGCATAATTCTAAAAGGGCATCTGCTTATTGCACCTTATCCGTTGGATTATTAAGCAGTGCTCTAGGCCGTGGTTTCTTTGGTGTTATGTTGTTAGATCATGGAATTTTGATAGGAGATTAACTTCTGTTATGTGCTGCATGTGGTATAATATCTTTAGACAGTGTGTTACCTGCAGTGCAGTACTGGCATCCATATGTATATGAGACATATTGATAAAAGTGGAAATGCTTATATGTGTGATAACAATGGTGCCCTAATATTTGTTGAGCAGATTATGAAACCATTTTTGGATCCCTCTTACCTTAAAACATACCCAACTGTTCTTTATCAATGTTGACAGTGAAGCAAATCTTACCAAATCTCAAATTAGAGGCAAAAAGATTCGAAGAATGCACAGGTTTAAAAATTTGTTGTGAACTGCATCTGACGTTATGGCTGTATTCTCCACTGATAGAGCTGTATTCTCCAATGGTAGAGGGTTTAGGTCCTGGAAAGATAGGGGTACTATTTTCATATAGTTCTTGACAATAATCCTCATTAAGCATCTAACACCCATGATGTCTATGCTGGCTATTGCCAAGAGACCCAAGTCAAATGGACTGTTGGATGAATTGGCGCATGGACAAAACATAAACAAAAAATTTGTTCTAGTATTGCTAAACTAAATCACAATTCATCAAAGCCTACAACAAGAAGAGGCAAAGTAATGACATTGCACAACATTGGCAACAAGAAGAGGCAAAGTAAATACATTGCACACTGGCAAAAAATAAAAGGCTACTGGTGAGGGGACCTTCAGAAATGGCCATCATGGATTACACAGGTCAATGTTTAGCTAAGCTTTTAGCTGGACCATATTAAAATTTATATTCTGTTACTGTGATTTCATACATTAAGTATGTTGCTCGAATGTGTGCTATGAAGGAGGTTATTGTCTCAGATGGAGTGCAGCCAAACGCAAAGGCAAAGCAGTTAGGACGGGTAACTTTCCTCTGCTTCATTTCCCTTATATTAGAATTACTTCTAATGTTTAATTTATGAGGATTTGCACGAAATAGCTTTGCTAAGTTGATTGAGGCATCCAAATATAGCATTGCTCAAAGAATTTGGTAAACTGAACAAACTTGTTATCAGTAGCTATGTCCAACATCAGGTCTAGCTTAGCTTATCCTCACAGTAGAAAGAGTAGCTTTTGTTATATGCTGCATGTGGCTTACTTTGGGTGTTGTTGCAGATTGGGTCAGCAGTGCATAAGGTCTTTAAACAAATTTGCAATTATAACTTGGTGCAATGTAATGTGCTTCTGAATGACTGCTCCATAATAAGAACTATGGAATGAACTACTTGGGCAATGGGTAGCCTAATAGTAAAAGGCTGTTTTAACCATGTCCCTTGACATTTCTTCAATAGGTCCAACATGAAGGTCCAGATGCAATAGAAAGATATAGTGGTAACACAGTTGGTTTGAACATGTGTCTGGAAGAACCTACTCAGAGTTGGCGAATAGTTGTAATACAAGAGATAGGGTTGTTTCAGCTGTTTCTTCATATATTGTTTCCTTAAAGTAGCTTCGCTTTGTTTGCTTTGCTAGAAAATTCTTCACAACTACAATCCTATGCATTTGTAACATCCACTTTAAGAACAATCAAGACAATAGTTTTTAATTCGAGAAGATACTTTTTCCACATGAAAGATGCAATTTTTTTGTAATGATCATCAAGTGACTTCAGTGTGCTCAAATTTGCACAACGAATCAAGAAACGATGATAAGCGGTTCGTATATGTTAAGATAGATTTGTGCATATAATAAAAGAGCAAGGTTCAAGTTTGTTCAATAACACTAAATTTGCATCATTTCAATGAGTATGCATAGCCTTAAATGCATGCTTAAGGGTATGGAAAGGTCTTAAATGGAGGCTTTAGGCACTCTCTTCCGACGTATAAGAGAAATACAATGGTTTGTATAGATGTAATAGCAGGCAAGGCAACTACAATGGGATACGTATGCATGATAGAACATGTAATTCTCTGCACAAATAGGACCATTAATGTATTCTGAGATGCATTACATCTTCTGAGATAAATGTGTTGGATAAAATCTCAAAAAACATAAAATCTCAAGTTTTAACAACGATCATAGAATGATACAAAAGGAACAAAATTCTGAAATTATTAAGAACTTTGGCTATTGAACAATTAACATGAACAACTTACAATCTACCAAGCTTGATTGATAACATCCTTATAAGGAATGTTTGTTAGTTATAACTAACAACTATGTATTATCTCTTCATGCTAAAAAATGGTCAATTAATGTGTTGACAAGCTTAAATTGCACATAAGCCATTGCAAGCAAAAGTTTTTACAACCATACACGCAGTGAAACGTGAATTGCACTAAGCCATTGCAAGCATACACACATACTATTACGTTGAGTAACCAAAGTTTTAACACCATATTCTAAGTTTTAACACTATATTCTACATAGATACCGGTCCTTCTATTACGAACTTCCACTTAAATAGTGTAACATATGATTCCTCATTCTGAAGGAACTCCATGTAGTAAACTTTAGGTCAGCTCTTGGTGCATCGTCACTACAAAATCCATTTTGTTCTCATGGGCGTATGCTTGAAGGCATTCAAGTCTAAAGGAGTAGCAGCATTGAAGCCCGATTTGCACGCTCTACTTATATCTCCTTTGTATAGAGTCATTAAAATACCTATCTGAAGAAGCATTAAAATAACTATTTAAAGAAGCACTCAATGCACAGAGACGTTAAAACAAATATCTATCTATCTATGGGCCAACGGGCATTGGCCTGGTAATGGAATCTGTTAACATCCTTTTTATTAAAGCTTTCAGTCTATCTGATGCCAACATAAATTCTATCTACATTTGTTTTTGTTTTGCATGTAGATGATGAAACCGAATGGGAATGTACAATTGTTACTATGGTTATGTTATCATATATGGGTATAAGGTAATTAAGACTCCATTTTGCAACAGAGGGAGGGACCCCAACAGGGGGAGGGCCCCCGCAACTGGTAGTGATCATACATCGTATTTGCTCCATATATTCATCCAATAACTGGGAGGGATGGACCTATAGCTCTACTTTCCTTTGCAACTTGCAGGAACTTCGGCTTTGGCTTCTCATTTGATTACACTAGCTGGCTATAAAAACTTGAAACAATTACAATTTCTATATTGCATATGTTCAATTCCAGAGCAAGTCAACACCAGACATACATTAATGCCCCTCTTTTATTATGATGTCCAACGCCACAATAGGACAATACAAAACAATGAGAGTACCCCAAAGTTCATACACTTCCTCTCATTTAAAAGGGTAGACAATATCATTTTATTATCTACTCCTATATTTATATGACTCAAAGTGAAAGTTATAAAAATCCATACAGGACATCCAGAAGAAAAAATAACTAATTATCCAAATCCAACAAAAGGCAACATCATCTACAATTGCAAGGAATTAAGTTTGATCCCTACAAGAAAATCGTATCTATGCTCGGCAACGCCGTGCACCCGTTACTAGTAAACATTAGAAACATTTAAACAAAACATAAAAATGATTACAATAAAACTTACTTGATATGCCTTCGTGCTTTTGTGCCTTATAACAAGTTTCCCAACCTGTAGAGGTACACCAGCGAGCAACATACTAAACATTAAAAAACATTCAAACAAAACATAGAAATGATTATAATAAAACTTACTTTTGATATGCCTTCATGCTTTTGTGCCATGGAACAAGTTTCCCAACTTGCGGAGGTACACCAGTCAGCAACATATGAACAAGGACACTCTGCCACTTTTATTGCACATCTCCGTATCTAAAGTCTTCCCCATCGCCTTCAACCAAGAATTGACTGCATCCATTTCAACTCTATTCTCCACATATCATGCCTAGAAGAAAATACATTATAAAAAAGAAACGAACAAACAAAAGAACAAAACTTATAAACTTACATCTCTTGGCTATCGATCAGCTGTATAAACCACGGGTAAGGTTCTGCTGATTCTTTCTCGGGTAAATGGCGAACATACTGCTTATATGCGACAAGAGAATCTTCCTCATAACTCCATATACAGATCTAAAATGACTTCTATCGAATTTGACATAAGTTATACCCCAGTTTTTACTTGTCCTCTCATTGTATAACAGAAACTCAAACGATCCATCACTCTCACTTGTCAAATGGACACCTATCATATTATAAATTTCTTGTGCACTTCTAATAGCAAATCTTGGACACAAATATAACCACAACCTTCTCTGCCTACTATGACAAATTTCATAAGCATAGTCATTAGCTAGATCGTGTTCAATCCTAAACGCTAAATCCTGAACTTTCTTTTCTTACGAATGACTCTAGCAAATCTAGACCTATCAGCAGCACCTATAAAGGCAAGTCTAGAATTGCAATCAAAGAAATCCTTTCGACCAAGTTAAATGACATGCTTGCATGATTGGCGTGGCTCCCCACTCCATCTGCCTATTTCAATTCGAAGACGATGGGCACCTGTGCGAATGGAGGCAATGAGCCTACGCCTTTTCTTAGACAGATGGGTACGCATGTAGCATTGCGGGCCCCGCTCCAAGGTAGGATTTATGTGGCGTTGGTAATGAGCGAGGCAATAGGCCTGGGGGGTGCACTTAGTAAAAACCGTAGAAAACATGTGAGTGTACGGGAGGGGTTTTTTTTTAGGGCCAAAACCATACCCATATATGGGAGGGGGTATTTTTCTTGCTTGAATTCCGTGTATATATATAAGAGAAATATGGTAGGGTTATATAAAATATGAGGTATATTTTCTTAGGAAATTTCCATATAAGGGTTAATTTCTCTTAAACCTATGCACACACATGCCATAAGACTTTACATTAGGTGCACCCCCCCGGGCAATAGGACTCTATGTTATATTTAATTAAGAAGGCAATAGCACTCTATGTCATATTTAATTCTACATATAGAATTAAAAAACATATAAGATAAAAATCTAATATTTCCCAAATGCACACTAGACACAGTATCCCAGAAACTCTCATCATCATCATATCAACTCGAAGCTTCAAACAAAACATAAAAAAGATTACAATAAAACTTACTTTTGATATGCCTTCGTGCTTCTATGCCTTGTATCAAGTTTCCCAACTTCCGGAGGTACACCAGCCAGCAACATATGATTAACAAGGAACACTCTGCCACTTTTATTGCACATCTCTGCATCTGAAGTCTTCCCCATCACCTTCAACCGTTCCAACTCTAGTCTTCATATACCATGCCTAGAAGAAAATACATTGTCAAAAAGAAACGAACAAACAAAAGCAAACAACTTATAAACTTACATCTCTTGGCTATCGACCAGCTGTATAAATCACGGGTAAGGTTTTGCAGATTCTTTCTCGGGTAAATGGCGAACATACTACTTATATGTGACAAGAAAATCTTCCTCATAACTCTATGTACAAGTTTAAAATGGCTGCTATCGAATTCGACACAAGTTGTACTCCAATAGTTATTTGTCCTCTCATTGTATAACAGAAACTCAAACGATCCATCACTCTCAATTGTCAAATGAACATTTATCATATTATAAATTTCTTGTGCACTTCTAATAGCAAATCATGGACACAAATATAAGTACAATCTTTTCTGCCTACTATGACAAATTTCGTAATCATAGTTATTTGCCAGATCATGTTCAATCCTAAAAGCTAAATCCTAAACTTTCTTTGCCTTACTAATGACTTCAGCAAATCTAGACCCATCAAAAACACCTATAAAGGCAAGTCTAGAAATCCAATCAAAGAAATCCCTTCGACCAAATTAATGGCATGCTTCTAGGGTTTTAAATCCAAGTTAAGAAGAAGAATGGCAAGGGTTTTTCGCATCAAAGCAATGTACCATTTTATTTATTTTCTTGTTTTTTAGCCATTTTGTTCATTATTTTGTTTTCTTATTTCTATTCTAATCATTTTCTTTTTTTTTTTCTTTGAAGGACGACAATCTATTATCAAGAAAAATCAAGATACATACAAGGGACCTGTGACATGGGACTCAAAACCTAGAGGACGAAATAGTCCACTAAGCAAAACCACCCATACACAGTATATACTCACACTCCTTGTGCCACCTTAAGGCGTTTAATGGCCTCATCACAATCAACGTGGTCTACCACATCGAGATGATCATCAACAGACATCAAATTATCATGCCACTGAATAGAATGAGGCGGGATAGCCTCGTGAGATGACATAACAGACTTCTTCCTTGCCGCCTTCTTCCAATTGACATGCTTTGCGCACAGAAGATTAGGACCATCAGCCATAACAACCTCAGAAACATGAGAGGAAGAAGCATCAACATGGAGAGAAGAATGAACTACAGGTACAGATGATGGCGCTAAAGATGACACTGTCGGAACTGGAATTCAAGCATCTTCCATGGATGAGGAGTGCAACACAACTGGTAAAGGTTGATCATGAATAGACGAAGAAGTAACAACGGGAGCTTGAGCCTGAGAAGAAGGTTGAACAGATGCCTGAGATGCACGAGTGCCCCAACAAAAGCTAGCAAAAGCCTCCTTGTCAGGAAACAGACGGGCTAATTCTGGACCATTCAGAAGCTTAAGGTCCAACTTCTTATACCAAGGCCCACTTTTCACCACTATACAATCTGGTAAAGCCGAATCCACTGGCATTGAGACACAAATCCTCGGACCGTTCATGATGGAATGTGAGATATGAACCCCAAGACCAGTTGCAATTGCAACTAGAAATTGATGGGCCATTAGATCAGGAGGAAGATTAGGTATTGAGAACCAACAAGGCATCTTTAATGTGCGAACCATATCTGGTGTAAAACCAGGAGAGGAATACTGATACATCATATACTCCCCACCAAGTGGATCAATCCCTCTTGATACCAAAGAGTCCACTGCATCACTACTTTCAAACATAATAAGAACAAAGTTTTTTGCCAACAACTTGATGGACTGAAAAGGAGGAAGCTGAAGGCGTCTCAAAAGCCGAGATAACCAAATACTTTCTTTTGTATTGCTTTCATCCGCCATTGCACCTACACATGTAAAAAAAATATAAAAAAAAAGGAAACGGATATAAAAATCAACAATGCATAGAAAAATCCACAACAAAAGAAACAAAGCATCTTAAGAAGTTAAAATCTTGAAGGCTGAACCAAGAAATCGACGCAAGAATGATAGACCAAGCTAGATCTAGAAATTTCCACTGAAACTCGAAGAAACTCACACAAAAACTCCATAAAATCCGAACAAACTTCATATAAGAACAATGCACAGAAACTCCACTGAAGAACAACAAAGAGCAGAATCAATCAAGAAACTCCACAGAAGAACAACAAACAACATAATCAATTGGCAACTGCAAGAAGGGCCGTAAAAAAACGCCTCCAAATCTCATGTCATGTCGCTAGAGCTAAACCAGCTAAGTGACACATGCTGGAGTTTCATTCATTGGCGTGATTCATTGGCATGGTCTGCATTGAGGTGTGGCTAATTAGATTGTACTTATTATGGTGGAATTCAAAAGGCTCTACTGCATGCACAACTATCCATAACACGAGGGCCGAGATCTCCCTTTTTTTTGGGCTACAAACTAAAATCCTATGTCACTGATGTTGAATAGTTGCTCTTTTCTTGCTACGATGTTAAATGCTAGGCCAATGACATTTATTACTCGTTTAAAGGAAAATGATGGCCATTTGTGAAAGTTCATACCCAATAATAAACCACACCACCACCACTTTAAACCAGCTTTATCCTATGGTTTACTTTAGTTTCCTTAACTCTCTAAACTAGATTCATTCTATGGTTTAATTTGTTTCTTTAGGTGTACAAAGCAACAAATAAAAAAAAGGTTCAAGCATAAGCTACAAATAAAAAAACCAAATAGGCTTGAATGCCAATGCCCATTGACTAACTATTGATTCAAAAATTCTTGGTGCACCACATAATAGTAGAGTAGTAGGTAAATGGAAGTGGATCGGGCATGCATAAGTGCAACAACAATATATCACACAACCTAATAAATTGAAGATATGTAGCTGTCTGGCACTTGAAGATACATAATTGCCTTGGCACTCCCTAATCACGTGCAAGGGCTCTCTAATTAACCACATCTTGTATGAGAGCCTTAGGTTAGGTCTTTCCACAAAATGTAACTAAGCACAAAACATGGACTTTACATAGTCGCTTGTTTTTTGGATTGGGCAAACCCGTGTTTTTGTAGTACCCCACTAACAAAATCATTTTTACTATGAAAAAGAATAAATGACTTTTTCCAGTTGCTTCAAATTATTAATAATCAATGATAACAACAAGGGCTAAAATTGCCTAAATGGCTTGTGAGCTTTGCTATATAAATCTGGCAAAAATCTGAGATCTAATGCCTAAAAATTGCCCACTTATCTTTTCCACATTTGCCACGCATAAAAAATCAAGGGTCTCCTTAATTCCTGGCAAAATATAGAATTTGACAAATACTCATTAGCTTATATTCAAAATCCGATGCTCGATAGGGGTAATGGGGGCTTCAAAACATGATGATGGCATGGATATACCTCAGATGTTTAGCACTAGAGAACTTGGTCAAATTAGCGAACTTGGTCAAATTAGCTCTACCATAGTGTTTGAATATGGGATAGACATGATTATTAACCATAGATCATGTACTTTATGCATGTTGTGTCTATGAGGTGGGATCATGTACTTTATGCATGTTGTGTCTATGAGGTGGTAGTTTACTGTTGGAATGGTCTTTTAAACACCCTTTTGCATGTTGGAATGGTCTTTTAAGTACCCTTTTGCATGTTTCAAGATATGCACATAAATTGGCACTCTTTGCAACAACATATTACCTAGAAATTTCCTTTATCTTAAAAGAACTGTCTAAGATTACATTTTACAAGAAATTTATCGCGGCGGCCTTACGGCCGCCGCGAACATTTCTCTTCTCCAACCCACTGCAAAAGAAGTTTTGTGCTAAGTCGAATAGATCTCAATTCTGGACATCCTTGAGATGCAACGATAGATATGTATGTTGATTGCAGTTCACATATTGTGAGGCAAGTCAAGACATGCCTGTTCGACCCCATATTCTTTGCAGGAATGGTCTAGAGTGCCCAACATAGAATATTCCCCATAAACTACTGCAATCTAATGGCCTCGAAAAAATTTAGAACACGTGAAATGATAATACACCCTACAAATAATGGAATATTACAAACTGCCTATATGTAGAGATGAGACAAAAAGTAAGTAGCTTTCAAAGTTAGTATGCCCCATAGGCCGATTGGCCATCGTGGACAATAAAAATCGTTCAATAACCATAACAAACCATCCATATTTTATCTCGAAATTTGCCCAACGTTCCATGGCGAACAACCACAAATAGAAAGGGAATTTCCAATAATATAGAAATTGGGTCTCTTTTTTTTGGTAATTTTATGCTGCCACATGGCACTCTTCTACAATGTGGAATGGAAGTTGGGTAGCCACATTCTGCATGACAGGCTCTCCCAGTTACCATTTATTGTGGCTCTCTAGACCCAAAGCACCAGGTTTTTGGAGTGACCACAATTTCAATCCTTATTCGCAGTTTTGAATGCTTAATTCATAGTTTTGAATGCGTAAGCAAAATTGGTTAGAAGACTCTGTTGTATTTGTCTTGCTATACGCCACAATGGTCTTTCAAAAGGTTTGTTAACCCTAGAAGTAGTATGATTAACCTATAATTTGTTAACATCAAGAGTTCATATTGATATGGTTATTCTTGCTAGTTGAAATTGGTTGTTTCACGAACACAAAGTTCTAACATTTGCATAGCATAGGCACCATATGCAACCATCTAACGGCATGTAAAGCAATGACAGTCTACAAAATTACATATGCAATGTGACACATTTGAAAGCGCATCAATTGGAATCAGGTGACACTAAGTTCCAAAATGCACAAACTTCACAAATAACCAGTAATATAGACATGGCATTGCATACTATTACTGAGCTGCAAAATGTAACTCTCCTACACGGATTCATGTTATTTCTAATTGAATACTTTGGCATAAACACGAAGTTTAATATCCTATGATAATTGTTTAGATATTCTTGGAGCTATGATCTCCGTGTAACATGAACTATGAATCATGAACTATGAATCTTCTGCATATCTGGCAGAACTTCAGTGCAAACTCTGCGTGAAATCAATCATGTCTCCATTGCAAATTATGTTATTAAGAAGTGAGGAACCTCTCATCGTGACAAAGCTGCATTCCGAAACACAAATGAGATGTTTATTGGTGTCTGGACCAATAGAGTCATGGAAATGAATAAGCAAATTGTTTGCAAAAATGATTATCCTGGTGAATTCGAAGTTTTCTTGGATGGTACTGGCAAATATCATAGCCATGCATGTTTAACACTAGCAGAAAATTGACCAGCTCCATGCTGACGAATGTAATACAGATTGTATTCCAGGTTGGAAGCTTGCAAATAGTTCATTAGAATATGAGCTATGTGGCACGCTCCCCTGTATCATTGTTACACTTCATGCCTCATGAGATTCCAGGGGTTACATCTCCCATGATATGCATTGGCATGCTCTTCGGCTGCTTTGCATGGCGTGTGGAAGATCATGACCTGCACAGCTTAGATTATTTACACTTGTGAGTACACCTAAGACCTGGTACGCTGTACCTCCAGATGCATCCCTTGCACTTCAGAAGTAGCGAGAATGTATGGGGGAAATACTGATCCCGAAGCTCCTTTTGCACTTCTTGGAGAAAAAACAACAATTATGTCACCTGAAGTTCTTGTAGGCGCAGGTGTCCCATGTTGCAGACTTGTGCAGAATGCTGGTGCAGGTGTCCCATGTTGCAGACTTGTGCAGAATGCTGGAGAACACATTGTTACACTCCTAAGCAAATATCATTTGGGGTTCAGCCATGGTTTCCATCTAGCACATGCTCGGAACTTAAAAGTTCAAGCTTGAACCAGTTCCAGGCATCAACACGAGGAAATTATCAAGGTAAAATCTTAAGTACTATGCATCTGGAAATGAATAGAAAGTAAAAGATAAGATTTAATCTATACTATGCCCTCAGGTTATCTTTACTCTAAACTATGCCCTCGGATATTTGTCAAAGACTGCCAAATAGAACTCTGAGTTCTCTAATGCATATTTGAGATAAGTTCCTCTCCAGATGTATATACATAGGCAAGCAATGTTAGCTCTAAAGTTGGCCCTCTTTCCTATGACAATACGCACAAGCTTACCTCGAAAAGCTTTCTTGTCTGTGGCTCTAAGCCTTTGCCAGCATCCACCAGCATTACTGCATTGTCTGCAACTACCAATGTCCTGAAGAAACTCTTTTCTTAACATATATAATTATTAGGGGGAAGATGCATTTGGCATATTCGGTAGATGCTTTCGTCCCGCAAAAGTTGTATTTAATGTTTTTCTCAAGTCCGACGCCGTGACCACTGATGCCGGCAAACGCAAATCTGTGGCAAACCATACACGTTATGATCTCACCACGAGACACTGTGTCTGTTTTAGGGCAAATGCCCTCATCTATCCGCCGGAGGATGCAGCACAGCGGCGATACTCATTCTTTGTGGGATTGGACTGGCAGATCATTGAGGTATTTATCGCATAAGCCTTTAGATTCCTGTAAGAAATTTTGTTGCAAACAAGTGAGTTTTGATCATCTCGTCACTGGAATCTATCATGCTTCTTCCTTCCTTATTTAACGTCTCAAGCATCCGCCATGGTCACTCGCCTTACTTAAGCCTATATGTATGACTATGAGTACAAAAATGCAGGGCTTATTTCTCAAGCACCGAATACCATGCCTTTCCAGACATGAAGCACAACCAATGGAATACTTCTCTTCTTTTTAATGTTCTGGAAGTCCTGCTTATGAATGCAGTCAAGTTTGTTCCCTTGGGGTATATGCAACTGGTAGCCTATAAAATTTGTTCTGTAAAGACCATATGAAGGTTTTGGCTCCATTTTTTGCTTAAAGTTGGGCTATAAGCATTCGATTTGATGATCAGTTAGCAAGATATATGAAATGTTTAGCAAGCCTGCTTAACCCAAGGATGGGCATTTCTTACAATTCTAGCATGTTACGTTCGTCAATAAATGTGGCATCCTTCATGTGCTGTTGGTTGCATTACTTCAAATTAGAAAATAGTAGATAGCCCAAAAGAAGAAGTCTGCCTTGTGAAAACAAGGTGAGTTTAGTAATATTTCCATTGCTTTGGTGTTGTGCATTTGGAAAATTTATACAGTGGACTGCAAATGCTAGACAGGGATTATATGCGGAGAGATAATAGATTTGCAGATCTCAACCAAATTAGCTGACTTTATTGTTGTCCAAAACAATGAAACAATGGATACTAGTGCTCGAGCAGTGTAGATGGGCTTATGTGCTGGTTCTTGGTGTACTTATTAAGTCTAGCTTAAGCTGCACATAAAAAGCCAGAGCAGCTCATAATGCAACAGCACATGCTTCATTTTGTATTTTGTGGAATATAAAATATCACTGGATAAAGTATGCAATTGCTATTATCTGTATTTACAGTACAAAAGTCGTAAACCAGCTGAGATATTTCGGTGGTCATCTAGAAACTATTGCTTCTCAAGGTGCCACAACGTGTTGTATTGGCACTTATTCTACCCAAATTGATGGAGGATGAGCTGACATGTTGCTACACATACTGCAGTAACTTATTGGGGGATCCCAAAATGGTCAGCAAAGGGTTTCTTAGCTAGATGAAAATTACAGAGCAGAACACTTTTACAATTTCGAGTTTCTATTTTGAAACATCTGTTTACTGTTTCTATATCCCCATATGCCCCAACTCTGCACTTTCACATTGCAATAGTTGAAGTTAAACCTTGACAACTTAAACATTTGATGTGTGTTAAATATGTCAATGTCCATTGTTTATGCACAAATCAAAGATGAAGTTAATGTGCGATCAATTGCACTGTAAATTTCATCATTTCTAATGCCTTAGAATCATCTGCACATTATATGGCACAGTATACAAATTGCATATTTCAAAAAGTGTTAATAAATGTTGTGGAATATTAATGTACTGTCGAAGTTCTAGATTTCATATGTCTAAGTTCTAGATTTCATATGTTTAAGTTGTACATTTCATATGTTAAACTTATTTACGGCTTGACTTATCTAGGAAAATTTTGAGGAACCCCAAGGGGAATTGAAATCTTGAATCTTCATAATAAAATCTTTAATAAGCTAACGCAATGCAAAGGTGCTGTGAGGGGAATATGACAACAATCATGGAGATTTTAGTCTCAAACCTTAAGGCTAGTCTCAACTTTAGAACTTAATAGCTTGATTTTTAAATTTCTCAAATTCCAAGGTCGAATTAGATACTGGATGAACCGTTGGAAGACTAACGAAATCTTGATAGAATCTCGACAAATCTTGCAATAACAAACCACTTGAAGAATTTGGAGGAATCTAGGAGAATTTTGATAAAGTATGGGAAATCTGAAGGGAATCTTAGGGAAAATTAAGAGGATCTAGGGGAGTCTTGGGGAATTCAGTCCCAAACGATATATTTTGTAGCTAGCCTCAAATTTTAGATTTTTGATGTCATAATTTTTAAATATCTTTGCATCGCAAGGATGTCCAGAATTGAGATCTATTCGACTTAGCACAAAATTTCTTTTGCAGCAAGTTGGAGAAGAGAAATGTTCGCGGCGGCCGCAAGGCCGCCGCGATAAATTTCTTGTAAACATAATTCATAAACGTTTTGGTTAGGAATAAGAGAATCATACCGATATGTATCCTCCCCAAAGTCCTGATATCAAACAAATGTGAATCAGGCATGTTACATATGGAAACAAAAAGCAAAAGGTGAAAACTGAAACCTGATGTCCAGGAGACGGGACTTGAGGAACTCAACTAAGTAGCCCCATCCTGCATTCCGGCATGTGGAGCTTGATTATGCAATCTTCATGCTGGACCGGAGCCATAGTTTTCGCAAGGCGGTGCCCAAAAAAAAATAGTCCAGCCGTAGGGAGCCATCACCACCAAACTTCAGTCGGCCCCGGACCTAGAGGAATCACTTGGCTGGGGGCTATGGCGGCGAATAATAGCCGCTTGATTGGCCGGATAACCAAAGGCAAAGGTTTTCGCTTATATTACTTGAACAATGAAAGTGATATTTGAAATAGGTTTATATTTAGAATTTGCAATGTATTAAACATAAACAATTATGTATACCCTATAATAAGATTGATTGTTGGCATGCTTGACAATTTATATTAGGTTGGCATGACATTATTCACATATCAATTGTCATGAGAAACATAAGCCTATATTATGAGTCCCCTATTGTGACATGCGCCACTACCAGCAATAGAGGTAAAGTTTGATTGGATATACTATGTTATGTTATTCCAACCGTTTTTTAGTGCCTCAAGTTAACTCACACGCCAACTTACGGGATGATATAAAGTTTGTAAAGCAAATGTATATGCTTATAGATAACTTCTAGCTCATCCAAGCTCATGCAAATTTATTACTAACTTAACAATAGCTAACTGCGGGAAAAAACCCAGTTAATAAAGCTGTGTGTTTGGAACCTATGGATGATGAGGAAACTACATGGAGAGACAAAATTAAAATTGTGGTGGGGAATCTCATAGGAGTCATACAGGGTGCCAACTATGTAGGATCAGTCTCACATAGGAGGCTCGTATAAGCACATGCTTATTTATACCTTGGCTGATGTATCTCATCCCATATTCCATAACCAAAGTATGTGATTGATAGACCATCTAGAATCCAACAGCCCAACACTGACATTGTTTAATCCAATACCGTTGTTATAATGGTTTTGACTTTTATACATTTTGAACTGACAATGGCCACTTCTGCACCAATTTGAACAAAAGAAATGTTCGCGGCGGCCAAGGCCGCCGCGATAAATTTCTTGTATATTTTATTATAATAAAGATTTTGCATTGTTATATGGCATAAAAAGTACTATCTATCTATCTATCTATCTATCTATCTATATATCTATCTATCTATCTATCTATCTATCTATCTATCTATCTATCTATCTATCTATCTATCATGCTAGATAAGAGGTCGAGCCACAACAGGTGGGGCAGGACCCCGAGCGCGTCGAGTAGTCCCGCAAGCAGGACGCACCGGGAGAGATCCAGAGCCGCATAATGTGGGCAGCGGGCCGAGCATGTCGGGCAGGCAGGCGAGCTGGACTCACCCGGAGGTTGAGCCGCGGTGGCAGGGTGCAATGGGCCGAAGCGTCGGTCCGGCAGCAAACCGAGTGCATCGGGAGAGCTCAAGCCCCATCACGCCAAGCAGCCGAGTCGAAAGGTCGAGCCCCGCGAAGGGGTACGCCAAGCGTGCAATGGTGCACCCGAGAGGTCGGGAGGTCGCGGCGCAGGGCAAAGCATCGAAAGGTGTCGGGCAGTAAAGCGAAAGCCGGGCTTAATCGGAGAGGTCGGTGATCCGGCTGTATGAAGCGCCGAAATGGTCGGGCAGCGAATGGGGGCGCGACCTCGGAGAGATCGAAGCCAAGCCGTGATTCGGCAACGGGCCGAAGCGCGTAGCCTGGGCAGTAGCGAAATGTGGGCGCATCGAGAGGACGAGATCCGCTGGCGGCAAATGTCGGTGGAAGCGCACGCAAGTGTGCAGCGAGCTGGCGCACTGAGAGGATGAGCCATGTCGTATGCGGTACCGGCCGAAAGCGCGGTTTCCGGGCAGTAGCTCGGCATCTTGAGAGGATGAGCCACCGTATGCGGTACGGGCCGAGTGTGTCGTGGGCAGCAGCGAGCCGGGCGACTTAGAGTCGGTGCCCGCCGTATGTAGAGGCGGTTTCGCAAAGCAGCTGGCGCACTCCTGAGAGTTTGAGTCCCGGCTGTATGGGTACGCCGAGCGCTGCCGGGCAGTAAGTAGCGAGCCGGGCGCACTGAGGCTCTGAAAGCCTGGGCTTGGCCCGGCAAAGAAGCCGAGGGCTGCCGGCAAAGTGCCCGCGGCGCATCTTGAGAGGCTGAGCCACGCTGTGGCAGTAAATGCCGAAGCGCTGGGCGACCGAGATATCGAAATACGCCGCATACGGCAAATGGTCGAAAAGAAACCGGACGCGACCGAGAGTTCGAAATCAGATAAATATCGAAGGCGGTTCCGCAGTAAAGCGAGGTGGATGACCTCGAGGTCGAAGCCGTCAGAAGGGCAATACCGAAAAGCGAAATTGAAACCGGAGAGGTCGAGTCATCGTATGGGTAAATGTCGAAATATTCCGCAAAGTGTCGACGCGGCGACCGAGATGTCGAAATTAATGTCACGAAGCGGCCGAAGGTGGTTCCGGCAGTAAAGCGAAGTCATAATAAGACCTACAGTCGAAGGCTTCGGCAAAGTGTTACGCGACCGAGGTCGAAGCCACGCCGGGGATGGGTAAATGTCGAAGCCACGGCATAATCGAGTCACGTATACCGCCGAAGCGGTTCCAGCGAAATCAATTATCAGAGAGTTCGAGCCGCTATCGTATGTACGGCCGAGCGTGGTCGGGCAGCAGCGCGAAGCCGGGCGACCCGGAGAGGTCGAAACCGCGCCGGGGCGGGGCCGAAAGCCAGCCGGGCAAAGGGGCGAAATAATTACCGGAGAGGTCGAAATCGCTGGCCGGTCCAAGCAATGGCCGAAGGCGGTTCGGGCGGGCAGCGAAGCCGCGACGCGACCGAGATGTCGAGCCACGCCACGGCAAATGGCCGAAGGTGTCGGCAGTCGGCGACGACCTAGAGGAATCACTTACAAGCGCTTATGGCTGCGAATAAATACGAGTTTGCCGGATAACCAAGGCAAAGGTTCTCGTTAATGTCGACTAGAGAATTTTTGCGCTTTTTCTCTCCCTATTTTTTCCTTCCGGAAAAACGTGGCCTCTTTAGAGGCAAGCATCACCTTAGAATATGCCGAAGGAATCGTGCCCTTAATGTTTATATATGTTAAGATAAGATAAGAAAAGAGAGAGAAATGGAATCCATGCCCGTGAGATAGTATTATATATACTACACTATGTGGTACATGTAAAACCATTTAGAGAAATATTTTCATGCAACAATCATGCAAAAATGCAGGAAGAAAGCTGAAAGATCTAATTAACTTATTGTGAGAAGAAAACTTGAGGATGTGGTAGAAGATTGCAAAACATGCAGAAGAGATTATATGTTCACAACAAGTGTTTCTCCATAGTAAACAAGTGTTTCTCCAAGTGCCATCTATTTTTTTCCATAGTAAAGTCAGAACATTTTGGAAAGTACACTCTATTTTTGTGACAGATATAACTACGTGCTATGAGAGTATCCCAATCTCTAAGGCTTTCATGTTATGATTAACGAGTACAAACTAAATTATATAGGATCACTCCTTATAGAGATCTGTTAAGGCTATGGAACTCCATGCCTGCGGAATACCACATGCCAGTGAATGCCTCCGAACGCAAATTTCAGATGATGGCTTCTGTTATACAAACTAACTTTTTCTAAGCATTTTCCATCTGATATTGATTGAAAAATCCAATATTTCTAAGTATGGCTTTAGGAATCTTACCGTTTAAAGATTTCTTGTAACAGGACCTCCGATCGCCATTCGACATTTTTATTCTGAAAGAACGCAGAATTACATACCTTTCGAACAAGCTTGCGGCAGATCGCCAGGCTTTGCCAGGCAGATCGGCAGATCGCCAGGCGCGATTCCTTTTAGAAAGGAGAGCTACGCCCTAAAAAAAAAGGATTCAAATGAGGAAAGGCCATCTTTTGCAGGGCCATTATTTGCCAAGGTTCAAAAAAAGCGTAATCTCTTGTGGCCTCATTCCTTCTATATATACGTTAGGCCTTACACAATGGGTCTTCAACCAACGCCAACCCATCATGGGCTTCAAGAGCACCTTGATCATTACCTTGTTATGTGCACTTTCCGCATTGTCCCAAGGGTCCCGACATGGGGAACAACGGGCTCGACATGGGCCGCCTCCACCTCCCACTCAACATGGGTCGCCTCCACCACCCCCACTCGTTGATGACTGGGTGCACGTCAATAACGTTCATTTCTTACTCCATGGTCAGCCTTTCTATGTCTACGGATTTGATGCATACTGGCTTCCTTACTTCGCCCAAAATCCTGTGTATCGCCCAAATGTCACTAACTTCCTTGAAAGGACTAAAGCACTTGGGTTTAACGTGTTTCGTACATGGGCTTTTAAAAACTCTGACACTGATCCAACGGCATGGCAAGTAGGCCCTCGTCAGTACAATTCTACTGCAATGGAGGGCCTGGACTTTGTGATCTCTGAGGCTAAAAGACTTGGCCTTAAGGTGGTTCTACCCTTTGGAAACAACTGGGATGATTATGGTGGCAAGAGCCTCTATGCTAGATGGGTATATGGGCCTCAAGCGCCTACTGACCTCTTCTACTCCAATGAGCAAGTTAAGAGCCTTTACAAAGATTACATACACATGCTTTTGAATAGAACAAACACATTTACAGGAATAAAGTATAGGCAAGAGTCAGCCATCTTCTCTTGGGAACTCTTGAACGAGCCAGAGTGCCAGAGTGATCCTTCGGGGTACACTTTGGATGCATGGACACAAGAAATTTCCTCTTTTATAAAGTCCATAGACGATAGGCATTTGCTCTCTAATGGTGCAGAGGGCTTCTACATGACCTTTGGACGTGGAAGAGTGAATGGCCGTTACGAGTTTGATGGAATAGATTTTGTTAGACACAATAGAAATCCAAACATTGATTATGCAACAGCTCATTTCTACCCCACTTGGATGCGCATACCTGGTTTAATTGGCCGACTTGATTATGCCAGAGCCTGGGTTGCTGAACACAAACAAGATGCACACAATCTCTTGCGAAAACCTGTTTTATTTGGAGAGTTTGGGACTGGAGTACCACGATCTCTAAGAGAGAAGCTTTTCTTTTATTATGAAATCTTTGGTGATGTATTTGCGGGGCCTGTGCCAGCTACTGGTGGTTGTGTATGGCAATTGTTTGGGGATAGCATTCCTCCTGCTTCATGGGAAGATGGTAATCAAGTCCGAATTGGGGAACTTGAAGCATCTCCCCTTCGAGTCAATTCTCCTTAGGAACTATTAGTCCAATATCATAGTTCAATATCATAGTTCATAAACTATGATATTGAACTTTGTTTATCTTGTTACAATATTTTTGAATGGTATAACAATCACATCGAATTACCTACCTACCTACCTACATGGTAAAAGATTTTTATATATGTTCTATATGGGAGTTAAGATTTTCTTTTTTTTTTTTTTTTTTTTTTTTTTTTTTTTTTCCAGTAATTCCATCACATTAAATATATTCCTAGTTAGAAACACTTCTGATGTTTTGCTAACGAGGAATATATAGTGTGATTGAATTACCAACATTTTGCGAACATTTTTGAAGTTGCTAATGTCTCTAAGTCTTATATTAAGTTCTTACTCAAATTTAGATGGGTAACTACCAGTATTTATATATACAAGAAATTTATCGCGGCGGCAATATTTCTCTTCCCCGACTAACTCCTGCAAAGGGGGATTTGGGTGAGAGCATGTTAGGGTGTGCCAAAAAAAGTATCTAAAAGGTAGTTTTAGAGTACTTTTTCTGCAGGTACCTAATTGATATTAAAAGTACGTAAATCAAAGCTAATAGTCAATATTTTTGCTTCATGATTGAGAGTAATAGAAGAATGATATCTTAGAGCATTTTTCATATCATCCATTATCATGAGCATGAAGCAATATCGCCATATGTGAGTACCCAATGGATATTTTAGGTAGGTTCCAAAAGTGGTACACCCTAACATGCTTTAACCCATTTGTATATTTGGGAATGGGTGAAAGATGTTCTTTGAAATGCAAAGGGGTGTTTTTACATCTTTAGGCTGGTGTGAAAGGTGTTCTTGAAAAGGCTTAAAGTGAATTTGAGGGCCACGAGACTTGATAAATGATTTGGATTTTCCAATTATTTTGTATTGCACGATTTAGATTGCTTAGCATTTCAAACATTGTTATGGCTTATTGACATTTCCCCATTGATATGAATTTCTAGCCTTTTTCCAAGTTATCATAGCATGAATTGAAGATAGAAGTTGGCTTCCCAAGTAGTCTATCCTAGCACATCAAAATGAAGAAGCAATGTTGATTTAAACACCTGAAGAAAACCAATGTCAATGTCTCGAACATTTCTCTTTATTGACCTGCATAGCAATTCAACCCATGACAGTAGAATACCAATTGTTAAAGTTCAGACATCATCAAGAATCTAATATTCCAAAAAGTTGATCGACGATATCATGCATGGGAATGTGGTTCTAAATATAGTTGTCCAATCAATTGCAGAGGATACCATGCATGGAATTGTGGTTTCTAAATATGATTGTCCGATCAATTACATATGTTCCTTTTACTTTTTGTTATACAATTTATACATGATTAATAACATATCAAATGTCAACTGGAACTATCAAATATAAATTTAACATCATCGAACAACCAAAAATGCTCTATCATCACCATAAATTTAGATCTTCTAACCTGTATACTTAAAGCAAAGAATTTGAGACTTAAAGTAGAGAATTGGAGACAATTCGGATAATTGCCATCCTAACTTGTTTGTTATAGGAGAATGTCAATGGTGCCTATGCATAAAGCGGGTAACTCAAATATGGCATTGTTTTGTTCTAATTGAACATGTTCCACAAGTGTTAATATTTTGGTATGCTTATAATCTTGAAAGCCATCCAAATGAAGGTGCCTCTTTTTTGTGCAAATGAAAGCTTGTCCGCACAAGTCCTTTACGGGTTTTAGAAGTGCTGGAAGAATGCTCTTTCTTTGTGTGTACATGTAATCGTGCAACTGAAGTATGGATTGGTCATAAAAATGTGGCAAAATTTATATCCTTTTTATGGAAAAATCTTCCAATCCAGTTGTATATTTGACAAAGTCTTGAAATCGAAAAGGATACTTACAATGCAAGATTTGCACAAGGTTGGGATCGATATATGGACAGGATTTATGCAATAAGTCTCCTCCATTGAGATCGACCGGGTTGATTGAGGTCTGCCTTCGATCCCTCCTCTTCAACATCATCCATGAAATGAGTCTCTGATATCAAAATAGTGTCCCCAAATATCAATTCTTTTCACCCAATCAACTCAAGTCTCCCAAACTTCCCTGGTGGTGTTTGGAATCTCCTTTCTATAGGAGATGTTGCACCTTTACCTTTTGCCATATATGGCACGTGTTTCACATATAGCACTCTATTGTGGCACTAGTCTAATTGTGGCTCATATTGATGTATAAATATGTATCTCATATGAATAAAACATTGTCTTGTCTTGTGGGAAAAGTTGTGTGTGTCTCATATTTCTAACATGGTATCAGAGCCAAGTTCTTCTGTTGTTACTTTTCGCGGGCTCTCCGGGACAAAGACACTTTATGTTTTTTCTGGATTTGGCTTCCCTGTTTGGAAGCTTAAGATGGAGTTGGCATTGGAAAGCGATAAGCTTTTTGATTACGTCACAGGTAAAATCCGTGTTCCAACACAACCATTGACAAGTACTGGAGTTCTTGCTACCAGTGGAACTGAATACGATACTTGGGTCAAGCTTTTAGCTGACTGGGAAGAAAAAGATAAAGCGGCACGTTCTTTGATACTTTATGCACTCAAAGAATCTATATTGATGGATGTTAGGGATTCTGCTGAGGTTTGGAGTTACCTTGACAAAGTTTATGAGCAAAAGACTGTATATGAGATTTATAGTCTTCGCAATGATATTGCAAATCTTCGTTATATCCTCACAGAATCTTTTGACCTTCACTTTGATAAGTTTAAAACTCTTGTAGATGGCTTGTCTATTGCTGGTGAGGTCATGCCACCTCAACAACAAATTGTTGCGCTTCTAGAAACTTTGCCAGAAGAATTCAAGGTTGTTCGTACAGTTTTACTCAATAAAGCCAACCCCACTCTAGATCGTGTTCATATTTCATTGAAAGATGAAGCTACCAAACTTCAAAAATATTCCAAAGATCAGACAGAAACAGCTCTTGTGGTTCATTCTAAACGATCTCGTGATGATGATCAGGATAATTATGCTGATGAGCATGCTGGTCGTTCTTGTCGTGGGCGTGGACGCGGTCGTGGCCGTGGCTATGGTCGTGATCCTCCTCCCAAAAGAAATCGCTCTATTGTTTGCGAATATTGTAAAAAGACAATCTCCTTTCTCTTGCTCGTCTTACTGATATTGGCTTCCTTGTTCAGTTTGATAACCGTGTTTGCCGTTTTGTGAAAGATGGTCTTGTTTTTGCCACTGCTTTTCACCAAGGCAATCTTTATGCTCTTCAACTGAATGATGAGTTTGCTAATGTTGTGATATCTCGTGGTGATGATGTCAGTACTTTGTGGCATCGACGCTTTGGTCATGCTAACTTTCAAGCTCTTTTGGACATGAGCTGTGATGAACTTGTGGATGGACTCAATTTGTCAACACATGGTGTATTGGGTGTTTGTGAGGCTTGTGCTCTTGGTAAGCAACATCGTCATCGATTCTTTAGAGATGAACATCCTACCTCGCGTTTCTTAAAACTTGTGCATTTTTATCTTTGTGGCCCATTTTGTGTTTCCATTGGTAAAGCCCTATACTTTCTTCTCTTCATTGATGATTATACTCGTTATACCTTTGTGTACTTTCTTTCCAAAAAATCTGATGTCCTATCCATCATTTGTACCTTCAAGAAACTGGTTGAGGTTCAAACTGGAACCATGATTCAAAGATTGCGAACTGATAATGGTGATGAGTTTAAATCTTTGGCTTTTGATAAAGTTTGTGTGTCATGAACCTACGCGAAATCAAGGAAAATACGTGGAGAATACGCAAGAAATACGGAAGAAATACGCCAAGATCGGCAAAGAATCTGATATATGAACAGGAATCAATAATACAATAGCCCGAAGGCAAGCAGGAATACAAGACAGATGCCTAGAAGGCTCAAGACTGGCGTTGAACTGGAATGGTTTGACAAGAAGGAGGTGCCTCCTTATATATCTAAACCAACGGTCAGGATCACGCCACTCCAATGGATGAGATCGCGCCAAGTGTCGCGCATGCATTTATGTTCTAGAACATTCTAGAACCTTCTGGAGATAGTCCCACATATGAGGAAGACGTGAAGGAATGTCTTCAACAAACATTGGTAGCGCACTTGGCAAGGGTATGTGACTCGCAACTGGAAGGTTGCGAGTTCAAACCCTGTCTTGTGCACTACCCTTTTGCATCCGTGTGACGACCATCTTTTGTACATAGGAGTATAATGTTCGTATGATACGAATATCCATATGGTCGTCACACCATCCCCCTCCTACGATGGCGACGAGTCCTCGAAGCTGGAGCCGGAGTACTCAGACTTGGCTTATGCGGGTAACGTCGGTGAAACTCCGCAATTTTGTCAGGTGCATTAGTCAGATTCTCGGCAGGCTCCCAGGTTCTGTCACTTGGCGAGTAACCTTCCCAATCGACAAAGTAATACAATCGTCGACGAAGAAACTTGGAGTCCAGAATCTCTCGAACCTCGAACTCCTCATGATCATCAATCTCGACTGATGGTGGAGGTGGAGGTACTCGATCCGGAAATGGATTCGGCCGTATAGGGTTCTAACAAAGACACATGAAACACCGGGTGAAGCCGACCGAGGGCTTTAAGCTCCGCATTTTAAGCAAAGCATCACCAACTCGCTCAATGATCCGATAGGGACCTAAACGCCGTGAGTCGAGCTTGTTACAAAGGCGAAGCTGTCGGCAAATCACGCAAGAGCCAAACAAGATCACCAACCGCAAAATGAGGAGCGTCCCCGACGATGCCGACCGCATGATGGGCCTCGAGAAGATGGTGCCGAGATCATCCCGAAGCATGGAGCTTCGAGCCCGTCCTGCGACTGGGATTGATTGAGTCATATCCAGAGCAATCAAAGACCACCGGGATGCATGCCGAAATTAATAAAGAACGAGTCCGGCTTTGGGAGGCATGGACGTAATTATTATAAGCAAATTCTGCGGCCGTAGCCAATCAACCCATCATCCCGGCCGATAATTGATGAAGCATCGCAAATACGCTCAAGGGTTTGATTAGTGCGCTCCACCGTCCATTGGTCTCGGATGATGTCCTAAGAGAGCCGAACGTTCCACATGCAAGAGTTGCAATAGACGCTTCCAAAACGGCAACAAATTGAGGGCCAGCGGTCATCGACAATGTTATCCGGTAAGCCATGAAGTCGAACCACCTCTCGAAGCAAGAGAACCGCTGTGGCTTCACTAGAGATAGAAGTGCTGCAAGGAATGAAATGTGCCATCTTGGAAAAACGGTCAACAACAACAAGGATGGCGTCATGGCCTTGGGAGGATGGAAGCTCGACAATAAAATCCACTGAAATACTCTTCCAAGTACCGGCTGGAACTGGTAAAGGCTGAAGTAGGCCATGAGGAAGATGCCTTGGAACCTTGGCTCGACAGCAGATGTCACATGATCGAATAAAAGCTTCGACAGAGCGACGAAGACCTGGCCACCAATACTCTCGACTAATAAGTTCAAGAGTCTTGGCTACTCCAAAGTGTCCGGCCAGAGGTGAATCATGGCAAGCCTGAAGAACCTGAAGCCTAGAAGCACCATATGGCACATATAGAAGCCCATCACGGAGCAGGAGTCCATCTCGAACCTCAAAACGATTATAGTCTGATCCCATCTGCTGAGAAGATGATGCAGCGCCAATGTGTGAGAATACATCTTGAGCCAATGGATCGGAGGGCAGAGATGCTCGAACAAACTCCAACAAGGCTGTATCATGAGGCCTCTCGAATAAAGTGAGAGCCATAAGCTGGAACGATCAGGCCCTAAAATAACCTGTGATTGCTGGTCATATGCAGGATCACCGAGTTTGGGCTCAAGGTAGGAGCGTCGAGACAAGGCATCAGATTTTCCTTGGAGGGATCCAGGACGGAACTTGATCACGAAATCAATCCGGGATAATACTTGAGTATGCCACCGGGCCTGGCGACGGTTGAGCACTCGAGCAGACTGAAAATATTCGAGATTTCAGTGATCTGTGTAGACTGTGACCTTATAAGGAGATCCCTCCAGGAAACGTCTCCACTCCTCGAAAGAATCCACTATCGCCAACAACTCATTGTCATAAATGGGATAGTTGATTTCAGCAGCCTGAAACTTTCGTGAATGATAGGCGATTGGATGCAATTCATGGTCATCCCCCTCCTGTGACAGGATCCCACCAAGCGCAAAATCAGAAGCATCTGCTTCAACAACATATGGGCGCAAAGGATCTGCATGAGCAAGAACTGGCGCCGTGGTGAAA
The DNA here is from genome assembly GCA_021234155.1 of Isoetes taiwanensis. Classification (NCBI taxonomy): domain Eukaryota; kingdom Viridiplantae; phylum Streptophyta; class Lycopodiopsida; order Isoetales; family Isoetaceae; genus Isoetes; species Isoetes taiwanensis. Next base: position 8,405,472 of record JAJEKV010000043.1, read on the forward strand.
GCATGCTTCAGGGTAACAATGTTGCACCTTTACCTTTTGCCATATATGGCACGTGTTTCACATATAGCACACTTGCCTATTGTGGCACTAGTCTAATTGTGGCTCATATTGATGTATAAATATGTATCTCATCAAGACATATATAAGTATACATCAACGTGACATTTGAGCACGTGTCGAATCCAGCAACGCTGTAACGCTTGGGTTCCGGCTTCGTGAATGGCTCGTGAGCGATAAAAAAAAAGGGAGAAAAAAAAGGGTCCATTTGCCATTATGACGGCCAGAGCTGTGGCCTAGCGATGTGGCTGTAGAGGATGGCCAGAGAACCAGAATTTGCGGAACGTGTCAGGCAGAGCAACCGAAGCGAAGCCCCTCTGGTAGGGTTTGATTCTTGCAATGCACCCCTAATTTCGCCAATTCCGACCACGGAAGAGCTAGTTTTGTTGCCTTCACTGGTTCTTAGAGCCGACTATGGCTTCAAAAGTAATCTGCTTTTGAACCTAGCATGGCTTTTCTCTTCTAACGACCTTTTCGTATGCTAGTTACTTCTTTGCAAAAGGAGCGCCAAGAGTTAAGGATTTAATTCAGTATGAAGTTCCTCTCTTTCAGGATTTCTCATCACAAATCCATCATAGAAGAGAAGAAAAGGATTCCTCTGTTACGCTGCTAAGCATTCAAGGCTGCCGGATAACTTAGGGATAGGGACAAGTTTCGAGACAGGGAGCAGGGAGCTGGATGAGAGATATATGGCTAGCGAACCAGGGCGCCCTTAGAACCTCGGTTGGATATCAGAATGAAATAAATCTTGATGTGCGCCATACCACATGAATGCATTCAGAGCCCACAGCTCCTACTTCGATCATAAGTTTTTCTTCAATCTCTGGCTATGGCGGATTCTGGTCAGCCCACGGCAGAAAGCAAAGGGGCGATGATCGGGGCGCATACTTATAGCCAATTATGTTCATGATGGCTTTACATTATGGGATTCTCTGCATGGACAAGTATGCCTCTGACCATACTTACTTGATAATTTCCAGTGCAGCATTTCTTTTTCCTGCAAAACATATTCTTGCAAATTCTATGGCCAGACAGTCTGCATAAGGTATTGCCCATATGTGTGAAATTTAGAGTTTTGTTTGCAATTTTGTGGGTAAAATTCATTTTCTTTTGATCTCATCTTAATTTAGCATGCAGGGATCAAAACTACATTATTCTTTTTTAACCTGGTGCATCTTATGTACTTCCAGGTCTGGTTCAGCAACATGGGGTGAGAGCATGTTAGGGTGTGCCAAAAAAAGTATCTAAAATGTAGTTTTAGAGTACTTTTTCTGCAGGTACCTAATTGATATTAAAAGTACGTAAATCAAAGCTAATAGTCAATATTTTTGCTTCATGATTGAGAGTAATAGAAGAATGATATCTTAGAGCACTTTTCATATCATCCATTATCATAAGCATGAAGCAATATCGCCATATGTGAGTACCCAATGGATATTTTAGGTAGGTTCCAAAAGTGGATATTTTAGGTAAGTTCCAAAAGTGGATATTTTAGGTAAGTTCCAAAAGTTCCAAAAGTGCCATATGGAAAAATTGCAGAACGCAAGGGGCATCAAGGATGGATGAGGAAAGAAGGCGAGTATTTCATCTTTCCTGGTGGTGGAACCATGTTTCTAGAAGGAGCTACACATTACATTGAGAAACTGGAGCAATATGTTCCCCTTGGAACTGGTGAAATTCGCACGGTACTGGATGCTGGTTGCAGAGTGAGTTTCTAGCTGATGCATTGCCAGCATTTTTTACCTTTAACGTTATTGTTGCTAGCATTATTCATGTATAAACTACTATTACAACTTGCTTTCAGGTTGCTAGTTTTGGAGCTTACTTGCTAGGGAAAGATATTTTGACAATGTCATTTGCTTTCAGAGATTCCCATAAGGCACAAATACAGTTTGCACTAAAACGTGGAATCCCAACCTTCGTTGCTATGCTGGGAACACAACGTCTCCCTTTCCCAGCACGTTCTCATGACTTGGTCCATTGTTTCACAGGAGATTCATAAAGTGATCAATTCCAATGAGCGTCAAAACCAGATTAGTTATGTGCGGGTTTCTTTTGATGGGACTGCCATCTGTGCATGAAGCTGGGACAATCATTTAAGGATAGGGATTTTGCATTGGTATTTTCCTGATACGTAAGTTAATGCTATGCTGAACAGGTCTATATATATGACTGGAGGAACAGATGAATTTTACATGTATTGTATACCTTTTTGTAACAAGTACTTGCTGTATAATGTCATCTATTACTAATTTGTTGATAAGTTGTGGCTCTTCAGTCGACATGGTCTGTCCGGCAGCGTCAACTTTTGCTACTGCCATTTTTATTTTAATATAAATTTATTGAGGTATTGCAATTCAGATTTTGCGATGGCTTGCTGAATGGTGAAGTGGTAAACACCAGGTATACACATTGAGCCAGAGATACACAACCAAGTAGCTTGGTTGCTATTGCGATAGTGAGAAAAGTATTGATGTGTAAAATTAATGCTGCATTTTTTAATGAACATTGTGGGCATGCAAACTATGGGTTATCTACTTTGTGCCAGCTGTAGCATCACCATTAACAACCTCTTATACTGTTTTATACTGTCTTCATGCATGAAAAAATGGTTTGTCTTCCTACCTCTTATACTGTCTTCATGCATGAAAAATTGGTTGTCTGCTTTTCCAAATGGGGTAGGACTATTACTTTCCATGCACTTAAAGGGCTATTGGACAATTCACAATGGTAGGGACGACATATCTATGATTGGATTCCTGTACATTCGCATCAAATGGTATGAATGTTTTAGAAAAACAAAGTCCCCTTGATCTTGGGTATCCGGAGCACAGAGTAGGGCTAGAAATAGGAGTACTCAAAGGGACCTAACAGCTGTAGCATCACCATTAACAACTTTCCATAAGAGTTTGTTTGAATTAGCCTCTTGATACCAAAGGCCTCTTGAATCATATTGGCTTCCTTGATTGTTAGGTTGCCAAGTACTTGCAGCATTTCCTGTTTCCAAAACTTAATCTCACAAATCGTTCAAACAATTGAATGAAAAAAACAATTATCCATGACATCTAGCCTAGCCCATGTCATAATTGAACTTAAAATTTCCTAAATCGCTAGCAAACATGCACTCGTCTAGGAAAACAAAAAATGAAATAATTCAACTCACATTGACATATATAAAAGACATTAGATATGCATACAAAACAGACTCATGCCTAAAGGATTGACACATTTAGTTCAATTTCACAAGTCCATAGCTGAGTTCCTTTCGACTTAATACAAGCCCTCCGTTGTCACGAGTAGGACAAAAGAAATGTTCGCGGCGGCCTTGGCCGCCGCAATAAATTTCTTGTATGAATAAAACATTGTCTTGTCTTGTGGCATCTTTAAATATGAGATACAATTATTTTGTTCAAAAGGCTAAAGTTGCAGGGAGGGTGTTTGGAATCTCCTTTCTATAGGAGATGTTGCACCTTTACCTTTTGCCATATATGGCACGTGTTTCACATATAGCACTCTTGCCTATTGTGGCACTCGTCTAATTGTGGCTCATATTGATGTATAAATATGTATCTCATATGAATAAAACATTGTCTTGTCTTGTGGGAAAAGTGGTGTGTGTCTCATATTTCTAACAGGTGGATCTCAAAGCCTTGGAGGCATTGGCCGCAAAATCAGATACCCATTTAGCTGCTCTGGCCCTCTCATAGCCAGTAATTCAATCTTAATTTGTCGATCTCTTTCTTCCCTGAGCCTTTCAATCTGAGACCCAACACTTACTAAAGCAACCACACACAGTATTGTTGAAAGAAGGAGAGGAGAAAAGAAAAGAACTAAATGGAAAAGGGGAGTAGAGAACAACACAACTGTAACTTCCTAACCGACATGCCCTTAACCAACTGGGCAAAACCGTCTAGACGTTTATGAGTAGTCGCTTCTACCCATTTATGCCGGTGTCTCGGGAACGCCCCACAGGCACATTCAAGGTTCGAATACTCGAGCGGTCTACCATGGGCCCGTTACAACAACCATCAATCCTGCAAGCAGGGGTCGTCTCTAAACAACATAATTAAGAAAGATCCGAGATACAGTGGAGCACCCATCGTCGTCTTCATCCACCATAGCCGGCCTCCTAGTTTCTGTCTTGTTTGGGATAACCACGATTCCTTGACAGGCCGAAAGCACAGGGCATGTAGGTGGAAGGAATTGGCCATACTGTAATAGACTTTAAAATTAGGTACACAGATGATCTAGAGACACATTGACATCTTTCCATCATGTAATTGAAGATCCAGCAGAAAATCCTGTTTTTTAAGCAAGAAACAAGCTCAATCCTTCTTTAATAGACACATGATCAGGAAAAAAAGTACAGGATTAGAGATAGATATTGAGATTTTGTATCCACGTCTGCAAGGCTGCATTTGTTAAGTTACAGAAAGAGAGAAAACAGAGCAATTCTTCCCGCGAGTTGACATTTCCACAGCATTACATAGTGAAATGCATTCGTCTCCACAACTTTTTTGCATTTCAAGCATCCTGCCCATTTCTGAAACATGCATTTGAATGTCAGAGTGGCAGTAGAAGTGGCTGGAAGTTTTTTTGCGGAGACCAGGCCAGGATTCCTTGCCAGATCTTGTGCAGAAGTAAGCATTCTTCCATAATTTTTATTTTTCTCAAGCGATCTGCCTAGCCCTAAAATGTGGCCCTTGAAACAGAGAATAAGAGAACTCCATAGGCGATTGAGCAGGCAAGATTTTGCTAAACACTAGATGCAAATACCTATAACGATGCCGATTTTTGGGTCTGCAGAAGCCGCAAAGAAGAAACTCCAAAATTTAAAGGCAGGGAGCTAGGATTAAGCAAGCCATCCATGAGAACGACGCCGCGTCGCCTTGCCCGAAGCCCCTTCTGCAAGAGAGGACTACTGGCCGCGATGGTACCTAGAGACCGACCATAGCGGCAAGAAATGAGAGAGCAAGGTGAGAGAGGTTACCCGAATATGGCGCAATAGGTTTCCCAAGAACATCAGACTTGCGCGATTTAGAAGCGGCTGCAAGAGCTCTCCGACTCATATATATGCCTGAATGGTAAGAACCTGTGGTCTAGCTGCTGCCAGACAAATTCTGGATTTTGAGACAGCTAGAAACAGTTGGAGCTTGAAGAAACTCAATGCCTTAACCACCAAGAAATCTTCGTCCTCCGCTAGATTGGGTATGGTGGTGCAACGTGGCACAAAAATAGAGTTTTAGATTGCGGCCCAGAAAAATTCCTTAGGGTCGAACAGAAATAAAAAATTGGACTCTAGATTATATATGTCTAGATTATATTTAATAGTGATAACTGCTGTCAATGTTAATTAGATTGCCAAAGACTACAAGCACAATGGTTCTCCCGATGGAACTATGTGGTTCGATGTCCAAACTGAGGAAGATCACAATCACTTGCGGCGGTACCTTGATGTATGTTTCCTTACCAGAGTTTGCTAAGGAAACATACATCAAGGTACCGCCGCAAACACACTACTAGCAGTAGATTAATCCCATGCTCATACGAGGCCCACAACAATATCTACATATACCTTTGCCCGTGAAGAAGAGTAAGGTGATAGCCTCCATCCGCAGGGTGCACATCACCTCTACATTGAGACAGGCAGATGAACCCAGGAGGCATGTGAACATGAAGTGTTGCCAACAGGAAGCCGTTGAACATGAATGCCATGCTCTTCAAGCACTACAAGAGAAAGAAGGTTACATCTATGGTCCAGTATACGTATTAGTATGCGTATTTGTGCATGGTACGTATATGAGTTGCATACGTACGTGAGGCATGCATGCAACATAAGCAAGAGTTTGCTTCTTTGGCAAAGGATTCTGGGAGAGGTTTTGTAGAGTTTTTGGAGGATTTTGCTGGAGGTTTTGCAGAGCAGAGAAGGTAGAGAAGGATTGGAGGAACGGTTCGAAGACACTGAGGAGGCAAGGTCCTGGAGATTCCATCAGAACGGCATCAGATCTTCTTCTATTAGGTGGGTTTTCTGTTGATTTGAGTTTACATATGCTGCATCTATGATTAGATATGCATAAGCTTTGCAAGACAACAAGCTTAAACTGATGAGAATACGGAGATACAGTGGTAGTTTGCTATGCTCCCTTTGTTGAGATTTATTTTTAGATTTATCTATAGCAAAGCTCTGGATTGCAATTGGATGCTAGGAGATAGAATCGTCTTTGAAGGTTCAAGAATTGCTTCAACAGATTAATGGGTCGAAAAGAGAGATGCTTCTGCAGTGCAGAGCCAGATTTATAATCAAAAGGACGTCGTTTTGGATTTCTAAAGGACCTTTCAAAATAGATCTTTTTCAAGCTATCATGTTTGGCTCGAATTCATGTGCAAACAAGTAAAATTTGATTGAATAGTGCCGATTGGGAATCAAATGTAACGATTCCTCATGGGCAGCTCCGAACAAGCGAATCGGATTGAGATATGGCTCTGTCATTGGTGCGATTTGTTATTTTCTCTTGTTCTCTAATATGGTCCTTTCTCTCTGTCCTATTTTCTTTTGTTAACAAAGAGTTAATTAATGATAAATAAATATACAAAGAGTCAAAGGAAAATATGGAAGTACAAGGGCATGGATCTAGCACCAAATTGTCCATAGGAGCAAGTTCAGCACAGATGCAGGAGATATGGATGATTTTGTAGCAGTCTATTAAAAACATGCACTGCTTGAATAATTATCTAACTAAGGAAATTTGTATTTTTATGGGAACAAATCTAATGATTGGAATAAAATATATTTATTGCCTTTTAGAGACGGGGCATATGCTAGGGAGCAGTCTAGCATAAATATTTGACATAGACAGTCGCTCGCCATCAAGGATAGCAAAGCCTGGAATGTTTGAATACTCATATTAGTTGCATCATGTTTATTGGAAGCTAAGGAAATGTATTTTTAAGTATGAAATATTGTGAACCATAGCTAAGTAAATTATTGTATCTATTGGAACTTTGAAATGTCTAGGTCACATGAGATCGACTTTAGCGTTGGCCAAGGAAGACATTTGAAGCTTATGGGAACTTTTTGACAGTATGGTATGGAGCATAAAATCCACGGAAATACCTAAGCTATGAATTGGTAATGGATAAATATTGCATTCCTTATGGGGAGAATGTGCTTTAAATGGTAAGCTTTGCAGGATAGGTGACTGGTAGTATTTTTATTTGGTCAATGAAGTGCATATGTTGGATTTACATCAGTATGACAGTTAGGCTTGTGACTTCCTCGACGTATTTGTATTGTAATCATGAGCTTTAGCTACTTCAACACAGTTCGGTTGTATGGGCAACCTCGACAAGAGGCAAGAGTATGATCTAGGCACGTGTTTAGCAAATATTCTAATGAATATCACATGCTATGGTCTTCACATTGTCCTACTTGTCTTGGTATTTTGTTATCTCTTGGATCCTCCGGGGTCGGGCTTCTAGGTTTGGTGGGGGTTTGGTGGCCTAGGTTGCTCCGGCATGCTCATCTTCATCTGTGATTCCCTGTGGTATTCTTGTGCTCTATGCCACCAGTCCTGACGAGGATGCTACGTCAACTATTGTAACCCATGGTAAGAGGTCCTCCAGTGCCAGATATGGGCTGGAAAGGGTATGCGTATACGAGGTTCACCCCATCATTCCCGCTACAGGGCTCGGAATATGAGTTTATAGGCTGGCTGAGCTTCCCATTGTCCTGTAGCTGTGTCTACTATCACGTTGTCATTGTCTAGCACTGGACTCACATAGCATTTCGTGTCTTTACTTGTGCTTATGTCTTTGTTATTCGAGATTTCCAAGATGTTTCCATACATGCAGTGGCAGCTAGGGATTCCCACTTAGTCAGGAGGACTAACCCCCGTGAATGCATGTGCAGTGAATTAGCAAGCAGTGGTCAAGTTAATGGAGACAGTGAAGTTGGGGAGCATGGTTGAGCTAGAAGATTCTGGGCTGAATTGCTATATTCTATTATACTTATATTGTGAATATTATATTTCTTCTGGATTTATGTTGAATTCATAAGGATGGTTTAGATTTCAACCGCATCTGGGGGGGGGCATAATCACACGGGAGGTGACTCCGGGCATCGGGAGCTGTCGGATGGGCATATTTACTCAATATTCCTTGATCTAGACCGTAGATAGCGATCCTCATTTGTGGGGTATTCTTGTACAAAGTTTGATATACTGTATAACGAGGTTCGCGAAATACTATAAGGTTTGAGGCAATGTACTAAATGGTGTTCATTTTATACGTATTATATGATTTTAGGGGCTCCCGCTACCCTACGTCACCCTCGTGTAAATATGCACCCAAACCAAAAGGGGTTTCAAGGGGAATTTAGTTTTAAAGCGTTGGATGTAATGGTTTATATTAATTAAAAAAACATTTGGCCCCTTCGGGGCCTAGGAAAAGGTGGTGCACAAATTAGAGAAAATGTAGATATAGATATACAAAAATAGCCATGAAAATACTAGAATAAGCAAAGAAACAATATAACTTATAAAAAAAACAATAAAATACATGAAAAAACTATAAGAAAGATATCCCGAGCAATAAGAAATAGTTTTGCAAGTTTGACATTGAAGTTTTACACGGCCCGTATTTAAGGGTTAAATCATAATAGGTCCACACATGGTTTTCAAATTCAGAAATATAACATTTGAATATCAATGTTAAAATATAACATTTAAGAGAACTATTGGCATTAAAAACCACCATAGTTTACAAGCTTGATACAAAAGACATCATTGACCAATTAAGCTTCCCATTGCAAAAATCTCCTTTGTATACCAAGCCCTTGCAAACTGCAAGGATGGGAAAGAGTACCATATGTCATGCAAAAGCCAGCCATTGATTTCCATCAAATAAATTTTAAAATTTTAACAAAGCAAGCAAACAATTTTAAACCAACGAGCTTTATTCAGCACTGCACATGCCAAACCTGATCACTCTGAGACATTTGAATGCGAAAAGCATCTTAGATGGACTTACAGAATCTGTAGAGATTATAATAAAGGGGTGAGAATTGAAGGTTGCTTCAGATATCATGCCGTGGACCTGCATATATTTTATAATCCTTCATTCTTGGTTAGAAACTACAAAGCACTGAGATGTACACAAAGCATCTAATAAAATAAATATTGTAATAATACAGTTTGCTACAAACCTATGGAAGCAGGGGCATGAGCAAGAAAATTGAGATGACAATTAGGAGGCAGTGCTGAAGAGGCCATAGAAGCAGGAAACTGAGAGCAAGATTGCATATCGTCGGTGGTAACCATAGAGGCCGAAATGCATGATCCCGATTACGCGACTGAATTACAAAGAAAACCACCTAATATTATACACCATTGAAAAGCTTACGGCAAGGGCTTTCGAAAGAAGCGGTAACCATGGAGGCCGAAATAGACGATCCCAATTTTGGGAATAAAGTAGAGATAAAGTTACCTGATGCTATACTCCTTTGGAAAGCTTACTACAAGAGCTTTTTAAGGCACCAAAAATCGCTCGAAACGGACACCCCAGGAGGGAGATATATGAGATTGAAGCAGCACCAAAACCCTAGCCCCAGTGAGCTGGGACATTGCCAAATCAGCCAAACCTTTATCTAATATTCACATACAACCACACAATCTCTCTTTTTTTAGCCTTTATCTAATATTCACACACAACCATATAATCTCCCCTTTGTTTTTGAAAATCAACGGCCAAGAAAAGGTGCACTATAGAAATACTATTTAGTATAGTCAAACGAATACATAAACCAAATCATACCAAAACCATATTGAAAAGTATACAAAAAACACAAAGGAAACCGCCTGCTATTGTGTTATATATTCAATTCTTCACCAATACTATTGTTTATTTAAGGTCTATACCAACCTAGATCTAGTCTTTTTGCAAGTTTTGACAATCCTAAGTTGCTAGGAGGGTCAACTCGGCAGGCTCGTCACAGTTGTTATCAGAGCCAAGTTGGATCTTTGGGTGTTGACCTTGTGAATAGGAAAAAAATTAAGCATAGTATATATTTTTACATAAAATATATGTAATAGAAATTCATAGTTCGAAAAACTACTATCATTCATGATGCTAGGTAGTGATGTGTAAGAAGTATAAGATTTTTTTTTTTTGGGCTATTAATGATTTGATATATAAATATTTTAATATAAAGAAAGGCTAATCTCTTTTTCTTTAAGCAAAAGGGGAAAAATTGTTTGGCTAATCCTAAAAAAAATAGTGTGTGGCTAAAAAAATCGTCATTTGGCTATTAATAGCCACTAATTTTTTCACCTATATAGCCCCCTATATACCCGGGGATTTCACCATTAAAAATTCGTATCTAACATGTGCGTGACTGGTTAGGGGTTTTTTTTTGACCTCACCCGTTCGCATACGGTCCAAAAATTATACGGGCTTATGGCCAAGGAGTCGTAGGTGGTCGAGAAGGGGGAGATGGGCGGGAACGTCCATTCCCGTATCATACGGTGAGGCATTAGTCTTGAAGATCCGAGGCGCCATATCTTGCATTAGCATGGAAGTTTAGGCTGAAAAAACATCTAGGTACGAATGCCACAAGCAGGTTTATTTTTTTCCCTTCCGGCTCCATAGTTTTGGATGTTTTCTGCTTCTTACAGATTGACAATGTTCGGTGTTGTGGCAAGAAGCACTTTGAAATCTGCTGCTCTTAGGAAGCTTAAGAGTCCCGGTGGTAACTTTCACAAGCGAATATCATGAAACGGTCGTTGAGCACTATAACAACCCTAAAAATGTAGGTTCATTTGATAAAAATGATCCAAATGTTGGTACAGGACTTGTTGGCACACCAGCTTGTGGCGATCTGATGAGGCTTCAAATAAAGGTCGACAAGGTTACTGGAAAGATTGTCCATTCACGGTTCTTCTGTTGGCAAGTATTTTGGTTTTTACCAGATATAGTACCTATTTATCTTGTTTCTTATGTATGTCCTGGTAATGTATGATGCAGCTTGAAGAGTTATTTGCAGAAACAAGTTCGGCAAAGGAGTTTTAGGCTACAAAAATATGAAAAACATACAGGTAAAGCCTCAAATGCATCCTATGTTTGTTCCGACAGTTTCACAGTTCTCTTTCTTAGGTTCCTTTTTTGTGCAAGGTAGTTTCTATAGGTTCTATAATGTTGTTACAAATGGGTATAGGTTCTGTGTTCCGACCCATTTGCATTTCATGAATTTAACTGGGGATGCAGGCGGCGAGCGTTTCAGACGCTGCTAAGCCTAAGAAGAGGTTCTGCAAATCTTGAAACTTTGAACTAGCTAGAAGTTTAGTTGTCTTAAAAGCATTTCTATTTCATGTAGGTAGAAATGCTCATGGGAGTATGGGTTAGTCATCTGAAGCTTCACGTTTGACCCATTTATGGAATTTTCAATCAGATGTTATCATGATTTTTCATTATTTAAATTACTGAAATATTATGCTGAAATTATTGTGGGTCAAGCTTTTACAGATATACCGTGGCCTAGCACATACACAGTTACGTCTTTCCAGATCTGACCCGACAGTTTTACATGCACAACAAACTTCTTATGGAAACTTCCACAATCTGGGAGGATTTTCTACGACTAGCTGATGTTCATACTTTCTAAGGTGATTTATGAATGTGCTGTATATTAGGGATTATTATAGGCTTGCTCTTGGTTAACTAAATACAATACTCCATGTTGCTGAAGTATGGATATGCTCTCTACAGTTGCAAATTACTCAAAAAGTAGCGCTTATCATGATTTCCAGTTTAGCATCATCTTTCTGTTTGGTCAGCCTTCTTCTTTGTAGTCTTTACAAAGTTTCAGTTTTAGTATTACATGCATAAAACAGGCATTATGAAAGCTGCTAGACATAAGACATCGATCACATTGATGTCTTATGCATGTGCTTCACTAGCAGCAACATAATACTGCAGGCAATTTCCAGAATGACGTATAACCGATGAGGTACTTGAACTCTTTCTAAGCTTCTGACTATAAACATGAAGATTGCAGCATTCCATTTTTTGATCTAGCACATGCAACGAGCTTAATATAGCTTCATATCATTTGCATCATATTTTCCTGCATCATAGATCTTCCAACAATTATGTAGAGATGACATGAGATAGTTACGCTTATGAGTAGGCTATTAGTTTATATGGAATATGTTCTAGAAGTCATATGTATTACTCAGATGCTTAATCAAGGTGCGTTTTGTAATTTCGACATGCAGGTAAGGAACTCAATTCTAATTCGTCAATCAATCGAGAAGTCTCGGATGTCTCGGATGTCTCGGATGACAGGCACTTCCATATATTCATGTTTTCAAATTGTCTGAAATCAAAGTGATATCATCCTGTTGACATTTTATTTTCTATACAATCATGTGTCTTGCTGGAGAAATTAAAGCTTGCTACATGCAAATGAACACAAAGGCCAACTTATTTGCAGATTGTGTAGGTCTTGAACTCCTCCCCTCTAAATTTATTTATTGAATAGTTACTTTCTGAAAGCATGTCTGAGATTGTGCATGATTCGTCCTTGAGATTTAGATGGGTACAATGTCTTTTCTTCTTATATTTATGATTAGTCTCAATGCTACAGATGGATGCAGAGTGCAAGTCTAACAAAAAAATTGATATTGATGATTTTATGAAGTTGTGTATGCCCACAATTGGTCTGCGGTCTCTCGAGCAGTATGGAGGACCGGATCAGATTTGTCAAAGCACCATAATGCTCGAAAAAGAGTTTAATGTATTTGTCTAGAGATGAGCATTGTAAAACAAGCTCCTTAAATCATACTGTAAACCACAAGCATAACAATAGTAGAACATTTATTTCTCTCCACAAGAAATGTAACTCAACTATTTATGTTTGGTTCTTTGTTTGTGCAAATTATTGGAAACATGGATGCACGATTTATAGGTAGGTAATTTCTGGACTTAGTTACTTTGAAATTGTATGTCTGTTATCCTTGCATTGGCATACATATATTGCGAACTCAAAAAAGTATGTGTAGATCCATGGTCCAAGTACTACATGTAATACAACTATCCTTCACTTCCAGCCTATGCATTCACAGTTACGTTTGTTGTTCCTTGTTACTCTCCTACCATGAGTCAATAAATATAATCCAGGTAAATGGTGGTCAAAAGCAACAGCGCAAGGTGTTTATCATGAAATGATGGCTAGTTGCAGTCCAGTACAATAAATGGTATGAAAAAGAATTTGTATCGATGTGTAGTCAAATACTTAAGACAGTTGATGCTGAAGGATATTCCAACATTTGCTTACCACTTGGATGCTCTATTCCAAACAATTTGAAAACAATCCACTAGTTTAGCCTTCAAATAGTTTAGACATTCCTAAACCCATATGCATTCTACAACCCCGTCTACAACCCTATACATTCTTACAACTACAATGATCCCGGCAATGATTCAACGTAAGGAACACATGCAATGAAAATTCTTGCATCTTAAGAGATAGATGCAATAGAGTCTTAACCAACGAGACCAGTTTAGACCGAGAATGAAGATGCGAGAAATGTCTATTAAACACATTGTGAAATTTTTTTCCTTCTCCAGAAACCATTTTTTTCTCTGAATAAGGCTACGACACAAACTCAAGTACAAGATCGGGTAGGGGTATGTAAAATGTAACATAGTTCGGGCGTATATCTACGGTAGGGGGCAGGGAAACTGGGTTTTCCTATTTACGTATGTAGGGGTTTTCGACCTCCAAAAGTCGTATACAAGGGGTTTTCTGGTGACCCCTTGCACGCACATGAGGTATCCCCATGTGCCTAGGTGAAATCCCCGGGCCTATATAGCTCATTGCCACTAATAATTCACAAGTTATGAATTGCAGGTTTGGATCCTTAGGTGTAACAAGGTGGATTAAGATAAAGTGAAAGGTAAGATGATGTTAATGGGAGCTAAGGGAGAGCTATCCATGTAAATAAATTGCTATTGCTGATGCGAAAGTAAGTTTTTTATTTTCTTGCAGCAATATGGATAGCACTTGTATCTCTAAGTTGGTGTTGGCATAAGATTGAGACGGGATTATTTCCGTCCGCAAGAGAACTTTTGATTGCTCAGACTAGGTTTGATTCCTAGTAGCTTGGTTTCTTCTCATTGATTAGTAAATTATGATCTTGGCTTTACAAAATTTGATCAAAGATTGAGCTATATGTATTATGAAGGAATAAGTTGGCAGTTGTGCATATGTGATCATGATAATTGTGAAGGACTTAAAAAAATGTCGGGATCTGTGATGGGCCCATGAGGACATGGGTTATATTTTAGAAGTTGAGATTGTAATGGTCTTGGCCACCTTCGGTCCAGTATATGTATTTGTGCATGGTACGTACATGAGTTGCATATGTACATGAGGCATGCATGCAGCATGCACATAAGCAAGAGTTTGCTTCTTTGACAAAGGATTTTGGAAGAGGGTTTGTAGAGTTTTTTTGAGGATTTTGCAGGAGGTTTTGCAGAGTAGAGAAGGCAGAGAAGGATCGGAGGATCGTACCGAAGACACTGAGGAGGCAAGATCCTGGAGATTCCATCAGAACGGCATCACATCTTATTCTATTATGTGGGGTTTCTGTTGATTTGAGGTTATATATGCTGCATCTATGATCAGATATGCATAAGCTTTGGAAGGTAACAAGCTTAAACTGATGAGAACACAAGATACAATGGTAGTTTGCTATGTTCCCTTTGTTCAAATTTATTTTGAGATTTATTTATAACAAACCTCTGGATTGCATTGGATGCTAGGAGATAGAATCAGCTTCGAAGGTTCAAGAATTGCTTCAACAAATTGACAGGTCAAAAAGAGGGATGCTTCTGTAGTGCAGAGCCAGATTTATAATCGAAAAGACACCATTTTGGAATTCTAAAGGACTTTTCAAACAGATCTTTTTTAAACTATCATGTTTGGCTCGAATTCATGTGCAAACAGATCAAAATCAATTGAATAGTGTCAATTGGGCCTCAGATGTAACGATTCTTCATGGGCAGCTCCGAACAAACGAATCGGATTGAAATATAGCTCCGTCGTTGGTGCCATTTGTTATTTTCTATCGTTGTCTAATATGTTCCTTTCTCTCTGTCCTGTTTTCTTTTGTTAACAATCTTATATTATAATGTTATACCGTAATTCTTGGATTGGATCAAGCCCTAATTTGAATGGTCGAGATCATCTGAGTGCATCCGAAGGCCGAGATTTATTGCACGACTTACCACCACGATGATTGGTCGTACTTTGATCTCTTAAGGGGAAAGGGTAAAGGGAAAAGGGGGGAAAGGAAAATGGAAGAGACAAGAGATAATGTGAAGGGCAAAAAGGCACGGGAAAAGGGAGAAAAGCAAAGGGAAAAGGGTGGGGATAAGAGAAGAGAAAAAGACATGAAAAAATGAAAAGGGAAAGAAGAAAGAATAGGGGAGGGGGAAAAGGTATCTGGGAAAGGGCACGAGGGAAAAGGGAAGAGATAAAGTGGTAAAAGGAAGAGGAAAGGGCACGGCAAAAAAAGGAAGAAGGAAAGATTGAAGAAAGGGGAAAAGGGAGGAGAAAAAAAACATCGGAAAATAGAAGAAAAAAAGGGCATGGGAAAAGGGAGAAAAAGAGAAGCGTTGAAGAAAGAGGAAAAGGGAAGGGAAAAATGGCAAAAGGAAAAGGAAAAGGAAAAGGAAAAAGAGAGGGAAATGGAAGGAAAAAAACGCATCGAGAAAAGGGGAAGAGTAAAAGATTGGGAAAATAAGGAAGAGGGGAAAAGGGAGAACAAGAAAAGGATGGGGAGAAAGGAAGAAATAAGGGAAAGTGAGAAGAAAGAAAAAGGAAAGGGAAAAGGGAACCTGAAAAAAAGGCATGAGAAAAGGGGAAAAAGGGAAACAAGAAAAAGGAAGGGGGAAAGGGCATGAGATAAAAGGGAAGAGGAAAATGGCGGAGAAATAGAAAAAAGAAAAGGAAAAAAAAAGGGGGAAGAGAGAAATGGTGGGGAAAAGAGAAAAATGAGTATAGAAAAATAAGAAAAGAAAACATATGTGGAAAGGCATGGGAAAAGGGAAAAGGAAAAGGAAAGGAAGGAAAAAGGCACGAGGAGAGGATCGGGAAGGAGAAAAACAGAAAAAAAACATCCATTAGGAAAGGGAAAAGGGAAGGGAAGCGGGGGAGCAGAGGAAAAAGGGGAAGAAAATATGGGAAAAGGAAAAGAGAAAAGAAAAAGGAAGAGGGAAAAGAAGAAAAAATCGCACGGGAAAAAAAGAAGTGGGAAAGGGTGGGAAAAGGAAAGCACAGGAAAAATCGAAAGAAGAAAGGGGTGGAAAAAAGGGGAAGGGAAAAAGGGCGTAAGAGAAGAGAAATGGAAAAGAAAAAATGAGGAAAAAGGGGAGAGGGCACGGGAAAAAAAAATGAGGAAAATAGAAAAAGGGAACATAGAAAAATGGGAAAAGGAAAAGGGGAAGGGAGAAAGGGTGAGGAGATGGGAAAAGGGAAGGTAAAAAGGGCATGGGAAACGGGAGGGGAAAAAGAAAAAGGGAGGAGAAAAGGGCACCCAAAAAAAGGAAGAGTGAAAGGCTGGGAAATGGAGGAAAAGATAAGGGAAAATAGGCATGGAAAAAAGCGAAAGACTAAAAGATTGAGGAAAAGGGAAGGCATGGAAAAAGGGTGGGGAAAAGAGAAGGCATGGAAAAAGGTGAAGGGAAAAGGAGAAGGGCATGGAAAAAGGAGAAGAAGGAAAGGGTGGGGAAAGGAGGAAAAGGTTAGTGGAAAAAGGGAAGAGGGAAAGGAGGGAAAGAGGTGGGGAAACAAAGAAACATATGCGAAAAAACGGGAAAAAAATAAAAAAAAAAGAAAAGTGTATAGAAAATAAGAAAAAGTGAAATACGGGATAGAGCAAAAGGGAAAGAGAAACAGAAAGGGAAAGGTATAGGGCTTTTCTCACTGCAGCTCAAAACATTTACAAGCTCTCAACTTACGCCCAGCAACACTGGGTAACATTACTAGTCTGTTAATTAATGATAAATAAATATACGAAGAATTAAAGAAAAATATGGAAGTACAAGGGCGTGGATCTAGCACCAGATTGTTCACAGGAGTGAGTTCAGCACAGATGCACGAGATATGGATAATTTTGTAGCAGTCTATTAAAAACATGCACTGCTTGAATAATTATTTAAAGAAATTTGTAATTTCATGGGAACAAAGCTAATGATTGGAATAAAATATATTTCTTGGCTCATGGAGATGGGGCATATGCTAGGGAGCAGTCTAGCATAAATATTTGACATAGATGGTCGCTCACCATCAAGGATAGCAAAGCCTGGAATGGGGTTTTGAATACTCATATTAGTTGCATCATGTTTATTGGAAGCTAAGGAAATGTATTTTTAAGTATGAAATATTGTGAACCATAGCTAAGTAAATTATTGTATGGGTTGGAACTTTGAAATGTCTAGGTCACATGAGATCGACTTTAACTTGGCCAAGGAAGACATTGGAAGCTTATGGGGACCTTTTGACAGGATGGTATGGAAATGCATAAGCTATGAATTGGTAATGGATTGCATTCCTTATGGGGAGAATGTGTTTTAAATGGTAAGCTTTACAAGATAGGATACTGGTAGTATTTTTATTTGGTCAATGAAGTGCATGTGTTGGATTTACATCAATATGACATTTAGGCTTGTGGCTTCCTCGACGCGTTTGTATTGTAATCATGATCTTTAGCTACTTCGACACAGTTGGGTTGTATGAGCAACCTTGACAACAGGCAAGAGTATGATCTAGGCACATGTTTAGCAAATATTTTAATGGACATCACATGCTATGGTTTTGCCCTTTTCCTACTGTTGTCTTGGTATTTTGTTATCTTTTGGATCCTCCGGGGTCGGGCTTCTAGGTTCGGTGGCCTAGGTTGCTTCGGCATGCTCATGTTCATCTGTGATTCTCTGTGGTATTCTTGTGCTCTATGACACCAGGCGTAGTTCTCCTGACAAGGACGCTACATCAACTCTTGGAACCATGGTAAGAGATCCTCCAGCGCCAGATATGGGCTGGGAAAGGATATGCGCATATGAGGTCACCCCACCACTCCCGCTACGGGGCTCAAAATGTGAGCTGGTTGGGCATGTTTATGCTAACAGGGCCTGCATGTAGGCTGACTGAGCTTCCCATTGTCTTGGAGCTGTGTTTACGATGGTTTGGTATCTTGGCTATGTTCTTTCCTTATGATGCTCATGTGTTGTATTTTATTTGATCATGTTGTCATTGTCTAGCACTGCATTCACATAGGATTTCGTGTCTTTACTTGTGCTTATGTCATTGTTATCCGAGATTTTCAAGATGAATCCATACATGCAGTGGTAGCCAGGGATCCCCACGTAGTCACAAGGACTAACCCTCGTGAGTGCATCTACAGTGAATTAGCAAGTAGTGGTCAAGCTAATGGAGACAGTGGAGTTGGGGCGCATGGTTGAGCTAGAAGATTCTAGGTTGAGTTGCTATATTATATTGTACTTATATTGTGGATATTATAATTCCTCTGGATTTATGTTGAATTCATAAGAATAGAATAGAATAGTTTTTTTAACGTCCACGGAGACCAATAGGTCATGGGACCCATACAATGGGCTAGTACAATCATTACTACTAGGATTAAAAAACCCCTGCCTCGAAAGGTTTTCAAGGGAAAAACCTTTGCAGTAATGATGATACTAGACAAGCTTAGATAATGACTACTAAGGGCTCAGTAATTGCAGACGTTTATCTAGAACCTCAAGTATGTATAATGCCAAGTCATGCACAGATGGTGCGCTGAGAACTTGTGGAAGCGTGGAATGGAATGCTAAGGTCGAAAAATGATTCCGACTATCTCAAAAAGCGGGGGCAACTTTCGGAAAGAGTATGGCTTTCATCTTCAATAACAGAATGGCAACAGTACATAGTCTAAACTTCGCGGGCAATTCGCGGCCGCTCCCATCTACATCTCAATCCGTAGCACGTGGGACCCCATGCGAATTGATGTAATAGCTACAAGCTTGTTCTGGACAATGAAGCAAGCAAATAAGCTTGGGGCCCCGTGCCAAAGTGGGATTTATGTGTGCATGAGAATGACCCGTTTTCACTTGGGCCAAAGTAAGTGCGTCCCATATCTTTTGAGAAAAAGCGACCATTAAGATATTGTTGCAAAAGCTCGGGATCCCAATCGGGTAAGCATCGGCAAAGGTTTCGGTTGCCTGACCCAACGGGCAAACCATGTAGTGCAATGCTCTTTCCAACATCGTTTCAAACGCTGAGGAGATTCAGCCATGGCAAGTGCAAGAACAGGATACCTAACATCATCCATGTGGTGCACCTTGCAGATATAGTGGAGATGGCGCTTCATGGCAGAATGTTGAAGAGGCAAAAAAACTGTCTCTTGTAAAAGAATAGCATAGGGCACCGTTGTTTTAACTCCAAGGCTGTAAGTGAGAAAGGACTTTTGCACCCGCTCCAAGCTCTCCCAAGCACTAGCACTAATGGCAGGCCCCCACACTTTAGAACCATACAGTAAAACAGGCTCTACCAAAGCCCGAAACAAGTGGGCTTTCCGTGGCCAATCATGAATTTCTGCGCGAAAACAATTGTTTTGCATGGCATAGAGTGCTCTCCATCCAGCAGCCACCCGCTTGGTAATACAATGTTCCCAAAGTGTGTTCTTACAGAATTCTACACCAAGATACTTGTAGCTATCTACAACTTCAACTTCGCGGCTATCATAGTGCATAGAATGGTTTAGATTTCAACTGCAAAGGAAAATTCAATTCTTCACCAATACTATTGTTTATGTAAAGGTTCCAACCTAGATCTAGTCTTTTTGCAAGGTTTGACAAGATCTCGAGTTGCCAAGAGGGTCAATTCGGCTTGCAGAATTAGGGTCAAAACTTCGTGTCAAAATAAGAGTTATAATGTCCGTCAAAATTAGAGTAGAATGTGCATCAAAAATTAGGATTAGAATCCGTATTGCAATTAGGGCCAGAATCTACATCAAATTTAAAGTCAGAATGTGCATCAAAATTAGAGACATAATGTGCATCGAAATTAGACTTATATTAGAATTAGAATGTGCATTAGAATTAGATTCATATTAAAATCATAATGTCCATCAAAATTAGAGTCAAAATGTCCATCAATATTAGGATCAAAATGTGCGTGAAATTAACATCCAAATGCGCATTGAAATTGGAGTCAAATTTTTGTCAGAATTAGACTCATATTAATGTCAGAATTTGCTTTAGAACTAGAGTTAGAAGTGCAACAAAATTAAACTCAGAATTAAAGACATTTTTTTTAACATCAAATAGCCCAGAAGGTCTAGGGATTTGGTTTGGTTTTTAAGTTAATACAAACTATTATGTCCAACACTTTAAAATTAAATTCCCCCTAAAATCCCTTTTGGTTTGGGTGTTTGGTTTCATTTGGGTGTAGATATTAAAGGAAAGGATATATACATATGAAAAAATAACCATGAATCCACTAGAATAACATGAAATAGGTATAGAAGAAGAAGAAGAACATACTATAATCGATGTCTATCTAGGATTGAATTATGATTACAAAACCATTGACCACCTGCTACTACAAATTCACGAGCAAGTAAAAATACCAAGAAACTCAAAACAAAAAGAAATTGATTACCATGGAGAAAAGGGAACGTGAAAGATTGGACACAATTTTGCAAACCCTTGGTGCTCTGTGAAAAAGACTATGTGGCTGCAAAAGAAAGTAAGCATGTACCTTGGCTACATGATTGATTATAGAAATCTTAAAAGCCCGATGCAATTTACACAAATATGGTTATGGAGGTATGAATACTCTCCACGAAGATCCAAGCTTATTGAGCTTCCATTGCCCATCCTGTCCGATCTATACTGCAGGCCTCTGGATGCCACTTCTACCTTACTAGCACGGAGTAAATTGTCGCAGGAAATGTTCACGGCATTGAAGGAGAAGGGAGGAGTCTGCGGGCATGTGAAGGTAAATTTAGGAATTGATCTGTTCATTGCCTTATTCAAGAGCGCCGAATGTTAAGAAGACCTTGAAGATGTTTACAGTTCAACAGTCGGTGGATAGTTTTTTAGATAGTCTATTTCTTGAAGGTTGGAGTGCTCGACTTCACGATGGAGCTGAATCTACTAAATGCAGGATAAGTCGAGACACGGTTCGGTTCAGATATTGCATTCAGAAGCTATATCACTTTTAAGTATAGGAGATGGTGAAATGTCCGTGAAGGAAGAAAGTACGTCTGGATTCCTGTAGAACAAGATGACAATGATGGCACTCATTCCATTGTCATAGACTTGAACATTCATAAGGATAATCAGCCGTTCAAAAGCCTGAGAGCGGAGAGCGAGTGGTCTCTATTCGATGTTCGACGGCAATTAGAGTTTGAGACAGACTTAAATTTCTTCCATTTTATGATAGACGGCCAAAAGATGGGAAAGCGCAGAGAAGAATGCTATAAATTGGGGTCATGCATGCCACCAAAAGTCATATCTGTATATGGATCTATGTAATATAAATATAAGTGATGGTTAATTGGAGATCTGTTGTATATTAATTGCAAACATTTGCTTTCATTGTAACATAAGACTTAAAGTAGCTACGCTGCGAAATTGTGTACAACACAAAATGTGGAAGTTGTATTTTCGCACCGTACTTACGGTGCGAAATTGTGGATATCATAAAATATGGAAGGGCTCCACGGTGCGAAAATGTGCATAGCATAAAAAATGAAAGGGGTATTTTCGCACCGTATCCACGGTGCGAAATTGTTCATAGCATAAATTATCGAAGTCTTGTTTTCGCACCGTAGCCACGGTGTGAATTTGTGTAAAGCATAAATTAAGGAAGTGTTATTTTCGCATCGTTGCCACGGTGTTAGTCTCTCTTGCAAATCAAGCCGCTACGAAGGTGTTCACATTCAAACTATCGTAAATCGAGGCGCTGCTCCACGAGAATGGTAAATAGTGGGTCAGATATAAGGCATGGGAGTTGTTTAGCACATGGTATGAAAAAATAGTGGAGAAAGAACAGGATTTTCGTCAGAAGCATCCAGAAGAGTTCGAGGAGGAGCTAGAGGAACCAGTGGATGCAACCACCGTATAATAATTTTTGCCTGACAGTAGACATTATGGCAGAGTGTAACAGGTCTACTGATGCATATGGCGGCATCCTTCATAGCTTCATGGCTAGAGCTGGACCTGACATGAAACCATGTCCTGTGACTGGTTTGCCTTCACTAAGCATGCAAGCTTTAATTAAGATGTTTCCGAAAGCTGATCAAGACCGAATTAGGAGGTTTTTGAAGAGACTACCTGCAGAACTGTGCACAGGCAAGAGGGCAAAGAAAGTTTTTACAACCTAGATATCATGTTCAGCACATACGTGATTTACACTAAATCAAACAAAGATGCCAGTTCTTCTTCAAGTGCACAGGTCGCTCACATAGAACGCCCCGCCTCACCAGTAGAGGAGCCGATAGATTCTGAGGAAGAGAAGCTCATACTGGAAAATGAGGAGAACGAGGTTCGGAAGAGGAGGTCTCCGAGAAGAAATTGTCTACTTGGGGGTTATCAGAAGCATATCCCATCCACATAGGTGGGAAACTATACTTGTTGCTGCCCGACCTATCTGAAGTGACAGGGTTGAGAGAAGACGAGATATTAGGCCCGATATATGCTCATGTTGTAAGCCTAGGAGGGCTTATAGACTTTGAGTCTGATGTTCTCAGACAAATGATGGAGGCTATGACTTATAATGGATCCTCAAGACTTCCAGAGGATGCATTTGAAATTGTCATGCAGCAAGCTGAAGCAGGGTATGAAGCAGTGAAAGATGTCAAGCTCCTAGCTCTTCAAACACTGCTTCTAGAACGTGAGCTGTCGAAGTCCTCATTCAAAATAACAAACCCAACAGTTGTCGAACGGGACAAGAGAGAGGTATTTATCTCGTTTCATTTTTTATTTCTTCTTGAATCTGATGTTTCTTTTATGCAGGAGTTATTTATTGATGACTTCTGTACAAGGCATGAGAGAGTCACCCTAGGTCGGGACGCCAGTATTGCACATTATATGGGCTACCTTCACAAGAGGGAAGTTATTGTGTTTCACAATAAATATAGTCCATCTGGAGTAGAAGAGGCCCTCAAGCTTAAAGCTCTGTCCTTAGCTGGCAACCACGTGCCCCTAGCCGCAAACTATGATCGAGTTATAGCAGTAGATAGGGCTATCGTTATGTATGTCTTCAGAGGCTTCAAAATGTACTCTGTCCTTGCAAATAAAGCAGCTCTAAGCTTGAGTGGAGCGGACAAGAAAGCATTGCACTTGTCCTGTGCACAGAAGGACCCTGATATATTGTGTTTGTTAGATGCAATTGGGGCTGGAGTAAAGGAAGAGGACTTAGAAGCATTTGATTCGGGTATTCCAGGCCCTGATGCCAAGAAAAGAAAATGTACTTGAAAGACTTTTGTATTAATATAATATCTTTTCTATAAAATGCATGAATTGTTTTTATATGAGAAAATTGCTTTTGTATGATTGTTCATCTATGAAATGTATGAATTGTTAGAATTCAATGTCAGCAATAGTTAGAATTCAATGTCAGCAATAAATCCTTGTTAGATGTATATGTTAGGTCTTCTTTAATGGTGAATTCAGTCATTTCCATGTACGTACATCAGAAGCGTAGCCACGGTGCGAAAACAGGATGTCGGCAGTTTTTGGACTGCCTTATTTTGCACCGTGGCTACAGTGCGAAAACAGCTATTCCACGGCGTGCGCACCATTTCGCACCGTGGCTACTATGAACATTTTTTAGTCTAGGGGTTTATGGGATGGGGAGAGACAAGATTGCTTATTTGAATTTCTTCTCCTTGCTAAAATCCGCTCATGTCCATGGAAGGCGCTAGCTCTGATATCCCACAAAATGAGGCGCTTGACAAGCGCCAGAATTTTAACGAGGTCATAAATATCAGTGCCATGAATCTAGAGGCCGAGACAGCTATTCTCATCACAAGCCAACAGATGGACGTAGAAGATACTACCCTTCCAGAAGGGTTCGGGCAAAAGCTTGGAAATGTCGTCCAGGACATTAACAATAGTGTGGACTAATATTTCCAAAACCTGACAGTGTTTCCTACATGGGTCTCCTTGCTGAGCTCCAGTAAGGTTGTTGGGGAAGGAATTTTCCGCGAGGCCTCTGTCTGCCACAATATTCCAATTCCAGACGACTGTATTGTGGTATCAGTGGACAACTCTAGATTCAACGGCCAGTCTGCCCTTCCCCACCCCTACCGCGCGGAGACAGTAGAGGAAGTCGTCGGGTCATACATCATGTGGCCGAGAATGATGACATCCATGTCCGGCGTGGAGAAATGGCCCTTCCAGTTCCTGTGTAATGAGCTGGATTACATGCTGGGATCACAGGGAGGGACATGTACACACAACCAGGTACTGTGGCAGGTTGACCAGGGCCATGGTGCCCAGTGGCTGCTGAATCAGGTTTTCCCATCTAAGATGTTGGGGCCACCACTACCTTCTTCTCAAATATTTGTCTCTAATCAGCTGGAGATCGTTGGGGGGGAGGAACAAGAGCACGATCAGAGGCTTAAGGGAGATCAGCAGGTCCTGCAAGTGCAGCAGGATCAGGTGGAACATCAGCATCAGCAGGACCAACATGATCAGCAGGATTAGAATGATCGCGGGAAGCCCAGTTCCAATGGAACAGGTACTGTGGAGCCCATTTCTCGGCGTAAGTAGAAATCCAAGCCCAAGAGATCCGGCTCGGCAAAGCCTCCTAGGCTTTGTTCCTAGTTGGAAACAAGCTGAGAGAGATGCAGCCAAGGAGACAGACAAGCATGGGAATAAGCAGAAGCCGAAGGAAGGGGAGCCCAGTATTAGATATGGTGTCCCTGAGAAGGTAAAGGGTGCTCCTCCTGGCATCCAGGCTTTACGGGAGATTAGGTACTGGCAGGCACGCACCCAGCCTCTGATTCCCAAGCTTGCCTTCGCTAGAATGGTGAGGTACGAAATGCAGGCCATCATTGAGAGGAGGAAGGAATCAAGGAAGAAGAGGAGGGAGAGAGCACCAGATTATGTCCCGATGGTGGAGAAGGAGGTGAACAGAATCCAAGTAGAGGCCTTGGATATACTGCAAGAGGAAGCAGAGGCTCATCTAATTAGCCTCTTCGAGGACAGTGTCCGCTATTGTGTGCATAGAGGATGTGTTACTGTGCAGGGCAGGAACTATGCCTTAGCTAGATACTTCCATGGATGCCTCCCTTAGGAGTCTTTTGTAACCCTTTTTCGGTTATTAATATATGAGTGTTTTAATATTTTTCTCTCTTTATGCTTAGATTTTAGTTCTCGTTCTAATATATGTTGAGGTTCTATATTTATTTGCTATTCTATTTATTGAGGCTGTGTATTCATTTACTACTGTTGACCGTGGCCACGGTGCGAAAATGACTATTCCACATTCTGTGGGAAGGTCTATTTCGCACCGTCGCCACGGTGCGAAAGTAATAGTTCCTAACTTTTTGGAGGATGCAATTTCGCACCGTGACTAAAGTGCGAAATAGACTGTTCCCCACGCTGTGTGGGGGCCATTTTTGCACCGTGGATACGTTCAGTCATTTTACTCATACAACGTGTCGGGGTGCCTATTTCGCACATGCAGAAGAGAATGCTTATCTGAATTTAGAATCTACATGTATGGCAAATGGCCACGAGCTTTCCAAATTGAAAATGTGCAGTAGATAGATGGATCACATGTATCACTTATGGTTACATCCTTATAACTAGCGGATGTCTGAAATATTCTAATAGCAGAATTTATAACTCATATATAAGAGGCATAGCATACATGACGGGAGGCAAAAACCTCTTAGCCTTTGGACCACCCATACTGGGTTTCAGGGAACCTTGCCGGATACCTTTGGATCTTGAAGTATTTTGTAGTGCCCACCATGAAGTCCCACATTAGATAGCACCTTTTCAACCTCATGCATGGCAGCTTCCCTAGAGCTTTGGGGTGATTTATTCCAAGCAAACATGATACTCATGTAAACCATCTTGTCTATGATTCTCAAGAAAGCATGAAGGGTTCATATGTGTACTCTTTTTAACGGAATCGGCAGAATTGGCATCAAGGTTGTGTCCTTCTCTTCTCTATTTGGTAGCTCATCCTGGACACAGTCTAATGTGCTCTTGTCCAACCCAGCTGAATCTCTTCTCGTATAGAGACAGTAAGGACAAGCATGAGTAGTCTTACCAGTGCGTCATTCTGTACATGCATTTTATTGTCTTCAAATCTGCAGCAAGATGCCATTCAATCTCGTACTTACCATATCCAGGCTGCAAGTTTTTCTCCGATTCCATGAGAGGAAATCATTGTGGGGATGGGTGTTTGATCAAAAACCCATTTCAGTATACTGTGATTTTCCTCTGGTACCTGAAATAATGTGATCTTCAAATTGGACGGAAAACTTACCCTCTAGATTTGACTCTTCATTCCCTGTATTCAAACTCTGTTCATTAGACTCAGTAAAACCCTCTCGTACTTCTCGCCTTTCACCAATTCCATTTCATCCAGCTTCAAAACAATTCTTAGTTTGCCAGCGCACTCTTCTACCTTCATATCATAAAATTGAACCAAAAGCTGAAGCATTCTACTTAAGTCTATCAAGCAATTGTTATTTTCCTTAAGGCAGAAAGTATCACCAAACTTCGACTTCTTCTTACCTTTGGTATAAGATGGCAATATATCCAAATTGACACTGCTGGTCAGTTGGTACATATCACCAAGAAGCTCTTGCACTTGTCTGTTTCTCGATGACCTATAAGTCCTCACACTAGTCATCCTTGGTAGTAGAATAGTTTTGATAATGCCTTGTTGTTTAAGGCCGGCCTGCAAGCATCTGAACAAAGCAATATAAGCTTGATTACTTATTCCGACATTGTCACATAGTTCTTGCACTGATTCTGAGGTTTGACTGTTCCCCAATTCTTGCAGCAGTTGCTGTACATGTACTACAGCTTTCCTAAGTTGAATGCTGCCAGGAAGCTTTAACATTCTCAATACATCATCTTTAGTAACTAATTTCTTTAATAAACGGGCAATATTAGCAGGTTTTCTCTTATTTTCTTGTGCAAGATTTGGATCAACAAGCTTTTTAATAGTCATGACCCTTTTTTGAGACTCCACCCCCATGGGCTAATATATTTATGGGCTTCAGGTTTCTTGCCCTTTCTCTGATCCCCAGTGGAGTTGTTTTCATTCGTTTGACTCGCTTGTGAGGGAATCATTTTCTTGCGCAACCCTCTTCATTCCTTGCTGCAGTGATTTCATCTCCATCACCAATTTTTTGATTCTCTACCTCCAATTCATTGAGCTTGCGGCATTGTTGAGACCTGATTAACAACTGATAAAACTTTGCAATTGAATCCATACAAGTGGTTATACATGGCACGCAAATGTGGATCAGTATTACCATTAACCAAATTATTATAGTAACCTAGTAACCGTTGGTGTCCCTTACAAGCAAATTCAATAAGATCGGATGCAGAGTGGAAGTTTGGATGGGCTCGAGTGAAAGGATCACAAGGATACAGTTGCCCTTTAGCCCAGAGGTCTATATTCATTGGCACTTGCACTCTAAATTGACCCTCGGAATTAGTTTGATCCTGAAATAGAACAAGAACACTCAAAGGAATGCATTGACAATTCGGAAACCAAATACCTTTGCCATTGACATTGCAAAAAACCGAATACCGGAGCGAAGCTTAGAATTAGGAAGATTTTTGCCAACAAACAGAGCGAAATTGAAAAATTTCACTCTATTTGCTGGCAAGAATTCTCCATAATTCGAATTTAAACAATGCTTGGGCGCGATGGCAAGGTCGTTGGTGCTCGATGGCGCGATGCAAGCTTGATAACAAGCTCGATGGCGCTGAAGCTCGATGGCTGAAGCTCGATGGTGGGAAAGGGAAAATCTTACATGTAATCATCAAATTTTGTGGTCATTAGGGAATAATGATTGCAAAGTTAGGTATGAGGTTAGGTTTGGAGGGGGGAAGTTAGGTTAGGGGAGAGTGAAAGTTAGGTATGGAGGGGGGGAAAGGTAGGTTCGGGATCTTACGTGGCAGCCCTCTCCAAAATACTCTTACAAGGCCCTTAATTGACCTCAAAAAAAAACTCTAAAGCATTAGCTAGATTATGTTCAATCCTAAAAGCTAAATCCTAAACTTTCTTTGCATGCAAATCTTCGACCTATCAGCAGCACCTACAAAAGGCAAGTCTAGAATTCCAATCAAAGAAATCCCTTCGACCAAGTTAAATGACATGCTTGTAAGATTTTAAATCCAAGTTAAGAAGAAGAATGGCAAGCAATTTTTCGCATCAAAGTAATCTGCTATTTGTTTATTTGCTTGGTTTTTTAGTCATTTTGTTTATTATTTTGTTTTCAAAAACTTTATAGAAGAACAACAAAAAACAGAATCAAATCGAGAAACTCCACCAATAAAAAATGGAATCAATCAGCAACTGCAAGAAGGGCCGTGAAAAAATGCCTCCAAATCTCATGTCATGTCGCCAGAGCTACACCAGCTAAGTGACACATGCCGGAGTTTCATCCATTTGTGTGATCTGTGAGGTGTGATCATGGAATTCAAAAGGCTCTACTGCATGTGCAACTATCCATAACACGAGGGCCAAGATTTATTATTATTATTTTTTTTGGGTACAAATTGATATTCTATGTCACTGATGTTGAATAGTTACTTTGTTTCTGCTACGATGTTAAATGCTAGGACATTGATATTTATTACTCGTTTAAAGGAAAATGATGGCCATTTGTGAAAGTTCATACCCAATAACAAACCACAATATCACCACTTTAAACCAGCTTTATCCTATGGTTTACTTTAGTTTCCTTAGCTCTCTAAACCAGATTCATTCTATGGCTCACTTTCTTTCTTTAACTCGGGTGCATAAAGCAACAAATCAAAAAAAGGTTCAAGCATAAGCTAAAAAAAAATTAATCAAATAGGCTTGAATGCCAATGCCCATTGACTAACTATTGATTTAAAAATTCTTAGAGTAGTAGGTAAATGGAAGTGGATCGGGCATGCATAAGTGCAACATCAATATATCACAATCTAAGAAATTGGAGATACGTAGCTGTCTGACACTCCCTCTGCCTTGGCACTCCCTAGTAAATTGAAGATACATAGTTGCCTTGCACTCCCTAATCGCGTGCAAGGGCTCTTTAACTAACCACATCTTGTATACGAGCCTTAGGTTAGGTCTTTCCACAAATAGTAACTAAGCACAAAACATAGGCTTTATATAGTCGCGTGCTTTTTGAATTGGGCAAACCCGTGTTTTTGTAGTACCCCACTAACAAAATCGTTTATAACTTTTTCTAGTTGCTTCAAATTATTAATAATCACTGATAACAACAAGGGCTTAAAATTGCCTAAATGGCTTGTGAGCTTTGCTATGAATCTAGAAAAAATCTAAGATCTAATGCCTAAAAATTGCCCGCTTATCTTTTCCACAACTGCCACCATAAAAAATCAAGGGTCTGCTTAATTTTTGGCAAAATGTAGAATTTGACAAATACTCATTAGCTTACATTCAAAATTCGATGGACATACAACGGCAAATTATCTCAAATTATCTCGATAGGGGTACTGGGGACTTCAAAACATGATGATGGCATGGATATACCTCAAATTTTAGCACCTTAAGAACTTGGTCAAATTAGCTCCACCATAGTGTTTGAATATGGATAGGCATGATTATTAATCCTAGGTCATGTACTTTATGCATGTTTGTGTCTATGAGGTGGTAGTTCACTACTTTCATGCAATTCATGTTGGAATGATCTTTTAAACACCCTTTTGCATGTTGGAATAGTCTTTTAAAGACGCTTCTGCATGTTTTACAATATGCACATAAATTGGCACTCTTTGCAACATCATATTACCCAGAAATTTCCTTTATCTTCAAAGAACTGTCTAAGATTACATTTAAAAAAATGGAACCCATGCCCTTGAGATAGTATTATATATACTACACTATGTGGTACATGTAAAACCATTTAGGGAAATATTTTCATGCAATAATCATGCAAAAATGCAGGAAATAATGTTTGCCTAGCCCAATTAACTTATTGTGAGAAGAAAGCTTGAAGATCTAATTAACTTATTGTGAGAAGAAAACTTGAGGATCTGGTAGACGATTGCAAAACATGCAGAACAGATTATATGTTCACAACAAGTGTTTCTCTAGGATGGGACACCTCGTGTATGTGTTTATAACATATTAAAACCACAGATTTGCCGTTAGTGAAAGTGTACCATTAAGAAGGATGTTGGCACGGGGTAAATGATATTTTCAGAATTCATAGGGGTCCTTTCTACAATATCCTCCTTATTTGTGTTATCAAGTGTCTTCTCAGGTCATACTATATATCCTACCTTATATCAGAAAAGTTTATGTAAAAATGAATTCCAGCATACTATGATTGGTCTTAATACTATGATTCCAGCATACTATGATTGGTCTTAGATGGAGTACCAATGTGTAGCTTTACTGCAAATCATAGTGCTTTACTATGATTTGCAGCTTTACTGCAAATCATAGTAAAGTCAGAACATTTTGGAAAGTGCACTCTATTTGTGACAGAAATAACTACGTGCTATGAGAATACCCCAATCTCTAAGGCTTTCATGTTATGATTAAGGAGTGCAAACTAAATTATATAGGATCACTCCTTATAGAGATCTGTTAAGGCTATGGAACTCCATGCCTGCAGAATAGCCTCCGAACGGCAAATTAACTTAGTGCCTTCTGTTATACAAATTTAGTGCCTTTAGTGCCTTCTGTTATACAAATTAACTTTCTGTTATACATTTAATGCCTTCTGTTATACAAATTAACTTTTTCTAAGCATTTTCCATCTGATATTGATTGAAAAATCCAATATTTCTAAGCATGGCTTTAGGAATCTTACTGTTTGAAGATTTCTTGTAACAGTACCTCGGATCGCCATTCGACATTTTTATTCTGAAAGAAAGCAGAGTTACATACCTTTGGAACAAGCTTGCGGCTAATGGCAGAGGGGCCGATCGCCAGGCTTTGCCTGTGGCACGATTCCTTTTAGAAAGGAGAGCTACGCCCTAAAAAAAAACGATCCAAATGAGGAAAGGGCCATCTTTTGCAGGGCCATTATTTGCCAAGGTTCAAAAAAAGCGTAATCTCTTGTGGCCTCATTCCTTGTATATATACGTTAGGCCTTACACAATGGGTCTTCATCCAACGCCAAACCATCATGGGCTTCAAGAGCACCTTGATCATTACCTTGTTATGTGCACTTTCCGCATTGTCCCAAGGGTCTCGATATGGGGAACAACGGGCTCGACATGGGCCGCCTCCACCTCCTCCTCGACATGGGTCGCCTCCACCTGCTCCACATGGACCGCCTCCACCTCCCACTCAACATGGGTCGCCTCCACCACCCCCACTCGTTGATGACTGGGTGCACGTCAATAACGTTCATTTCTTACTCCATGGTCAGCCTTTCTATGTTTACGGATTTGATGCATACTGGCTTCCCGACTTCGCCCAAAATCCTTTGTATCGCCCAAATGTCACTAACTTCCTTGAAAGGGCTAAAGCACTTGGGTTTAACGTGTTTCGTACATGGGGCTTTAAAAATTCCGACACTGATCCAACGGCATGGCAAGTAGGCCCTCGTCAATACAATTCTACTGCAATGGAGGGCCTGGACTTTGTGATATCTGAGGCTAAAAGACTTGGCCTTAAGTTGGTTCTACCCTTTGGAAACAACTGGGATGATTATGGTGGCAAGAGCCTCTATGCTAGATGGGTGTATGGGCCTCAAGCGCCCGCGGACCTCTTCTACTCCGATGAGCAAGTTAAGAGCCTTTACAAAGATTACATACACATGCTTTTGAATAGAACAAACACATTTACAGGAATAAAGTATAGGGAAGAGTCTGCCATCTTCTCTTGGGAACTCTTGAACGAGCCAGAGTGCCAGAGTGATCCTTCAGGGTACACTTTGGATGCATGGACGCAAGAAATTTCCTCTTTTATAAAGTCCATAGACAATAGGCATTTGCTCTCGAATGGTGCAGAGGGCTTCTACATGACCTTTGGACGTGGAAGAGTGAATGGTCGTTATGAGTTTGATGGAATAGATTTTGTCAGACACAATAGAAATCCAAACATTGATTATGCAACAGCTCATTTCTACCCTACTTGGATGCGCATACCTGGTTTAATTGGCAGACTTGATTATGCCAGAGCCTGGGTTGCTGAACACAAACAAGATGCACACAATCTCTTGCGAAAACCTGTTTTATTTGGAGAGTTTGGGACTGGAGTACCACGATCACTAACAGAGAAGCTTTTCTTTTATTATGAAATCTTTGGTGATGTATTTGCAGGGCCTGTGCCAGCTACTGGTGGTTGTGTATGGCAATTGTTTGGGGATAACATTCCTCCTGCTTCATGGGAAGATGGTAATCAAGTCCGAATTGGGGAACTCGAAGCATCTCCACTTCAAGTCAATTTTCCTTAGGAACTATTAGTCCAATAGTTCAATATCATAGTTCATAATCAGAATATTGAACTTTGTTTGTTTTGTTACAATATTTTTGAATGGTATAACAATCACATCGAATTATCTACCTACCTACATGATAAAAGATTTTTATATACGTTTTATACTGGAGTTAAGATTTCTTTTTTTTTTGTGCCTATAAGTAGTCCAGTAATTTCATCACACTAAATATATTCCGAATTAGCAACACTTCTGATGTTTTGCTAATTAGGAATATATTTAGTATGATGGAATTACCAACCTTTTGCCAACATTTCTGATGTTGCTAATGTCACTAAGTCTTATATTAAGTTCTTGCGCACATTTAGATGGGTAAATACCAGTATTTATATTTATTATATTTATAGATGATAACTACTGCCAATGTTAATTAGGTTGCCAAAGATTACAAGCACAATGGTTCTTTTGATGGAACTAGTGATTCAATGTCCAAACTGAGGAAGATCACAATCACTTGCGGCGATACCTTGATGTAGGCTTCCTTAGCAAACTCTGGGATGTGGGTGCTCTGGCACAGGTTAAGACGACACACTACCAGTAGTAGATCAATCCCATGCTAACACGAGGCTCACAACAATATCTACATATACCTTTGCCCGTGAAGAAGAGTAAGGTGATAGCCAGTTTTAGACCTTAGAGACTGAAAAAATGGAAAAAAACCCTTAAAATACAACAAAGGAATCAGAAATGCATGTGAATGGAAGTTTGAGATAGATTGGCTAGAAGAACCTTTGCATGCAAAAGCATGTTTAGACTTGAGATTCACTGGATATAAAGTGGTCTCACATGTAAAAGCATGTGGATCGAAACCTAAGATTGACCGAGTGCGAAGGAGCGTATGCATGTATTGACTGGCAGAGAAGCATGGGCATAGGCATGCGTGTCCAAACAAAAGGTGCATGCAAAAGCATGTTAATGTAAACTTGAGATTCACTAAATGTAAAGTGGTCTCACATGCAAAAGCATGTGGATGCAAACCTAAACTTAACCGAGTGAAAAGGGACGTATGCATGCATTGATTTGCAGAGACGATGCTATGTATGCATGGACATAGGCATGCATGTACAAACCAAAGGTTAGGAGGGCAAACTAACTAGAAATACAAAATGCGCTCAATAAATACTAGCATACCTTCATAGAAATACAACATCACAATCATATGAAAACCATAGCAAAATGACCGTATAATTATACGTTTTGCGCAACGAATCATTTTTTGTGACAATAAAAATCAAAATAATTCTGGGAGAATATCAATAACATCTTTTATAATAGTTATAAGTTGATATAGGGACCTCTGCTGCAGGCTTCCTCTTCAAGTCAAAGACAAACACATAAGTGTCAATCTGCACAAAAATATTCATCATGTATATGTTATTTAATGTAAAATGTATAGAATACTTACGAACTTATCAAATGACGAATGTGTGGTATAATTCTGTGGCAGCCTATTTTGATACATGGAAACTTTTAAGATATATCTCACAAATTGATAGCAGGAGCATTTTGCGATCCACTTCAAGAATGTGATGAACCAAAGTATCCATGTATGAAGATGTGCTGCCACAGAAGTATACAATAGTTTAGAGTGGTTTTAAGATGTGCCTAACAAATTGGTAAAAGTAGAAACCACGGAACCCTAAGGTGTTTAATCAACAGCTTTAGCAAAGAAGCATTTGCAAATCATTTCATTGCATTTCATAGGTGGGCTATTCTCAACAAGATCCTTCTTACAACCCAAGTACATTCCCGATACAAGGTTCTCAAAGATGCGATCTTCGGGATTCATATGCTTCAATGACTAAGAAAACTATAACCTGGCAAAACAAACCTACTCAGTCTCTCCTAATTTCGCAAACCAACCAAAGGAAGTGAAGCCATGAAGGAAACTCCAAGTCTGCAGCTTGCTTACATTCTCTTTTCTTCTCTCCCCAGATTAACATCCACCTCTGTTCTGCTCTGCCCGGATAAACATACTCCTATGTTGTCGGCCATGGAAAACTCTACAATTATCGAGATCAATATCCTTTGTTATCGATCATGTGAAACATGCACTAAATTTGCACGTCGATGATGTCAAGGTTGCTCCAAGAAAGGGAGAGAAGGGGATGCACACCAATATCCGAGAGCGCAAGCTCCCAAAACAAAGACAAAATGGAATTGTATTAAACGTAAGTATGAATACAAGATATAAAAAGGGGCAGTAAATAATAACTGCTCCCGTTACCAACCACATCTAATTATGCCGTAACTAATTAAGGCAAGTGGATGGGCTGGTGTAGGTGCTGATGAAGTACTGATTCAGCACATAGTCAGCACCTATGTGCTGAGTGCTGTCAGTGTTGTCAAGCAGCAAGATGGTGATCTCGATATCATATATCTCGACACTCCTCCTTGATGAGAGGTCACCATCTCCATGCTCAACCTTCTCCTCCTGGAGATGAGTTCTGGAATCTATCAAGACCAATACCAAGTCGATGACGCTCAAAGAGCTCACGAGCCAAAGGCTTAGTCAAGAGATCTGCGGTATTGTCTCGTGTAGGAACATGCTCAATCTAAATCTGCTTATCAGCCACAAGGTCCCTTACAAAATGATAATGCTTGGGAACATGCTTAGATTTTGGATGTCGAACTTCAGCGGAGCACCAATCAATGCCACCTTTGTTATCCACGAGCATCCTTGCTGGTCCAGGAGTGCGTTGCCCAATGCCGGCAAGAAAGTCCTTCAAACTAATAATCTCACGGGCTGCTGTAGATGCTGTAACATACTCCGCTTCAGTGGATGAAAGAGATACATGCCCCTGTTTCTTGCTGATCCAAGCAATGGCAGCATTAGCAAGCAGAAAACAAATGCCGGATGTGGACCTGGAGTTGTCTATCACATCGCTAAGTGAGGAATCACTATATGTCAGCAATGAAAAAGCATCACCGTTCTTTGCGATATGTAAGGCCATAATCAGCGCAAAGCCCTTTAAGTAGCGGAGAATGTGCTTGGCCATTTCCCAATGCTTGTGACCGGATCTGCTGAAAATTGTCCGATCGCTATAACAAAGAAATGCAATATCGGTCCGTGTAAACCATGCAATACATGAGGCTGCCAATCAATTGCGAAATGGAACTTTTGCCATAGAAAGACGTTCAAATAAGATTGTGGACAATCTTTCTTAGTGAGAAGAGTACACGGAGTCATAGGAACCTTAGATGGATTGCAATCAGCCATGCCAAAGCGCCAAGCATTTCTTCAATGTACTTCTTTTGAGAGATATGAAGAATCCCGTTGTTCCTGTCTCTTGCAATTTGCAAACCCAAACAATAGCGAGCTTCACCCAAGTCTACCATTGGAAACTTAGCAGCAAGCCTTGTCTTGAATTCAAAGAATGTGCTCATTATTATTGCCTATGAGCAAGGAATCATCCACATACAAAGCAATGATGAGTAAGAACTTGCCTTGACGACGGATGTAGACATTAGAATCAGCCTCAATAGGGCTGGAATCCTTGGTCTTTGAAGAAAGAATCTATGGTCTTGTACCAAGCGGTGATGCTTGCTTTAACCCATAAAGTGACTTCGTCAATTTGCATACTAAATGCTCAAAGACCAGCTTTGACATAACCCCGAGGTTGCTTCATATATATTTCTTCATCAAGTTTGCCATTAAGAAATGCTTTGTTTTTGACATCCGTTTGATGAACCTCAAGATTATAATGAGCAAAGAAATGCAAGAAGAATCACGAATGCTCATCATTTTGACCATTGGAGAAAATGTTTCCAAGTAATCAATGCCATATTGCTGGCTAAAACCCTGTGCAACCAAGCGTGCTTTGTAGCTGCTGATGGTGCCATCAGGATGGAGCTTGCATTTATAGACCCATTTGTTACCAACGACCTTCCGATCATGAGGAAGAGGAACCAAATCCCAAGTGCCATTTTGAACAATAGAATCCATTTCGTGGTCCATTGCCTGCTGCCAATGAGGTGCAACAGCACATGAAATAGCTTCACGATAGCTGGTGGGTTCACTGATAATGGCAACACCAGAAAACTCCATAATGCTGGGCATAATTTCAGCATAGAAAGCAAACCTTTGAGGAGGAAAATGTTTCCTTTTACCTCGACCAAGTTCTTCTTCAACTCCTCCTTGATCATAATCAAAATCACCTCCTGGATCAGATGGGTCAAGATCTCCAACCACATCTATCTTACTTCTAATTCGATTTTGTGGTCTATCTGGCAGAGGCAACGTTTGTGTATTTTCCAAGGTGCACACATCTGATGATAAAAAAGAGATAATTTGGCAGACGTATTTATGGTGTTCCTCTTATGCATAGACGGGTGTTTGTGGCTAGTTGGGTCAGCCTATCCACTAGTGTTTTATTTCTGTCTGTGCCATCGTGTATTGCCATAAAAAGAGTCTCACGTCCTTCAACATAAAAAATAAATAAATAAATAAATAAATCAAGACGCCTTATAACCTATAAGTAAACCACCTAATGTTATATATAGTAATAAGAATTTAATTCCCATGTGTTTAGATTAGATTGGATCCAATTTCTATGCATGTCATGGTACCTATAAAAATTAGTATAAGTTAATAATGCTCCACTATGTAGACAGTCTCACATTGAGATCCATAAATCATTGTGCCCCATGGTCTCGTCTCGTATCGCCGAAATACATATGTTGATGTAAGATAGATCCTGTATTAACAATCTGTCACCATTTATTTGTACAAAAAAAATGACCTGCTATAACTCAAAAATTCTGCACCAATTTCCTGCAATTGGAGGTATGCCAAATGTTAATTGCTTAAAATAGCACTTCTCTTTCAAAATAAGGTTTGGGGTACAATCTGCACTTTTCAAGAACTTTTCTAAGATGATCCAAGTGATCTCTTCTTGGATTAAAAATACTGTTAAATCATCTATAAAGACTCTCAAAAAGTCTAAAATATCATAGAAAACATATGTCATAATGTGGCTAGAACATTTGTGAGGCCAAAAGGTAATATCTTATAAGCACAAATGCCAAATGGTATTCTAAAAACCGCCATTGCTTGGTGTGGTGAATAGATTTGAATCTGATTATATCCTTGCAACAATATCCAACAGTGTCTATGAATGGTATAGGAAAATGATCTCTTTTGGTAGCCTTGTTGAGATCCTTGTAATCAATGCATACTTGGATTGAATTATTTGGATTCCTCATTGGTACAATAGAACTGATCCAATCTGACCGACCTCCAACAAATTCATGACTTTGCCCTTTATTTGTTCCTCTACAACTGGACCCATTCTCCTTTGTGCTGTTGAACTGCTTTTGATCCTTGTTTTAAGTCATTGGTATGAACTACAATCTCTGGTGGAATGCCTATCAATTCTTTGTAATTTCTTGCCAAAACATCCCTGAATTCTCGTAATAGAGATATCAAATCATGCTCTTCCTCTTGAATAAGATCTCCGTGCATAGTAACCAATTCTTCTTAATCTCCCTGAGAAATATTGATGTTCTTGACTGAATTTGGTGACTGTAATAAATATGGTGAATATGGAGAACGTGATGAACATGGATAGAATGTTAAACCCTGAAATTAATCCATAAATTGTTAACACACCAACAACAAGTCTCCAAAAAGAGTCAAACAATCAATACGCTTCTTCTTTGTCAAATTCATCCTTTGAATAAGTGCACCGTATTCACCCTCATAACTGCTTGCAATGCATGCCTAGTGGCGTGACGTTAAAACTACTATCTATCTTATGCCCATATATTAGAAATACTCCTATACCTCCATAATTCTTGAGCTTAGCCATCAAAATACATTTGTCCTTTTATAATGGGCAGATTTCTGTTTGTCCCGCCCATGCTTGACGTCAAAACTAACTCTCTACTTGATTATGAGCAATACCTTGCTGACATAAAATGTCATCAATGGGGTTTTGTATGGACTCATCTTCCATGTTTACAAGAGTCTCTTGTAATTCACCTTCACCAATACTTTCAAGTCTTTGGAGATACTTATCTGCAATTTGCTGCTGTAAATGACATATTTTTAAAATTTGGGTCCCTTTTAACCATTTTTACAAAATCTTATCTTCCTTCTTACCCACTTCTAAGGCACGAAATAACTAAGACCTTGCTGTCCTGACACCATAGCATCCTCTTTGCTGATTTCTAACTGCGGGCTGCTCAAAGACGGATTGCAAAGAAAGGTGCCATTAGGATGATCTATAGTAATCTTGTATTTCCCGTGAAAGATGTTCATTTCACGCCTCCTCCATGAAGTCTCAGCTTGCATAATGTCCAACCATGTCCAGCTTAGTAATAAAGTATAAATTTCAGCATGCACACTCTCTAAAAATTTTAAAACTATGAAATCCAAAATTGCTTCCACCTATCGGGGATATCCAACGGTTGCAATTCCCCTGCAATCTTTTGGTGAGAGACTTTCACCTTCTGACATGGTAGACATCTGGCAACATAACTTAAGATCTCCTTTCATGCTAGGCCAAAAGAACTGCTTGTGGACCTTGCGAAGAGTTTTCTGAACTCCTGGGTGACCCGATACTGGACTATCATGAGCCTCCTTCATAATCTGCTGTTTAAGTTCTGCATTATCCGGTATGCATAACCGATTGTGGTAGAATAACTTGGATGTTTCTATCTTATAGGGATTCCTGTTTTCCCCTTGCTCCAGTGCTGCCACTTTAGGTCGGAAATACACGTTTTATAACTCCCATAGGCTGCACCTTCATTTGATTGAATGCTTTGAGCATTATAGTTGTTGGTTCCATCATTTTCAATCCAAGTTGAAGCATTGTATGGTAAGGCATTACATTCACTCCATTGCCCGTATCTATGGTGGCTCCTTTGACTAAATATCCATTAACAGGCACATCACAAAGAAATGGTCTTGAATCCTTGGATTGCCGAGCTGGTAGCTTTGTGATATTCTTGTTTCTATCATTCAATATAATTTTTTGGACTAAAATCTTAGATTTTTGTTCGTCCTCCTAACTCTTTGCAACAAATTGGGAGAATAATGCATCAATTGCTCAAGAATATGTGACTTTAGTGGCCAAAACTTAGCTGATGACATTATCTTCATTCTAATTTCCTCATCCACCACTAGAGGTGTCAATATGGGTTGATTTTCCTCTATAGACTGAAATTGTTCTGTGGGCAGCACATTGAATTACACATTCGTAGGTGCCGGCACCTTTAAATCTTGTCCTCTCAAAGCCTTTGGCAAAGATCTCTTAGACTTCTCTGCAATCGGCACTACTCTTTGTTCTTGGACCACGTTTTGTGATTTTTAACCGCATTGACTTCTCCAATGTCTTCTTCTTGCTGAGATGGTTCATCCTCCACCTCAGCAAATGCATAATTCACAACTAATTTTGTCTTCTCTTACTTCTTAAGTTCCTCAATACGAGTCTTCATTTGAGAATTTTCAATGTGCTTTGCATCTTGAATGCAAATATCATTATTAGGAAGAGTTATTGATTCAAACACTCGCTGCCTTGGTGGATACTTGTTGGTTGCACATTCTGGTTTCTCATAAATTTTTCAACAAGTACTTTCATCATGCTTGAATTTGTCACATAACTTGCAATACAAATGAGCCTTACTTGGTTGCACCATTTGTGTAAAATCCATTGGAGCTTGTGGCATCATTGGAAGTTGTGGTATGAGGGTTGCCGCTTGCATTAGTTGTATAGGAATAGGTGGTGCTTGTTGCAATAACAACAAATATCAGATTAGCCATTATCCCTCTCAAAGAATCTCTTCTTCCTACATTCTTGATCATTATGACCCTTGATTTGACATCTTGAACAAAATTTCAGCAATCTACATGTGGTTTCAGAATGTCCAATAGATCCACAATACTCACAAGTAATAAACTAAACCTCCCTTGATATCTCCCCTATCATAAGCTTAGAAACTTTTTCTCAATCTCCTTTGTTGCTTTATGCTCTGGAGCAGCAACTTCATGAATGTATCCCAATTTATCTTCCTTCTTGAAAGCATACTTTTGTGCTTCTAGCAATAGGTTGTTTATCCTTCACCTTGTGAGCAAAGCACACTTCAGCCTCTTCATATACCAATGCATATTCATTTCATCACTGCTTGCAATCTTCCAATGAACTGCTTCTAATCTTTGAGAATCTCTAAATTGATCCATCCTTCTTTTGTGTGAAAAAGCTCTATGCAATTAATTTGAGAGATATGACACATTTTTGCAAGTCCAAAACTTAGTCAATACATTTTAAATAGGAGTTAAATATCTTAAGCAATAGAACCAACTTGATCATTTATAAAAGGATGGAGTACGTACAAAATCCAAAACACAGATGCATAAGTCAATCTATATAAATAATTACTTTGGGGAGTACATTGTGGAAAACAAAACAGACCAATAAGTAGATTCTTAATCAAATATACAGATAGTACATCTCTTTAAATAAAATTTAAACTGAATTGAATTGAACTTTATCATCCACATAGACCAATCGGCCTATAGGACTTAAACAAATAAAAAACAATCGGTATCCAGGATTAAAAAACCCTGGTATTTGAGGGAAAAACCTTAGCAGTAATAGACTTATTGAGCATGATAAAAGTCGCATCATCCTAAACTTAAATTATACTTTGCTTTCTTCGTGTGTACTTTTGGAATCTTATGTTCCCGTATGGACGTGATGTCTTTTCCCCTTGGTGGTGCATAGGACCAAAGAATACAACTTACTTTTTCTTTCCTTGGGGGATCTGAAGGATTCAAAACCCAAGTCTTGTCCCAACAATTTTCATAAACCTCCTTTTTGCTTGGCTTTTTCTTTTTTCTCATATTCCATTTTGGAGCCCAATATTGAACTTCAATCCAATAGTTTTCTAGTCCGGGTTTATCATCATCCTTGGTAGGTACACATCTAACCTCACCTAACCAAACTGGATATACATCTAGATTATCAGGTTTAATAAGAACAGAATACCCCTTTTTCACATCCTTTGTAAGCGATCAATCTGGTAGGCCATGCCATTGGGGCCTGCTAGACTTGCTACCAACATGCCAATTAGCCAAGCTCTTTTTTTGCGAGGTACCAACATTCAACTCAACATGTTCTAGGGATTTCTTCTCCCATCTAGAAATTGGAAGAAATCCATCTTTCAAGGGTCCTCCTCCATCAATGTTTTGCAAGGCCTCACCCACTTTCTCCCAATATATAATCACCTTCTGTAAAGAATCTTTCTTTGCTACACTCAGTGTTGGTTGTTGTAAAATATCTTGCCAATGGCTAATAAATTGTTTAAGTCCTCTCATCAATCCTTCGTGATCTTTGGTGTTCTTGAACGGTGGGAGTGACAAAGGCTCGCCTTCAGGAATCATTACCTTACCATCTTTATCTCTTCTCCACGTTTCATATCCGTTGGTAGGGATCCAATCTTGATCTGTCGAACGCATCTTACATTGCATTATAGGAACACCTTCTTTAACCCAGAATTTGAATTGTAAGGGTTTGGAATGACCTGTCAAAGCAAGGTTTCCTTCTGGCATATATGGCTCCAAAGGATTTCCAATCTGGAACTTCATCAACTAAGAATGATATAGGTGATGGTTTTTTTGTACGTGCAAATAACTCCATTAGTTGTGGAAACGTCGTTATTGATTCTCGTTGCAACAAAGAGGAGAACACTCCAAAGAAGGCATCCACATCATCATGTGTGTGACCAACCATAAGAAACCCAACCTTCACAACCTCGAACACATTTTTTGCTGTCAAGAATGAGCATGCTTGAAATAGCCATCTATTCTTATTTTGGCTAAAGCAATTATCAAGTTGTAGACACAATTCTTGAGGTAGCTTTCTCCCCACTACTCCGTGAGACGTCTTATCTATAGTTGTCGAAGTGATTGGTTCCCTTCCAGAAAACTTTGCATTCTTTTCCATCTGTTTAGTTGCAACATGTGCCTCATCATTTAGAAGAGCCCCAAACAAAGCATTGCTACTGCTTTGCTCATCTATAACACCTCTTTCTAGATTTCGGAGACATTTGAAGATAGAGCCAACATGAAAATTAGGTCCATCTTCCCATAGATTTAATAAGAAATGACCATACACACCTATTCCGTGTCCATGGGTCAACATTCCTGCTAGTGAGATCTTCAACTGTTGTGCATTAGCACAACTTTTAGGGATTGGCTGCAATCTAGGCAAAAAAGTTTTGTGTTGATCCATTTTATCGTGTATGATGCATAAATATCTTTCGGGTTCCATTGAAGAAAATACGCTCCACTGATAATAGATTGCCCTACATGATGTTTGCTCATTCTGATGTCAATGCATCTCATTTCTCAAAACATTTCTTTGCTCAGGTACAACTGTACTTCTCAAAGCCTCTCGCAATTGTATGCAAGTGTTACACTTTGAAAAGCTATTATTCTTTGCCACCACCACATCACATATTCTAAACGAGGTGCACCCTGGACTACCACAGTCGTCGGATCTGTCAATCCTACGGCCCAGACTGTATGTTGGAGCCTCTGGACACCTCTCGTTTCGATTATGCTCAATTATGATTGGGGACGCCTATGATTTTGAGATGTCGAATACGAGTTTCCCTAAGGTTTTGATGATATATCGAGTTTCTATACGGGTTCGCTTGAGCTTTTAAAATATGGAATACGGGGATTCGAACCTCTACCAAAATAACTCAATGTCCTAATAAATCTAACCAGTGAGCTAATGTGACGATTTTTTATCTTAAATCTATGTTTTTTTTTATAATAACCCATTGAATTGTTTTAGGATATGGTCTATGGTTTCAAGAATTATATCTATATCAAATCCCCCTGGAACCCCCTGTTATTTTGCTACATATTCCAGATTCTGCTAGAAGCTGACTGAGAGATTGCTCGTCCACCTATTTGTGTTAGAACAGTGTTGATCTCTTGTAAACACTCTTTTAATGTATTGAGGGGTGGCAAGACACGCTTCACCTCTTTGTTCCCATGCTCATTTAATTTTGTCTTGTGTGCCATCGATTCAGCCATGTATTTAACAAAGTTACCAAACACTTCAATTGCCATCATAGTGTTGCTCCTAGTTTGATAGTACCTGTATTCCCATGTACTGCTTTTCTTGCACCATCTCTATATTCATTGTGGTACCTATAGAAAGTGCTCTCTGTAAAACCAATCATGCATGTCATTGCTTCTCTGCAGACCCATCTATTCTCTAATGGATATCTCATGTGACCTGTATTTGCATCTCTAATTCTGGATCCAAACATAGAATACATTATATTCTTTTTATCACTTGAAGTCTGGGTCCAAAACTTTTTCCTGATATTTTGTATTTCTTCGACGGAGAATTTAACTGTGCACCAAGAAGGACAACAAGGTCTTCCCCTTGTTTCTTGAACAATCTCCTTTGAACAGTTACACATATGTTCTGCTTTTTTCAATTTTTTCTTAGGGTTAGATATTTCTCCCTCATCTTCTCTCTTCAATTTTTGTTTTATTGCTTTCTTCACCGAGAAGTGAGCCTTCCTCTTCTTGTATAAGAGAACAT
The DNA here is from genome assembly GCA_021234155.1 of Isoetes taiwanensis. Classification (NCBI taxonomy): domain Eukaryota; kingdom Viridiplantae; phylum Streptophyta; class Lycopodiopsida; order Isoetales; family Isoetaceae; genus Isoetes; species Isoetes taiwanensis. Next base: position 8,449,834 of record JAJEKV010000043.1, read on the forward strand.
TCTCTGGAGACATAGAGAAAGAATGTTCTACAAACTCACTATCTACATTGGGCCCTATCGGCCATCGCATCAGAGTAGAAATCTCAACCATGCCTTTGCATACACGACAATTGTTACTCACATTGCTCTGCCTCATTGAATTGTAGTTAGGTAACAGCTGAGTAATAGCAACCCCGACGGTATCATCTCCAAGTGGCAAATCTTCAACTGCATCTAAAAGATCGCAATTACACATGATTGCAATTGCAAATGTTTCTCCAGAACGTGAATGGACTAATCTAAACTTCTTGTTCTTCCACTCAGTCCTTTTTGAAGTAAGACTTGTATCCCCCTCAACAGTTTCAACTGTATCCTCTTCAAGAAGTACACCTGGTCGTGTTTTGTTCCTACATAAGGCATACCATATCAAACTAATTTATTATCTCACGAAGACATTTAAGAAAAGAGAGATTTATATAAAGGGAGAATATTAACTAACCATGTCTATTTTCTTTATGTCTTTCAAATGCCATGCCACAAAAGATCCTACAGCCTCTGCTATTGTTTTTGCATCAGGATTCTCCTTTGGTAGATCCACATTCCCATGCACGGCGGTCTTTAGAGCTACCTTTGCCCATCCCATTTCTAATTCTTTACAGTGGAGAAGTCCTCGTATAGCTATGATTGCTCCCTTTGCAACCACTTTGCCTTCTATCAAGAATTCAAACTCTATAGCAAAAGCAAAAATATATATCAAACGGACTCAAGTCCGTGAAGTCCATGAATGAAAAATAACACAATACTAACCTGGCTCTGGCTCTGGGTCCAAGCATACATTCGTAGTATTCATAACTGGGCTACCCATAGCTATGGATTATGATTTTCAGTAAAAACTATGAAAACCACATTTATACCATTAGATTATATTCTAGTGGATATAAGATATAAAAAGCCTTAGCATACATTTAAAAACATACTACAACTATCGTACTGTTCCTAAAAAAATTCAAAACAAAAAAAAGACTAAAAAAGCATGCAAGAGAAAAAAAGTGGCTTAACAAATTTTAGTGCAGATATTTTATGCCATGCCACGGAGATGGTTCCAAAATAGTTGGTCTGGCCTAGCCTTTTTCGATGTGCCCCCGCCTTGCCTAATTCCGCCATCAACAATAGTTTGCCGCCTTGCCTAGTTCCGCCATCAACAATTTGCCATCAGCAATTTTGCACCTGCCTCATGACTTTCACCTTACAGCCATCAGAGTTTTGCGCATGCCTCAGGACTCAGGGTATCTCACGATACGGAATGCCAGCAAGAAGAAGGTATGTTTCTCAATTTCCTATGTTTCTCAAGAAGAAGGTATGTTTCCTATGCCATACCCTCGAACAAATTTCTAAGTAGGAAGGAGGAATCTCAGCATGCAAAGCATGCAAATCAGCCCCTCTCACAGAAATCAGCATGCAAATCAACCTCTCTCAGCATGCAAATCATGCAAAGCAAATCTTTCTCTCACACCCAATTTCTTTCTGCTTCACTAGAAAAAAAATATGATTATCCCTCCCTATCTCCACGCATTCTCCACGTGGAGAACATAGGGTAAAAAGTGGTAAATAAGGGGAGAACGTTAATTTTTAATTAATTATATCTATTGAAACTTCAAAATTCAGGCTATTGCATATAGCATCGACGTCGAGTAGCGCTCCTTAGGGTACAGCATTTACACGGATCGGTGACGGATTGGCGCAGATTGGCGACGGATTGGCGACGGATTGACGGATTGGCGACGTTGGCCGCTAAACCAGGTAATTTCGAACCCATCGTAGGTTTAAATAAGGAAAGCACAATTAGAGCGATCTGCACATTTCCCAATTCTGAATCTTATGACATCGGATATCTGAATATGCTCTTATGAACATCAGATATATACTCTTGTACTCTGATGCCAATTGCTCTGATGAATAGATCCAATTCTGAATCTTATGACATCAAATATCTGAATATGTCTAAAATCACATCTGATGCGGGCATGTCAGAATTGAATGTTGATTCATATGGGAGAAAACTTAGAAATCGGATCGTGGCCTCCAGCCAACTGCATAGTAATAGACACTGTGAAAAGGAATGCCTCAACAAGAAATATAAAAGCAGAAAGAAAGAATGTATAAGCACCTATCGTGACTTGCAATGCAGCAGCAAGAAGAACAAGCTAGACAATGAGTGCCATTCTGAACAGTAACTTGACTCAGGTGTCTATACCTGACTTAGAGGAGGAGCAAACCCTTTTATACTACCATAAACTAGTATCAAATTATTGCTCGTTATTTTAATGCTGCCATAAACAAAGATTCTGCAGTAGATTCAAAGGCTCTTTTCCTTAATGCATGCTTAGTAGTGTCTGTGTTAGCATGCTCAAATGAGGAGGAATTGTTATAAGACTGTTTCTTGTTTTTGCTGTTTTCTTTTCTTTTGCTATCGCATGTTACTTAACAATATCCTTATGCCTGACTCTAGCAGCAGGATTAGTAAATTGCACTCGTTGTCTTTTAAACATATAAGCTGTATAAACATATAAGCATATAAGCATGTATGCATTTCAAAATGTATGCATCTTGAAGATATAAACAAAGAAGCTCATATTGGTTTGGCAGTCAAAAGACAAATTCCAGTCATTGCTCGGCCCTAAACATTTTAGAAGAATTAAAGCATTGACTTGGCACCCTTAAAAAAACATACCTACATTGGAAGCATCTTTCATCTTCTTTGGCTTTATATTGTCTCATCAACCGATAGGTGGTCTGTTAATATTTTGGATTTATATTTATGAAATCATCCTAGGAAGCAGAAGGGCATGGAAGCATATAGACAATAAAGTGGTGGTGTTCAAAATTCCTTGAAAAAGGGACTACATAACTGACTATATAATGCTGGAAGTTTGTGCTCAGAATAGAGTAGTAAGCAAGCTTTCCAACATTGGCTTCCAACCATGACCAACTAACAAGACTATCTCAATTGCTAAAAGCTGTATAACATCATAATGAGCTGTGCAAATGAAGAACAGTGGCAAGTGCTTTTGTTAGCCAGATTCATGTTTTGGAAGTGTTGTTTTGAAGGCATGCAAAATAAGTGCATGTGTTGCTATGCCAGGGAAATGCTTTACTGCTGCAACTTGTGTATTTGAGCAAGCTGGTTTGGCGAATCTACCACTGGTTTAGCGAACCAATAGGCAAAGACAACGGCATGTAAGTCTTAAGTCAGTAATCCAATTTTTTTATTGGGAAATGTATTGATGAATACAGTGAATAAAGATAAAACTTTTAAAGTAGTGGATGGGACGTTGAGAATAAAGCTGAACATAAAAGCCATCATTCTGGAATGAAACGAGTTGATTTAGGTAAGGCTAGTTCCTCCAAAGTGCCAAACAATGTCTGTAACATTATCTTCTTTCTTATTTTGATTAGATTATTCATTGTTTCTTCCCTTGATTGAAGGTTTCTGCATACCAGCACAATTATTCTTATGTGCAGAACAGGTCCAAGAATTTTGTTTTGTGATGGACAGGTGAGCTCATTATCACCATAATGTATATCTTTATATTTTACTTTATGAAATTGCATGCTTTTGTTTTATCTTGTAATCATGTCTGCATTTGTCACTAAATCCTCTTATAGATTTTTCCAAATCCTTAGTGCTGGAGCCATAAATCCCAGTGCAATCCCAGTGCAATATATCCTACTGCATGAATGTTAGCTCCTGAAAAAGGTCCAGTGTTTGTCGAGGAGAATAGTAGGGGAAATTTTGATGGTAAATTACAGGTGAATGAAGGGTGAATTCAGTCCAAAATTCACCATCAAGTCTCCAAGTTTCACTGCTCATTCTCCATTTTTTAAGGTGAAAAATTCCCTTATGGTAAAGGTGATTCATGGGTGAACGCAGGGTGAATAAAAGGTAAATTGTCCTTTTATTTCCCATTTGGAGAATCAAAAAATTTTTGTAGTGCGCTTTTCGGCTCTGCAGAATGGTAATGGGATTTGCTACGGTGGCCATGCTTATGGAAACAGCTGAACATTTTTGCTTTATATCCAAGAAGAAACCAAGAAGACTGAAATCTGGATAACATCTTGATCTTTAGAAACTCCAGTGAAGCCGTAGCTCTCCCTTTACTCTTGAATTCGAGGTATCAGGATTTTGTGCTTTCAAATCCGGTCTATTTTGTGTTCCAGCCTTCCGGTCCAGCCTTCCGGTCCAGTTTAAAAAAAAAAGCTCACATACAGTATGCAAGAAGAGGAATTTGGCCTCCAAATCGCTATTCAAATTCACAGCAAAACATGGACATTGGCAGGATCAACGCTAGCCAGGCATATCTAGCCTTTTGGATAGATCTTTTCTTAGTTCAAAAGGCATAGGAAAAAATGTCTTTGTCCATCTATAAATATTCTAATCTCCTGATTTTTATGAAGACTCTACTATTCTGATTTTTATGAAGACTCTACCATTCGATCCAGAGCCCTGTCGGATCATCTGGCACATCAGTACTTTTTGATAATACTCTAGCTACAAGAGCTAGAAATTTGCCAGGCAAGAAGTCAGTAGCAGGAGTGACCACTTCTCAATTTCGCAAGAGGTACCCTTTTTTATTTTATTTTTTATGTGGCTTTTCAGCCCTGTGTAGCATGCAACTAATCTGAAGGGGATTCTGTATTTGCCTTCCCAATCTTGTAGATTTTCTTATTCATTTCTGTTCTATGATGATACCCATTCTGACCGGCCCTTGCCACAGTGAATGAGACCCTTGCATTGCATTGTTTGGTTAAGCTTAGCATTCTTAACGCAGTCTAGTCTTTCTCAGCAGTATAGAAGATGCAAATGGATCATACAAAACGTTTACGAAAATAACATAACGGAGAGCAGACTCACCTTTAGCATCCGATCATTGCTGCAAGAAAAAAAATCAAGACGTCGCCCAGATTACTGCTGCAAGAGACTTCAAGAGAAAAAATCAAGATGTCGACCAGACGCTTGCACAATCAAGAGACTGCAAGAGAAAAAATCAAGATGTCGCCCAGACGCTTGCACAATCAGCACAATCAAGACGATCAAGACGATACACTTGCAAAATCAAGAGGCCCAAAGTTGCAAGAGATGCAATGCAAGATCCAAATTTGAATTCAAACGAGGCCATTCATCTAGGCCATCCATCTGTCTATATCCCATACGGCATAATACTTGCCAACAAACTCCGCAATAAATTAACGTTTTAACTAAATACTAAATTTAGTTTATTTCTTAATAAAATACCACCACTTTTTTATTGCGTGTTTTGAATTTGAATTGCTTATTGAATTAGAATCTTGAATTGCTTTCTTGAATTGCTTATTGAATTAGAATCCACGGAGGATAGAAGAGGAAAGGAAACAAGGAGAAAAGCATTTGCATGCGACATCATGCAATAGCGATAGATGAGAACCAAGAATCTGTCATGGAAGAAATTGTAGCAAGCCCACGTTCTACAATAAGCAAGAAGAAGATGCCGGACAAATTGAAGGAGAGCAAGAAGAGAAAAGCAATAGAGATACCGGGCTCAGGAAGCGCCCAGAAGAAGCGCCAACAACGTGAGTAATCTTCTACTTCATTTCTTTGGTGTTTCTTCTCGGTTAATTAATGGATGTCGAAGCAAAGAAGCTTGCTAAATATCTTACCGAAAATTAGATATATGTGTTTCTAGTTATTAGTGGATGTCGAAGTAAAGAAGCTTGCTAAATATCTTACTGAAAATTAGATATACATGTTTCTAGTTGGCTTTGCATATTGTATCCACTGTACTACGAAGTAACTGACAGATAGATTGTCTATAACTATAATTGGCCTTCATCATTGAGAAGGATTTTTAAAAATGCTAAACGACCTAATGGAAAGCTAATTACACCTTCTAAATGCCAGCCAAGCAGGCTGGCCAAGCACCAATACAGACAAAGAGATAAATTATAGACTTTGTGCTTTTGTTTGCTTGCAGTCTCCTATAATTTGATTTTTTCTATACGGACTCGAGTCCGTGTTCTTTTTACTTTATCACTAAGAATATTTTATCTTCATGGATATTAAGAATTATTTTAAGTTCATGGATATTCCATGGATATTCTTCTTTGCCTCTGGATGGATGGATGTTCCTCTTATTTATGCCTCTAAAATAGATGTTTTTCTTGTTTATGTAATATTGAAGAATATCTTTGGACATCTTTTTTTCTTAATAATATCACGGACTTAAGTCCGTGATTTTCTTCTGCCTTATATAATATTGCTCAATAGCTCTAGATTCTATGAATAAGATCACGGACGCAAGTCCGTGGAAGTTTTTTTCTTCTTTAACTAAGATCACGGACTTAAGTTCGTGGACATAACCTCAGATTATGTCATTGCCTACTAAGATCACGGACTTAAGTCCGTGGAGGTTATTCCTCAATTTCATTCTTAAATAACATCACGGACTTAAGTCCGTGAAGGTTATTGCTCATTTGAAAATAAGATGGAGTCTGTGAAGCTTTTTCCTCATTTTTAAATTACATCACAGACAATGTATATGGTAAGATCACGGACTTAAGTTCGTGCAGCTTATCTTGTTCCTCATTTTATTCCTCCTTTTTTGAATTATTATTATTATTATTATTATTATTATTATTATTATTATTATTATTATTATTATTATTATTATTATTATTATTATTATTATTATTATTATTATTATTATTATTATTATTATTATTATCTGATGCTCACTTGAGCCTTGGGAGGCTATGGAGCACATGAACAAACAGTTGAATAAGATCAGGGACTTAAGTCCGTGGAGCTTATTTCTCATTCTTGAATAAGATCACGGACTTAAGTCCGTGGAGCTTACCTTATTCCTCCTTTTTTAATAAGATCACGGACTTAAGTCTGTGGAGCTTACCTTATTCCTCCTTTTTTAATAAGATCACGGACTTAAGTCCGTGCAGCTTAGTTCTCTTTTTTTTTTAATTGAAGGCTATTTATATTTAAGTATATTTAAAGGGTACAAAACACTTTTTTCAAGGGAAGTTTAACCCTTAAACTGATAACCTTTTAAAAAGATGAACTCATGACAAGAAATAAGTCTGAGCAACAAAAAAGCTGAGAACAGATAACTGAGGTCGAGCAGATTTAGTGTACTGTCTTGAAATTCTGGTTGGTGCATTTCCTTGCTTTCCCCTTGAAGATTGTATGGAATAAGCAGTAGACACACATACATGAGTCGGCCATCGCCATATTGTATCGTCCTTTGGCGTCCTTTGCCGTACAAATTAGCTCCCTTCTTATGTCGAAATTCTGATCACAGCAGCATCCGCATGTACAGAAGGCTTCTGTGTGTACAGAAGTTTGCACTGCTCCGAAGAATTTGATCCATTCCAGATTAATGTCGTCCTTAATTTTCTTCCATTGAAGCCGCCTAGTCATAAGAAATAGAGTATCTGCAGAAACAAACAAATCATCCATTAATTTCCATAATCCAATTGATATCATATACTACCTGTTTTATGATCCCTTTCGGAGGGATGATTTCACAATCAAAGATGAAGGTGTTTCTTCCTTTCCAGATCCTCCAGAGGAGGATATAAATCCTCCAATCGGTCGGATTGGTAGGCATAAAAAACTCCTTGTGGCTAAGATCAACCATGTTTCGGCCGAGAGTGTTAGAGGCTAGTTCAAGAACCCATTCTGACCAGAGGCATGATCTGAATAGGTGATCCTCATCCTCTTTAGCAGCAAGGCATCTGTCACACAAATCCGAGTTAGTCATGGATAGGCGAAATCTTTTGCAATTAGTTGCCAGGCCTTTGTGCCATAATTGCCACATAAAGGCCTTAATCTTAGGGTTTATCGGGCTCCTCCACATAAAGATCAAATTTTTCCTGGCTATATCAGGAGAGACTCCCCATTTGAGGTGTATGGTGATATCTTGTTGACTCATCAAGAATTTGTATGCCGATTAAACAGTATAACCTGTTTTACCTCTATGGTTCCATGAGTCAGAAGAATGAGACCAATTACCCTGCAAGACAATGTTAACGATAGCTTCATATAACATTCTCGTTTGATCATCCTCTTCAGCAAGCTTAGAGTTATGAAATAGGATAATGCCATAATCATCAAAGAGGTGGCTGATCAAAGTTATCCCCTTATTCTTCCATAATTTTGCCTGATCAGGAAAATGGCAGGCCAGGCAAAGGTTGGGATTATCAAGGACTAAGGCAGGGTTCCAGAAGATGGATTGATCCATAGAGAAGCCTTTCTCCCAAGTATACATATGTCTAACCTCCATCCAGGCACAAATCCATTTCTTGATTAAACCAGGAATAGCAGCAGGGATAGAGAAAGGAAAGAAGATGGAGTGGGGCAGCTCCATTTTGAGAGTTCTCCAGCCATATGGATGGCATTTGCTTATGTAGTGCCTGATCAGAACTGAAATAGGATGCTTAATTTTGTCATAACAGGCCCTGTAAAAATACTTGGCAGCTACAGCTAAACCCTATTTTCGAATATTTATAGTACCCAGACCACCGTTTTTCTTGGGCTTGCAACATTCCTCCATTGAGACAGGATGCCAACATCTCTTGTTTTGACCAGAAGCTATAAACCTGCCAATAATACTCTGAAGTTTGTTAGTAACCTTTTTGGGGGCAAGAATGACCGAGGATTGGTAAACCTGAGAGGAGGAAATAACAAAGCTGGCAATTATAGCTCTGCCATTTTTGGAAAGATATTTAGAGTTTAAGGAATCGACCTTTTTATAAAATTTATCAATAATATCAAGCCAAAGATCAGAGGCATTGCTTCTGATAGCAAAGGGGATTCCTAAAATCTTAGATTTAGTGCAAGGGGGGGAAATACTTATAGCCAAAGAGGTCTGCTGCTTGAGTACCTTTATCGGTTTCCCTAGATTGAATGGCAGATTTGAGAGGGTTGATTCTGCAACCTGAAGCTTGACCAAAGTCATGAAGAATACTTTGAATGTTGATGATAGAATTGTTGTCCGTCGAAGTCAATATGAAAGTATCATCTGCAAAGTGTCCATTGAGAATCTGGTCCACCTGGGGATTGTCAGGGAGTTGGAGACCTCTAATAGAGTTGTTTGTCTTGGCCCTTTCCAGTTTGCCATGTAAGGCCCCCATAACAATTAAAAAGAGAAAGGGTGCAAGAGGACATCCCTGTTTAACCCCTCTCTGAATTGAGAAGAATGGGCTAGTCTCACCATTGATAAGAACTGCAGATCTGGAGTTGTTAAGAATAGCATTAAATAAACCAATATTTTCCTCACTAAAACCCAGAGCTCTGCAACTTTTATGGAGAAATTTCCAGCTGACAGTGTCGAAAGCTTTTGTGATATCCAACTTGAGAAGGGCTATGTCTTGCTTGGAATCTTTAGCCCACTGCAGACCAAGAATGGCAGTCACCACATTATCCAGAATGAACCTGTCTTTGAGGTAGGCAGATTGGGTGCTGCTAATGACCGAGTCTAAAACCTTTTTGAGTCTGGCAGCTATGGCACCTACAATAATCTTGTAGATAACATTTGTTAGAGAGATAGGTCTGTAATCAGCAAAGGAAATGGGAGAGTCCAACTTAGGGATAAGCGTGATGAGGCTAGTGTTGATCCGAGCATCAAGGCGCTTGCTAATCCTAAATTCATTGGCAAGCTTAGTGACACCTTCATGAAGGATTGGCCAGGCTTTTTTAAAGAACTCAGCAGGAAGGCCATCAGGCCCAGGAGTTTTACCATTCTCCATGCCCATAATCACCTGTTTGAGCTCACACTCCGTGAAAGGGGAGGAAATCAAGTCATTCTGATCCTGGCTAACTCTACTTTCAAGATTAATAAATCTATCCATCTCAGCTTCTGTGCAATCAGTATTGGTACCCATAATGTTGGTAAAATGGTCTACAGCAGCCTTCTTGGAGCTCATTGTCACCAGAGATGATAGAATCATCAATTTTAATCTCATGAATCTGATTTCTCTTTATTCTGGTTTTAGTTTTGATAAAGAAATACTTAGAGTTACATCTCTCATCTTCTCTTAGCTCCTTGATCTTAGCCTTTAATTTCCATCCTTTAGCAATGTCAAGCTCAGCTTTTTCAATCTGAATTTTAATCTCCTCATGCTGATCAGTGGGAGTGGTACTCAATCTATCCCTAAGGGAAGCTAAGGTAGCCTGCTTTTGGTAGTGGATCTCTTTGCCCCAAACTTTAAGCCAACATTTAATGTGCTTGGCCAGGTTAATCCACCACCACATCCAGCCACTTTCTCCCATAGGCTTGGGATGACAATTATAAATATTCTCGAGATTGGCCAGGAAATCATCATGATCTAGAAGGCTGACATTCATCTTAAAGAAAGATTTTCTGGTTTTTTGAATGCCAATACCACTTATATTAATCAGCTGAGGGTAATGATCAGATAGGGTATATCCAGTGAGATTATCAACCCTGCTACTTTTAGTCCACAGGTCTTCACTAAGGTAAAATCTGTCATGCAAGCAACATATAGGGTTAACTCTATGATCTGACCAGCTGAAAGAGTTGGGTTTAATTGTAGCCAGCTTAAGGTTGTGGGCAGATAGAAGGTTAGCCCAAGCACACATCTCTTGAGGCAAAAGGGGCTTAAAATTTCTATTTTTCATGCAGCTGTCAGTAACCATATTGAAATCTCCATCGTCTACATCTAAGTTAGCTAAGCTAGAATTAATTTTATTCCAAATCAAAATCCTATCAGAGGGATTGTGGAGAGAGTAGACATTAACCAAAGCAATCTTACCCGGCCCTATCTTGCCAACCAGGATTTGCCACCTACCATTATTGTCATGAATCATATGATCAACTTGAAGATCGATTCTCTGGTTCCATGCAATTGCTATACCTGCAGAAGAATCATTAGCAGTAATGGACCAATTCTCAAAATTTGGGGGAAGAGCTCTCGATATGATGATCTTATGGTTGGGATCATGAATCTTATGCTCTTGGATGAATAGAATATCAGGGTTAAGGGAAGAAAGGCAGACTTTTAACCGCTCCCTTTTGATGGGATTGTTGATGCCCTGGAGATTCCAGGTGATAAACCTTAAAGATGTATACATTAATAAAATCAAGAATGTTTTTTGTCCATTCTGGACCTGTTGGCATAATTTCTGGGGCTGACCCTAATTGGTCCAGCATAAGATTTTTTCTTACCTCTGCTTCTCTTCTTAGTTATTTGTTTCCAGCTTTCATCATCACAAGAGATTAAGAAATCATCCTCTGAGTTGTAGCTTACTGATTCAACATCAGAAACATCAGAATGATAATCCTCTTTGATTGGGAAAGAGAGGGTCATGATGCCAGTTTTAACTTTAATCTCCATATTGGTATTTCTGACAAAGAGGTTCCAATTATTATCAAAGAAAGGAGAGATTGGCACAGTATAAGGAGAGAAATTCTTTTTTTCCTCTGCAGGTGGCCTGGGGATAATATCATTGGTGGCCAAACTGTTCTGATCAATCAGACTGTCATTATCCTTCTTTTTGGGTCGCCATTCCTGTTTGATAATAAGAGGAGCCTTAAAATTAGGAGGATCATTTTTAGTATTGGGATGAGGCCCCTTTTTCCGGAATGCTAAGGACCGGAATTTTGGAATACATAATATCAAGGTCCATAAATCTGCCTTCTGCCATCTTGATTTTAACTTTCCTCTGCCAATTAGAGTTAATCTTCTTGCAGATGCAGACTGAAGGAAAGTTAGTTTGAGGTATATTAATAGATATGATCTCTCCAAGATTACCCGAGATAGCCTTAAGATGGGACAGAGTCCAAAGAGCCGGAGGCAGGTTGGGTAAAGTTATCCAAGTGGAAGTGGAGATTTGATCAGTGTTACCAGGGATAAAAAGAGGGTTCCAACGCATAATATAGAAATCATTGTTACCAATTTTGCCCAACTTCTTTTTTAGAATGTAAGTAACACTAAAATTATCTCTGCATAAAATCTGGAAAGTTCTGCTGTCAATCTTGAGCAGGGAGAGAATGGGGATCTTTTGCGTTTTGGTTAACCAGAACTTGATTTCTTCAATGGAAGGACAGTTTATGGGGAAATGGATAATCAATCCTTTCTCAGAATACAGACTAATAGCCGAAGAATCTTGGATACCCGAAAGATCTAAATAATCCGAATTATCTTTAGACTTATCAGTGGCGTTATCACAAGAACCTAAATTAAGCAAAGCATTTTTATAAGAAGGAAGAATTTGACCTTTTGCCTTGTCGCTTTTGCCGAGAACAGGAATCCGGTTACTGACATTCTGGTCCCCAACAATTGTACTTGGATTGTTCATGCCAGAATTGTTTAAGCTTTGACAGTTTTTGCAGTCACATTGGCTCGTCTCGAGAGGGTTAAAGTAACCATTCGAATCTCTGATCTTACAGGCTTTTGTGTCTTTCTTGAGCTTGGTTTGGAAAATGCCATATTCCTGAGAAACGTCACCTAAGATCAGGTCCGCTTCTGAGGGGAGTTTGCTGAGGGCCTGCTTCCGGTGGCTCTGCATCCTCCCACCTTCTAATCAATTTGATTGAAGCTTTGGAGTTCCAATTCATGTTTTCTAGGTCAAGGAGAGTGCTCTTAGCAAGATTGAGGAGCTCATTCATGGATTTTTGAAATACATTGTTTTTAAGGCTACAACAGTCTGCTTCAGAGTGGCCTTGCTTCACCATTATTCTCTTACAAAGATTCCTGTCCATATCTTGGAGAAGTTCGAAGAAGTTCCATGCCCAGTCTCGGTCGTTGGCTCTTCCCGCTTCATAATCTTTCTCCAGTGCCTTCATTTTGTCCAGGGTTTCGCAAATAACTCCGTCCCCCAAAACATCCATGCAGACCGCAGCTGCTTTTTGTTGATCCTGTATAATTGCAAAGGTCATGTACATGGTTTTCATCTTGCTCCATCCCTTATCATTTCTGCTATCCAACCAGAAAATCTGTGTCCACTCCTCATCCTCGACGATTTTAAGCCTTTTCTCTCTTTCGATTGGGTTTGTGGGAAGGCCCGAACCATTTCTCACATTTTTTCTTGCCATTCTTAGTTTTCACCTGCAAACCTCCACACTAAAATTTGTAAATCAGCGAAAAACCAAGCAGGTCGGAGGTCGAAGAAGTCCGTCCAGTGAAGAATGGGTTCAATTCCAAACCTTTCAAGAACAGAAATCTGGAAAAGGTTTCGAGAATATCTCCCCAAGGCAAGATAGCCCGAGTTATGAGCTGAAACTCTTAAAGATCCTACTCTGTCAAGGCACAGGATACAAAGGAAATGACTGCCTAAATCTGTCCTGCTAAATCCTATTCTAGACCTCGAATTGTACGTTTGGATGATTAAACTATCTATCTCTGCAACAGTCACGTCATGGTCAGAGGGAATGTTCGGGAACCCCAGACCCTGGAGAATAGCCTCCAAGAAGGCCTCATCCATCAGGTCTGGGTTTCGCACGGAAGCCGAGGCGCAGAAGAGAGCGCCCAACGTTCATTTTCCCCCGTGCTGCAATCCCAACTTATTTCTCATTTTTAAATAAGAACTTAAGTCCGTGGAGCTTCTGACATGTTGCCAATGTTAGGTGGTCAATGTATATGTATATGTATAGGTGGTCTTATTAATATCAATTTGCTTCATTCTTACTTTGTTAATGTACAATGTATATTAGGCGGGGATAAATCTTCAAAAGAAAAGGTGGAACCCTTCATCATTGATGATGATAAGTTGCTTCAAGTAGATATTTGTGGTATGGAGCCAACAGAGAAAACTATTGGTGGTCTTTTTCGTTGCTGGGTTGTGGAAGTTCAACCGTGTGGGCAGAAGAATGACCTAGTATTCTTGTATAAAGGAACACAATTGGAGAAAGCACAAAGAGGTGGTATTGTTCTTGGCATTCATGCCATTAAAAGTGCAAGTTTGGATTTGTTGGTTGAAGATTCCAGGAAAAAGCTAGTTATTTTCAGGGATTTAAATTTTGTTCACTTTGCACTACAACTGATGGAAAGTAGCCAAAAATGGATTAGATCTTTCATGTGCAGGTTTTGGCTGGAAATTAGCTTCGTATAAGAGCTTATTGGAAAGTGGACTAAAAGATACACAAGCACTTGCAGAGGGAATATCTATTGTACGTAGAAATATGTACAACCAAGAGGTCATTGCCTCTACATTTCTTACAAGGTTGAAGAAAACTATCATGAAAGGTAACCTCATAAAGCACTCACAAACAGTGCCTCCAAACCTCTTACAAGATCTACCAAACTCCTTAGTTGATGCAAGAAATGGACAAACTCCTTAGTTGATGCAAGAAATGGATAAGAGGAGGGAGAGTGGGACAATACAAAGGCACTAGTGATAGTGGATACAACAATGGATGCAATTGATGCAACAGAGGGCATCAATGATAATATAGATATGTCTTTAATGGCATATAAATTCTCAGGGGATGATCAGTTAAAACAGGTACAAGAAGCCGATAAAGTACTTCAGAGCTACAAAAACTGGTATCCTTTGGGATTAGATGGAACTATAGATATCCATGTGAATAGATTAAGACTTTGTCAAGGTAAAGCTGCAAAGTACAATCACAGAGGATATCGTAAGCATCACATGGAAGAGATTATGACTTCTATGATGGATTTTCCTTGTCGAAACCCCGCCCCTGCAGATGTTCTCCCGTATGATAGGAATATGGGATTTCCAATAACTTGGAAATCTAAAGAGGACTTGAGTAAGCCAAATGTTCTCTTCTACGTTATAGAAGGACAGCATTCAGCAATGGCTGCCCAAGCATTACTCAAGCTTCCATCTCATATAATCTCCAATGATATGAAAAAACTTTACGAGATGAGGAAATGTAGAGTATTATCAGGGGAAACGAAAAGTAGCACTCTAGCCTTGCTCAGTCATGTCCAGAATAATATTAATGTTGTCTCACATTATGAAAGGTAATCATGCTATTTATTATTTTTTCTATTTCTTGTTGTTTGTTATTTACTAACGATTTACTTCTTGTTTTAATGAAGTCCATATGTTGATCAATTGAAGCATGCTAGAAATCAATGGATTGCTCTTGGTCGCTGTTAGATTTGTGTTAAATCTCATTGGATGTAATATAGGAATTTGAAGAATTCGCAAAATATACCATTATAAATAAATCGGCAAAGAGGAACGAGTCAAATAAACCAAGGCTGGGTGAACACTACGAATTTATTACTCTTTCTGACCAAGCATGGAATAATTGGAATTTAATTTGGGATAGGTGGATGGATATGGATTTAAATGACTGGACAGGTAATCCTCCTGAAAAGCCAAGCCTAACATTCTTCAACATTCCTTTCATGAGGCTGGGTTTGGGTGATGACATGCTTCCACTAACAGAAAAAATATTAAGCGGTGAGGTGGTATTAAAAAAGCCAAAGGAAAGAAAGGATCTGGTTGATGTGGCTGATTGTGCAACTACTTATAAAAGGAAGAGAGCAATGAAAGAAGGCATTGCTCAATATATAAACACAGTAAAAGATTTGAATAGTGATTATGAGGAGCATGCACAGTCTTACAGTATAAGTGATGAGGATCTAAAGACATATATCTCCATGTCATCATGGTATCTTAAAACATTTTTACAGAAGAATACAAAGACAGCTGAGTTGCCAGATACGGTAAAGGATTCGCTCCGAAAGAAGTTGGGAATGCAATCTCGAATGTTCAATCCTGAAGATGTACAATTTTTTGAATTATCTATAGGTTGCAAAGGTATAGGTGGTAAGGATCTTCCGAAAGCACCAATCAGTTTATTTTTTGTCGATTTGCACTCCAGCAAAAGCAAGGAAATGTGGGATGCCAATGACTTTGAGCATTTTTGGCAAAGTTGTTCAGATATGACATTGTTAAACATGTATACTGTATGCATCTTGTCTCCAATGGGTCCTCAATGTTGTGTTGCTATATCATCAGCTCATTCGATTGAAGGTGATAAGCAAATTGTGAATGCAATATACGAACATCAGATATCAAAATCAGATATAGCTTCCAGTGGTATCTCTTATCTTCTTATAGTTATGATTTCAAAACCTGGAGTATGTGGACTGCAATCCAAACAGTGTTACTTGGAAAAGATCCTATGGAAGTGTGTTTCACAATCAACAAGAAAATGGAGCTTGATTGTGGAAAAAAAAAATATTTCTGATGGCCCTTCTTATGCAGATGTGGGTATGAATGGAGGGTCAGTGAACGTAGTGCCTTTGAGGGCTCAAGTGGCAAAATATTTTATAAACTCTTTTTGTGAGAAACAAACTATGGTATGTGAGTGGTACCTTCATGGTACACTGGCCCAAGCAGCTATTTGCTCTGGTTATAAAGCTATCTCTATCGTAGCTGGGGAGTCCGAGAAAGTATTTTGTGATAAGTTTTTATATGATGTTGTAAACTTTATAAAGAAGGGGAGTACCGAAATTGAAGATGAAGATCCTCAAAACACAAATGTTATAGAAAAGCAAGCCATTGAAGATGCTATCCAAGTTAGTGAAGATGCTATCCAAGTTAGTGATACTAATCAAGTTGGCATACCAAAGCCACTTGCTAGCAGTGCAAAAGCAGCAGCAATCTTACTTGCTAGGCAGCAAATACTGTAAGATATGATTTTCTCATTCTCCTTCTTCTTTCATGTTCTCTTGTTCATCTCTTTTACTTTTATCATGTCCTTGAATTGGCATCCTTTTCATGTTATAGTGCTTTGGAAAAGTCAAGTCCGTGAAATTTTACTGATGAATTGTTTTCTTAGGTTTGAGCCAGAAACTGACTGGGATGGCCTTCATCAATCTAGGGTTCTAGAAGATACTCCCATTGAGGAGTTGGACCATCAGGATGGCCTGCAAGAACCTAGAGATTTGCATCAGGTTGAGTTGGATCATGGTGATGGTGATCATGGTGATGGTGATGAGAGGAATGATATAGAGGAGATTGAAAATGATGCAAATAAATCAGACGTAGACGAATATGATAGGCCAGATGGAAGCAACTCAGAGACACAAGAAGAATGTATTATTACTAACCCATGTGTTCATAGGAAACTATTGATATTAAGCCTTAATGGAGTTCTTCTCTATTCGTGCCAGAAAGGACGAGTGCCTATCAACTATGTGATGCCGATCGAGACGAAAACGAGGCACATATTTCTTCGTCCTCGAGTTCTTGATTTGTTTAAAAGTTTTTGATGTGGCTATTTGGTCAGAACAGGATTTGGAAAGTATCAGATCAGCTCTAACTACAGTTCTTCCAGATTCAGTCATAAAATCCTTTGCTTTTATTTGGTCACGGACGGAGTGTGTTGGATCCTCTATTACCCTAAGAAACTATGGAAAGACATCTATATTTATTAAGACCTTAGAAAAGGTTTATGATAAGCGTTTCGGTAAATGTAACTCAGAAAATACATTTATAGTTGATAACTTTGCTTATAAGTGCTACTACAACTTGAATAATTTTTTGTTTGTAGAACCATATTTGGTATCGAATTATGAGACGGATGATTATCTGATGGGTGAGTTGTTGCCAAAGTTACAGATTGTTAGTGCATCAGAAAACCTTCTGAATGCTTTGGCATCTTTTCCAGAAATGAAGGAGATAACTCCCGATGATGCTGATGTGATAGACATTCTGGATAAGAGGTCATTCAATATTTAGATTGTCATTTTGGACCTGGATTTATGTTGTAATAACTTTGCTATAATATTATGGAATTTTTTATGTCCACTTCTAAGTAAAAGTCTATTTCCTTTTCAATTTTTCCAATACCAATTATAACTAGTTAGTATGCTAAACAGTCTAATAAAACAAGATGCTAACGCATCAATGGGTTGCCCTTCCTTCCTTCCTTCCTTCCTTTGCAAGGCCCATTGATGCGTCTACAATTGACCATTGTAATTGACCATTATAATAAGTCCATTGTGTTTACATCCATTCAACGCATATGATGTAAAACATTTAGTGCAATGGCCAATAACACCCCTTGAGGCCAGCAAACATGGGATGGGAAGGAACATTAAAGGACAATGCTTCATGTGTTATCAACAATCTACAACGTGGATTGGAAATACGAAGCAAACTGGTGTAAACTAAAAATGCCTAAGTCCTCGTTTAAGAAAAATTTGTACTTGAAGAGAAGTCATAAACAAGATGAGATGTAGTTTCATCAAATGTAACTAAAAGAGTGTTTATTACGGTTTAGAATATCATCCACTGTCATGTTTGAACCAGTGTGCTTTGACTTTAACATCACAACACAGAAAAAACTCTTTGTCCACAAACACATCCTGTATTTTCTTTGGTTCAAGATGATATTTAAGACGCTCGGTTTATTACATGATGATTGTCCCTAGAATCACTTTTTGTAGTTGTTCTGGTACGGAGTGTCTGTCTGTTGGTATCGCGCATTATAAGAGTGAAGATAAATCTAGAAAAATGGAACAAACTAGTATTGAATTACAATAACAGAAATATACAAAGGAATAAATACATAAAAGTTCAAAAATCAATAAGCCATCAGCACAATGTACAGAATCATAGTTTGGCTATTTCCACTAAGATTTTACCTGTAGCATGTCGTTCAGAACACTTTTCCATGCTTGCTCAAGATCTGCTAAGGTGTACTTGGAATCAACTATCGTTTTCAATTTACCATCTTTGATTAAGTCCATTAGAATTTTAAGATCCTTGCTATTTGGTGACCAGAAATAAGGTAGCAACGTTTGCTTTGCCAAGGTAAGGAACATAAGACCACTCCTCATGATTGCACCTAAAGTAGCAGTAAGATCGACCACTACTGCTCTTCTAGCAAGAACATGCTGAAATGTAGACCAAGGAATCCCTGTTGCGCAGTGAATGACGACATTAAATTTGCAACTCGAAGGGCTCTTTAATGCAATCCCTTCTGGAGTCTTGTAGTCTAGCACTTCATCAGCACCTAGGCTTTTAATTAACTCGACATTCCGTGCCCCACATGTGGCTATTACATGAGCACCAGCAAGTTTTTCTAGCTGCATAGAGTACCATTATAAGTTAGGTATCAAATGTATAAATTTGTAATATTCATGAACATTATAAGACCTAATAATATTTTCAACCACTGGATTTACTCATGGATTCAAATGCATATATAATTTCTATACTCAGATGGAGCTCATGATCAGTGAGGGAATTTGCAATGTTGCATGCCTGTCTTGAGCACTCTGGCCTGTCAAAATTTGCAAATTGAAAATATGCATTGCAAATGCAAAGTCAGGTTATGGAGTTTGCTCGTCACGAGGACATGCACCTACAATTGCACCATTACAATATTTTCTTGTCATTTTTTATGAGATTTATATATGTTTTTTTTTCCTTAATATATATTCTATATTACCTACCTACTTATATAATAAGCAATAATAAAAAAAAAAGAAAAGCCAATAAAATAGGAATTTTAAACACACAAACTTCTACAAAAAATTGTCCTCTTCCTAAATTAAATTTTCATCTCAGGTAAACTCTACATGATTGAAATGTTATTTTTTTTTTTTTTTTTTTTTTTTTTAAAGAAAGTTTAGTTGAAATTAATCAAATAATTACGTTTATATTTTAATTAAAAAAAACCAAAAAAGCCTGAAATATACCAGCCTAAGACCAGATACTCAGACATTTAAGACTCAAGATTCCTTTTGGAATAAAAAGTCTTTAAACTTGCAACCCTAGATAAGCTTAGGTGCCATAACTTATCTAAGCCTTGAGAAGGGTCAAGAAACAATAAATAGACTAAAGATACAATGGAACATTAAAAAATTCAATACTCAAACACATGACCTTATGTAATAAATAGACAGGAGATGAAGAGGAATAAAATGATTAATAATATAGGGACTGACAAAATCCTTCAGATTGTAAGGCTAAAACATAATGTACTACCCATATAACAGCAAATAAAGAAAATAATGAAAATAATGCTTACTCATATAACAGCAAAAAAAGTAAATTATGTGGACAAAATGTACTGAAACATTTAAGATTAACAAGTGTATACTAGTAGGATGAAGTCTGAAATATGCGTTGGACATAAAGTAGTTGCACAAGAGGTGTACAACACATAGTAAAACAGTAACCCACAATATGTAAATATGGTAATCATGGAGTATATGAAACCCATATAAGATTCAAAAAGTATTTAAGCAGCATATATCTTTGAAGCATAAACCCAAAGTGTCTTTTAACTAACAACATAATTGGTCTGCATAATAAAGCCAGAATACATCATAGTTTGGTAGAATATCACCACTTATGTAGAATCAGTAGAATTTGAGCGAATACTATGCTCATAACGAAAACCAAGATACCACATGGAGGGTTCAGTCCAGGTTACACACCACAAGAAATTAGACAAGCATTAGAATGGTTGCCAATAACCCAATAACCGCAATTAAGCAATGGACAAAACCGGCTTATCGCCTTTCACCACAATAACTTAGTTAACAAACACAAATATGTTAACTCAGCCGATAAAAAGTGTATCCTATTCAAGTATAAAACACTATGCAGGGATCAGACCTGCAGGGATCAGACCATAGTGCAGAAATGACAACAAACATTAAAGAGAACCATAAAATACGTTACCATAGGTGAGATAATAATCTTAGACTAAACCAAAGAATATAGATACCAAATATTACAGGCTAGATCATCTATGGCTTAATAAGATAATGATGTAGTCTTAACAAACCACCTGGAATGAAAGCCATATTACAAATTCATTCAATAACTAAGCTTAAAAAATCGGGTGTTCAGATGTGTAGCCAAAGTTCTAAGTATACCAGAGATACAAACAAGGGAAATTACAATGTGAGACAGCATGAACATAAGATTAGGAGAAACAACAAGTTAAAATTTAAAGATCCAGAACCTGTAGTAAGGAGTCTTATAAAGCCAGGGTATAAAACAAGAGCAACGAAAAGAAAGGGCTCAAAGACCTGAATAGAAGCTTTGGTGGGTTCAGAGTCTTCAGCAACATGAATAAGAGAATCCGCAGCAGCGATTTGCTCATCCGAACCAATGATAATGGGCGAATTAGAAAGAGGATTTTTATCAGCAAATTCATGAAAATTACGGACGTAACTGCTCCCTCCATCTAGATTGGGCGAATTCACAGTCACGGGGCTTGGTCATAGCCTTTGTGGGCTTATGATAATCAAACAGGCCCTTCCTTTTTTCTGCCAATCTTTTTTCCACCTGTAGCTTAAGTATAGTGGCTTTGTTTAAGCCTCCCTTTTTTCCTTCCCATACACCAGTAATAGCAAATAGATAGAGCAGCGGCACTAAGGAGAAGCGAGGAAAACTCTGACCATACTAACCTGTTTAAATACATCAGTAGGAAGTCGGCAAGGCTACTGCCAGAGGAAATCCGTCCATTGATCTCAAAACCGTGAATATGCCAGATTAGGTATGCCCGAAGAGTCATTGGTTAGCTCAGAATATCAAGTGCCGGAAAATGTTTCAGAGAAACCCTAAAGAGGCCAAAAGCTACGAACAATTCATTGTAGGAATTCCAAACAAAGGTAGGAAATGGAAAAATGAAAAATTAATAGACCTATGTGTTTAACAAAAGATAGCCAAGATAACATCATCAATACATCATGGGGCAATAACTATGTATTTCTTGAACTTATATTTCAAGAAAAAAGGTCCAAACAACTGGATTTTTAGCAGAATGTCATTATACAAATACCAAGAAATGGAGAAATGACGACCCACAAAATGTTTACCCTATGGGGCAAGCAACAAAACTTTTTGAAAACTCATTTCAAAAGAGTGAGCCAAACTAGAGGAATTTTAGCAGAACTGTCAGACTAGACAACCAAGGAAATACATAAAGAGTCACTGATATAAAGAAAAATCACGGTCAATTAGGAAAATAAGGACTTCCCAAACAATTGGAAATATCGTTAAAACTGAGCAATGAAGATTTAGAGTATGTTTACCCTATGGGGCAGGCAACCAAACATATTGCACACTTATTTTTAAGAGAGTGAAACAAATAGATTACTAGCAGAAATGCCAACCTAGAATATCCAGAGAATACATAAAAAAACCCTTCCTCCTACCTCAGATTGGGAGGTCCCTAAACTAGATATGATCAAAATAAAGTTGCAACAGGGAGAGTAGGGCCCTGTTGCAACACAGGGACCCTACCCAACCCATAACAGAAATAATCATGAAAGTAGATAAAAGTAAATACTTACAGAATTCTTTTCAGAACTCTAGAAAGGTCGTCAATGTCATACGGAAGTCCTGGGAAATTGTTAACTTTGAGCGTTCTAAGGACAATTCTGATGATGTCCTTCTTTAAGAAACCATTATCCCAAAAGGTATGCATTAGCTCATAGATATCTTCAGCAGCAGCCACGCAGTTCGAGTGGGCATATACAAAAGGAAAAATTTGAGAGATAATGACCTTACAAGCCTGGCCGTAAGGTCTACAACCCCATGCTTTGATGAATCTGTTAACCTTAAACTGAAGTTTCTTTCTCTTGTCATATCTGGAGTACTGATATGTCCCAATAATAGGGTCCAAAACTTGTATCGATATATTTAGGAAATTTATCTTAAATCCCAACTTGGAGTCCTGCCTATATTCTGTTTCATCCTTAACTCCCAAGAGGCTCATATTGTAGACTGTACAATCAGATTCACTTGAGAAGAACTCAGACAAATTTCCACCATTAATGACACTCAAATCATCAATATATCTAGAGGAGAACTGGAATCTAGCAATATCATTAAATCTTCTCATTATAGCCAACCTAGAAATAAATCTAAGCTCAAACCATGCCAAATAAAGGTTGCACCAAGCAGGACTGCTTGAAAACCCCATTGGAATACCTTTTCTTTGCCTCCAAATTTGAGATCCCATCTGGAGGTAGCAGTGGCTCAAAAGCCATGTATTGATCTTGCAAAAAACCTGTTTTGTGAAAACAAACTCATTATGGTTGACATCATTAACTTTTTTCCATTTCACCCTGAAGGAGCCCGCTAAGTTCTTGATAACAAGTTGAGCTAGAGGCAGCTTGTGAGACATAAAATCCCATACAAGAAATGCAACATCACTAATAACCTCAATGATACCATCTTGCCCTTCCAGAGGTATGTTTTCATAACATTTTGTAATGTCAATAGAGAAAACATTGAATATTTTGGGAGGAAGGTTGCGAACAAAATCAAATGAAGAGTTTATAAGCCAGCAAGGGTTGACCTTGTTTCTCATCCATAACCTAATTTCAGATGTATTCCAATGGCATACTTCAGGCCATAACTCCACAAAATTGCTCAAAACAGCAGTCAACAAGTCTGAAATTTCAGTAAAGATGGTATTATGAGCATTTGAAAGCCACCTATACTCACCTTTGTGGGCTTTAAATATCCCCATCAAATAGGGTAATCTGTTACTGGATGGATTCTGTAGCCCAAGGTTACTTGTGATACCATTGATGCATTCAAACTTTATTTCGTCTGCGCCTTTGGGAATCCTTTCAAAGTCAGAGCTGCTCAGCCTAATCATGGCCATATCTCTAATATGTTTTTGGCAAATGAAGGACGGGTTATTCCCAGCTTTGTCAACCTCAGATATGTACAAGTTTTTTTGTAACCATAAAATATTTTTTCTAACAGTGCCATCATCCCATAGGAACCTTTTAGGTTCAGACCTTGATCTGAACTCAGCAATCCTTATTTTAGCTAAGGCTATCAATTTGTTTTTCAACTCCTGAACTTGAAGGTCAGAAAAATGAAGCATGCTAAAATGATGAATGGAGAAAAATTGATCCACAGTGGCACTGAAGTCATTCAAAAATTTATCAGTAGAGAAACCCCCATCAGGGATATGGTTAAGCCCATATGATAAGGCCATTCTGAGTTTTGGACAATGAATAATCTCAAGGTCCATGGTGCGAACATGCCCAATAGAAGGATCAATAAACCTGGCAAGGCTCGGGTTATTGCAAGGGCATTTCTTAGGAAACCCATCGGCAAACACTTCATAGGGTTTGTAAAGTTTATCTCTTAGCTGATTCTGGTACCTCCATCCAAATAGAGTATTATCTAAAAGTTCACCAGCTAGATTTGGAATATTTTCTGATAGAACATCTTTGAAAACATTTCTTATGCTGAATTTTTCCAGGGATTTGGAAAAAAAGGTACTGTGGACCACTTTAGTCCTGGTTTTACTCTTTTCAGTAATAAGGTGTCTTCTTCTATTGCAGTCTTTCACTATGGATCTTGAGCTAAGGATAACCTAAAAAAAGTATACTGAATTTCAGTGACAAGAAAAATAAACCAAAGAATATATATAAGCTTGAAGGTTAAGGGGAAAATAACTACGCCCCAAATATGTAAAGAAGGTTGGTTGCCTGCAACTGGGTAAATTACAGGCAACCGAAAAGGTATGAAAGTTTTTTTTGAAAGATCATCACTCCAAGGGAAAACTCCATTCAAAAAACCCTTGGAGGATGTAAAAAATTCAAACAGTAACATAGAACAGTCACATAGAACAAATAGGTAGAACAACTTAAAGTATATACCAAGATGTAAAACATAGTATATTTAAATGAAATAAAAAAGGAACCAACCTGGTAATATCGATATAGTCCAGCTTCATTGGATCACCCATATCCAGGACAAGGTCCTTGTTTCCACCCTTAGTCACAGAGTAATCATCAGTATCAGGTAATTTCTTAGTTTGCTTGCTATTCTTGTTCCCCGTAGTATTGTTGCAGTCCAAGAGTCGAGGATCCATTGTGACTCTCGGAGGACGCGTAGGAGAAAAAATACTTGAGGACATACTGCTGTTAGAGTCAGCCTTCTTTTGGACAGGAGTAGTCTTCTTTCTTGAAGCTTGGTCCATCCTGAAGGAAATAGGCCTCAAGGTCTTTTCAGCAATATCAGCTAGTTTTGTGCTTCCAAATGCAGCTTTCAGATCACAATTAGGTGATTCAGCATATAGTAGAGTCATGCTGATAAAAACCCTCCTAACCTCCAAATAGGATAAGTAAGCTAAAACAGCAGGCTTGAGCACATTGTGCAGTAACTTAGTGAGGCCCACCATTTTGGCCATAGGGGAAGAATCCGGAAAAACAATATCCAGGTTATTCAGAATAAACCACACAGCCTGGTCAATCCACACAATACCACTTCTGCATTCTGTTTTATCTACCTTTTTGGTATCCTTCTCACAAGCACAAGTAAGGAAAGGGCAGTGAGTCCTCCAGATTTTTTTGAAAAAGAACCCGTCTCTCTTAATGTTGCCCTTTTGGCTAACATTTAGAGGTGTATTATATAGGCAAGGTTGCCCAAAGAAATCTGATTTAAAAGGTAAAGACACTTCCTTCTTAGTGAAGAACTTTTCAAGTTTAGTTGCCTTGGCATTGGCATTTCGATTTAGGTCATCAATGATACCCGGTGAGAGCTTTCCAAGTGTCTACATTGATAGGGGCAATGGCACCAAAGTTTTGACTTTTCCAAATGGCATGGTTCCAGGCAGCACCATAGCATTCAACACTCTGTTCTGGTATAATGGGAAACTTAGAGGAATTTTGCAGAGTTAGAGTAGGTACAGACTCATCACTGTCAGTTTCATCGTCACACTTATCATCAAGTTCCTCATCCAGTAAATCTTCCTCAGAGAACAAACAATTCTTCACACCATCAGAACTTGATTCAGTCATACCATCAACAAGGAGGGAAGGTTTCATGTCGTGGACATTTTCTAAATGAGAAAGGCCAACAAGAAATTTCTTTCCTAGATCATCCTCCATACACGTTCTAGCAAACAAGACTTCTTCCATCTCAGAATAGATTTTAGAGATTAAAACTTTGCAAGCTTCAAGTTTAAAATTTGCTATCTTCATCTTTTGAAAAGTGGCAAACCAACCATTAAATCCGAAATAACTTACGGGGGATTTCTCCTTGTCAACCAGGGCCTTTTCCTTGAAAATAATGAATTCATGTACTCCCTTGTTCCTAATACACGCAATCAAGGTCTGAACAGCAAGATTCGGGCTCGAAATGTTGCACTGATCATAGTTTAAAGCCAGAAGCTCCTTTATCCAAATATTGTTTAGATCAGCATTACTATTACCAGGTTGTGCGATCTGTATGTCAAATAGTAAAAATATGAGTATCAGAAAAGAAAAAGAAAAAGAATAAGCACCATAACCCAACCCAAGGTTCCAAGTTAAACTTGGAAGCTGAGATAACATTAAAAAACCAAAAAAGCCTGAAATATACCAGCCTAAGACCAGATACTCAGACATTTAAGACTCAAGATTCCTTTTGGAATAAAAAGTCTTTAAACTTGCAACCCTAGATAAGCTTAGGTGCCATAACTTATCTAAGCCTTGAGAAGGGTCAAGAAACAATAAATAGACTAAAGATACAATGGAACATTAAAAAATTCAATACTCAAACACATGACCTTATGTAATAAATAGACAGGAGATGAAGAGAAATAAAATGATTAATAATATAGGGACTGACAAAATCCTTCAGATTGTAAGGCTAAAACATAATGTACTACCCATATAACAGCAAATAAAGAAAATAATGAAAATAATGCTTACTCATATAACAGCAAAAAAAGTAAATTATGTGGACAAAATGTACTGAAACATTTAAGATTAACAAGTGTATACTAGTAGGATGAAGTCTGAAATATGCGTTGGACATAAAGTAGTTGCACAAGAGGTGTACAACACATAGTAAAACAGTAACCCACAATATGTAAATATGGTAATCATGGAGTATATGAAACCCATATAAGATTCAAAAAGTATTTAAGCAGCATATATCTTTGAAGCATAAACCCAAAGTGTCTTTTAACTAACCACATAATTGGTCTGCAAAATAAAGCCAGAATACATCATAGTTTGGTAGAATATCACCACTTATGTAGAATCAGTAGAATTTGAGCAGTCACTATGCTCATAACGAAACCAAGATACCACATGGAGGGTTCAGTCCGGTTACCTGCACCACAAGAAATTAGACAAGCATTAGAATGGTTGCCAATAACCGGGTAACAGGTAAGCAATGGACAAAACCGGCTTATCGCCTTTCACCACAATAACTTAGTTAACAAACACAAATATGTTAACTCAGCCGATAAAAAGTGTATCCTATTCAAGTATAAAACACTATGCAGGGATCAGACCTGCAGGGATCAGACCATAGTGCAGAAATGACAACAAACATTAAAGAGAACCATAAAATACGTTACCATAGGTGAGATAATAATCTTAGACTAAACCAAAGAATATAGATACCAAATATTACAGGCTAGATCATCTATGGCTTAATAAGATAATGATGTAGTCTTAACAAACCACCTGGAATGAAAGCCATATTACAAATTCATTCAATAACTAAGCTTAAAAAATCGGGTGTTCAGATGTGTAGCCAAAGTTCTAAGTATACCAGAGACAACAAACAAGGGAAATTACAATGTGAGACAGCATGAACATAAGATTAGGAGAAACAACAAGTTAAAATTTAAAGATCCAGAACCTGTAGTAAGGAGTCTTATAAAGCCAGGGTATAAAACAAGAGCAACGAAAAGAAAGGGCTCAAAGACCTGAATAGAAGCTTTGGTGGGTTCAGAGTCTTCAGCAACATGAATAAGAGAATCCACAGCAGCGATTTGCTCATCCGAACCAATGATAATGGGCGAATTAGAAAGAGGATTTTTATCAGCAAATTCATGAAAATTCTGGACAGAACTGCTCCCTCCATCTAGATTGGGCGAATTCCTGGTCACAGGCTTGGTCATAGCCTTTGTGGGCTTATGATAATCAAACATGCCCTTCCTTTTTTCTGCCAATCTTTTTTCCATCTGTAGCTTAAGTATAGTGGCTTTGTTTAAGCCTCCCTTTTTCCTTCCCATACACCAGTAATAGCAAATAGATAGAGCAGCGGCACTAAGGAGAAGCGAGGAAAACTCTGACCATACTAACCTGTTTAAATACATCAGTAGGAAGTCGGCAAGGCTACTGCCAGAGGAAATCCGTCCATTGATCTCAGAACCGTGAATATGCCAGATTAGGTATGCCCGAAGAGTCATTGGTTAGCTCAGAATATCAAGTGCCGGAAAATGTTTCAGAGAAACCCTAAAGAGGCCAAAAGCTATGAACAATTCATTGTAGGAATTCCAAACAAAGGTAGGAAATGGAAAAATGAAAAATTAATAGACCTATGTGTTTAACAAAAGATAGCCAAGATAACATCATCAATACATCATGGGGCAATAACTATGTATTTCTTGAACTTATATTTCAAGAAAAAAGGTCCAAACAACTGGATTTTTAGCAGAATGTCATCATACAAATACCAAGAAATGGAGAAATGACGACCCACAAAATGTTTACCCTATGGGGCAAGCAACAAAACTTTTTGAAAACTCATTTCAAAAGAGTGAGCCAAACTAGAGGAATTTTAGCAGAACTGTCAGACTAGACAACCAAGGAAATACATAAAGAGTCACTGATATAAAGAAAAATCACGGTCAATTAGGAAAATAAGGACTTCCCAAACAATTGGAAATATCGTTAAAACTGAGCAATGAAGATTTAGAGTATGTTTACCCTATGGGGCAGGCAACCAAACATATTGCACACTTATTTTTAAGAGAGTGAAACAAATAGATTACTAGCGAAAATGCCAACCTAGAATATCCGGAGAATACATAAAAAACCCTTCCTCCTACCTCAGTTGGGAGGTCCCTAAACTAGATATGATCAAAATAAAGTTGCAACAGGGAGAGTAGGGCCCTGTTGCAACACAGGGACCCTACCCAACCCATAACAGAAATAATCATGAAAGTAGATAAAAGTAAATACTTACAGAATTCTTTTCAGGACTCTAGAAAGGTCGTCAATGTCATACGGAAGTCCTGGGAAATTGTTAACTTTGAGCGTTCTAAGGACAATTCTGATGATGTCCTTCTTTAAGAAACCATTATCCCAAAAGGTATGCATTAGCTCATAGATATCTTCAGCAGCAGACCACGCCTTGCTTCGAGTGGGCATATACAAAAGGAAAAATTTGAGAGATAATGACCTTACAAGCTGGCCGTGGGTCTACAACCCCATGCTTTGATGAATCTGTTAACCTTAAACTGAAGTTTCTTTCTCTTGTCATATCTGGAGTACTGATATGTCCCAATAATAGGGTCCAAAACTTGTATCGATATATTTAGGAAATTTATCTTAAATCCCAACTTGGAGTCCTGCCTGTATTCTGTTTCATCCTTAACTCCCAAGAGGCTCATATCGTAGACTGTACAATCAGATTCACTTGAGAATAGAATAGAATAGAACTCAGACAAATTTCCACCATTAATGACACTCAAATCATCAATATATCTAGAGGAGAACTGGAATCTAGCAATATCATTAAATCTTCTCATTATAGCCAACCTAGAAATAAATCTAAGCTCAAACCATGCCAAATAAAGGTTGCACCAAGCAGGACTGCTTGAAAACCCCATTGGAATACCTTTTCTTTGCCTCCAAATTTGAGATCCCATCTGGACGTTTATATTTTAATTAAAAAAAATGAATAATTTTTTTTTAATTAGTTTTCAATATATGTTTATTTCATCAATAATAAACTATTTAATATTTGTCATTAAACATGAACTTTATCTTTTAAATCTAACACTTTTTTAAAGTATTTTTGAAGTGCCAAGAGTTTGTAAATTGTGAAATTCTCATATAATTTTAAGTCAATCACTTATCAAACTATTATATTTCATTTACAAATTATCTTGATTGCCAAATTTAAAATTATTATAAAATCACTAAAAATTTATATTCTTGAAATGTCTAATTCTAAATAGATTCACGTGAAAGTTAGTTTAGAAAGCAATTTTATGTTTCTATAACAATTATACTTTAAATTTAAAGATAAAGTTATGTAATTGAAACTTGTAAAAATTAAAAGAATCACGCAGAATTAAACATGACATATAATCTTAAAATGATATCCTTGTCTATTATATCTGAATAAGTTCAGGTTTTATTGAATATGCCATACCTCTTACTTTTGATAGAAACATAATCTGTTGAACTTTTGGCTATTTTGATTATATTATCTAATGGATCACTAAAAGTTTATTGTGTTTTATTGAAACATCATCTTTTGTTGGATTATATAATAGTTTGCTTATTTTTGTTTAAAATTTTCATTCTTGATTTTTACTTGTTACATGAAAAGTTCAATTTTTAGATTTTTTTTCCACATGAAAAACAGAAAATTTTATTGCCTGTCCTCTGAAATATAGGGAGTGCCTTGCAAATTCCCTCACTGGCCCGGACCTGCTGCTAAACGGCCTGCCAAGAGCCCTGATGTTGTGTTTCGCCTCCTTGTACCTGCAGGCAAGATCGGGAAAGTAATTGGAAAGCAGGGAAATCAGATCAAGCTACTCCGCGAGGAGACTACGGCATTCAGTGAGGGAATTTGCAACGTTGCATGCCTGTCTTGAGCACTCTGGCCTGTCAAAATTTGCAAAGTGAAAATATGCATTGCAAATGCAAAGTCAGGTTATGGAGTTTGCTCGTCACGAGGACATGCACCTACAATTAGTGCCTATCATATGAAAGGCACCATTACAATATTTTTTTGTTATTTTTTATGAGATTTATATATATATTTTTTTCCTAAAAATCTCTTCTTCTTCTTAATCTCTTCTTCTTAATATATATTCTATATTACCTACCTACTTATATAATAACCAATAATAAAAGAAAAAAAAAGCAATAAAATAAGAATTTTAAACACACAAACTTCTACAAAAAATTGTCCTCTTCCTAAATTAAATTTTCATCTCAGGTTAACTCTACATGATTGAAATGTTATTTTTATTTTTTTTAATTTTTAAAGAAAGTTTAGTTGAAATTAATCAAATAATTACGTTTATATTTTAATTAAAAAATGAATAATTTTTTTAATTAGTTTTCAATATATGTTTATTTCATCAATAATAAACTATTTAATATTTGTCATTAAACATGAACTTTATCTTTTAAATCTAACACTTTTTTAAAGTATTTTTGAAGTGCCAAGAGTTTGTAAATTGTGAAATTCTCATATAATTTTAAGTCAATCACTTATCAAACTATTATATTTCATTTACAAATTATCCTGATTGCCAAATTTAAAATTATTGTAAAATCACTAAAAATTTATATTCTTGAAATGTCTAATTCTAAATAGATTCACGTGAAAGTTAGTTTAGAAAGCAATTTTATGTTTCTATAACAATTATACTTTAAATTTAAAGATAAAGTTATGTAATTGAAACTTGTAAAAATTAAAAGAATCACGAAGAATTAAACATGACATATAACCTTAAAATGATATCCCTGTCTATTATATCTGAATAAGTTCAGGTTTTATTGAATATGCCATACCTCTTACTTTTGATAGAAACATAATCTGTTGAACTTTTGGCTATTTTGATTATATTATCTAATGGATCACTAAAAGTTTATTGTGTTTTATTGAAATATCATCTTTTGTTGGATTATACAATAGTTTGCTTATTTTTGTTTAAAATTTTCATTCTTGATTTTTACTTGTCACATGAAAAGTTCAATTTTTAGATTTTTTTTTCCACATGAAAAGCAGAAAATTTTATTGCTTGTCCTCTGAAATATAGGGAGTGCCTTGCAAATTCCCTCACTGCTCATGATGGAGCTTCTACAAGGTACGGAATAAAAGGAATGTTGCAACAAATCTACTTTGTTTACCAACTTTGCTCCAAGCTGTGGACGTTAACAAAGCAGTAGTAGCTTGCCGTATGTACTGTATTTCTGATACACCTGTAGAATGATTTCACCACAGACAGTTAACAAATTGATCTACTCCGAGCTAATATGTGTCTCCTAAAATGCATACCGTCCGCTTTATTATTAACACTATCACATTGACAAATAGCTTAAGCATGCTTGCTGTGTTCACTATGAGGCAAAACTCTAAAAAGAAGAAATTTACCTTAAATGTTCTAGGAAGGATGATAGGATTCTGATTCCCACATATATTCCCTGAGATCTGCTTCTATTAAAGGCAGGTACCTACATGCAGAAAACTCACAATGAGAACCAAAGCTATCCTTTTTCCTGCACGATGGCAAGAATGTGACTAGCAGCGCACAACATCACATACGGCATCTTCCTGCACCTCCTGCATTGCATCACATAGTTTTCTTTTAAACAATGAATGCTTTTGAATAATGTGCCATAGAGATTTATTCCCTTAACTTATAATTAAAGATGGAAATGAGAAAGCAAAAGGAGACCCTGTTACAGTACAAACAATGACCTTGCATAGCAGGCTATGTGCAGGGCCAACCCTTAAGGTCCAAAAATGTAGCATCATCATTTTCCAATCTGCACCGACATGCTTTTTAAGCATTCATCAATGAATCAATCTTAGGCAAATACTGACATACACCTATGACTACTTGCATGATGCAGTCCAGAGACGTAGAATCAAACCTATGCTGCCTTTCCTTTGCATGTAGCTATACAAAAAAAATCTATGTTCTGTACCAACTTGCAAAAAAGTGCCCAGCACTCACATGGAGTTTCCTTCCACAACCTCCACAGTTCTCAGTGAAGGCATTGATATGATTTATGGGTTCTTAAGAAGTTATCCACTTGGTACAACAGTTTTACAGATTCAATAGAAGAAAATGATCTTATAACAGTTCGACTAGCGAACAAAAGTACATGGATTCCACATCCAAGCTTTGGAGCATTACATAACCACCCAACCGGGTCCGAGAATTAAGGCAACTTCCAAGGGCAATAGGCGAAAAGAATTGATCAAGGCTTATCTCCCTTAAGCACAAGACCTTAGAATCTGCAACGGCATAAAGGCTTGAAAGCTTAGACAAGGAAAGTCTTCAAGGATTAGAGTTTCATTCACTCTCGAGCTGCACAAGGGAAGGTAAGACCTCAAAATCAGACTCCAAACCGTGTCAAATCCTGCAATCCGGTTTAGGAAGGCTGCGACCGAAATCGGGTTCGCGGAAGCGGCCGGATTCGATGAGGGGGTTTCGGCCATTGGCCGCTTGACGTCCCGAGTTCTTCACCTTGTTTTCTATAACTGGCCGATTCACTAGTGGCGAATTTGCTTTGCGAAAACCCTTCTCCCTTCCGGTCCGGTGGCGTCCCGCTTCTCCTCCAACAGCTTCGACTGTTCCTTTGTTAAAAGCCACATCCCGTTCTAATCGGTAGCGCCCTTTTGTGCGTAATTGTTGCCACGAACCTTTTTTTTCTTAAAATATCTTCCACCTTTTGCAAATATAGTTGCATGAAGATTATTTGCCCTATTCCTTTGCTTATAGTGTTTGATGGTATTATCTTGCTCTTTTTGCCAATTCTTGATATCCCTATGCCCCATTGCCTTAATCTTTTTCGGACCACTCCCCCTAGCATGCTCCATATCAATTCCATCCCTTCTTGAAAAAGATCGTCCGCGATCTTTCAAATGTACTTGAGATAGGTCCATCCCTTCTCAAGATGATTACGTCCAAGTCAAATTGCGTCGAAGGGTTCCGTAATCCTGCAAACTTAAGAAATAGTTATGGATATCCGCGTACTTCCGCAGTGCGATATATCCTTGTACCTCCGCGGTACTATTTGATTGTATTTCCATAATATAGTATCTCCACGATACCCAATCATTGTATCTCCACGATACTAATGTAAATTTTGGCAGGCCTATTGCTACAACTACAATTTCCATTCTTCAAAATTTACATTTAATGCACCATACGTACGTAATAATTTAATTTTCATTCCACACGAAATTCAACATACAAATCAAACCTTGCAAATCAAATCTTGCAAATCTTACCCTAAAGGTATAAATTTTATCTATGTTTACCCCATAGTTCCCATTTGGAGCCATTTCCGTTCTTTGGCATTAGCCTTTGCTCGTTCCTCATCTTGGAAGCTTACACCTTTCTTCCGCTCATCAGCAGCTTTAGAGGTCTCAGGTATATCCTCCAGTTTTGGACCTTCAATAGCATGCATTTGTGCGCCCCTTTGAGATTTAGGTGTCTCAACCTTTGTGATCCCCCCTTCTCCAAACGGACAATCCCTTAGGTAATGTTTTCCTCCGCATCTATAACAACCTCCTTTTGGTTCCCTAGTTTCCTTCCTCGGTCTACCTTGACTTCCCTCTTCCGCTTCTTTTTGAGCCATTCACCGTTGCCGTTGTTTTTCTTCTTCTTGAAGCTTACTGGAAGATTCCTTACTTCCATTCTTCTCTTTGCTACTCTTTTTACCCTCCCTCGATCATCACGAAGTGTCTTCATCCCGGAAATCAAATTTCCTAGTTTTGGGATCTATTTTCCGTTCCACTTCGCGGATGCTAGTTTTATGGCTTCATTTAAGTCTTTAGGGATGAAATATCTCCATCTCCATTATAGATATCATCCCTACATCCCGTGACATATTTTCTCGAGCTCCTTCCCATCCAGTTCCTTATTAGTGCCGCTAAATGAGTGAATTTGGAAGTGTAGAACTGAATACTCTCGATTTCCCCATTTTGGGCGATCCCATTCCCTCACAGCGACTCCTTTGTGATAATTTGAGGGTAAATAATGAGCTTCAAATGCCGTTTTGAAACTTTCCCAATCATTGATCTTGGGATCACATTCTCGTCTGCCTTGCCACCATGCTTGAGCTTGATCTTTTAAGTAAGTATCCATGGCTTGCAATCTTTCCACATCATTGCACGCACCGCGTTCAAAAACTTTTCCCACTGGCTAATAAAGCTGACAACCTTAATAGGCTTTGTCTTTCCCCCTTTGAAAGACGGCATGTCTGCTTTCTCTAACCACTTTCTCAGCTTAGGTGGTGGTGGAGGAGTTACTGGAGGAGGACCATTGGGCAAAGGAGGTGGTTGCGAAGGTTGCAGATAAATATCTGGAAGGAAGCGATACTGAATAGACAGCAATTCCACTTGCCTGTCATACTCTTGCTGACTGCTAGGCATAGGCAAAGCTAACTGGGATGCAATGTAGCTGGCATTGGACAAAGCTTGCTGGTATTGTGCTTCAGTAACATTGAAGCGTTGGGCCATTGATCAGGTATGAGGATCGGCTCGCTCTGATACCACTTGATATGATTTATGGGTTCTTAAGAAGTTATCCACTTGGTACAACAGTTTTACAGATTCAATAGAAGAAAATGATCTTATAACAGTTTGACTAGCGAACAAAAGTACATGGATTCCACATCCAAGCTTTGGAGCATTACATAACCACCCAACCGGGTCCGAGAATTAAGGCAACTTCCAAGGGCAATAGGCGAAAAGAATTGATCAAGGCTTATCTCCCTTAAGCACAAGACCTTAGAATCTGCAACGGCATAAAGGCTTGAAAGCTTAGACAAGGAAAGTCTTCAAGGATTAGAGTTTCATTCACTCTCGAGCTGCACAAGGAAGGTAAGACCTCAAAATCTGTACTCCAAACCGTGTCAAATCCTGCAGTCGGTTTAGGAAGGCTGCGACCAGAATCAGGGTTGAAGCGGGATTGCGCATGGGGTTTTTCATTTGGCCGTTGGCGTCAGGTTCTTCACCTTGTTTCTATAAGCGGCCGATTCACTAGTGGCTAATTTTGCTTGCGAAAACCTTCTCCCCTTCCGGTTACTGTGGCGTCCGCTTCTCCTCCAAACATTTCGACTGTTCCTTTGTTAAAAAGCCACATCCCCGTTCTAATCACAGTAACGCCCTTTTTGTGCGAGGAATTGTTGCCTGAACCTTTCTTTTCTTAAAATATCTTCCACCTTTTGCAAATATAGTTGCATGAAGATTATTTGCCCTATTCCTTTGCTTATAGTGTTTGATGGTATTATCTTGCTCTTTTTGCCAATTCTTGATATCCCTATGCCCCATTGCCTTAATCTTTTTCGGACCACTCCCCCTAGCATGCTCCATATCAGGCATCTTTTGGAATACTTGCAAAGTCTCATAGCCAGAAACAATGGCAATAATAATATGGTAAAGAGAAACTTTGATTTACAATAGCATTTAATATTTGCAGAGAAATAATTCAGTCAGTAGGAGCCCCTTCTAGAGGTTGCCTAGTTCCAACCTATGCACAATCTTCAATAAGAGACATCAGGAGCTAATGCTTTCAATAATCTTGCCATTTGATCTTCTCTCGACACTCTGCCTTCAACCTTGCTATTCCAACACTTTCGGTCACATCAAACACTTCTTTGCTTCAATGCCAACTCCGACTCTTTCCCTTGGCGCCAAATGCTTCCACTAAGGTATCCCAAATATTTGGAGCCTTTTTGTCCACAAGGTGAGCGTAATATACGCCAAACCAATGCGTGGTTATGGCTTTTCTATCTCGATCTCCCACTCTTGAAGTTTAGAGGCATCTACCGGTTTTTGCTTCTAGGCCATCAACTATGCTACAAGTTCCGTCTCTCATTAAAATTAATTGAAGCTTTTGGGCCCGGTACCAACAACCTAAAACCCGAAATTGTTGGACCAAATGGACCGGGCATGGAAATCACGAGAGAACACCAAACAGGACCGAACCCACGATGAACCCGGGAAGGTCGTTAGAAAATATGGCCCGAAAAAGAGAACCCATAAGGTAGAAAATGCCAAATAAAACACATACTTACAAAATTTGATTAGCCATGGAAAGCTTTGTTCCGAGGCCTCCACCAAGCATGACCATGGCGATTGCAAGCCGATTAAGCGATCGGCCATGTCCCTCGCAAGAAACCTAGCAAAGCAGTCAACAGAGACTAAAACCCTTTATTAAAACGACCCTCCCTTGCTCGAAATAAACCGATCCCTCCCGGCCACCGTTCATGCCCGGGCTGTGTTCTTATTCATCAGATTGGAGCTGCCAGTTACCCGGTCCAGAACATCCTTGATCCACAACGCAACTGACCGTGCATTTACAGGGAACAAAGGGTTTTAGCAGTCATCAACATATACTGAGTATATTCCAGCATATACTCAGTATATCCCACAAACCCACATAAACGAGGATTTGCCTCCCTAGGGGCAACCCAAAAATCGTAGTAATGATCTTTCTTTCATATGGCACATAAATAACAATGCAAAGCTTAGTCCGCTAAACTCTAATGGCACATAAAGTGAAGCTTAGTCCGCTAAACTACGCTAAACTCCAATGGCACACAAAACAAATAATGCTAAACTTAGTCCGCTAAATTAAAAAATAGGAAGTGGTTTTTTCTCAATTTAATTACATAGGTCTTGAAAGTGGTCCACCTTTCTATAGTCTTATCCTTACCATATTTCTTGATAATTAGCAATGACTGCTTTCTTCAATTCTTGATATGTAATGGTATCTGGCTGGATTTATTCCACCACTGAATCTTGCAAATAACTTCGAAGCCATAGCAAATAATCATCAGCCGGTAACTTACATTATTAGCAGCACCTCTCAAACTTCGCAATATGCTTCAAAGGATCCTGATCTACTAGATCATCAAACTTTGGAATCCCTATTGTTTGAAAATTCCACACCATCAGTGGTAATGTAGCCATCTCTGTCTCTTTTTGAGGTTCTTGAAATTGAAAAAATGAAATCGAATTTCCCTTCAATTTGAAAAACAAAATTGGATTACCTTCTAGATCGGTAAATAGAATCAAAACCTCCTGAATCTGAGAATTAGACCCTAGATAGACTCCCAAATCTGAAAACAAAATTGAATCTTGATGCATTTGAGCCAAAATACTGAGTCACCGGATCCCTTCTTGTCACGATGGAGCTTGGCAATATATCCTTCTTGCTACTTGAAAGTGTCCCTTGACTCATGGGATATGCTTTTCCCAGAGGTATGGACAATGTTCTATCAACACATGAATATATTTTAATGTTCACATCTTCAATTTTCTCTACAGTCCTACGTATGCATTGTATCTTTCTTCATGTCTAAAGATTATGTTCTATCAATACATGTGAATATATTTTAATGTGATGGAATGTAGAGGAACTATTATATAGAAGGCAAAAATGATAATGCTAATATGAAGTACATACGGGCGAACAAACTTAAAAGCCATTATTATGTGACATCACAGTAAAACATATTTAATCATAGTAAAACAAACGTAGTTCAATAATAGTGTATGAATTTATGATGTTGAACTATTAGTAGTTTTGGAATTCAAACCTATAAATCAATCATATTTTGCTATTCTTCACTTGCCTCTCGTAAGAGGCACTTGATCTTTGAGGAGTATTTGGATGAATAATTTAGTCGTATTGAAACATAGTTCAATGAAATAGTATATGAACTATGGTATTGATTTATTAGTTGCTAATGGAAACTGTGAGATGTCTTGAGTCCCTATGACGTTTTCATCT
Source organism: Isoetes taiwanensis (assembly GCA_021234155.1). Classification (NCBI taxonomy): domain Eukaryota; kingdom Viridiplantae; phylum Streptophyta; class Lycopodiopsida; order Isoetales; family Isoetaceae; genus Isoetes; species Isoetes taiwanensis. The sequence continues at coordinate 8,488,308 of JAJEKV010000043.1, forward strand.
AGATTTAGTGAATAACAAAAATTTGAATGGTGAAATTGTAAAATAAAGGCAAGTTGACTTTTGATATAGGTCTAAGGGAGAATAAGAAGTTTAATTTAGAATTCTAGGAATGAAGGCAAGTCAGGATATAAAGATTCTCGTGGTTTTTTGCCACTTCAACCTTCCTCGATTGATACCAATTTATAGTTCTTACAAACTTAATATCAACTTCATATGGAAGACAATATATACTTCTTACAAAATTAATAATATCATTTTGATATGGAAGACACTAGATTTCAAGAGGCTGTACCAATGTATACTCTTTATCAACCTAGTTAACACTATTAGAACCATTGGCACCTAACACCTATGAACCTAAGTACTCACAATTACCCACCTAGTATGAGTGGGAACTTATATAGGACTTATCATGAGAGGAACTAGTTTTCAAACCTAACTATCAACATTAGAAATGTTGGCGATTACCATCTATGAATAGAAAGGGAGATGCTTTAATTCCTCATTACTTTTCATAAAAAGTTGAATATTTAGAACTATAAATAAATGCAACTTAAATTTTTTATATAGGTCTAAAGAAAAATAAAAAGTTGAATGGTTAGAATTCTAAATAAAGGCAAGTTGGTTCACATCAACATGTATTTCCACACTAACTTAAGAGGCCCATGGGATCCAAACAAAGAGAACATCAAATATATTACTGTAACGATTAAAAAACCCTATCTCGAAGGGTTTTTGCGAGAAAAACCTTTGCAGCAATAATTGCGATACTATGCAATAAAAAATCAGGGTACAATTCATTAGCACCCCAAAGGATATATCTGAGTGTGTGTATACGAGATCTCTTGAAGATATGATCCCAATGAACCCATCAAGGATGTGTCTAATAGCACATGCGACTGGTTGGGCGAGACCAGTTCAACATATCGTGCTCGAGATCGAATGCGGGACAAGTTTCACTACAAGAGAAAAGGAGGATTAGCATTAGCCATAGTGTCAGATGGATATTCTTGTGTGTTTAGAGGTGAAAAAAGCGTTTAGTTAATAGCAATAGTTATAGTTAGCTAATTCTTTGCTACTAATTCTGATGCTATGTCTGACTCCATGGATGATGCTACACCATGTAACTAAGATAATGCTCTACAACTGACGCATGAGGTGATGCAAGCATAGATGTCATCTGACTCTAGTTGTGACATACCATTGGCGTTACATATGGCTCTAATATAGGTGCTAAATCGAACTCTAGGTTTGACTCTATGTCTGACTTTAACATTGACCTCTAATTCAACTCTATAATGACTGTATATCTGACACTATCATTGATTTTAATTTTGGCTCTACCATTGGCCATATGTTTGATGCTACTATTGACTCGACACCTAACTATATGTCTGACGCTAGCATTTGACTCATGCAGTATTATGAACTCTGCTACTCATGCTTACATGTGGTCTAACTCTTGTTCTACCTCTACTGTGCCAGCTTCTCTTGTTTCTACTTCTATTGTGCCAGCTTCTCCTGTGCCAGCATTTGATACTACTGAGGAATAACACACAGATCTATGTAGAAAAATGTAAAGATTGTCTAGTGTTTTGTAAACTCCTGAATGGTCTGGTCTGCAGGCCTTATAGTTTTAAAATTTTGATTGAATGGTATGGTCTGCAGGCCTATTAATTTTATACATATGACAGAATCAGCTCGATCATCTTAGTATATGTACTCAATCTACTTCTCCTGATGCATCTTCCTCTATTTCTTTTGAAAAAATGAAACTCTTATCTTTTTTAAGCGATTTACTGGCCATGCAACAAACGTTCCGATGCTTTCTCCGACTGTGTCTCCATCATGATGCCTTCTGGGTAATGCTTCGTCATTGAAATGGCAAATGGTAACTAGGATCTTCACATGATCACTTCCCAGAGGAACTCCATGGCATACTGCTTCCGGATCGATTAATTCTATCTTGCAATTCTCCACCCTCCTCTTCAAATTCGTCGTCAGCATGTAACATTCCTCTCCAACACTGTTGAATCTCGTAAGATTATGGGACTAAATTGCAGCGGGCGATCCAGAAGAGTAGATGAACATACATGAAGGTGTTAGACATCGTTCAGGTGCAGGCGTCTTTTCTATTCTTCCGAGTTCTTCTGATTTCATCGTATGGGCTTTCGAATGGCAAGAAAGGCTGACGGCAAGATTATGTGGCATTTTCAAATTATCCATTAATTATACTGCCTTTTTAGCGGCTGAGTGAAATCTAATTTTGGATTTCATAATACGGAGGTCGTTGAATCATTAATTGTCGATCCAATCGCGTGCCGTCCATTAGGCGCAATCGTAAGATTTCCGACCGTCGATTTGAAGTCGATCCGCGAAATCTAAGTAACTGCTCGCATCTATCGGACTATCGATCTAAAATTGATCCGAATGAAATCCGTTGATCCAAAGTCGAATCGGCTAACCAAACCCGACTGTCGATTGCTTATGGAAATCTATATAAGGTTTTGAATTTTTTTCTTGTTTTTTTATTGCAGACTTGCTCAGAGGCGCTCAAGAACTTCAAGCGCTCAAGATCGTCGCGAAAATGCCGTCCAAAGGTCGTGCTGCTCCGAACTCTGGCTGAGCTACGAGAGAAGCTGTTCAAGGCCAGAAATCTTCATCATTCTGTATGTCATTCGTTTATTGTTCGATTCTTTGTTCTGTTTATTGGTTCTGTTCATTGGTCTGTTTATTGTACAGTGTTTGTTCTTTATTTTCTGTCAATTTTCTGCCCCCCTTAATTGTTATGTCTATCATTTCTCTGGCTGTGAGTTAAATCTGCCTTTGCATAATTGTCCTTCCTGTGTTTAATTGTCCTGCCCGTGATTAACTGTTCTGTTTTTTATTTGTCTGGCAGTGAGTAAATTATTCTGCCCGTGTTTAATTGGTCTGCTTATGAGTGATTGTTCAGCCTTTGCTTTTTTGTCCTACCTGTGATTAATCTGTCTGTAATTGGCGACTGTATGCCATTCTTTACAGTTTAGTCTGTCTAGAATGGTTCAGCTATTGTTTTAGGCTTCATCTTGATGTTGGGTAGACCACTCGAAATCGCGCTAAGCGTGTATTGCACCCTCATTTGCAGGGAAGAAAAGGCAAAATCGGTTGGTAGTTGCTACACCTCCTCCAAAGAAAGCAAGAGGCTCGGAAGATGCTCCTGCGACCTCAAGCTCACAGAAGAAGAAAAAGCCTAACGAGGATGCAGTACCCTATGCATTGTCGATGGATGATAGCGGATCTAGTATCAGAGCAGACACAGATCCTCGATGCTCCGAGGAGAAGATGGATGACAGTGTGAAGTGGTATATTGACGTGGGTAAAACAAATGGTAAGGTGGATCTTGTGTTACACTCCAGGAAAAAAGAGACCGGTCTCATCTCATGAAGAAACAAGGTATTCTTAACACTTGTGAGGAGCAAGATGACATATATTGTCAACTCCTGGTTGTGAAGAACCACAAGAAAGATCTCGTCAGATTTACACATGCCAGGGCAACAGCTTTTGAAGAGGGTCTGATGAAGAAGGATATGAGTGCTGAGTCATGTTTCAAGTATAGATGGCCTCAAAATGCTGCTCTCACTCCAGAGTCAATAAGTGAAGGGGTGTCTGTAGTGAGGAGAGCTTTGCGAGGACCTTCTCCAAGCTACTACCTGGAAGACTTGAAGCATCAAAATGATATTAGGGATGTGCGAAGATTGCTAGACTTAGAAAAGGACATCCTAGCTGCAACAGTTGATGGCATGCTGGCAGAAAATGAGTCCGAAAAAAATTTGTAGCTAGAGGCAATGAGTTAGGTTAGTCAAGTATGCAGACAACTACCCACTTGGCCAATCTTTTGCACATCCCATCCATGTTGACCGCCTGGTGAGATCGGAAGGGGAAACTTTCGAGAGCAGGAAGTTTCAGGAAGAAACTTGCTGGCGGCGGAAGGCGGCGGCGTTAGCGCGCGAAGCGGCGCCGCCGCCCACAAAGTTTCTTCCCCCAAACTTCCTCGCCGAAAAGTTTCCCCCATGCGTAAACCTTTAGGGACCTAGAAATTTCCTCTAATCCTGTGTTTCTGTGTTTGTATTTGTGATTTCCGTTCTTGATCTGTGTTTTCTGTTGAGATTTGTAGAGCGAATCAAGCAGATCAGTTCAAATCTGATGAAATTTGAAATTTGTAGAACACTGTTCAGATCTGTTGAAATTTGTAGAACGAAGGAAGCAAAGAGGGATATGAAGCATTTGGCGATTCTGAAATGGGAAGAATAGCTCGAACAGGAAGAGAAAAAGGGGGCATGAAAAGCGAGCATGAAGAATTTGGAAAGACACAAAGGGCGTGGCGGCTTTGACAAAATGACCTCTGAGGAAATCCGCCAAGAACATATCCAAAAGGCCAAAAATAGCCCCCGTTATGGCACCAAGAATCCGCTCTTCTCGGCGGCATGAATCCAAATAAACAAAAGAAAAGCGAGATTTGCAGGGGAAGCTCTGTTTTCGACAAAAGCCCCTCGCTCGAACAAACCCGGGGAATGATTTACAGAGATTTGCAACCGAGGCCCTGTTCCGGCAAAGCTCCATGGCGATGGCGAGGCCCTGTTCCGGCAAAGCTCAATGGCGATGGTAAAAAAACAAGAAACTGTAGAGCTTGGCGGCGCCACCAGATCGCCACCAAAAATTTAGACCCAAAAGTTACCTAAAAAAAACCGACACTGAAATCGACGGAAATTTCCAGGTCCCTAAGGTTACGCATAAGTCAGCTTTATCCTTTTATTGGAAAGCTCAAGTATTTTAAAATGTTGACACTCGTTCTTGGTAGAGGTAAACTTGAAGATTCAATAGGTGAACCGAGAGATCTTGAGTTCATTACTTGGCCAATCTTTTGCACATCCCATCCATGTTGACCGCCTGGTGAGATTGCATAAGTCAGCTTTATCCTTTTATTGGAAAGCTCAAGTATTTTAAAATGTTGACACTCGTTCTTGGTAGAGGTAAACTTGAAGATTCAATAGGTGAACCGAGAGATCTTGAGTTCATTAGTATCATGCTGGCACAACTAATTAGTATTGACTTTGTTTAGCCTTACACAACTACTTATTTGTGTTATCCTTCATGTTCGTGTATACAATCAACGCTGAAGGATAAGCATGTTGACAAATACTCCATGAAGAGCACTAGATTTGTGTACGCATGAAAAGTATATACACATGAAAAGTACTACATGGTACCAAAACTTCTAGTACTCTCTATTCTATTCTAGGAAAATAGCAAATACTATATGGTCACACCTAGACTATAGCATAATGATTTACCTACAAAAACAAGTATGCACATCAAAGCAACTATAATATAGAACTATAGTGCTTCCCAGGATTTGAACCTGGGCTAAGGCCATAGAGCAAGGGAAGGGGAGAAAACATACATGTGCGTCCCACACTTGTGAACACAGAATGACGCACTGCAATACAATATACAATGATGCAACTTGTGAACATAGAATGATGCACCTGCAATACAAGTGAACATACAATGATGCGACTGCAATTAACAAGCCATCATTTAATTAAACAAGGAAAAAGTGTACCAAACAAAATCTCTAAAATTACAAACAAAATGTGCATTCTCAAATTATACGCCTAGAAAACCAAGGAACAAATTTTTAGTCACCATAGCTCACTTGCTCTTGTCTTGTTGCTCCATAAGATGCCTCAAGCAGTACCACCAGGGATACAAATAAGCCTTGCCATCAAGAATCTGCCACAATGGAGCATTGGATCACCATGGAAATTACAAAAGAAGTTTTTAACAGATAAAAGGAAATTGATCTCGGCACAAATTCTACTCGTGCAACCATGTGCCATCAAGCTGTTGGTTCTTGCTAACTCCACTCTGCTTAAAGCTCCCTAGATCTTGCTAACTCGACTGCAATAGCATATCTGCTTAAACCTCCGCAAGTCCAGAAGCCCTAACCAATAAAGCATAAAAACAGAGATAAAAATGAAGTATAGCAAGATCCAGCTATTGCTTTTATGAAGGTCAGATTTTAGTCAATATAGTGTTTCTGTGCAAGCAAATCCATCAATATATGCATCATTGGAGCAGAGATGCAGATTTATAATGAGATGTGAAGACAAAAATCCATAAAACAAACAATAAAAAGTGAGCTGGCTCAATCCCTAAACCTGGTTCTTTCCTTCCTAAAACGCTGTTTGATCTAGCAAACTTCAGAGCTTCACCAGAGCTATTTTTGCCATGCGACCCACTGGAGCTTAACCCCAGCCAATAAGAAGACCGATCTGGCAAACCAAACCTCAACAACACAACCAAATTTAACCCCATCGCCATAGCAAAAGTCTGAAGCTTCCACCCTCTACTTTGCAACTCTAAATAGAAACAAGAACTGCAAGAAAGCTTACCCGTGGTTGCCGGATTTGCCTCCAAGGGAAGCGGGTTTGCTGCGATGATGCATAGCACCTACAAAAGAAAATGCCAAAAAAACCTTCAATGCATTCTTCCCCGAATTTGAAGATACCAAATCGTAGTGTACTACCCTAAATACAAAAGATGAAATAACATAAGATTTTGGTGCAAAAATTTGGCCCAAGCGAACCTATCAAACTATACATAGTTCAAACCATTGGAAACTTGGGGCAACTCTACAACTTTTTCAGATTATCACAGCTCAATGACTAAGAAGGTTAGCTTCTCCAAACTTAGAGATATCATTTATTAAAGATATTAGTTAATTATGTGTCATTGGTTAATAAGACCAAACCTACATATATTATCTACCAGAGATATTATGTTCATTTGTGGGGTCATGTGAATACCACTCTCCACAATGCCAATCCATGGCAATGGGTCATAATGCCTTGCACCTTGTTATCTCATGTTGTGAAGTTTTTGTGTCCCTTATAAATGATTTCCGTTTTGTTTTCGAGATTAGCAAATAGCATGTAAATACCATTGACGTGTTGCAATTAGGCATGGAATACAACGAAACATTCGAGGAGCTATGCTAGATCATATTCTTTTTGGGTTGCCCGACCCTTGGAATGGCACTGAGGAAGCAGGAATATCTGCAGAATATCTTGAATAAACGGTGGAGATCACGAGAGAAGCTAGAATATCTACAAAATATCTTAAATGGGTGCATGGAGATAATACCTAAAAGCAAAGATTGCATTTCTTGAAGAGCAGATTGCATTTCTGTGGATTTGGCCTTGGAACTCCTTCTGTCGACGTCTCTGCTCAAATTTTTACCTAGATCAATTTTTTCCCTACATACGAACAAACCCTTTGCTCAAATTTTTACCTAGATCAATTTTTTCCCTACATACGAACAAACCCTTTGTTAGGGTTTGTTCGACGCCTTGTTCCAAATAGGAGTATTTGGCCATGCGACAACCAAAATATTCAAACCAAGGGCTGAGAAAGCTGCTATAACTTATGGATCAAACTTCCATAAATGGACCTATAGTTCACATTCTTGTTTTCATGCATAAATTTTCACACAATTGCTTAGAGACATAATAAAACATTATAATATCAAAGGTGGTATATCTTATTCAATTACATGATCTGTACATTGGCACCAAGAGAGAAACTAGTTGACCGCCAATGTAACACCATTGGCAGAAATTGGATTACGTAAAGAATAAGAGGTTACAGGTGTGAAAGAGTATTGAAGCTACAGCCAGCTAGGCACATTTAGACAGGTCACCTGCGACAAGGGTCTGACAAAGTCCATCACAACAGGGTATCATGTACACCAGACCTGGCCTTACCTTGAAGACTTACATGGTTTTCGTAAGCCATAATGCAAAATTTACACTGACTGCTGAACATGGAGCTGGCAAAATTGGGTATTACAGTTGTAAAAGATACAGGACTAAAGTATGTTTTCCATTGAATAGGGATTCTTATCTGCAGATGTGAACCATCTTGTTTCTACAATCCTGGGATATCCTTGGACCGTAGCTTTCATTGCATCAGCCATTGTCTTTCTCAATCATCCCCACAGACGCATTCCATGCATCCACAGCGAGAGCAGCTTTCTGTAAATTTGTGTGGACTGACCTTAAGATATAATCTACTCTGGCTCCATCCTATTTGGTGAAACCTAATAGACTGTCCTAAACATTATGTTCCACCCAGCGCATTATTCTCCAATTCACCAGGATCTATTTCACTGGGATTTCCTGCAATGTAGCTTAGAACTTCACTTACTGAATAAAAGTAATCTTTTCCCTTTACTAGCCCTTTTGCAAATTCCTTCACATCTGCTCGTAAAAATAGGATATGGTTATGTAAGCCTGATGCACCCACATTTGCTTCTGAATGCCAGCCTTTGCCCAGTAAGCAAGGCCAAACAGCTTCCCAAAATAAATCTTGAGCTTTCGTTTTGCTTAGCCTAGATCCTCCAGTAAGTATTTCCATAATTTGTTTTGGTGTCAAACTCCGTAATGCCTTCACTGCACTCGTCTCGATGTGGGATGTTGAAGGTGGAAAGTGCTGTACAGGATTATCCTGCATAGTAGTAAGGTCCCTTTCAGTGCAACCTAGTCCAATACATTGGACAAACAAATCAATCCCAGTTGTAGACTTCAACTTCGATATAAAGCTTTCCAAAGAGAGTTGCTTTTTGTTAAATGAAGATGCAACCTGATTAAGTAAAACCGGATGGCATTATTTCAAGAGCAGGCCAAGAGACCAGATTAGTTATGAAATATCTGTTACATCAAATAAGTGTTTACCTCAGATAACTTGGTCCGAGCCTCCATAGGTACATGACGAAACAAACGTCTCATCAATTCCTCTTGGCGCCAACCAGATACCAGGCTTACTCCTAAACTTACCTTTTTGCCACCATTTCTTCGTGCTCCTGCCCACCGGCGATAAGTAGGTGTCCCATAGAAGCTGCCATAATAATAGCATAAGATATCCTTCATTAGTTTGTCAGGCATGAACCTCTGCAACGCACAAAAATCCTTCCCAAACAAGTATAGTCCCACTGTAAAAGCAGCTTCATCTGTCTCTTTCCATGATATTGAGAAGTCTCCAGGTACAAGTAGGCATCTTTCTTCCTGAGTTTCTCCCCTAACTTTACCTTTTTCACCTCTCTTTGAACTTCCTTTCTTGTTCTTACTGTGCTTAATTATCGTCCAGCTAGTTCCTTTTCTTTTTTTGCCTTTTTTTTTCTGAGGTTTTGAAATGCCGTCAGTTCCATTTTGAGAAGGTGTGCTTTCTTCAGAATCAATGGAAACAGCGTTTTCAGTGTCCCCCTCATCTCGTATTGGATGTGCACAGTGGCAATTCTCATCAGTCTGATATTCATGTTGCTCTCCACTACATGTACCATTTGATGTTGCTTCTTTTCCCTGCAAGGGCGGCTGAGGTTGTCCAAATTCAATATATGCAGATTCAAAGGACAAATAGATAGGGACCACAGGCACAGGTAATAAATCTTGATAATATCCTCCAACTTCCCCCAACTGGCATGCATGGTAAAGCTTCTTGATAGAACCATTAAGGTCAGATTTCACACAGTTACATGTGTTAAATAAAGGTACAACAGCCTGATACTCTGGTCCCAAGCGAGGAAGTTGTCGAGGACTTCCAATAACAAGAGCAGAGCAGCCTGAGTCCCACTGCGTTATGCAATTTATAGATGCTTCCTCCATGTTTCAAGCACCAAGGCATTGGGTATTGATTGCAGCTAACTTTGTTCTATTCACTCCTGCAGAAATCCTGTTTCAAACAAAGGTACAATCTATAAGAACTGAAAGTTTACATGCCAAATCATATTAAGAACTTGTGTTGTGTCAAAAGTATGCGTAGGAAAATGGCAGGAGATACTACTTTGTCCTATACTTGGCCACCTGTATCTACTCATTAAAGCAACTCAACACAAGGAAAATTTGCATGTTGAGCAATGTTCATTGGCACTGTACCAATAAATGAGCATGTCGAAGCACAGGTCCCAAGTTCATGTCCTGAAACTTTGTTCGAGTAGAAAACCATTGTCTGTTCTTATGGCTCTTCCAAGATCTCGTCACTGATGATGAAACGAACCACTTCACATGTTCCATGTACCTATGGAAGCCCTTCCGACTACCAAGACGGAAATCACTCAGAAAGTTCTAATTTGTGCCGACCATTCCGAGTCAAACACGGGAGTGTACATGTAGCTGTTGCTTAAAACCATAACTATTCACCACTTCAACAGAGATCAACAACTTGGACAGGCACGACATTTAACGAACACTTTCACACAAACAAACACTAACACAATCAGCCCAACAAATCACGAACAAAGATACTTAAAACAAAGAGCAGAAACAGACTACAATACAAGCAATGGCTTAGGAGCTGATCTGGAGACAAGAGATGCAGAATTGACCCCAAAGGAGCTAAACAGGACAAAAGGAAAAGAGAAGAAAATATACGCACCGTTTGTTAAGGCAGATCCTGAAGGCGCCCAACTGGGGCTTAGAATAAGAGCTAAAGGGCTTCAATGCCGGAGTTAAGAAGCTCCCCCTCGCCGCCTGCAACACTATGTGGAGATGGCTACTCCTTTCTACTAACTAGTTCTTCTATCTTACCTTTATTTTTATTTTTCTTTTTTCCGACTTGTGGCAACTTCAATTTAATCGTTTAGCCTTTTGCCATGGTCGTTGGCCCTTTCCTTGCTGATTCTGCTCCAGAATCTCCTTTGACGTGCCATTCCACCTTGGGTGGCTTTTTTTCCCCACACCTATACCATTTGTCAACCACGTGTTAGCCTCCCATTGGGTCCTCCGATTTGTACAGGTCTCTTTGAACTGTATGTTCCATGTGCTGGTCATCTTAAACTCACAAGTTGTGCTCCACATACTAGGCCTCTCAATGAACCCCAGCTCTCGCTCTGTTTCTCTTTCGCCCCAGCCCTCTCAGCCCTTGTGTTGCAGTATGATTACCCCTATTACTTGCAAGAGGCCCAGAAGGTGCACCTCGTTTGGCTAGGAGTTCTGTACCATCGATATGTACCTTTTTGTAGATCATGAGTCTTTTACAAATAGATAGATAGATAGATAGTATTTTTTACTTCATACTGCATAACACCATCCCATAATAAAAGAAAGAAATTACAATCTTTAATCACCATAATGAAGTATATATGTTTACAATTTCTATTGTGAACCCCAATTACTCAATTCAAATAACATATACTAGATAAACTCAATTCAATAACATATTGATAAGAAGAAGAACAAGATTTAAGGAAGGAAGGAAGGAAGGAAGGAAGGTACTTTTACTGCACAAGCTATATTTTCTATCATTTTGTCCCTATATTATTTCCTTATTTCAACAAAGGTTTGGCTAATATAAGGTGGTAGATTGCATGTCCATATTGTGGCCTTCCCCTACGAAAGGTCAATCGTGGAAGAGCTTGAATTAGCATTATAAATATTTTTTCATCTAAGACATGCCCCTTTGTAATCTACATTGCTTGAAATTGCACCAATACATATAGTTAGTTTTCGTGACGTAAACCACCAGTAGGTAGAAATTCGTGGATGTTTCACTATTTATTTATTTCAGGTGTTTTTTAAGTCTCATGTCTTGGGTTACACTGCCACAACATTTTAACATTTGTAATACTTCATAAACACAATTTAGTCACACTGGAATTCACATTATTGATCAAACTGTTACAGACGTCTTCTCCATTTGAAATCATAAATCATTGATCAAAATGGTCAAACTGCTACACAAATATTTTGGAAACGAAATTCATAATACTGATCAAAAAGAAAGTTTTCCAAAAAAAAGGAAGTCAGAGCAATCTCATTTGCTGATTTTCTAGAGTTTCCAAAGCAATCTTATTTCCAAAGTTTCGAAGGGCAATCTCAGTTGCACTAGTCGAACTAGGGACTTGAACAAATGTACAATTATTGAAAATAGCTCCCATAAACGAATGACTAGATGCAAAAATATATAATCAAAGATTAAAACATAAAAGTGAAAAGTAAACTAGACCTAAAACTAAAGTAATAATTCAAAAACTTTTAACTTGAATATTTGGACAAAAATATTTTTGAATTTGAGGATTAACCTTGATGAAATTATCAAATGCATAGTAATCAATAAGATCATTATCTTCAACGTCATTTCCTTCGACAGAATCACAGCACTCCTAACAATTACATCATGGTCATTACTTGTTGTATGATCATTCGATGCAGCCACAACACGGCTTGAAGAATTAAGTACAACAAAATCAGTACGAAGCGAATGCTCCTCAACTGCATTGGTTTGCTCGGAAGCACCTGCAACTATATGTCTTCTTAGATGCACCTAAAGATAAAATCATTAAACTTGCAAACACAATAAAATTCACAAATACTAAAATATACTTAGAGAAATTGAGCACTTCGAAGAATGACAATCAAGCATGGAATTTCATGAATCTTTTATCACTCCATTAAGAACATCAACATAAAGCTTCAAAGAACCATATTCGTTATATAGCTTTGCATGCATGTCTCGCAAATGAGAAAGTCGGCAGATCTACAAATTTATTAAAATGGGTTGGATGGTCCAACCCACTTTTGAACCATAGATTGTCCCAGTCCTGACTAGTCTGTTCAACAAGGCCCTTCAGGAGGTTTTCCTAGCAGCGGCCCATCAAAAGAGTGGTCCAATTTATAAAACATGTGATCCTCACTAGCTCGCCAACTACTGCATAATCATAGTCAATTCGTTGATGACAAGACTGATGGACGAAATTCTTGAACAGCAATTGGCAGCATGGGTTGAGGAAACAAGGGTACGTGCACTTGGACAGGCAGAGTTTAGCCTAAAATACTCCACGATATACCACATTTTCACATTGCTCCCTTGTTAGAGGGTAGCAGAAGTAAACAGCAAGATTTATTATTGCTTTATGGATCTTGGTAAGCTTTCAACACATTCTTAGGAAGAAGTTGTGGGAGAGTTTAATGTAGTTAGGAGTCCCCAAGGCACTACAAAATGTAGTATACAAGTTATATGAAATGCTTAGTCTCGTGGACGCCCCTCGAATATATATACAATGCCCAAGGCGTATACATACAGGGACTTCCCCCTCCCATGGCAATCAGCTCACCATGAGCAGGGCCCTCCGTCTAACTCGGACCATCCATAGAAAGATGCCCGGGTGAAGGACACGGAGGTGTCATTCGGCCCACGCCTTCAATGGGACTCCTAAGTCGCGGAAGCGTGAATACATGTTAGCATACAGCATAAATCATACATAAATAACCACCACGAAGGGTGGCACATCCATCCAAGTACTAACGGCAAAGAAGATGCATCTAATCCTAAGGAAAACGCCCCCAAACCCCGGTTCTACCCCTGCTCGGACTCTCGTGAGGATGGACTCCACGGCTCGGTTTCAAGAGATCGCCAGACAGGTATAACATGGCGTTATCGGGCATAGAACAAAGGGCTAGGGTAGTCCACTCCATCCGCCTCCTCCCGGCGTGCACACTTTGCGGATGAGCTGAATCAAGCTATGGCGTCATTGTAGCCTTCTGGAGACGCAATCCCAAGGAATCACCCTTCGGGACTACTCCGGGTTACATCTCCCCGGTCCGATGAGGCAGGTCAGAGAATTGTCCTCTCCCAGAGTCGCAGTGAATCCATGGGTGAGCTAGAGGAGGAGATCCATCAGCATCTCCTTCCATACCCGACTTACTCCCCTAACTTTATCATCAAAGTACAAGATGCCCCATACGGGTCACACCTCATCTGTACCCCAGGAGTGTCGATCCATACCCGCCCCCTCTACGTGACCGACTATTAGGCCTAGCTCACTGAAGGAGTCCTCGTAGCCTTTTATGCTCAGGCGAGACCCCACCCCACACTTCATCACTACGGCCCCTTATCTGGTGCTTCAATTATGCCATAGATTCCACAGCTCGGTGGGATCTTGTGCACAGGCCACATCTAATGGGAATAATAAATGGCTCTATCTAGGAGCATACTACAATACATGGGCTCCTGAGGTCTCTACCCCCTAATCCCCCATCTCCGGAGTGCTAACTAGGCAAAGAACTACTAAACCATCAACCAAAGCACATACAGAGACTAGAGATAAGAATACTCACCATATCAATCAAGGATTAGCCTAACAGGTAAACCACAGAGAAAAACAGAGAGAGAACACACCACAGAGAGGCGCTATGCTATAGATCAACAAAGTAACCCCACACTAACCACAAATCGGTCTTGGGCTGCTCCATCTCGACTAGCTGAAGGGTGCCTAGCTGTTGCTTCTCCTCCTCCATCTCCAATTGCTCCTAATTCGAATTGGGGCCCAAAAGCCCTAATTTGGGTGTCCCCAATTGGAAACCCTGCCTTGCCCAATCGATTTGGGCCAGGTGGCATATCATTAATTAACTAATTAAGCTAATTAGGTTAATTAAGACAAAAATACACTTAATTAGGTTTTATTAATTTAGCATAGCTAAATTAATCCCTTTTAGGTCAACCCCCTAGGTTAACATACCCCATGGTGGCGTAACCCTACTACGTGACGCGTCAGTATATTTATACGTATACTATATAAATACGTGGAACGTCACATTCTCCCCACCTTAGAAATGATGTTGTCCTCAGCATCAAGACTGCTCTTGGTCTGGGCCAACACATGAGATGTTGGGAGCAAGTCTTTCCACCTTATAGAGAGTGGATAAGACACTATATATTATACAAAACTCGGTGAGTTTCACTTTATGACTTTGGGTTTTCAGCAACCCTGATACACATTTTATTTTAACATCATATAGACCCATTTTAACAAGACGATCATGAACAACCGTAGTCCATGTCAGAGATAGATCTATGGAAATTAATTCCGATAGTAAAATTATATTTAGAGTAGGACTTAATAAGTACAGTTACGCAAGTAATATCTAGAGAATAATGTTACATAGAGAAGGTGTTAGTTAACGTATTGTTGGATTAAACATGTGCTCTTATGCTCCTCGTTGGGTACTGCATTAGCTTTATAAACATATCATATAGAAGGTAGCGTTATGCTATCAGTACGATGACATTTAACTTAACAATAAAAGACATTAAAGTTTATAATACGTGTTGTCATGTGGAGTGCTGGCAATGCACCCGCACCTTAATCTATCTTAGATTATATATATATAATAATTAAGTTGTGGTTGAAGGGACCACCCCCATAAGGAACTAGAAAAAGTTAACTACAAGGGTTCCTATCATGCCTATGGTTTGCCATTCATAGCGGCATAAGGAATGGCCATGTTCCTATTATCGCCGAGATGAACGCGGCCTATCATCTACATGCCTATCCCACCTAGGATGCATCTACCCCACCAGGTGTCTGCATGATCCTTGCTGGACCAAGCCTTCATTGGCTAGTGTGCAGTCGGGGTTGATCGCATCGTTGATGGCGCGGCGGTGGAGTACCCCCTGTTTAAGCTATCTGAGTGGAAGCACTAGCGCAAGACTACTATTAGCCACCTATACTAAAATATGGCTTGGAACACTAATGATGATGCCTACACCTGGCCGAGACGGTGTGAGCCACTGGCACAAGTGCTTTTCCTATCCATGAGTGGTGATGATGCCTACACCTACGTGACCTCCGGTCATGTGCACACGCAGTGCATGATGGCATAAGGAACTTGTAAGATGATCCCATCATCGCCAACAATTATCTGCTTAACATGTATGCATCTTAGATACAGGAGGATATATACGGTCTCCCCACCTTATTGACTCACTTGCTAAGGTTGGTGTATCCTAAATATGTAATGCAGGGTGACATTCCCGGAAATACCAGACGCCCTCCACCCATCGAGGCTGTGTCGTCTAATTTGGAGATGAGGCGGTCGTTGCGTTGAATACATAGGTTCTCGACCGTAAAAGATTATGTGGTTGTCTTAAGGTATTCATTTAGTAGCCCTAGCTAAGATATTAGGTATGATGGATGCACTTATCATGTAACATTTATCCCAATGATGCCAAAAGTTTACAAAATTACTTATGACAATCCTACCCGGCAAGGTTGTGTCACGATGACATCCCCTTTGGTTCCAGAAGATTAGGAAACTACTTATGCTACTTATTTTAGGTGGATCCTAAATATATAACACATGCTGCTATTCTAGAGAGTTGCCCTGTCGCTGTTAATTAAATTCTGGAATTAGTCCCACCAAGTGAGTTGACGTTATCATAACAAGTTGGCCGGACTTGCTAGATTACGTCGTTTCATTTGGTCGGTTTATTCCTAGGGGATACTAGCTTTATATATGGTTAACAATTATCCTCGTAATGTTTCCTGCTTAGTAAGGTGATCAAGCTCACCAAGTGGACTCAATACGTTGGATATGTGCTAACAGTCATGTATAAGTTTAGTTAATCGTGCGGATTTCCTTGCCACGCATTGAGGACTTCCTCAATTCCTGGGGTGATAGCTCGTACTAGGCATGTACGAGAAATGCTTGACGAGCGTATCAGGCGTGATATTAGTCGAAGCCAATGCTACTTAACTTATCTAATTGTATGCAGCTGGAAGCGTCCTAGGAATTCGTCCAGCTACCGCATACTCAATCGGGTTGTTGAAGGTGTGCTTCTCCTTGATGTAGAGGTTGACGTTCCTCATTAAGGTCCTCCTATTACCGACGGTTTGATGACGGACTTGACAAGTGGATGTCCCTTTGGTGGCTTCATATATATAAAAAAAAGAAAGAGGCACCTTGGGGAAAAAAAAGGATCCATGTCGAGTTCTTCATGTTGGCGTCTAAAAGATGACCGTGGATTTAACATTATCGCGCACTCCATGGAAGTTCCTTTTATCGAGTCGGTCTTTTAGGGATAGAGAGGTCGCATCACTAGGCGAATTATTGATGTTATACTCCGAAATATACATATCATATTAACAGTAACCCAGAATATACGCAATTAAAAAAAAACATTATGTAGTTAACACATTTATCTAATTGTAAACGATACATATGCGCAGATGTAGATTATTTCTATTTGGTTATAGAGAGTGATACTCCCGACACTAGACACTGGAAGTTATTCCTTATGGTTTTCAAGTTCTTTGTATACGCCTATCAGGCTCGGCTTTTACTTGAGACTTCTTTTTATTATACGATGCTATAAGTTTGATTGACTATAATTCTCTTGCTTATGGCTTTATATTCGTAATTAAGTCATGTTTCTTATTTATTATGTTATACCATACAAACGTAGTCCTTTAGTCCTGACAACTGTTAATTCGCAGATAATTCCTTTGCATTTCGTTCGAGTTGCCACTTCGTGGATGTGCTGCAACCAAGATTCCGCATCCCTGCCCGAGAAGTGGAGGAGCTTTCGCACCTCGGAATCTTGCTCACGTCTTGAGTGTGAGACTCGGAAGAGTCGTCGGTGTCCGAGTAAGGGGTGGCTGTTGATGTAGGCCGTGGATGTTTAAGGCGTCGATGGTAGGGAGGCACACGAGAAACTATAGGATGTGGTGCCCATTGCGAAACGTACGCCTGCAATTCCGCCATCTGCTGGTTGAGAAGAGTAATCTTGTGCTCGCAAGTCAAGCTGCTTGGTCCCACCCACGGGCCGCTGGAGGGTTTCAGATTCCATTTACAAAAAAGGCGCGTTGCTTATGGATGAGGAATGTGTGTGAATCAAATCAAGAATGATTGAACATACACACGTAACATTCATATGAAGGATATGTGGTTGCATCGTACAATAGTACTGATTGTGGCTGGGTGACGAATAAGAGTTACATAATGCTTGTTGGATAAGGAGTTATAGCAGGTGCCCTGATGACTCTAGGTAATTTAGCATAGTTAAGAGCATGATAAAACATGATAAGTTCAAAACGAAGGAAAGGCGGAGTACGGATCATTAGGCAGAGGTCACCTAGTTGGAAGGTCACTACGTGCACAATTTTGGGGGATGAGTTGCATACTGTGCGGGTAGGATTATACGGGAAGTCTAGGTATGGCATAAGTTTGGTATAGAAGGGTATAAGAAATAACAATGCAAGGATCTATAATGATGGTAAGACATAGAGATCAAATGACATATAGACTACTCATTATGTGTGGCTATCGAGGTGCAAAGGCTATGACTTTGACAAAGATTTAATAGATGGCTAATGAAAAATGATGGCAATTTTGATGATGGCATGGTAAGGAAAATGTGTGGAAAGAACTTCTGATATAAGGAGTGACTTGGAACTTGCCTGGGTGATATCAAGTTTTGGGACTTGCAAAAATCACTTGAGAGACGTAAGCTAAGCTATAAATGTAATGACAATCAAGAACTAGGATAATGGCTAGAAGATTTTGTTCGAACCATGTCGGGATAGCCTAGGGAGAGTTGACTAACAACAATGGTTGGTTTCTATTAGATTGATATACTAGAATAATTGTAAGAGAACAACTAAAAGGAATTCCAGTATGGTAGAATATCCTTGTGTGGAATTGAAGCGAGTGAAGATGTACTGCAAGTTAAGATAACACTAGGTAGAGTCATGTGGCGGCTGAAAGTGATACATGGAAGAAGCATCTAGCTAATTGAAGATTAAGGACGAAGAATTTCTAGTCTAGAATGGTTTACATTAGGAAGGCAGAGCTACTACTGAATAGTAGAGAGATGGGTTATTATATCCATTGAATACGTAGAGGAGGCATTTCCTCATCGTAATGAATGGGGGTGGAATAAAAGGACAAGGTTGTATTCTAGGTGTGCGTGGATAAGATATTGATTGCGTCCCACGGTTACGAAGTTCCACGATTACGTCAACTTTTACGTCAACTTTTATACCACGCGTATTTTATACGGCGGAATCATATAGGTGCGTTGAGTGTGAAATACGATCTTAATTTTGGATTCTAAGCACCACAATAGCAGTCAGCGCACCTTTTGATTTTGGGCCTTGGGGTCGCCATCTTTGCCTCGGGAAACGTGCTCCCTAGGGTATTTGGGATGTGCTGGAGACGCTGGAACAATTTTCGCCTCCATCCGAGATACCCACTAAAAGTTACGGCCCATCTAAACTTTGGTCTTCTAATTACACAATTTCCCCACCAAATTCACCCTAAACTTCCTAAATCTCAAACAATTTATTACATACACCTAGCACAAAGACTAAATCACCGAAAAGTTAGGCAGTCCAGCTAAACTCAAACTCCCACGTAACTACCGAACTAACGGTCAAGAATTTGGTCAGTGCTATGATTCCGGTCAACCAAAATCATGGATCTGATACCACTGTGACGCTCCCTGAATATATACGGCGCTCCGGGCATATACATACAGGGACTTCCCCCTCCCATGGCAATCAGCTCACCATGGGCAGGGCCCTCCGTCTAACTCGGACCATCCATAGAAAGATGCCCGGGTGAAGGACACGGAGGTGTCATTCGGCCCACGCCTTCAATGGGACTCCTAAGTCGCGAAAGCGTTAATACATGTTAGCATACAGCATAAATCATACATAAATAACCACCACGAAGGGTGGCACATCCATCCAAGTACTAACGGCAAAGAAGATGCATCTAATCCTAAGGAAAACGCCCCAAACCCCAGGTTCTACCCCGGCTCAGACTCCTGTGAGGATGGACTGATGGATCGGTCTCAAGAGATCAGCAGACAGAGGTATAACCTGGCGTTGGCTGGCATAGAACAGTGGCTAGGGTAGTCCACTCCATCCGCCCCTCCTGTGCACACTTTGCAGATGAGCTGAATCAAGCTATGGCATCACTGTAGCCTTCCGGAGACGCAATCCCAAGGAATCACCCTTCGGGACTACTCCGAGTTACATCTCCCCGGTCCGATGAGGCAGGTCAGGGAAGTGTCCCCTCCCAGAGTCGCAGTGAATTCATGGGTGAGCTAGAGGAGGAGATCCATCAGCATCTCCTTCCATACCCGACTTACTCCCCTAACTTTATCATCAAAGTACAAGATGCCCCATACGGGTCACACCTCTGTACCCAGGGAGTGTCAAGACCCATACCCGGCCCTCTACATGATCGACTATTAGGCCTAGCTCACTGAAGGAGTCCCCGTAGCCTTTTATGCTCAGGCGAGACCCCACCCAACACTTCATCACTACGGCCCCTTATCTGGTGCTTCAATGATGCCATAGATTCCACAGCTCGGTGGGATCTTGTGCAGAGGCCGCATCTAATGGGAATAATAAAGGGCTCTATCTAGGAGCATACTACAATACATGGGCTCAGAGGTCTCTACCCCCCGTAATCCCCCATCTCCGGAGTGCTAACTAGGCAAAGAACTACTAAACCATCAACCAAAGCACATACAGAGACTAGAGATAACAATACTCACTATATCAATCAAGGGTTAGCCTAACAGGTAAACCACAGAGAAAAACAGAGAGAGAACACACCACAGAGAGGCGCTATGCTATAGATCAACAAAGTAACCTACTGACTAACCGTCAAATCGGTCTTGGGCTGCTCCATCTCGACTAGCTGAAGGGTGCCTGGCTGCTGCTTCTCCTCCTCCATCTCCAATTCGAATTGGGGCCCAAAAGCCCTAATTTGGGTGTCCCCAATTGGAAACCCTGCCTTGCCCAATCGATTTGGGCCAGGTGGCATGTCATTACTAATTAGGTTAATTAAGACAAAATACACTTAATTAGGTTTTATTAATTTAGCATACTAAATTAATCCCTTTTAGGTCAACCCCCTAGGTTAACATACCCCATGGTGGTGTATCCCTACTACATGACGTGTCAGTATATTTATAATATACCATATAAATACGTATTATCAGCTCGAGAACTGGCTTGCTCAGCATCGAGACGGAGGGTTTCAACTTGCTTATCACATCATTAGGCTGATGTTTATATCTGCCTATGATATAGATCTATTATTTTTTTCCCCAACAAGTATACAATAGCATTTGGATACATTTACTTTCTGTCAAAACACTGGAATGCTTGGTCAAGATAAAAAGGTACTCTTAATATCATCTTCTAGGCAACAGAGCAGCTTCACTTCACAAGGTTTTGGTAGAGGTTGTGCAAATATACAAGTATCTTGGAGTGGAGTTCACTACTACCACTGCATCTAGCAATGGGTGACGGCAAGGTGGAAGGCTTTTTATGCCATGCAGAACAATTGTTACAAAGCGACTTTTTACGACTGGTCCCATTAGTCACACACTTGTTCATGGTTTTCAAGGAGATAGTTCTTCTATATAAAGTGGAAGTATGGGAGGCGGTCATATCACTTGCCACTTCGGAGACTTAGAACGTATTCAAAACCTTTCTAACCAATCCCCTGGAGTCAAGTCCATCATTCCATATCCAATTCTTCTACAAGAGATAAGGTTCTTACCTATTTAACATTATGCTCTAGAACGTCATATAATACATTGTTAGAAGGTGATAAACATGGGAGACACTTGCCTTCCAAACCTCGCCTATACACTGACCAGGTGAAAGGAGAAATGAGACTGTTCTCCTGTTGGGATGTGCAAGAATAGGGATGTATACAGGTATGGAACAAAGAGGATCATAATTGCTTGGAGCAATATTTGAATACATGCTTTCTTATTAAGCTCTGGGATTCTAATGCTTTGAAGCTGGTAGAGATATCATATTGCAAAAGCCAGATTGCTTCTAAGCTAGCTCGTGGTTCACAACAGTACCTATTGCCACACTTGCCCAAGAAGAAGCACAAGATGATTGTGTCCTTTTGCACTAGAGCAGATTGCCTCGGAACTGAAACAGATAGATGGGCTCTGGAGGAGCAAGAAAACATGGTAAGTTAATGTTTCCAAATAGGAGATATTGAAGTTGAACATCCATTCTTCAGAATCGCCCAGTGTCTGCGCCCATTCGGGCACAATATACCTGGTTGATTGCACCTAATCAACTATTACATGTAATATTGTAGCCGTCTACAGTAATAGCACTAGCATCATATGTCTTGGAGATCCTTGACATGTGCACTCAATTGTGTCTTTCATCGCTACACTAACATACATATATGTACAATTATCAGTGGCTTTAAAAGTCCTGCACCAAATCCACTAAACATTTTTGTAGCTCTGATACCAGTGTCAGAAAACAATGTTAATACTTTCAATATCAATACAATGTCAATGTCTAGTCTCCTTCTTTAACTTTATGTATCTTGCTATACATAAATATCACTCAAGAAATAAACATGTACATTTTGTACATTCTTTTGCATAGGCAGGTGATTGTGCTCAGTTGGATCGGTTTGTCCACTGGGGTTATAATCCTGTCTTTGCATTTTATGTTACTCTAGTTTTTAGTTGGTGAATAAAGCTTGTCGTCCTTCAAAAAAAAATTGTACATTCTTCATTGTAATGAACATCCCCTTTTTTTGAAGGACTTGAGCCTCATTATCCAGAGAAAGTTACAAAGTACAATAGGAACTAAAAACTTAGTGGAGAGAATGTCCACCAGAGAAAATCCACCCCACTCAAATAGAACATCTAAACAGTATGAGGAGCAAGCAAAATCTCATAAGTGTGAATCTGAAGATAGTGCTCCCAAATACGGTTCTTCACCTCATTAGCAATTGATGAGCACCTGAATGCTTTGACAATTCGTTGTTGGGCATCAAGAAGGACCTATGCATCTGAACAAGCAAGACCTTTGAATATGAGAATATTCCTTCTTTTTCAAATGGAACAGAAGATCCATGCAGAAGCCAAATGAAACGCCCTTTTTGCCAAATTTTCTCAACCACTTGGATAGACTGCTAATAACACCTGCTGACTATTCAAATTGCAACGAAATAGGCCTTGAAGCCACAACCAAGTATGCCTGACATGTCTACATAGGAAGAAGCAATGCTCAATTGTCTTGTCGCTTTGTGCACATAAGGGACAAAGTGCAGATACCTCTGGACGAAATCTATACAATAGAATATTAACGCGCAGACAACGATGAATGCCTTGCCACCATAAAGCAGATACTTTGAGATGGAGTAGCTTATTCCATACCCATTTCTATACTGCTTTCTGCCAGTCTCTAGGAATGACCAAAGGCCACTTGGATGAAGGAGGCAAGACGTCCGCAGCAAGCAAGACCTTGTACATGGAATTCACTAACTTATCTGCTTTGACACGCTCATGAACTACCCAAGGCTGCGGTTCATCCACTTGTGCTATTGTTTTGAAGAATTGAAGACATCTTCTGCCAAATAGCCCGATCCCACCTTAAAACGAGGAACTTAGCTCTGAACTCTTCCTATGTCAGCAACTGCCTTTGATTAATATACTAATTAGATATCACATACACACCTGCTGATCTCCATCGACGATGTGTCAATGGGTGGACAGAAGATACCAGAGGACCACCGTCCAATGGAATCCACCAATAATTTGCAGTAGTGCTACTGTGCGCAAGATGGTGAAAATGAAACAGAGATTGTACAGTCTCCATGCAACTAGCAATCCTCTAAGAAATGGAGACGCATTAGGATATGCAGTCAGTGAATAAAAGCCCAGGGGAAAAATGGTCTAACAGATGGAGACCCAAAAGAAATGCACATTTGCAAAGACTGATAAACAAGGCGGAAACCCGGGGACTCATCCACATTATTCAAAATTCCAAATAAACTTAAAAATCATCACCTTGCTCTGCAAAAGAAAATTGATCATCCCAAGGCCGCCAAAATGCTTTGGCAACATGCACTTTTTCCAACTGACTTTGACAAAGAACACCCTCCTCTGTCCCCAAAGGAAGTTCCTGACAACCCTGACGAGTACTTTTGACTGTGAAACTAACATGAACGAAGCCATATACACATGGTTGCTACTTAAAACTGACTTAGCCACAACGATTCGTCCCGCCATGGAAAGCTTAGCTGTGGATCACCAAAAAAGGTGCTTTTCCAAGCCCTTAATCACTGCCTCCCAAGCATCTCCTAATGAGATATGAACACCTACATGGATACCAAGAAGTTTGGTTGCTTTACCATGGGGAAGGATCTTCTATCGATAGGCAGTTATGCATGGTGGAACTAGAGGGTCCAATGCCCATAGTGTTGTGCACTTCTGCCAATCCACAAAAATACTGGATGCTAGGGAAAAAGAATCCAACAAGGAAATGGCATTCCGCAAGTTTTGCTCATCTGCCCTCAAAAAAAGGAAAGTGGCATCCGCATATTGATTACAGATCTCATGCGACCCATTGTTCATAGGAAGTCCATGCAAGATTCCCTCCTAAGCGGCAAGAGAGAAGACCTGGGCAAGGACCTCTGCTACAACTGTAAATAATGGAGCTAATGGGCAGCCCTGACGGATGCCATCACCCACCTGAAAGAATGCCGAGGGTTCCCCTTGGAAGAGAATAGAAGAGCGAGCAGAATAATGAAGCCTCATAACATTAGTTGTGAATTGTGCACCAAAATCAAAGCATAAGAGACGTTCTCTAAGAAAGCCCAGTCAACACTATCGTACGCTTTTGTAAAGTCCAGCTTCAAATATGACCCTGAAGTCGAGCCCAATAAATACCTTCATAAGCAGCAGCTACATTCTTTAATATGCATCATCGTGGCAGAAATCCTGACTGTATAGAGGATATGGAATCAGCAAGAATATTCCGAAGCTTTTGTGCATAAGCTTTGGCAAAGATCTTGTACACAGAAGATAGCAAGGTGATAGGGCGCCAGTCCGAAATTGATGAAGGCTCCTTACATTTAGGAATGAGAGAAATACAGCCCGAGTTAAGAATTTTGTCTAGAGGCCTTTGCCTCTTGAAATCCTGAAACGCGTCGTATACATCATCGCCAACCCAATCCCATAACTCCTGAAAGAACTCCATAGAAATACCATCAATTCCAGGATACTTTCCTTTCTTTAAAAGGAAGGTAGCATCTGCTAAATCATTCACCGTAATCTCTGCTTCTAGAGTAGTTCTTTGCTCCTTAGATATAATAGGATGTATCTTTGCAAGTAATGCCTCCTAAAAATCTGATCGAAAGGGAAGGCGAATGAGAAGCAAAAAAAGGAAGAAAAAGGGCCATGCGAAAAGAACTTAAGTTGCTCGGGATCGAGATGAGAGGCCCATCTTGAACTTGGAGAGATACCATTGCAGAAGCTTGTCTCTGAATTTTTGCAGCTCTAAAAAAAGAAGCCTGTGCAGCGATCCTTCTCTTTGAACCATTGCAGGCCCGCTTTAACTCGAGCATGATGAACTTGCTCAGCCCAGAGTGCACCTCTCCGATGTGCACATACACATTCACTAGTCCCCACTCTTGTCCCTTATCAAACTACTTGATAATGATCCAGCGACCAAATCTGTCAGCATGAGTGGATGTGACTGCTATATCATGTCTCCATGCTGTAAGGACGTTATATTGCCTACCTTCCACAAAAGCTACCTTTTGCACATTCTTCTTTTTTGCACTTGTGCTCTTGTAGACAATAAAAATCTGAAGTCAACCTAGCAAGAGCCATGGAAAGTCTGCTCCTTTTGGTTGGGGAAGAAGCAACACCCGGACATTCCAGGAAACCAGCTTCATAATGCAAGGGGGTCTGGTGACAGGTGTTCCAAATCCATGGAGTTACTATTTGCACATGATGCTTCCACCTGATCAGTCCATGTCAGTCCAGATGATGCAGGAAGGGTTGTAACAATGGTAGCCACTGCTGGATCAGCTGGAGTAGCACACTCAATAGGAAGAGATTGTGGTGCAATAGTGTTTCTCCGACAGGCAACTCTTTTCATATGAGGGATGGACCACTCACCACGAGATGCTTCCAGTCGTTCCTGCTTGCGAGCAATGACTGCAAACCTCTCACATTGCTCATCCGGTAGCTTGGGACGCAGAGGAGGAGGGAGGAGAGGGAGGAAGAGGAGCAGGAATGGACACAGGAGTAAGAGCAGGCTGGCTAGAACCTGAAGCTGTCAAGACTGGAGAGGGATGAGAGGAAGATGGAGACATTTGGCCATGGGCTGCAGATGCTGCAGGAGCAAAGGGAGGTGTTCTTCTAACGCGAAAACTAGAGAATGCCTCAACATCAGGAAACACGTCTGCAAGCTCAGGACCATTAAGTAACGATAAACCATATTTGAAGAACATTGGACCACTTTTGACAACAGCAGATTTTGGGAGAGATGCGTCAGCTGAAAGAAAGACACAAATATGAGGACCATTCACAATAGAATGAGCAAGATGGAGACCCAAGCCACTAGCAATAGCCATCAGGAACTCTGGAACTTGCAATTCAATAGGAAAATCTTTCAACACAAACGAGCATGGCATCCGAAGTGCATTAGCCTTGCTAGACAAAAAGCTAGGAGTGTATACCTGATACAAAAGATAGTGGCCCCGTAAAAGATCTACCCCCCCGCTCCACCAGCTTATCAACCACTACGGGAGACCCAAACAGGATCAGTAAATAATTGTTTTGCTTGTCAAGGACCTTCAGAGACTCATGCTGAGGTAAACCCAATCTTTGTAGATGTTGCTTTAACCAAAAGCCCATCCTTCTAAGATCGACAAACTGACCAGTAACGTGATACACAATAGTATGAGAGACAAGATTCTGAATACACTGTAAATGTACGTCGTGATCAATCTCAACTACAGGAAGCCCCGCCTGTATGAAAGCATTAGTGCACTCATTAGTCTCGTAAAAGACACTCTCTGAAGGGAGTTGAATGTCCATCTTATCTTCTGCAGCCTGTAACTCCTTTAGATATGCGGACACTTCCTTCTTATTATTCTCCATCATAATATTCACAGTAGCCATAACACGAGCAGAGTGTACACCATATATCATATCACACTTTATCCAATCATTAAAGCGTGCACATGACACACGAGCAATTGTATCACTTGAGGTCCAAGGAGCAAGAGCAGGAGCAGGCAAAAGAGCCGCAGAAGAGGAAGGAGTAGAAGGCAAAAATCCAATAGGTAGATGGAAAATGGGAAGTACGAGGACTAGGATGTGCAGGAGAACAAGGACCTGCAGTTGCAGCAGACGAGGAAGCATTGAGAGGCGGGAATTGTTGCAAATTAGTGGATGCACCAGCAGACGGATGTGCAAAAGCAAGAGGATTGAGATGTGAGTTAGAAGCAAGGCAGGAGGAATTACAGAAGCACCAGATTGCATAGGAGAGGCAGAAACAGAAGAGAAAGCAATAGAAGGATGTCCTATTGCCATGGAAGCATAATTGACAGAAGAAATAACAACTGAGAAAGACATACCAGGGTTAACCACAGAGGCCGAAATGGGAAACCCCAAATCCGGCATTGATTCTGATGTTGGGCTGCCTGATGCCATACCACTGTGTCTATCAATGAATAATGTACATTTTGTACTTACTTCATTGTCGATCTTAAATAAGATATTATTCTTTACAACATAATCAACTATCAAATGTAACTTAGCTACAACTTATCTCTAGTGTAAAGATAAATACACCAAGATTTATCAAGCACCATTGAAATAGAATATAACTCGAGCATTGTTCATCTGGGGTTACTATATTCCTATAGCAATGTTGGCCATTTTATTCACACAATTTCATACCTTCAAGGGATCACCAGGTCCTCAATATTTCAACCTAATTTTTTGATTTATTCTTATTCTTATTCCTATATTTCTATACAGGTAGTTCTGGAACTGTCGATCCTTCCAAAGTCCAATCAACATGGAAACGAGCTTTTCAAATTTATCCTTAACTTCATTTTGACCATCATTTTTTTCTGTATCAATCTAGGCAATGCCTAATATGTATCTTCATCATTCATGTTGTATAACTCAGATTTTCAGAGCTATTGAGGATGAATATCACACTCTTCAGAGCTGTCCAACGTAGGATTGCATTCGGGCACGCTATACTGAGTTGGTCATACCCAATCGGCCATTGCATATATTAATCACGACTTCAGTACAATTGCTAGGACACATATCTTCAATAGGTGATGGATATGCAGGCTCAACTATGCCTTGAGATACTGTCTTGATATTATCTTATGATACTTATATGTACAATTTATTGGCATTCTTGTTATTGCCACGGTTTTTCCCTATGGATTACAGGAAAAGCTTGCCCGTTGGTTTAAAAAAAAAAAAGGGAGCATAACTGTAGCAGTCAACAGCCCATGGAAAGCTTGCCATTCCATCATGTCCACATTGGTATACTGATACACAAGTAATCTTAAAGTTAAACAGATACAAAAAAATCGTGTTAGTCTTATGTATCCAAGATGAAACATGAACTGGAATGCCAGCTTATAATGAACTGAGATATCAGCTTAAATTGTAGACATCTAAAAACCGTTAGCCTTGTTGATTTTAGATGGATGTCAACTCACAAACGTAAAAGATCAGTGTCATCATGTACCTGGTCACCATTAACGCCATCTAGCAGACTGTTACTGCACAGACAGAGTTTAGTAATTCTTTGCTAAACCCATCAGAGGCTCATAGTTCCAAATGAATACATGTCACATTCCCTTTTTATCATTGAGAAGAATGTGCATCCAAACAAATGAGGATAGTATACAGTATGTAGAAAAATAATCCTGCCATAGTCTCCAGGAGTCCACAACATAATGAGGAGATTTCTCCCTTCTACTTTACACATAGTACAGCCAATTAGTCTGCTCAGCCTTGACCAAAAATCATAACCTGACAATGACTTGATCATTGACTAAGCTCCAGTTCTGCCAATTTGCCTCAAGAGACGTATTTCACCTTCAAGGAAAGCTCATGTCCTTCTTGTGTTGCAGATGGAATAAACCATTTTAAAAGCAAATTCTGTAACTAGTACATCTTTCTTTCCGTACCCCCTCGTAAACGACGTGCAAGTTGCAAATCTTTTGGCACTGCATTAGATACAACACACCAAAAGTTATGAACATATGTGACGGAAAGAATCATAATATTACTTACTGATAGTGACTCTTTTGGCATGAATAGCACACAAATTTGTGTCTTCAAAAAGATGTACAAGGTAATCTTCAGCAGCCTGCAGTAATCAAGCATGTTTCCATTAAAGACGCAACTCATCTCTTTGACCAAGCTTATTGTTGGCCACAAATTTATCTCAGTTTATCCTATGTAAGCTTTCAGGTTTCTGCTTTTCCCAAAATAAAGCAACAATATTATACTGAATCAATTGATTCGAACCCTTTCACTACATATGTTGTACAAATTAGTGCATAATGTATCATCAAATCAATGTGTTATTATTTGAAGACCTAGAGCAAAATAAGATACCTCTTGAATAGCTATTAAAGCTTCAGCAGTCCATCTTGACACTTCTTTAGAATACTGGGCAGTTATCTCTCTCACCTGCAATGACCCAAATGCAAATCTATTAGGTTCCCAAGCCAATAATATACGAAAGAACAAAAAAGATAAAGAAAATTATTTCAGAATGCATGCACATGGTCTAGCTTTTGCAAACAGCAAAAGCTAACTCAGAAGAGGGGATAAAACAAGATTTACCACTCTGGCAAATGGCAAAGGCCTGAGAAGAAATCCGTAGCTCTTTTGAAAATGCCTTATTTCCCTAAGCGCCACAGTTCCAGGTTTAAACCGGTGCTTCCTTTTTTGCACAGGAGCTACAACCCTATCCGAACTACGTGCATTTCCTGCCCTACTAGTGCTCGCACCATCTACTCTTCTAGAACTGGTTCCTGTAGCTGTTCATCAACTATCAAATAAAACTTAGAACAAAAAAAAAAGAAACATGGAAAGAAAAAGAAGCTCTCTACGGGAGGAACCCAGCTCTGATACCTGAAGAAGAAGCTGCAGGAGTAGAGGCTTTGCCCGTTTTTGGGGTACTTTTCTTTCTAGGCATTTTCTGTACTTCTATGATACATTTAGCTCCGGATTTTTAACATGGAGATTGTGGGCAAACTCCGGTAGATCATGTAAGAAGGAAGCTTGAGAACGGGAAGGAAGAGATGTGCCGGAGAGGCTCCATGGATGTGGGAAAGAAAGAAAAGGGGGGAAGAAGGTCCTGCAAATGATTTAATCTTTTACCAGTTAGTTATTTTGGACCTTTGTTTTGTTGGGAAAAAAAAGTAACAAATAGGGATACTCCAACGGCTACGAACAGTGCCACGATATCAAGTTCTCAAATTTTCAAGTGATCCTAGCCGTTGAGTGCCACCACCATGTGATCATCCAAGGAGAAGTTTCTGCAAGAAGCTTTGTTTAAGTTATATTAGGATAATCGGCGCATGCAGGCCCTTACGCAGGGTAAGGGCGTGATGAGCCCGGCAAGGCGAGCCATGCCCGAGCCCTGCATAAGGGCCTGCCTGCGCCCATTACCCAATGTAAAATTAGGGGGGAGAACTTTTCGCTGCCAGGTGGCATCATCGCAGCCACTGAACTTGAAGAAATCCGTTATCAGCCAAAGAGAGGAAGCGTCGGAGGAGAGGAAGCCAACCGCAGGAGACTACATGTTTTAATATGGGCCTGAAACATGGCAAAATGTTCTCCCCCTAATTCCAACTACAACCGCACTCTCCTATGAAACAGATTTCCCCATTCTCATCTGAATGTTTATGAAGTATTTGTAATGGACATACCATAGAGGTAGGTAGTGGCCTTGCTCACACTATCTGCATTCCACATTGGCTGCATCCCTTAAGGACATATTTCATTATGGAAATTAAATTTATCAGTCTGACCAAGGCTAATAACCAAAAATGCATTAAAATTATCGTTTGGGGTGTATTATCGTTTGGGGTGTATTAAAATTATTTTGGGCCATTGGATGCTGACATATGCCACAGCATATGCCATGGGGCGAATTTGGAGCCCTCAAACACAAGTCAAGATGGGGTCAACGATGGGGCCCACCTATCTTGCTTGACTTACCCCTAACATTTGATTAAACCATTGAACAAATATCATGCTTCATAATTAGCAGCCAAACAAGAATATTAAACATTGAAAATAGAGAATGATGAGCCTGGGGAGTCGAACCCCATGAAAGATCCCATATCGCCATCCAGGGCATCCTAGGCATCTCAAAGGAGAGATGCCTAGTATACCTAGGGGCCGAAGCCCACTAAGAAACAAAAGGAGTTAGTATCAGCAGATTATTTCAATATATAAAGAGGCACTCTGAAACTCGGTTTATACAGCAGCCTCATGCAAAAGAATCAACACGTGTCAAGATCATACCTGCCAATGAAGACCAAGCTGCAACAAATTGAACAACACATTCAGAAAATAAACAAGTTTCTCATTTATAAAAGCATAAGCAGTTCTTCCAGGCCACACAAAAACAGAAAGAAGGAGATGTAAACAGATCAGTTCATGGGCGCGCCACTCTGAGCATGCCTAATCAGTTCATCCAACTGGCGAATCTCTTGCACGAGCAAGACTCTAGCTAAGCTCATATGAGAGCCGCGCAAAGACATGTAACTCGCATAACCACGAGTACCCCCAATTGATCCCATTCCACGCCAGAGATAGCATTCTGGATCGAAGCATAGAACCCTCTAAGCTGCCGCCTAAGCAAGCGCAAGGACGCCGCATCCTATGCGCCCGGTTCCCACCTGCACGATGCTACTAACAAATTCTTGAGCAGAGAAAACCGCCTCGAGCTCACCGAGAATATGACCGGATCCGGATGTGAAGCTTCAACTCTAGAGGAAATATAGGAATCGAGCAAAGATACAAACAGGAGGTCGCTCCACCCCAAAGAATGGCTCTCCATCGGTGTCCATCACTACCGCAACTAAAACCAAACGAAGCCATGAAAAAGACAAAACTGTACACTTCGAAGCCAACAAACATGATCACCCAACAGCCATGGTGCAATCACCCCGTACACGGGATGAAATCCACACCAGCTCCAAAACAACCACATCATCAACATCATGACTATAAGACTCATCACAAACATCCCGAAATTAATGTCTTGCTCATCCTCGGGGATGCTATCATCCCAATACCTTCTCCTCCCGGGCCATTTTAAGCTCTACGGCACGAACCCGGTAGTAGCCCAAACAAAATAGTTCTCATGTCGGAGGGCATGCATTGAGAAGGATTTAGGAGCACCCTCCATGCTTTGCCCTACACCTGCTTTCGTTAATGTGGGCGTGTATTGGAAGGTATAATCCAAGAACTGGATAGTGTAAACTTACCGAACGGATCATTCGGCCAATGTAAGCAGGATGCTAGCAAATCATCTTACGGTTGCCATGATAGTTAACATAATGGGCAAAGACGATTAAGCAAATTCTTATTATCAAGCACAACTAAGTTTTTGGTGTCACCACTCCCCCCCTCTCGTATAAATCCTTACCTTTCTCGATGCAATCCTCAATCGATATTATGAAGGTGGCGGACATAGTGGACCTTTCCAAAATCTTTCATACAATAACCAACCATACCTTCAAAACGATTGAAGGCGGGTATTCTTCAAGGCTTTACAGACGAGGATAACACCAGGAGGCTTACAAGCCCAGTTAAATTCCTTCTTTATGGCATCATTCATGGCCCTGGGGGTTTTGAAACGCCCTCTAAAGATAGCCCCGACAAAGGCAAGTGGTCTGATAGCACCCCTTTCCATGGCTACTGACTCAACACACCTCCTATCACAAAACCCGACAAGGCCATCGAGAAACTCACAGGGGACATCCCCTTGAGACAAAGCTAGGGTCACACTCACATCTATCAGGTTCCAATCCTGATCAGCAAAGAAATCCTGGCCTCTCATTCCGGAATTGGAATTCAACGCATGGCTCACAGAAGCTGTTACGAACATAGGTTAGGCCCTAAGTCATATGTTATATACATATGTTGGTCCCTAGGTCATAGGACCATTAAACCTAAGGATTAAAGGTTTAAGGGACAAGTGGCATAAGGAGACTCCAAGAGTCCATATGCATGCATGCATACACGTGGCGGCATGCCACAAGAGTAGGTACCCTATATAAGAGATCATGGATCTCAAGAAGGGGAGGCCATGGAGAATCGTTCTGGGAACGATTAGAGAACTGCACGATGTTGCAGTATTGATCCAGGGGATCAACACAAGTCTGGCGTGGGGAGTCCAAGGGACTCGAGGAGTGGGGAATCCAGGGGGTTCATGGTAGCCAAACTTGGCCCCTTCCATGGCGTTGTAACATTGGTATCAGAGCCTAAGTTTGATGCTGGGTTCGAGGCTGTGCCGCAGTTAAGAGAGCAGAACTTGAGAGCAATTTCTGGAGCATCCATGAAGTGCAAAGGTTTGGCCTTAGAATCGTTCTTCAGGCTCCTGGGGACCTGAGAAGCCAGTGTGAAATTGCTGTAGCAGTCTCTGGGCAAGCAGGGCTTGCTAAATTATGTTTGGGGCCTGGAAAAACGGATTTTGCAAAACAGCTCGGTTTGAGCTGAAAATTTACGAGCAGGAGCGTTTGGGGCCAAAATGCTTACCTGCCAAATTTCGTGGCAATCCGAGTACCGAGCAGCCCGGAGTGATCGATCCTGGCTGGCACGAAATCACGACTTCGTGATTCTGAGATTTTCGATTCTGTGATTTTCTGTTAAGGGTAACCAGGACCCATTATCAGCCCATTAAAGAAATCAGGGATTTTGTTCCCCGTTATCAACCATTAAAAATTAAAGGGGAGGTTTTAATGGGTTGTTATTTACCTTAGTTAATATTTACGATTTTAGCTAATGTTGGTACTAGTTGAACTAGTAATGAACAAGGGCCAAGGGCACTTGTTTGTAGTACCACCTACTGCATTCTTGCAAACTGGGTTTGCTGAAAGGAAAATAGGTTGTAACATTGGTATAGCACTCCAAGAGTGTTAGGTGGTTTCGTCATGAGGAGTCAGGGGCTCAGTAGTGGAACATAGACGAACCACATGGAGATGGGTCATACACTGGAGCATGTGAATATGCTTAACATAAGACCCCTAGAGCTTTGAGTTTTTAAAATTAGTTGATTGATTTTGATATCCAGGATGATTCTTTTGAAGAGTGTCTTTACATTCCAGGAACTAAGAGAAATTATGCTTTAACAAAAAGCGTTATTGCCCTCCAAAGATCCCTTCCAATGAGTGCATCATAGGGTGTCATGATCTGGGATCATGCCCAGTTGACGCACACTACTGGGTAGTGTGGCGTAAGTAGTCTGTCCAATGCGAATGTTGTTGCCCGTGATAACCACTTGATCTGGGATCATTGGCTCACACTATTGGGTAGGGTGGTACGAGGTTGCATGTTCCTTTAATCAATTGATCCTTGTAGGGAATTGGTGACGGATATATTACTATTGACTCAAGGGGTCACTAGTGCACTACCTAGGGTTTGTGCTAGAAGTGCACAATATTTGGGAAATATTGTGGATACTAGTTCTTAATGAATGCTAGGACTTGGTTACTTGGAGGATTTGGGGTCTGTTAAGTGGACATCTTGGAAGCAGAGCTTTTATTAAAACACCGGAAGTCCTGACTAGTTCCTTGGAACATAATAACACTTGGGAATAACAACACTTGTGGTAAGTGTTGAGAATAAGATCCTTGAATTCTAGGAAGGAATTTTGAAGGATTTAAAGGTTTTATGCCTCGTATGATATGCTTTCTTATAAGCACCAAGAAGGATCTTGGTTGCATAAAGAATAAATTAACTTAGCTTGAAGCATTCCTTTGAAAAATTCCAAAGGAACATATACAATCTGCGATTGTTGGGTCAAGAAAATAACCTTCATAGATGAACATCTACACATGGAATCTATAGTTTAAAAGTACTATAGTTAGAGATGCTAGCTAACGCATCTAGAGAATACAAGTTGCAGTACTGATAAGGTTGAGAACTTATCAGGTAGAAACTATAAGATAGTAATTGCAAAGCAACTTGTTAGTCATTTTAAGGGGTTCTTCTGGGAAGAGCACTTAAAATAAATAAAGAAGCAAACGGATTCAACTAGGATCATATGGATGCATGCAATAGATTATTGTAGCGTTTGTTAAACTGATTTCAGAGGGTGTCTCTGGAAAGATGCCAAGGATGAATCAAGCTACAATATGATTGATTGGACTGTCTAGTTCCATATGAACTCTACCTATGCTCAAACTAAGATACTGAGATTGGTTAGAAAATCTCAATATCTCTTGTTTGGAAACAAGAATGTTAGTAAAGTTATAATCCTACATCTATATACAACTAGGAGTTGTGAATACATCTTATTGCCCATTATGTTCAAGCGGGGCTTGGGGTAAAACATATGGGTCGCAATATATAAGCTGGGCTTGTATAGGTATTATGAGATGTATATTATGCCTTATAGCCATAGATTGGCAAAGCAGTGAATATGTGTTAGAACAAGTAGTCAAGGAAATTGACTTTATGGCACATAATTCACACCAAATAATTGGATCCTATCTATGAATTTCCCATTGATAAGAGTTATTCACTTTCGAGAGAGGATCTCAGTAAGGGGCAAGTCGTATAAGAATAGTTTCAGCCTTTAAGAGTGTCTTGAGGTTGGAAATTTTGCTGGCTTGGCTGCCTATGGTTGAAAGTGTATTCTGGGAAATCAAAGCCCCGTAAGAATCTTGAATGAAGTTCAAGTATGAGTTAGGGGTTAGTACAACGGGAAGCTTTTGACGAGGTCAAGAAGCTGTGGTACTGGTGGACCAATTAAAGTTGCAGTTGACTTAGGTAAGTCATGTGATGCAACCGTAAGGGTTGTGCTATTGAGCAAAGTCGAGAATGACTTGGGTTAGCTCTAAGCCAAAGCATGAAAAGCAAAGCTAGGCACAACAAGAACCCCTAATGAGAGTTCTGGTATGGAAAACATGGTGGTATCATTTAGGAAGTGGTGGAAACCAAGGTCCATGTAATTCTATAAGTTAGAGTTTGCAAGGCCAATTAGTCGTGTTAAACTGAGTTGCTTGGTTTTTTGCATGAACTCTGTATTAACATCAAACACGTATGTGTATGAATAGATACTGATTGATGTATGGATGGAGCATAATGGTGCTTCACTTATGATGCAATAGTCCCTAGGAGATCGATGATGCCTATTGAAAAGATCATTTAGAGCTAATAATAACAAAGTCTAGTGACTTACGTCGAGTGAGAGAGTAGTTTCTTTCCCCATTGCCTTAATTCTTTCCTTCTGGACCACTCCCCCTAGCATGGCCCATATCATTGCATCACCTTTGCAGTTTGCCTATGATGAAAAGCATAGATCAAAAATCAATATAAACCGGATTAAACTTGGTCCAGAGCTTTTAAAATACCCATCTAATGGGTATATGGAAATACCTACTTAATGTTTTGGCCAGTATACTAGGGTTTGTTTACCCATTGTAATGGCTATATTTATATTCCTAGCCGGTTTATATAGCAACATAACAGCTGGTGCAATCATGAATGTGGTAAGAAGGACTATAATGATTATGATGGCAAAGCATTCATCATTCAAGACCTGGCAAAACATGAGAACTTAAACATTAGCTAATTTATCCCCAAAACTTTTCTAGCACCATTCGATTTGCATTGATAAATACATCCTTATGCTAAGGGAAAAAAAGAGAAGGTCCTTACATTTCGTTCCCTACTAATGTTGAGCACAATAAGCTCCACCAATGCCTTTAGTATTCATTAGAAAATCCAAAGTGAGGACCTTACGGACTTGCAATCCGAATGCCATTGAGATGATATCAAGATAAAGGGAATTACTGAAAGAATACTAACGAAAGAATTGCGATGAACACTTTATTACAGATAAAAGCTTCAGCTTGCAGAAAAAAAATGACAATCGGAATCCATAGCGAGAACTCACATTTTAATTGCTAGATGCTCTGCAAAATTTTTCCATATCCCGTCTAAATGCAACGTAAGCACTATCTATACCTCGCCATCTCTTGCCCTCCAATATGCACAAACTAGCAAACAGTTGTATGGCATCGGTCCGTTTGTCTATCAGCCAGATCAGCCACGTTCTTCTAGAGCTATGGCTATCCCTATGCCGCATTGGCTAGATCATACCATCAAAACTTATATGCATATCTAACAAATTATTACACAAACCCATTAGGGCTAAATGCATATGGCCAATATGGATCCTCTATAAGAGAAATGATTCAAGCATCTGGATGTGGAGCAAAAAATCATCATTATGATTATGATTATGGGACTCTGGCATGGAATCAGAATATGTTGAATGGCCCATGTCGATAACCTAATAATCCTTCACTGTTACCACTAGCCACGAAACCGACCGGTGGAATGAAAAGCATGGCTCCTATTCTACCTCGGTAGCAAGCCGCCTTCTTCGATCTATCCATCTCACTTACCAGCTACAATGGCATCTGCAACCAAACCATAAAGTACATCTGATCGTTGGTTGCATGTGGAGCACATACAAATATATACAATAAATACATACATGGGTAAAACCATTGTGAAAGAAACAATGGAGGATGAAAAATGTCGTGCACGCTCTATAAATACATACTTTCTATGAGACACTAAATACATACCCCAAATCATATGAAAACTATAGCAAAATGACCGCATACGTTTTGCGCAACGAACCATTTTTTGTGATAATGTGTCCGAAATTGGGAAGCGTATAGTTATACCATAAGATTTGGTAATGGTTAAGGGTTGTAGTCGTATGGGAAATCGTATGTTGCTGACGGTGGCAACTGGGATTCCCAACCCTAGAATCATGGGCGGGCATATTGGAGTTCCCGAATGCTGGTTGGGCGCAGGTGTTGGTGTCGTCTTGGGCTTCTGCAGGGATGGCGGAGCTCCTGGTGATGTGGCCGCTTTTCTGGTTTGTTTCCTTATTTGTTTGGGTGGATAAGCTGGGGTCGCGGGCGTTGGCGGGGAGCGGAGCTGCAGTGTTGAAGAAGACAGAGGTAAGCTTGTTGCTTTTGTTGCATTGTAGGGCAGCCAGAAAGGCTCAGAGTGGTCGTTCCTCTGGCCCTGCTTCTGTTACAACGCCATGGAAGGGGCCAAGTTTGGCTACCATGAACCCCCTGGATTCCCCACTCCTCGAGTCCCTTGGACTCCCCACGCCAGACTTGTGTTGATCCCCTGGATCAATACTGCAACATCGTGCAGTTCTCTAATCGTTCCCAGAACGATTCTCCATGGCCTCCCCTTCTTGAGATCCATGATCTCTTATATAGGGTACCTACTCTTGTGGCATGCCGCCACGTGTATGCATGCATGCATATGGACTCTTGGAGTCTCCTTATGCCACTTGTCCCTTAAACCTTTAATCCTTAGGTTTAATGGTCCTATGACCTAGGGACCAACATATGTATATAACATATGACTTAGGGCCTAACCTATGTTCGTAACATACCTCCCCCCTTCAAATCCTTGGTCCCCAAGGATTATGGGAGTATGTGTATCTTGAAACCCATTCCTTGGGTCACCCGGTGACCATGGTTTCACCATCTAGTCCATTTGAAACCCTTTCCCTAAATCACCTCGTGATCATGGTTTTGTCTTCTCGTCCCTTTAGAAACACGTTCCCTGGATCACCCTGTGATCATGGTTTCATCCTCTAGTCCCTTCCGAAACCCGTTCCCTGGATCACCCTGTGATCATGGTTTCATAGCTCATTCTTTAGCGGACGTCCTACTTGCCATCCCTGGTGCAAGTCTCTAATTCTTTAGTTTTAGGTAACTGACCTCATATTGACTCCACTAATCCTTCCGTGTTATCAAGGGATTTTGAGTCAGATGAGGATTTGGCTGCATGTACACTTCACTTTCCCATGTGGCCTTGGGAAGTGACTGATTTCGCCACAAGATCTAGTAGTCTGCAATACTCTTATTGCGCAGCCTCCGAATGCGAGTGTCTACTCAGGAGTTACCTCAGAGCTAAGGGCTAGGAGTATTGTCACAATCTTTGGACAATATTGCTTTCTTGAGTTGACTTATGCGGAATAGGGCGCACTTCTAATCCATTCATAAGTTCTAACTCAACTCATATGCTGTCTTCATTGACCCTTCCTGAGTCCAACATATTGGCACATCTATAACTAATGGTCTCAAGGTTCTTACCTTGCCACTAGTATTATAATACCTATTTTGAACCTTGCGTCTATTCTTCTGCCAAGAACCCCAGGTTCTTTATGACGCGTGTACCAACTTTTTGGACTAGAACAGAGGCCCACTTTATCCCTTAGTTGACACTTAGTGCAACTAAGTACCTGATGCTAGTCATGTGAATTCACTAACCTATGTGAATTCAATATTCTTGATCCCAGATCTAAGAACACTATGCTACAAAAGACCCTGCTTATTATAAGCAATACAGTGGTAATGACCATAGACTCCCCCAGAAATCTAATTAGAAACCCCCCGTGTGAATATGCACCCAAACCAAAGGGGGTTTAAGGGGGATTTTAATTTAAATGTGTTAAATGCAATAGTTTGTGTTAATAATGTTAATGGTAGTTGTGTGTTGATTGCTATATTAAAAAAAATTTTGGGCCCTTCGGGCCCTAACTAAAGCCTTTGCACATGTAGATGGAAATGAAAAACAAGACCAACATCTGCCTTCAAAACGAGAACACCATTTCTGCATTCTCAGCTGTTACAAGGGCATATATTACGATGGAGTAATTCTTAGTAACACAAATAAACCAATGGAGTTATTATAAGGAAATGATGCATTACTATTGTAATATCATGGTCTGAAGTGAATGTAAAGATTTACATTCAATTGAAAAACAATTTAATTGGAATATATTGGGATATATGTGCCGCACTATATGTAATAACAATAAAAAACCAGATATACGGGCTTCACTATGTAATAGCAATAAAAGGGCTCCAGGTTATCTCCTTCCTGCAAAGGATCATATTTTTTAATTAGCAATAGCTACGTAGCATCAATGGTACCTAGCAATGAGCTCACCTAAATGTAGGGGATGAATAATTAATTGCTGGCAGCAGTTTGTAACACCAATAATATCTAGAAATGAACCAAGAGCAGGGAACGAACCCTATCATAATCGGTGAGAGCATATATTCCTGAGAATTGCTGCCAAGTCTATGTACACGGCAAGGGCTTTATCAGAAGACAACTCATTGCTTGCAAATCATAAGGCCGCAAAATGAGTTAAAACTTGCTAGAATGAGTATGGCATTTGCCAAAGTTTTTCCTGCTAAAGTAGCTACTTCGGTATCCAAATTCACGCTCGATTTTGTCTTTGCTCACTTGCTTGTGATTGTGCTTGCATTTCTACACGGGTGAAGGCACAATGTTTGCAACCCACAGAACTTGAGATGTTCCTCTGCAAATTCCTGCAGCATATGTAGATGCAAGAAGGTAAGAGCGGAGGAATGTAAGAAAATACTTAAATCTGCTATGCTAATTGCGTTCATTGCACCTCCATAAGTTCCAAATGCTCTGTAACACATCAAGGATTCCACAAAACTATAAGATAAATCAGGGGACAAGTACCGAACAAAGAGTCGACATTACAAAGATATGTGCTGCAAGGGCCACAATAATTTCCATACCTTGGAAAAAACTTCGAAAGAAATGCTTTATCATATCCGCCTGAAATAATAGCTGTAATGAGCTCGTTGAATTTTACTGAATTCACCTGACAAATTTCCAGTGTAAGAATCTCATAAGTTCAAAAAATAACCAGGTAAAGAAGCTGAAGGTGGAGACCTCACTATCATGGCCTCTGAATTTACGAATCACACGGCCTGTTGAAACATCTCAGTAAAAGAGTTGTCTAAAGTCCCACTAGGATCCTCAGCTCCAATTCATGGATCATCAGAGTTATGGAGAAATTCTTCAAGTACGTTCTTCCTTTTCACTAGGGAAGTCCAAGCTATTGATCATCTAACGAGATCAAGGTTCTCTGGACTATGATTCAGGTTGTGCTAGAACTGCAAGCAGAAAGACATAATGGCTTATCCAATTACAATAAAGTTCCCGTTTGGTTACCTTCACGCCTGAGGACGGACATAAGTCGGGCAGGGCTGCGTTATCACAGTAGCGGAGCATGAAGAATCATGCCACAATCAGCACGAAAAATTCTACTCTCTGTTGCAAGAAGGTTCTACTCCAGCATGATTGGTAGCTTCTACTTCATGCGGGGAAAATAGCAGGAGTCAGCAAAACTACAAGATCTGGCACGAAGATGCATTTAGGGCTCGCAAAAACCCTAGTTTGGGGTTCTTTTGGGCGTGGTTTTTGGTTTGGCTTGCCGCTAACCACGGGCATATCCGTGTGCTGAAGCAAGCAACCGGCTGCATCATCATCCTCTGCACTAAAGCACTAACGCTTCCACTCTAAATCTGTTTCCACTCTGATCACAAGAACATTAATTTTTTGCAAGAATGCCCTGAAATGCTATCCAGGAGGCTTGCATGTTCAGCACCTAAAATAAAAAGAGGGCTTTTGTTGTGAGCCCTTGGATGTTGGACCATTGGGAAAAAAAAAGCTAAATCAACGACTAAGAAATAGTGCACTCTAGATGTACGCATTAGTACATCCATTCGAATACACCATGAAATCTTAGGAAAACCTTTGTGAAAAGCGTACAAAAACACAAAGAAAACCCCCTGTTATTATGCTACATATTAATTGTACCACTCACACTCTGATCATTTATCAGAGATTTTTTTGCAACATTAACCCCAGGTTAATCCTTGCATTTCTAGAGACCTTGCTCTATAAATACCCAGTACACCAATTATGGCTAATCATGAATTCTAATTGGATTCTCTATCACAACTCCCATAGTTGATTCTCTTTCGCCAAGCATCTCAAGAATCCTTATATTCATGTATACTACTTTGATAACAAGTAGTGATGGTTCAGACTCTGCCCTTTTAGGTCTCCAGGCATGCCTGGCCCTGCCAGCATAACGCCATTCCTCTAGGAAAACATTCTTCATAAGTCTGACAACCTTCGTATCTTTATTAGATGAACCCTTTCCTCAACAATTTTGGGTTCCACATTCACATTCCAGTTTGTGACCCCTTTTTCTTAGGGTAGAATAAGCTAGAAAATCCTTTTCCTCCCCCTTTCAAAAAAATCAAGCAATCCTTTGCTTTTGGAAGTGAATTCTTAAAGGCATATGCATCCAATTTACAGCCTGACATAGAACTTATCTATTATCAGCTTGGATGATATACTAATAGGAGTTTTTGGCCACTCTCTAAGCCTTGCTTATAGGAGTTTTGACTATTCCAAAATTATCGTATGGAGTGAAGCCTCACTAGAACCCAAATACCTTGCCTTGCAAGATTGAGCAAGAAGACCTTTAAGTCTACGCTCACACACTTTCTATAGAGCCAACGAGTCTAACTACCTTCTTGACTTTGTTGGCTTCCATAGCTTAACACCCCAAGTAATGCATCATCAATTCCAAATTTGATTTGCAAGCCCAACCAACGCATTGGCATAGACCACTTCCAGGTCTCTTACATGCTTAATTTATGGGGTACTTTGATGCCCATGCCATTTTGACTCTTAAAGATCATGATTCTAAAAAACCAATGGTTACAAGATATCATGGGGGCAAGGTATTTCAAGCAACCATTAGATAAGGGAGATATTTTAAAGATAAGGAAAATATCTTATCTTAAAGGCAAGATATCAGAAATAGACTTTCGTGCAAAATAGGCTTACCTCAAAAAGGCAGGGATCGGGTGACATCGAAATTAAGCTTTGGGCTACTATTTTTATAACAAAAAGGGAAGATGCGGCAGCGATCAAAATAGCAGGGAGTAAAAGCCTTTATCTGAAGAAAATGGATGGTGAAACTATAAAATAAGGGCCGTCTGCACCAATCCGGCACTAAGTCATCATCTGTCTTTGATTCCGGCATCAGCAACCCGGAACTTGCCTGTTTCTTTGGGAATCAGCTTTGCAAAACTCCCGATTCTGCTGAAGGCCTTGCAAGCGCAGGATTTATTGTTTGTGTTGATATCTTGGTATTTCTGAAGCCCAAGACTGATTCTAAGCTTGGTTGACTGTGTTGGAGCACATCTAAGCCCAATGCTTGTAAGATCGGATTGATCATAAGCTGAAGTGGATAATAGGCTGCGATCAATTCCTTTCATTCTTTTCCCTTGGAAATTGCCTTAGTTTTATCTGGATCCGGTTGGGTGGAAACTGGATGCCCAAATCCATTGGTTGTGGAAACCAAGCTATTTGTTCTTATCAAAGATTGTTATCTTCTTAATCTTGTCTATATAATTGTGGTTCAAAGTAACTACGCCTTTAAGTCCCCTTAAAGCGTATCAAGTGGTATCAGAGCCTACCGATCCTCAGATCTGATCAATGGCCCAACGCTTCAATGTTACTGAAGCACAGTATCAGCAAGCTTTGTTTAATGCTGGTTACATTGCATCCCAGTTAGCATTGCCTACGCCTAGTAGTCAGCAAGAGTATGACAGGCAAGTGGAATTGCTGTCTATTCTATACCGCTTCCTTCCAGATATTTATCTGCAACCTTCGCAACCTCCTTTGCCTAATGGTCCTCCACCAGTAACTCCTCCACCGCCACCTAAGCTGAGAAAATGGTTAGAGAAAGCAGACATGCCGTCTTTCAAAGGGGGAAAGACAAAGCCCGTCAAGGTTGTCAGTTTTATCAGCCAGTGGGGAAAGTTCTTTGAACGAGTGCAGGCAACAGATGTGGAAAGACTGCAAGCCATGGACACTTACTTGAAAGATCAAGCTCAAGCATGGTGGCAAGGCAGACGAGAATGTGATCCCAGGATCAATAATTGGGAAAGTTTCAAAACGGCTTTTGAAGCACATTATTTACCCTCTAACTATCACAGTGAGTTACGCAGGGAATGGGATCGTCTGAAACAGGGGGAAACTGAGAGTATTCAGTCCTACACTTCCAAATTCACTCATTTAGCGGCACTAATAAGGAATCTAGATGGGAAAGAGCTTCTAAGAAAATATGTCAGCGGATGTAGGGATGATATTTATGCGGAAATGGAAATATTTTTCCCAAAAGATTTAAATGAAGCCATAAAACTAGCATCCGCAGTGGAGCGGAAACTAGATCCAAAATCTAGGAAGTTTGATATTTGGGATGAGGAAACTTCAGATCAAGAGGACAAAAAGAGTAGCAAAGAAAAAAACGGAAGTAAGGAATCTTCCAAGAACTTCAAGAGGAAGAGAAATAATGGCAATGGTAATGGTTCCGAAAGGAAGTGTGAGGAGGGAAGTCAAATTAGACTGCGGAAAGAAACTAAGGAACCAAAGGGAGGTTGCTACAGATGCGGAGGAAATCATTTCCTAAGGGATTGCCCCTTTGGAGAAGGGGGAATCACAAAAGTTGAACCATCTAAACCTCAAAAGGTTGTACCAATGCATGCTATTGAAGGTCCCAAGCCCGTGGTTGTACAAATGCATGCTATTGAAGGTCCCAAGCCCGTGGAGGATATACCGGAGACCTCTAAAGCTGCTGATGAGC
This sequence comes from Isoetes taiwanensis, assembly GCA_021234155.1. Classification (NCBI taxonomy): domain Eukaryota; kingdom Viridiplantae; phylum Streptophyta; class Lycopodiopsida; order Isoetales; family Isoetaceae; genus Isoetes; species Isoetes taiwanensis. The sequence continues at coordinate 8,532,754 of JAJEKV010000043.1, forward strand.
GGAAGAAAGATGAGGAACGGGCAAAGGCTATTGCCAAAGAACGGAGGTGGCTCCAAATTGGAACTATGGGGTAAAGAAATAGTAAAATTTACATCTCTTAGGATAAGATTTGTAAGATTTGATTTGATTTGATTTGTAAGATTTGATTTTTATGTGGAATAAAAATTAAATTATTATGAAAGCATGGTGCATTAGATGTAATTTTTGAAAGGTGGTAATTGTTGTTATTGCACAATAGGCCTAATAAAAATTACATCAGTATCGCGGAGATACAATTAAGTAGTACCGCGGAGGTACGAAAAATACTAACGTATCGTGGAGATACAATAGTTTAGTATTGTGGAGATACTATCAAATAGTACCGCGGAGGTACAAACGATAGCAACGTACCGCGGAGGTACAAGGATATATCTTACTGTGGAAGTACGCGTATATCCGTAACTATTTCTTGAATTTTGCAGAACCTTCAGACGTATAGGGCAATCACCTTAAAAAGGGATGGGTCCCACTGGAGTGTCTTTGGAAGATCGCGGACGATCTTCTTTAAGAAGGGATGGATTGATATGGGGCATGCTAGGGGGAGTGGTCCAGAAGGAAAGAATTAAGGCAATGGGGAATTAAAAACCAATGGTTACAAGATATCATGGGGGCAAGGTATTTCAAGCAACCATTAGATAAGGGAGATATTTTAAAGATAAGGAAAATATCTTATCTTAAAGGCAAGATATCAGAAATAGACTTTCGTGCAAAATAGGCTTACCTCAAAAAGGCAGGGATCGGGTGACATCGAAATTAAGCTTTGGGCTACTATTTTTATAACAAAAAAGGAAGATGCGGCAGCGATCAGAATAGCAGGGAGTAAAAGCCTTTATCTGAAGAAAACGGATGGTAAAACTATAAAATAAGGACCGTCTGCACCAATCCGGCACTAAGTCATCATCTGTCTTTGATTTCGGCATCAGCAACCCGGAACTTGCCTGTTTCTTTGGGAATCGGCTTTGCAAAACTCCCGATTCTGCTGAAGGCCTTGCAAGCGCAGGATTTATTGTTTGTGTTGATATCTTGGTATTTCTGAAGCCCAAGTCTGATTCTAAGCTTGGTCGACTGTGTTGGAGCACACCTAAGCGCAATGCTGTTGTAAGATCGGATTGATCATAAGCTGAAGTGGATAATAGGCTACGATCAATTCCTTTCATTCTTTTCCCTTGGAAATTGCCTTAGTTTTATCTGGATCCGGTTGGGTGGAAACTAGATGCCCAAATCCATTGGTTGTGGAAACCAAGCTATTTGTTGTTATCAAAGATTGTTATCTTCTTAATCTTGTCTATATAATTGTGGTTCAAAGTAACTACGCCTTTAAGTCCCCTTAAAGCGTATCATGCAACTCCTGTGTGAAGAGACAATGTTATAGTATTGCCTTCATAATGTCTTATTTATATCACTTGATATTTTTCAAGGGCTTTACAATTCATATGAGTACCTGAAAAATATAGAACTTAACTGGCTTCTTGATCCAATTGCAATGTCATTTTCCTTTTGTTTGTTCCACAATTTCGCATTTAGAGGCTTCACATATAGTATTCCGCTTGAAACCTTATAGTATTTTGCGAATCTTGTTATACAGTATAGCAAATTTCGTACTTGCATACCCCACAAATGAGGAACTTTACGTACGGTGTAGATTAAGGAATAAGGGGTGAATATGCCTATCCAACAGCTCTCACTGCCCTACGTCACCCCCCGTGTGAATATGCACCCAAACCAAAGGGGGTTTAAGGGGGATTTTAATTTAAATGTGTTGGACCCATGGTTGTGTTAATTAATGTCAATGGTAGTTATGTGTTGGTTGTTAATGTCAATGGTTGTTATGTGTTGGTTGTTATGTGTTGGGGGATTTAATTTTTATATGTTGGATGTTAATGGTTTGTGTTGCAAAAAAAATTTTTTGGCCCCTTTGGGGCCTTAGGGACGTCCCCCCTCCCTCCCCGGTGTGACAAAAATTTTAGAATATAAACCAGAAAAAAACTAGAATTCATTTGAGGCTTTCATCACCTGTAGCTTTTGAATTTCATCACAATAAAACAAATAGAACATAAGTAAAAGTTACCATAAAGATAGAGCGGATTGATCCCATTATTCTGAAAGTCATAAAGTTTGCAACACCCATACACAAACATTTTTCAACTGGAATTTAACAGCAGCCTTTGGCCTCCATGGATTCTTGTGGTGAAAAACCAAAGTGGGAAACTTTTCTGCTTGTTAGCACAAGGATCTAGAAGCCTTGGAATTTGCTTAATAACTGCCTCAAAATCTAAAAATGCATAGTAATTTTTTGCAAGCTTCATTCGGAATGAGCCATAAAACAATATCCAATAGCGCAATCCTGTATTAATCAGCTGGTAGGATGTGAAAGCCTACCAAACCCGGCCGAAAAATTGCTGTTTTAGCATAGATAACTTAACCAAACATATCCATATCATACACTATCAAAAAGATCTCGGAGAGAGCTTTCCAACGCAATAAAAATCATCTCAAACAGAGCTCTGGATCAAAAGTTATGATAAGAAATGTGTTGCCGGCGGGGAAATTGCACTACATGCGCCCTTCAAGCCCTTCATGTGCCCATTATCCACCACACACACAAAAAGAGGGCTTTTGTTGTGAGCCATTGGTTGTTGACCATTATGCACTACACACACAAAAAAAAGGCTAAAATCAATGGCTCAGAAATGGTGCACTCTAGATGTACGCATTAGTACATCCATTTGAATACATCACGAAATCATAGGAAAATCTTAGTGAAAAGCGTACAAAAACACAAAGAAAATCCCCTGTTATTATGCTACATATTGGACAAATCCCATACACTTGTGAAGGACAAAAAATTATGCATTGAGATTGGTGGCTTATATTTCCGTATGCTGTAAACAAGTTTCATTTTTTGTTTGAGAAAGTAAGTTTCTTAATCATGAATTCCAAAGAGGATATACATGTTCAGCATACCTTCCTCACAAAATAATCTAATTCTTCATGCTGGCAAGTATCTAGTCGATTCTGTCTCTACCATCATTGACTCAGGGAAACAACAAAATCTAAAAAATTTATGGAAAGCATACACCCTGAGATGAAGACATGGAATTGCACAAAACCCTAGCTATGCATGGAACTAAGACTGGAGCCAGAACTATTTGCTGATTTTCTACGGTTCCATCTGCCTTATCCAAATCATTATAACCAAATGCGTTGTAGCATGTTCTCCAAACTTTTGCTACATTCATTGATGACCCTCACTATGGATCTGGTGATTTATTAATGCTTGATTGGTATACTTGCAAGAGAATGTTGCCGAATGCCTTAAGATGGAGAAAAGTATCGTACGGTGTAGAATAGTAGAAAAAGTAGTGCTTGATTATCTCTGCAAGAATAACTAACATGGGCACTCTCTCATGTACAAAATCAATGGTTGTCAGGGTCTGTAGCTCAAGGTTCTGACAGGCACAATCATGTGGATAAATAACAAAGATGTTTTAATCTGGACCTGAAAGTTACAGAGATGGGGATTGCAAGAGCCCATTTGAAAAACTGCCTGCAAGGAGTTCCAGTAAAAATAAACAAAGCTATAGATTTTTACGTCATCACAGTTACTTGTGCAAAAGCTAGTGGCAAGGCAAAACACCTGAATTTGAATGCCTTCCTGTGCATAATTAAATCATATGTGCTATTTATAAGTGCTGCAGGTTCATCAAAAAAATTATCTATGTGACAGAACGACACAAAATTAGCAGTAATTCAAGCATCTAGAAAGAATAAACTAATGTAAGCACCGTGAAACTTGCAAACTTTGGATCAGTGGTCTCATGAATGAGCTCCAACTATAACTATTGATCCAAGTGTAGCTTCTATACGACCGGGATACCACAAAGTTGCAAAATAGCCAATTGGACTGGCCGAAATTGCCTGCTTGCAAGATCCGCATCTATACATTGTGGCGCCCTACACAATATCCAGCCAGGAATACGGATCTGAGATTCATGTGATGCACGCCGGATAGCTCCACGTAAAAGGATATGCATTAGGATCCGCCCCTTCACCAGAACATTTCCAAAGAAAGGATAACACATGACAGCTAGAAATTCCCTCTTTGAAATCATAGAAAATGTAAATTACTGATTTCTGGGTCATCAGAAATATTTTAGGCAGCCAAACCCCCCCTAAACCTTAGAAAATCGAACTAAAAAAAAAAAATCCAAAAAACTTTGGTCATACCGGATAATCCCAAATTAAAAGGGTTGATTGTATAATTAATATTGTACATTGTAAGGTGTGTAAGGTGTATATGGCCTATTGTACATTGTAAGGTGTGTAAGTTTCTTTAACCGGCCTATAGTACTTTATTACTGTAAGAAATGTACTGCAAATAGCACAGCTTATGTACACTTATTGAAGTATAGATTACATGTGGAAGTATTTTTGGCGCTGTTGATATGTTTGTGAGGATTGACGTGCATGAAAATTGGGTAGGTTTTAGTCCAACATGGATGTATTTCATTTATTGGTAAGTTGCCTATCTCAGGAAGATGGAACTTTTTATCATCATAACCTGAGATGAGATTATTTACTTTTGTTTGCTTATTAATTACAGGATGCAGTCCATATAATGGCATGCCCAGCAATGTGCAAGTGAGGTATTTAAACTGCATGTCCACAATGGATAACATGAGAGGCACTTCTATATTGGATAGAGAAGGATCCCATCTTTAAATACTTATATGGTTGAAGATTGCACTATGCGAGATGATTTTGGTGAATACAGCTATTTGGATTGAGTTCAAGTTTGTGTTGGATATGCTCTATGACTTGGATGGTAGACAGAATGGTCAGAGACACATCATGTTCTTTGCATCACCTAGGGTTTATTAAATACTGGCTGAAAAGACTAGAATAGAATGTTTGTTTTTGAAGGGAAGCTAAAATAGTCCAATTTCCTTATGTCATATCATCATTGAGTTAAATTGATAAGTGAAGTCCAGGCATGAAAATCAGGACATATGCTCAGATGGGGATGGCATAGAGCGGAACCTTCCTTGAAAAGTTGAAGGCATTATTATGCCTAGATTTTTAAGGCTATTGAGAGCGAGATAGTGCTAGCGCCATAAAGATTACTATGATATATGTTTCATGTCTTTCGTTAGTTGATCTTTAGATTAGTAATATGCTATACAAATAGGAATTAACCGCACGATTTTCAATTTCATGAATAGTATAACCACGTGGGCAGTCGCCCGATCGATTTTCTTACATGGAATGAAATTATATTCATCCTTCAACCAACAGGTATTGAATAAGATTATCTATGATCTGTATATAATTGTGTAGCAGAAAGCCATTATGATGCTCCAGAATGCAAAGTATGGATGTTATTATTGCAATGCTCTGATTTACCACTGCTACTGGCACTGCTCTGCCCAAATTCATGCTTGGTGAACAAAACGTAAGGAAGTAAGATTAGGGGGAGAGAGCCCATGTACCAATTTCTAGCTCCAAGTATGATGGTTTGGGTCGAAGGAATGAGGAGCCCTTTGCTTGCTAAAAAAGGAGGATGCGCATCCACATGTTACTGTTATAAGCCCTCTAACCTATGTTTGTAATCTTCATAACTCTCAAGCCAATAAAGACACATCAATTGCAGATGTTGCAGTTGATTCCTACTTTGTTATTACTGCTTCATTTTTTACCTTAAACAATTAATGTTTTGATGTTGATAATTTTATTTCTTGCATTTGTTTGTCGCTCGTGCTTGACTTTTCCTTCTAGGAAATGTACACTTCCAATGATACGTTCTCAAGATGGAACGCAACTCAGCACATTTGATTCGTGTCATACTCCTTAGGCAACATTGCAAGTCAATTTACAGGTAATGTATGCCATAATTTTCATGTTGTCACACTTATAGTCTACATCCTTGGGTCAGGTTCAAATGTACTTGGGTCGTTTTTCTCAAAAGATGTGGGACGCAGTTACTTTGGCCCAAGTGAAAACTGGTCATTATCATGCACACATAAATCCCACCTTGGCACCAGGGCCCCAAGCTTATTTGCTTGCTTCATTGTCCAGGAACAAGCTTGTAGCTATTGCATCAATTCGCACGGGGTCCCACAGGCTACGGATTGAAACAGGTAGATGGGAGCGGCCGCAATTGCCGCGAGAAGCGAGACTATGTGCCTGTTGCCAGTTACAGGTTATTGAAGATGAAAGCCATACTCTTCTGAGTTGCCCTGCTTTTGAGATAGTCCGGAATCATTTTTTGACCTTAGCATTCCATTCCACGCTTCCACAACTTCTCAGAGCACCATCTGTGCATGACTTGGCATTATACATACTTGAGGTTCTAGATAAACGTCTGCAATTACTGAGCCCTCAGTAGTCATTATCTCTCTTTGTCTAGTATCATCATTACTGCAAAGGTTTTTCCCTTGAAAACCTTTCGAGGCAGGGGTTTTTTAATCCTAGTAGTAATGATTGTACTAGCCCATTGTATGGTCCCATGACCTATTGGTCTCCGTGGACGTTAAAAAAACTATTCTATTCTATTCTATTCTATTCTATTATAATGCTTCTAATAATGTATTATATGACGTGCCTTTGCCATCACGATGCAACTATCCATTTATTGTGTTATCTACTAATTAAAAACTGATTATCCATTGCGCCATGGTTTTAATCATGCTACAATGGACATGTAAACAAATGCTCTTTCCAGATTTTGCATATCTTGGCAAAGCTATCTTTATTCTTAGCGACATGCAAGGTAATACAAGCTTTATGTTTGATGTTGTTGCCATGATATGCCTATGTACTGTTCCAGATTTGCAATTCTTACTTACTGTTGCGGACTTGCAGTTGCATATGTTGGCAAAGATATTTTAGATGCTATTATTTCCTGAATGGTTTTGAAAGATATCTCAAGACGTTATCATTCCCTGAGCGGTTATCAAAGGCAGAGATTATAGAGAACTTTGGTACCTGAGACAAAGGAATTACTTGAGACATAGATCTGTAAAGTAAAGCATATAGTACAAATGTACAAAATGATCATGATTAATTGTTGGTTTAATGGAATTTGTTGGTAAATGAGTAAACACAAACACATGACTTAATGTGATATAAGATATGGCATGATGGATAAGGTGGTACTGCTTCTAGTACATTGGTGTGCCATCTAAAATGCTTGCATGCATATAAACTCATGGTGTCCAACTTTGGCTCATGTTGTCAAATTTTCTCATCATCCCTTCGTCCGTCTAAGTGACTCTAGTATAGAAAGTCAACATATATGAGCATGACCAAACCTACAGCAAAGCAAGAGGTAAATTGGAATACTGAAATTGAACCCCCAAACCCATGCATCTAGGATGTGGTTAAGAATACTCAATTCAATAAAATTAGCATCAGCCAACAATCCAAAGAGGATACAATCCAAGGAGGTCAAAAGAAAACCCAATCCCAAGAGGAAATTTTCTTTTTGCATTCTTTTCTTCACTAATACTATTGTTGAGATGTGCTCAGTGCCCAACAATTTTGTCAATGCATTGACAAATTGGCAATCATATTTGTTGGATTCATTATATTATTTAAAAGGTTGAATAGTAGTTTGGAATCAATGCTTTGAGCAGAGGAGAAATAATACATAATGATATATTTTCAAGGAATTGTTTGTAGAAAATTCGACAATCATTTTTATGTCACTGAATAGGTTTGAATACTTATTCGTGAAATGGAAATGGAGTTCCAGCTTGAAAGTTCATGGATAAGGAATGTGTGGGTAGTAATTTTTACATTTGTCTTACACCATGCAAAGCAATAGTCCTATTGAATGTTAGACAAAAAAGAAAGATACTGCTACAAACAGATATAAAATTCTTCATCATAGTGCAATAAGCATGCCCTGCTTTATAATTTTGTGCAAATGCATTAGGATTTCTTCTGATACATTGTCTATATTTGTGAGCTTTGATATGGATTTGAATGCTTCCAATATAGCGCATAACTATCGGTGGTGAAAGATGTTTTACATCTGGATATATTACTGAAATGTATAGCAGTCGCAATGTTTAAACATCGCTTTAGTGGCTTCAACATGAGAACCATAGCTTTAGTAATTTTTTTCCAAAGTGGTTTGTATGGCATTTAACTGACTTTGACTTTGGTATGTGGGCGCATAAGCATTATTGCATGTAAAACTTAATCTTTCTCTATCATTTTAAAATCCATTAAGTTTACCCAATCCGTTTGGTATTGCGGGAGGGCCTTCTCGCAATGGTTGGGACTATGATTCTTGGCGCGTATTGTATGCAAAACCGTATGATTTGTCACGTTTGAGCAGCTTGTTGTTATTTAGAGGTCAAATTTCCTTGCCTGTGTGTTGTGGATGGTTTTTATTGGCATGGTTGGAAAAAAAGGAAGGAGCGTAATTTCATGGGCATGGATAAGAACTCACGGTGGTTTCTATTTGGAGCCCCGGTTTCCTGAGTCTGGGCAGGCACCCGAAGCTGTGTACATACAACATGTTAGGCTTGGCTGCAAAATTCGGCATGGCTATGCCTGCCTTCTGCCTCGCTCTCTATTGAGGTAATGGGGTTTCACCTCAGCCGTGTGCAAAAGCAGACCTCTTTAAGATATTCCAGAAATTCTTGAGTCCGTTGTTGATTCGACGACGTCTGTGTCTGGCAATCTGCGACCACCAAATAATCTGATAGGTAAAATTTCGTATGTGGCTTTAGCTTCGTATGTGGTATGTGGTTCACAGTCCACAGATGGTATGTCGGACGAGGCCATCGGCTATGGCTGGATCATGAGCAGCACTAATTTGTCGGCTTGCATTAATCATGAGCAGCACTAATCATGGTTGTGGCATGTCGGCTTACTTGTATGCTGCTGCTTGCATTTATGCATCTGAATGCCTTACTTTGCTGTTGCTTGCTTGTAGGATTTATGCATTTATGCAGGATAGGTAAGATGGAGGGTTCTGGTGAGGCCAGCATAGCCTGGAGGTTCGAATCCTCCAGCCCTGGTGTAAACAGCCATCTCTGTTGTAGAGGTAGATCCAGTTGCGAGATTGATTTCGAGATTGTGCAGGATTGATTTATTCATTCAAGGAGTTCGAGATTTTGAATTGACTGCAGGATTAATTGGGGGAGCAATGCAGGATCGATTGAGGCAGTTTGGTTTAGCACAATCAGTCTGGTGTAGCAAAGAGACCATGGTTTTTTGTAGAAATTGTTAATGCTGTGGTTTATTATGCGAATGTTATTTTGAATCGAGACCATGGGGAATTGCGTGATGATTTTTTGGCAAAATGTTAATAGCCATGGATGTGGTACAATACTAGGAATATGCTGCCAATCAATGGCTCCCAATGAACGTTGAATAAGAAATCTATAAAGTTAGAGATAAAATAGTATGTCGTGAAAAGTATGGTATTTTAAAATCCACTACATTTAAGTCCAAAAAGATACAACTTCAAGACAACCTCCATCCCTAAACAAAAAAAAAAACCACCAAAATCCAATTTACTAAAGCACAACAATGCCCGGCAATGTTACTATACTATTTTAAATCCACTTTTAGGATGTGCAATAACGATGTATTTGTTGACACACAGCTTAAGTCAACACAAAGCTATACAAAACTGCATCAAATTGCATGTGAACAAATCAAGACCCCTGAGAGATTTTTCATGCAGTTCTATTCCCCATTTTACAATTTCTAAATGGTGAGATTGCTTTATATATCGGCACCTTTTCAAATTGTTACTAAGCCCGGCAATGCCGGGCACCATCACTAGTAGTTTTTAAGTTGTGCTTCAAATTTACAATTTGGACTAACAAAAGCAAAGGTCTATGACTTTATGCCAAGAGCAACAAGTTATCTTTTACAAGGTAAGTATTGGTTGAAGGGATTCTAAGGACTAAGAGGTGTCATCTCCAGGAGAGCAATATGGTGCAATGAATTGCAGGGCTTAGGGTGACAAAGCTATGCTTAAGTATATTTATTCAAGTACTAATCATGGAATTTGCCTACCTGGGAATAGTTTGTTTTGGATGATAGGCATATAACTTATAAAACTCTTATAAGCAGACCCTGGGGAATAAAGTCAAGACTCTTATAAGCAGGGCCTACAAAGTGGTCAAAACTCTTGTAAGTATATCATCCAAACTGAATAATAGATGAGTTCTATATAAAGTTGTAAATTGGATTCATATAGCTTTAAAATTCACTTCTACAAGCAAAGGATTGCTTGATTAGCTAACTTTCTTTGGGGTGGGTGGAGGGAAGGGAAGGGGAGGGGAGGGGAGGGGGGCTCTAGCCTTAGAAAAGAATAAACAAGATAGCTTGAATAAAAAATGTAAAATGGCCACAGTTAGCATGGGGCATGTCACACACGCATGAGCCCAAAGAACGCCATGATCAAGTAGCAACATCAAACTTACCACACGGTGGTCTAGGATATGCTTGATGAAAGTAGATGGTCTAGGATATAGATTGCTTAGCACAAGTTTCCCTAAGAAAAATGGGTAGCTAATTGGAATGTAAATGTGGAACCCAAAACATTGATAATTAATGAATTCACATAATGACATATAGGTTGTTAGACTTATCCTAGAGGAATGGCATTGTCTTGGCAAGGCCAAACATACAATAGCATAGTTAACAAGGCCCATAGAGGGAACTATCCCTCCTTATTGGGAAAGTAGTATGTATGTAAGTAGCTGGGTTTCTAAGATCTAGGAATATTCCTAAGGGATTCACCTATACATATTGTGGATACAACCCCATGTCTTCCACGTTGATGGTTTTTACACAAAACAAATGTGAACCCCCCTTGGCGCTGACTTACTCTAGGATTGAGTTTAAACACTTCATGTCTGTTGTTAGCGAACCTCTTCAAAGACCAAACATTACACTAGAAAGTGTATTGTGTTTTGTCTATAGAACATCATTCTTAAGGGACATACTATTGGTTTTCTGCATGATAAAATCAAAAGGAGCTAATCCTAGGTCTAAAGATATGATAATGCTTGGAGCATGGGAATCAACTCTGGGAGTTGTGATAGAGAATCCAATTGGAATTCATAGAAAAATACACTAACCAATTAGTCATAATCAGTGTATATTAGTTGAGATATGTATGGACAGAAGGCACTAGGTTTCGCACCTAGGTAAGTGAACAAAGGGATAGAGGGTCCACAGATAGTGTAGATATAGGTGCAGGCTGTATGGCTCACTCTATTAATAACAAGGTGGGGACATGAATGAGATTGGGAGAGCTATAGGCTCATAACGTCGATAGAAACACTCTAGAGAGGGGAGACCACAAGCCCTCAAGCTAGACAAGGAAGGGATGATGGGGACCAAAGCCCTAGATTTCGGAAAGGTACGACCCGAGTCAGAAATTGTTGAAAGGCCATCATTAGATCTCAAGAATGAGCTCATCACATTATGTGGGAAGCTATCAAATTCGATCAAATCACCAAATGCTGCAAGTCTTAAACCATATTAAAACTCTAATATTGTGAAGGAGGACTTAAAAGCAGCTGTGGCTCTCTTGAAAAGGGATAAATGCCCGGGTCTTGATGGCTTTCCTATTGAATTCTTTCAGAAGTGCTGGGACTGGTTGGAGGATGACATATATGATGCCTTTTGTGAGTTTCAGAGATTTAGGAGCCTTGATAAGATTTTGAATACAGGTTGTATCTCTCTCATTCCAAAGAACAAGGAACCCAAGACTATTTCTGACTGGCGACCTATTACATTGCTTTCCTCTGTGTACAAGATCTTTGCTAAGACATTGGCAGAAAGAGTCCGAGACATCTTGGCTGACGCTATCTCGTCAACACAATCTGGCTTTCTCCCTCGTCGTTGTATTCTCAACAACGTGGCTGCTGCATATGAAGGAATATATTGGGCCCGGTTACAGGGTCATAGAGCAGTGTATCTTAAGCTTGATTTTGCTAAAGCCTACGATAGTGTTGATTGGGGCTTCTTGGAGAAGTGTCTTCTTGCACTTGGGTTTGGGGAGTCATTCACAAGGAATGTCATGAAGCTCCATACATCAGCCGATCTATCGTCTCCTTTTCCGTATGAGCCATCGGATATTTTGTAGTGGGTAGAGGAATTCGACGTGGTTGTCCCTTAGCACCCTTTGCTTTTCACAATTGTGGCGTAAGTCTTGTCCCAGCTCTTCTCCGTGGCTACCCAAGATGGCGCTTATTCAAGGCCTCCCAATGGACGATGGTTCTCAAGAGGTATGTAACCAATATGCCGATGACACTTTTTTGTTCCTAATTGCCGAGGCCGAGAATCTTCGTAATGCTAAGCTATTATTAGACACATTCTCCTTAGCATCGAGTTCTTGTAGGGTGGCAAAATGTACAGCTTTGTGGACGTTGGACATCCCCATCCCTCCCCAGATTTTGGACTATCCTTGGAAGATTCTTCTGCATGGCAATACCACAAAGTTGCTTGGTATCCCAGTTGGAATTCATGTCTCTCGCTTCGATGCTTGGGATGAAATCATTAGTGGGTTGCAAAAGCACTTGTTTTGGTGGAATACAACTAAACCGGCCCATGCCCTAGAGAATCACCGTGGCTAAATGTGTTCTTAGTAATACTCATGTCTACATGGCGCCGCTTTACTAGCTCCGAGAAGTAAGATGGAGGAGATTGTGCGTATCGTCCGAAATTTTATTTTGGGTGGAAATGAGTTAGGAGCAAAGGGTCAAGGTAGCTTGGGCTTAAAATGCATTAGACCTAAAGGCACCGGTGGTCTTGGTATGTTGGATTTTCACCTCCAAAGCAAGGTGATGATATCAAAGTTCATTTGGAGGATTTTCATTGGTAAGGATGATTCTCCTGGCCTGAGGTTGTTGGTGCAGTCGATTCAGCATTGTCTCCCATTTCATAAGGCCTCCATTAAGCCCCTCCTTCCTTGGGCTTTGCTTTATCATATGCATCCGTATCCTAATGCTTCTCCCTTTCTAAAGGGGTTGCTTGCTGCTTGGGACACCGCCGGTCTCTTTTCCATATTAATCCCGAGGCATGTCTTCGATTGTCCACTCCATGCTTTGGTGGATTCCTTTGCGGACACTCCGTGAGAATGTGCCTCTAAGTGTGGTTGTTCATCCAAAGACACAACGACGATGGGTAGCAGCTGGTATCAATACTATTGCAGCTTGGTATGAGTCTGATCATCTCATGTCATGGGAAGCATTTAGAACAAAGTTCTTGTTGTACAGATGGGACAGAGTAACTGAATCATATTGCTGCATTGTTGCCACAGGATTCTCCACGATTGAGGTAGTCATATGGGGTTGCCATCGGATATCCAAACCCGTATGGTTTGTGTCTTCGTGTATAAATTGCTTGTGCATTCTCGAAATCCGCCTCCATCTAATAGATGGCATCTTCAGTCCCTCACCCACAATGGAAAAGTGTTTGGATATGGGTATGGGATAAGCCGCTTCACCCCAAAGTAGTAGTTTTGTGGTGGCAAGTGATCCATAGATGCCTCGTGAGTCAACAGGTTAGTCCATAAAATGGATAATCGGATTTCGTGAGCTCGCCTTTTATGCCAGCAAAGGGTTGAGAGTATTGAGCATTGTTTTTCTTGTGTGAGAGGCTTCGGCGGTGCATGGTCTTGGTTGTTGACCCTTTTTGGCATCGTCTCGATCTAGCCAAAGAAATTTTGCTTGCTATCTATCCCGATGCTTGGCCCAAACAACGGAAACGAAGCTTTTCATCTCGCATGTGGCTGGCTTTTATGGTCAATCTGGAAGAGAAGGAGGTTGTTTATCTTTAAGGGCATAGATACTGCAGATGAGGTTGTTCTTCAGTGGGCGCAAGATAAAATTGTTATGGCTTACAATTGTTCTTCTCTTGATCAAGAGAAGAAAGTACTGATCTGGCATACTTACCTTCAGATTCATTCTTTTGCATAGGCAGGTGGTTGTGCTCAGTTGGATCGGTTTGTCCACTGGGGTTATAATCCTGTCTTTGCATTTATGTTGCTCTGGTTTTTAGTTGGTGAATAAAGCTTGACGTCCTTCAAAAAAAAAAAAAAAAAATTATTAAAACTCTAGAAAATCTTGAAAAACATAGCACCTTTGTATCAGTTGGTAAGTGGCTAATTGATCTCAACCAAATGGAGAATCAAAGGATCACCCAATGAGAGCAAGATTATCACCGGTGCAAATGCAATCACAGATGGTTCAAACAACTTTGAATAGAATCAATAAGAATCAAAGGAATATTGTGAAGACTCAAGCCATTCGAAGGAAGCCAGAATTCAAAGATATACCCTATTTGAGATACTCTTTTGTTCCTAATAGACTAAAGGCTTTGGAATCAAAAGCAATTATAGGTTGTATTTGACATGAAGGGGTTAAACTTGAAATTATCAGAAATGAACTGTGCAAAATAGACAAAACAGTCGAGATTACCAGAATGTACTGGCTCAATTTTCCTTTCTTTATGGTTGAATGTACCAATGAGAATGTGGTGCAGTTTTTGTTAAGGCAGAGGATAATATACCAAGAAAACTCTCAATTTTATTTTCAGAAGTGGAATGCTAATTTTGATCCATAGAACTTAGATCAACTGTTCCATCCGACCTCCTTCTTAATACAAGGAGCCTAATATATTGGCAGGGAGAGATTTGTAGGAATCGTTTTCATGGAACTGGAGAGTACATTGGATGTGAACTAGTTTCAGAGAGGGCCCCAAAAGTTTGGATTCAACTAGACATACTAAAACTAGTGCTCCTCAAAACTTTAAATTTAAGCTGGGCTAGATTACCAATTCCATGCAATATATGTTGTCTATGACTACATGGAGGGGGAGTCTGTAAGGACAAATGGATGAAGAATGAAGGAGGCAGCCAGAAACAAACCCATATGCCAGAAATACACAAACAAGTGGAAGAGATGGTCAAAGAAAATGAGAAATCTAATCATAAGATTTTGAATGAAAGGTAGACACCTGCCACTAACAAAAAAAGAAACAGAAATGGAAGTGCAAACAGAATTGTTAGGAAACAGTTAAAAGGGAAGAAGGAAGAAGAGGTACGAGTCAAAAAGGTTAAAAATAAATAGAGGAAGAAAGAATAGAGAAGAAAGATCCAGAATTCTAAACTGTGCAGTCAAATCATGGTTCTTCTACGTCCCTATCATGATCAGTCTGAGGCCATAAATCCACGTGGCCAAGAAATTGAGTATTCTAATGAAGTTAACAATGGTCAAGAGGTTAGCTTAACCCAAGTCTCAAACTAGCTAGAGAGTGATTGGGCCTCAAACTAAAGACCCTATACGCCCACTAGGGAGGGGAGTTATCAGAATATAAAAGGGGAAGGAAATGGTAACTGGTACTATGAACATCACCCCCACTCATCTGTTAAGGAAGTCAAATAATTATGAAATCCAATTAACCTCCCATCAATGAATACCTCAAAACCTCGAATTCTAATTTATCTACTGGGGGCACTCTGCTAACAAAAGGGGAGGTCTCTAAGGTAGATCAGTCACTAGTCATTCCAAACATAATGGTATTTGATTTACCCCATCATTCTAAAGAGAATCCAGCTTAGAATCATGTGAATCTTGAGGTGGATATGTCCCTGATTAGTGGTCAGAGACCAGACATGCATAAAGTCACTGTGAAGATTACTGAGGCAAATGAACAGCTAATGGAGAAGACATAAGAGCAAAAGGAAGCTAATATTGTGATGACTCCAAATACTCCTAGCATTGAAGCAGTCCCAGTCGCCCCCATGAAAAACTTTCAAACCCATAATCAGGGGCAATCATTTTTTTTTCTAAATTCCTCATGGAAGACATAAATTGGAAAGAATCTGAGAGTACCTTTGGAGGTACAGAGGAGTTGAATTTAAGTGTGGAACCAGATGGAAGGATCAAATTAAAAAGAAAACTTATTTACTCCAATGATTATAAAGAATAAGAAAGTGTATTTTATAACAAATAGTCCGGCTTTGTATTAGGTTCAGCCAAGGAGAAAATATCCTGCTTGATGAAGATTGTCACAGGAATATGAGGGGGCATTAAGGGATCCCTTAAAAAAAGAAGCTCTCATTGCAAGAAAGGAAATGAAAGCATATATTATCATGGTTCGGGAACATAGATTCCCAAAATCTGAAGCTACTAGACTTGGCAGATGGATCAACCCAAATGGAGATTCAGTTTGGACAGAGGCTGATGGCGCTAAAGGAGGAATATGAACTAGTTGGAAAAATCTGAAATGTATAGACAAATATGTACATCCATCGATGAAGATGAGTTGTCACTATTCTTGAGATAGGTAACAAAATACTTGGGCTGATAAATGTCTATGCCTCTATTGAACCAGCTGAAAGGGAGGTTCAATGGATAGAAATTGATGACTGGTTGCAGATCAAAAAGCTCAACAATATCCTAATGGGAGGAGACTTCAACAACACCCCTGCCTGGGACCAAAAGATGGGCAAAAAATTAATATGACCGCCAAAGAAAGAGTAAGCTGGAACAAACTAATGGAGAATTTTTGCGAAATTCCTTCTTCATTCTCCAACACATACTCTTGAGTAACAATAGAGAAGGGGATCAAAGGGTTTACTGTTTGTTAGACATAGTGACCAATAATTTGGAGAACTCAAGTCCAGATCACTATCCTGGGGTTTGGAATAGATGGATGGGGTTTGAAAAGGGGGACAAAATATATCCTTCAAATTCAATACAGATTTGTTAAAACAAAAAAGTGGTACTTGGAATTTAAAAAATATCACTAGTCACTTCCTCTGGTCAGGATAACAGAATCCATGAAGGATTTTCTTCATAAGATGAAAAAAATCAAGACCTGGGTCAAGCAATGGGTAAAAAATTGGTGCCTGAAGAAGAAAAAGAGAAAATAAACCATCTATAATGAGATCAAAGCCATAAAAAAAGATCTTTTCATAGACAAATATAATATCATGTTGCAGGACAGGGAAAGAAAATTGAAAATTCAGATCAAAGGCATTGAAGAAAAGGAGGCAGTGGCTCCGGCTGTGAGGAGTAAGTGCATATACATTAACCATATGGATAAGGGCAATTCAACTTTTTGCTTCAGGGCAGCTAAGAGTAGAATTTTAAACAATGGTGTTATGAGGATTAAAGATAGTACAAATAGTTGGATTGAAGATCAAAAGGGAATTGAAGATTGCTTCCATGGCGAGTACTCTAAATTATTTGTTGAATATCCAGTGGATTAGGATAAATTGCAAATTTTTTTTGAAGAAATCCCAAAATTTGAAAGAAATATTGAAGATGAGATCTTAAAAACTCCAGCAGAGCAGGAAATTTTGGAAACCTTTAGATCCATGGCCACAGGGAAATAGTCCTAGTCTAGGTGGGCTACATCCAGAATTCTTTATGGAATTTTGGGACGTGATGAAGGAAGATTTGACCAATTTCTTTCAAGATGCATGGAAGGCAAGTAAATGTGATGACCATACGGATATTCGCATCATACGAACATTATACTCGTATGTACAAAAGATGGTCGTCACCTACATACGGTATAATGTTCGTATGATGCGAATATCCGTATGGTCGTCACAGTAATATGAGGTGTGACGACCATCTTTTGTACATACGAGTATAATGTTCGTATGATGCGAATATCCGTATGGTCGTCACAGTAAAATGAATCCAGCTATTAATGCTGGTCACATTGCCCTAATCCCAAAAGTCAAGAATGCTAAACAACTAGAGACGTACTGTGTTTGGGTGGTTTTGCTTAGTGGACCATCTCGTCCTCTAGGTTTTGAGTCCCATGTTACAGGTTCCTTGTATGTATCTTGATATTCCTTGATAATAGATTGTCGTCCTTCAAAAAAAAAAAAAAAAAAGAATGCTAAACAATTAGAGACGTAGCGCCCTATCACTCTCACTACTAAGATCTTTGAATATAGAAAGGGGGTAAGACAAGGATTCCCTTGGCTCTTTATCTATTGTTTATAGATGGCAAATATCGTGACGATGATGGCCATCAGATTACATGCCCGGGGGCTTCACCCCTTTATATAGAGCATATGGCATGTGCGTGCAAGGGGTCGACTGAAACCCCCTCAGATATCTGCTTTTTATGGTGAAACCCCCAACCATACGTACATATGAATTTTAATTTTTGGCCCCTTATCCGTACATGTACTCCAGTCCCAACTAGCAATCCATATACCCTTTCCCATACATATACTGGACACCATAAGAAAAGTCCTAGCCCTTGTAGCACATATGGTAACACATCATTTTTTGAATATTTTTTTAGTCATTACAAGAGCTAGCTAAGCTAGTTTGTTGTAGGGGTTTGGAGTTTGATTATTCAAATAGAAGCCCATATTAAATGCAAGGTTAACAGGGGGATTAACATCATAATGCAAGGTTAAAAGGGGGATCTAAGTTGATTAGGGAGTTGAATTATCAATTGCCCTACAAAGTTTATAAGGCAAGATCAACAAGATCAAATAGCTTCACAATTATTAGCCAAATTAAAGTTTAGTCAACTTTGTGTTGTGGCGATCCAAATTAAAGTTTAGTCAACTTTGTGTTGTGATCTTAAGTTAAAGTTCATTTAACTTTGTGTTGTGATCTAAGTTAAAGTTCAATTAACTTTGTTGTGTAATGTTAAAGTTTGGCATTTTATATTTATGTTAAATGCACCCGTGTTTATGTTAAAGTCGTTCATTCGATTCAAATTGTATGCTAAAATATAGCTTAAAATAACAGGGTTAAAACTGTGTTGTTATGAAGCAATAATGACAGAGCAATTTCCTTTCAGATTAATGTTTACGCTGCATGTGTTGAAGGGGTTAAGGTATCTACCTAACATGAAGCTAAGTTAAGTAAGGGAACTTAGTTACTTGAAATTTATTAGAAACTTAGTGAATTAAAATAAGAGAACTTAATGAATTAAAAGAAAGGAAGTGTCAATCAAAGCAGGGCAAAATCAAAATAGGGAAACTGCATAATCAAAAAAGGGCAAATCAAAATGTTAAAAGCTGTAGCAGAGAAAATCTCTTCATTGTTCTACCGTCGGGTCTGCAAAATTTCAAGCTTCCTTGCAAACATTAAATTAAATCCAGAATAAAGCATTGGGGCAGAAAATTAAGCTAAATCTTAAGCTTTTAATCTAAAATGAGGCTTTGCTCTGTGATGCAAGAGAAAGACAAAGCAGGGCAAAATCAAAATAGGGAAACTGCATAATCAAAAGAGGGAAAATCGAAAGGTTAAAAGCTGTAGCACAGAAAATCTCTTCATTGTTCTACCGTCGTGTCTGCAAAATTTCAAGTTTCCTTGCAAACATTAAATTAAATCCATTGGGGCAGAAAATTAAGCTAAATCTTAAGCTTTTAATCTAGGCTCTGCTCTGTGATGCAAGAGAAAGACAGAGACCAATTTGTAAAAGGTTGCTCGGTTCTTCTTTATCAATATAAGTTCAAGTGTGCACGAAAATATTCCAAAAAGTACATATCTGCATTGAATTTCCTGCTAATATTACTCACGGGTTATTTTGAATGCTCAATAGTGCCATTTCGTCTCTTAAAAGTCGAATGTTAAGGACGTCACCTGTACAAATAGCAAAACTTATCTATACAGTAAAGAAAGAAACTTCTAAAACTTAACACTTAAAGAACAAAGAAAGAAACTTCGAAATAGAAATTGAATGCAAGCAAACTATCTTTGTATGGGGCTGCAAAGAATAGAATACAAATATCTACAACAGATAAACTCATACAATCTATTCGATACACACCATTTTTAAAACATGACATGTACATATTTCTTGCAAATAAAGGATGGCTATAAGAGATGAATTATTCCAATGACATTTAGGAAGAGAAGATAGCACAAAGATAATACCTCAATGAAATGGCATTTTGTAGGCGTTTCATGTGGTCTATAAAGCTTGCACTAACTCACTTGTGAAAGATGCGCATTATAACACAGTCTAATAGTTTTCATGCCTTTCCTTCCTTTGCATAACTCCAGTCCTGGGAGTTTTGGATGCAGTGTCATGTTTAATGCGCATAGCTAAGGATCCATAAGAACTGTAAATTAAGATGAAGATAGAGTCTTTTGTTCAGAAGTTGGAGCCTGTGTGTAGAATGGAACACCTGTTTTTCTTACCTGCAAATAGGACAATCAAATTAGAGAAACGTATCCTAGATAGACCATTCAACCAAATTGTATCAACAGCTCAGTTTGCCCACGGAACTTAATAAGAATGCTAGGTTTTACTATTTACATTTTATGGAAAGACTGTTTATGCTAGTAAGGAGCTTCACCTGAAATGAACGGCATGTGAAGGTGACATCCTTATAGCACTTTTCATATCCTAAAGTTATGCCTAAAATTTCTCCCAATGTAACGGTCTGGTAAGAACAGAAGCTAGAAGATGATTAGCAGCAAAAATAACAGATCAACAAAAAGAAATAGCCGTGCTTTATTACATCTGTTTCCAGTCTGAAGAAGAAACAGAAGAATCATTACCTTGTAGAACATGACTTTGCAAAAATGATCTGCTGCTCTGATCAAACAAACAAAAAAGCCAAGTGCCACAGAGCTCTTACGTTGATCATTGATCAGATCAAAAAGAAAAGGGGAGCTCAAATATTACTTCAGCTCCAAAATCATTGTGTTCTAAAGGTCAGCTTTGAAGTCTCGGTTCTGCTCCAAGCTCTTTCCAAAATCGGGACGTCCAAAAATGACCTGCTCCAAGACATGAAAAGTTCCAAGTTCATAGGGCTCATATAACGATACTATCAAAGACGAAACCTAAGAAAATGGCTCAAAATTTTACCTGGAATAGCATCATAAACTTAAAGTATGCTATTGATATATCACGCTGTCGATCCAAATAAGAAGCCCTATACCCCTACCCGGATCCATGCGGGAGCGCCATTTCCCGCCCACCCCCCCTAACGTTTGGAGTACTGCTAGAACTTGGTTTTTCGTACAACCAACCCGCCCGTCTACGGAGCCCTTTGCCAATTAAAAAACCCCCTACCAGTCACGATGTTGGTCTATACGGGTTCTTAATGGTGAAGTCCCCGGGATTACATGACAGGAAGAAGGTCAATTGTCTCAGACTCATAAAGGAGGTTGGATCCTTTGTCCTTATGCAATATGGAGATGACACTTTTGCTTTTCTTAGAGCAGATGATGATAGTCTTAAAAACTTTGGAAGCTAACTTTTTTTGATGATCAGGAGTGCTACTCAACAAAGCAAAATGTGCCATTACCCTAGACACATATCAAACTGAATTGGAAGGTATAAGAGTTATTATCAAAATGGAAGCCACTAAGATTTTTGGAATCCCAACTGCTCTCAACATGTCCATTCATAGACTATGCGATTCAATAGTTAATCAGAATAAAAAACAAAGCTGCTAATATACCCATGTTCCCTTTCTTTGGCTGGAAGGATACAGATTGCCAATGCAGTAATTTCTAGTACTCTTGTATTCTTTTCCTTATCTTGGTGGCAGACAGAGCGTCATACAAGATTTTGAAACAACCCGAGGAAATTCATATAGCATGGATCGTATAAAGTGGCTTTGAGTGATCTCATTAAACCAAGATAGCATGGGGAATTAGGATGTAAAGACATGTTCATTTAAGCTCAAGATTTGGCTGCCAAAATGATTTAGAGGCCATATATTATAGAAATCCTTACCTTGCTTTAAAAATTATCCAATACGGGGTTGAGATGTCACACCCAGTAGGCAGTCATACCCATAGACACCTATTACCTGATGCTGCTTTCTTCTGATTTTCCCCTTCTTCGGGTACCTCAAATGTGATAAGAAGGACGTTGGCGGCTTGGAATGAGCCCTTCGCTACAGACCTCCAGAGATCAATGCAAGATGTAAAGATATCAATATGTTCTAGCATCCCAGCTTTGCCTCATAAGATATTGGATATTTTTCATTCAAACACCTACAAAAATATATGCAGTGGCATAGGGCTGGCATCTGGAGAATTGAAGATCTGAGAATTGGAATTAGGTGCTTAAATTGGGAAGAAACAAAAAAAAAAAAATCAAAGGACAATAGGTCAGCACCAAGAATTGGCACAAGCATCTAACTATTGGACTCTCAATAAAAAAGAAGGATACATGATCAGAGATATTTACAATGGATTGATGAAGATCAAACCTTCAAGAGCCAATTCACTATGGCTGTGTGAGGAAGCCTAGCTGGCTGATACATGTTCCAAGGGTTGAAAACTTATATTGCAAATAAAATAAAGGTTTTTAGATGGTTGGTACTACATTAGAGTTTATATACAAACCTCATTAGATGTAAATATGATGTAAAAGTGGGAGAAAAGATACCTCAAATCGTATATTTGAATGTCCTTGGCTTAAGGAGTTCTGGACATGGACCTCACAACTTAACAGAGGAGCTCCAGGATGCCTGAGACAATTCTTGAATGTTGGTTCTAATATGGTTAACACTACAACACTGGGATGTCGAAGGTGGTGGCAGTGCAGTGCTAGATGCGGTATTTAGCAATAGCAATATCCAAGTCTGTTCCATTTAACAAGCAACATGAAAGTGCATCTCACACCACTCTTGTAACGTTCCAGTATATTATCACACCTATATAAAGCACTGTAGTTTCCGTTCGTAGAAATTAAAACTCTAATATTTTTGGGTTGAGGACAATGTTGGGATTGGCATATACGCTTTTCTACCCTTTTTCAAAATTGTTAAAAAGAAAACACATATGTTCGGCACATAACACCAGCGACTACATAAGCAAAGCCTAGAAAACGTGGGATAAAACAAATGATACCTCTTTTGCTTCATTCATGAAACTGCAATGTATGTAACTGCAAATAGCTATTGAATTGAAATTATAATGGCTTAAAAAAGAATAAAAATTTCTAAGTGTTGGAATAGACCTTTTTTTTTCACCAATACTTTCATATATGGTAACGACAGATGTTATACTTGTTACGAATTTTATTGGTACTTGCTATAGGAACACATAGCAGGAATAGATGGCAATAATGCAAGTTTAACTCTCACATGTTTTGAAGTTTATTTATCAAGAACACATGACAATGATGCGAATTCAACTCTTGCATGTCTGAGTCTCGTGTCCAAAGGCACGGGACTATTTCTAAGGTATACAAAGGAACCTAAGAGCAAGAGCCCTACATCAATGTCAGGCGCCAAGACCACGTCATCAAAGAAGAGGAGACCAAGGGAGCCCACAATATGAGGATATCACGACCTTGCAACGTGACTCACACAGCAAGAATCACGAAAATCATAACTAAAATTCTAAAAGGATATGGAAGATTCCCCGCACTTTCAGGAGAGATTTTGGGATTAGGTAACCAAACAGCAGTCTCTTTGCAATTTTGGGCCCAAGGTCATTGTACAATATATATCAAAAGCTTAGGCTTAGAAGCGCAGACATGACTTAGTATTTTTTTTTGTTGTCTTATCTCTGGTTGTTTTTGGCTCTATGTTCTGCAAGACTTCATGTATTCAGATCTTTCAAGGGATTCTTATCTTGACATACAGTTTCTCTGGTCTGTTTGCTTTTTGTTCTCATTGTTTGTTCTAAATTCTCTTTTCTGCCAAATACCGCGTGACACTTTATCCTCAGGATTTCTCTGCCCGATCCCAGGGTTCTCACAGAGGGCCGATTGCAGTCAATCCTGAACTCAGACCCAAAATACTGTTGCCGCTGCGGGCCTTATTTTCTTCTTTTCATCTCTAAGATGTCTCTTTCGACTTTCACTCAAGAGGAACTTCTCTGTCAAACTGTTGCTCGACTGGCCAGACACCAACGTCGGGAAGCTGCTTGTGATCCTTATCTGGGAGACTATGATATCGAGGGAGGTTGCACACATATGCCTCCCACACCTCAGGTTTCTTCACATCCTGGTTCTCCCACGCATTGTTGAACTTGTTTGCGGCCACATTCACCTCATCACACTCTTGTTCATCAGATTCCACAATACTTTCAGACTTTGGAGAGTCATTATGTTCATATTTTATCGGTATAGACCCCGCATCCTTCACAATCATCATTACCAGAATATGGTATGGGCTATTCTTATGTATCTTTTGGTCCAACTTATGTCAATGAGTTTCTGTCCTCCCCATCTTTTTAACCATCATTAATGTTTACAATATGGGTGATCTTACTCTTGATGTCAATGGTTGCCATGTGGCTCAGCCTCCAGACATTAAGACTTCTGCTTGTTCAGGACCATCAGGCTTCACTATGATGCCACCTACAACAGTTATAGAAGGACCATATCCTTCTTATCAGGCCCCATTACCTAGTCAATAACCGATGCCTCATGCTCAATATGTTTATGGCAATCATGTTGTCCTTTCGGGGCTCCATTTGAAACTTCCTTATCCCATTTTTGGAAACGCCAAAGGGCAAACCCACTGTTGACCAGAGTGCTCAGGCATAAATGGAAGAATTTGATGCTCTTATTGTTTTCAATGGTCACTCTCAGCCCCAGATTAAGTTTCATATTTTCTCCACCACACTGTGAGGTGCTTTCACTAATGGTTTATGGCAAACAAAGGCCATTGGAAACAAAGTTGGCATAACATGAAAATGGCATTCCTAGCCCACTTTCGTTTTTCTGACGACGACCAATAACTTTTGAAACAACTCAATAATCTGCAATAACAGACCATGGAGTCTGCATGCGACTTTGCTAACCAATTGCTTATTCTTGTTGGCAAACTCATGGAGTATCCCACCCAGAGCTAGATTTTAGTATGGTTCATGCAAGCTCTACCTCTAGCTATTTATCTTCAACCATTCTATCTCGACATACATCAGGCTACAATTCTTGAACACGACATATGACACAGAGAACTTGTTCTTATATTTATCAAACCATGATATTACATTAAAAAGGAGATTTCCTACATATTCGTAGTTTCTAAATCCTATGTAGACAATCCTTATTCACGATTTGAAGCAGCGCATGCCTGCAAAATAGTATATCCCTGCTCTGGATGCCATCGCAGGTGCGGCACCACCTATGTAATCAGAATTCGCTGGGGTCGTCCGCCACACCTCCCAACCACTCGTCCATGGGGATTCCACGCTTCTTCATCTTTCGAATATCTAAATTATCCGTATCGTGTTATTCAGGCAAGTTAACCACTCCAGACAGTTGTCAGCATCGTGTTATTCATCTCCATGGTGCTCCTGTGGTGTTTTTTTAGCAACCCACACTGTCCTTATATAGGACACTGACAATATGACCTGTCCCATCTCAATCTTATCTCATTAAGGCGATATCTTTGGAGACTACCATATTACGCTGCAAATTTGATTATTGTTCATCTTCTTTGGCAGTCAGAACTGACATCATTTTCATTGAGATGTTCGCTCCCTCGAGCTGCCTTTCTTAATTACGCCAAACTCCTCTAACGCATTCATGGTAGTGTCACATCCATATTCGTACTCAGTGACGTATTCCACATCCCACAATTGGAGTTTTCATCTGCACAACATTCTCTTGCACAACACCAGAGAACTTGGTGAATTTTTTTCCCTCCTTTCAATTTTTCTCTAGATGTTCCTCTTCAAGGATTCAAATCTTTCTTTCTGCTGATGCTATAAAGTTGTTCTTGTGAACCATTGGGAACCCTATTCCTTTCTGCACCCTCTCTGTTTCTGCCATCTCTTCAAGCTTGTTTCTCCTCGCTATGGCTGCCTCTACTCACTTTGCTACTCTGCATGCAACCATATCCATGGATGCTGCTACCTTTACCTCGATAAAATTTTCTACAGCCACTACTCCCGCGCCTCTGCAAGGGATCAATAGAGAGGTTGCAGTAAACGGTGGATCTTGACCTCTTTGCAGATCAGAAACTCCCAACTCCAAATCCAACGCATTGTGGCACAGTTGGTAGCACCGACACTGGCTACCAATCTCTCGTGGATGGCACCAAGATTAACCTCAATCAGGCACTGCTTTCTCAGGTATTTCATTTGTCTAGCGAGAACACTCCTTTGGCACGGTTTGGAAGGTTATGATGTCACTGCTTATGTGGAAATTCCTTATTCTGCCACTTCCACCAAGTTAAACAATTTTGCTAAACCTTATGAATCTTTTGCCAAGTTCTTATGGCGCAAGTTTTGGCTATTCCGTCAAAAATACCCGCATCAATAGATTACGTCACAACTCTTGCTAAAAGCAGCATGATTAGCATTGGGAAAGCAATGCTGATTTTGAAAATGAAATCTCTTGACAGAAGAATGAAATCTCTTGCCACGAAAGACTTTGATTGTTATAGTTTTTTTATCTTAATAGAGACTCTAAACATCTCTTCTTATTTACAATGGTTACTGATGATAATTTAAGGTTGATATACGAAACAATTCTGCAGCATCATTGGCCATTGCACTTTGTGGAAGTTGATTATATATTGTTGGAATTAATAACACAATAATTGTACAATTATGCCTCCTTGGCTAAATGTGTTGATTATGAAGATATCCTAACTATAGACATAATCTCACGTTGCCTAGTATCTACAAAAATGATTGCCAAGAATTTCAAATAAAAGTAGCAAATCAAAGATTTGCGATGAGTGCCTGATTAAGTTTCAAATCATGCACTCAGAACCCATTACAAATGTATTGCACAATTTGGATTTGTTTGAATACATGAAACTAAAATTCATAATAAATCTAGCTATCAATTTTAACCTTAAAGAACTTCGAAGACAACCACTGTGCAATTCTTCTAATAATAGCTCTATAACAAACATTGATTGCATATAGTTTCATTTATGCACCATGGCTTGTTGTCTACAATGGTAAGGAGCTTAGTAACTCGAGCACATGGTATAAAGTCGTAAATATGAATAATTGAAACGGAAAGAAGAATTGCCTCATACTGACTAATTCTAGAATCTCAAAACAAATTAGCTTGGACAAGCTGTAGCGCGCAAGCGCGCAAGTACCTGGTTACTCAAGGCCTCAATTTTATTGGCACTTAAATACTAAGCAATTAAGTTATGTGATGTGGAACAGAAAGGGGAAAGCATTCTTGCCAACCCCCTAACCTGCAGCTGCTCCCAGGTTCTACAAGTCAGGGGGTTGGCAAGAAATTCCTGATCCTTTCCGTTACACGATGTCAACCAATACAACCAATATAAACGTAGCCAATTATAGGCAATGCCTCCCCAAATTACTAGCAACTGGAATAGTCTATCATGGTATGTTTAATAAATACCTAATTTTTTCAAAGAGGTTGAAGCCTACCATGGTATCTTTAATAAATACCTAATTTTTTCAAAGAGGTTGAAGCACAGGAGTTGAGTTAGAAGGTCTCCAAATGTTCATCTTTATCAAAAATCTAATCACCACCTAGGTTGCAACAATTGGCTCATTTTTAATCACCACCTAGGTTGCAACAATTGGCTCATTATGAAGGATTGACATTCTATGACTAACGGCTTAAATGAATAATGGCATGAAAGCATCGGGTCCCTAACTCCACATTTTTATGTAATCTACATGCATCAAGCAAAATCATATAAAGGAATACATGTGACAGCGCACTCATTTCTAATACACTTTCTGCTTCTTTAAATCTTCCAGAACGACCTAAGTTACCTAGAATGCAAGCCACATGAAGTACGTTAGCTTTAATACCATGTAACTCTTTCATAGTTCTGAAATACCAGAGACTTTCATCCACGAGGCCCATGTGGCTGAAAGAAGTAAGAATACGTCCATATGCTATATCATCTGGCGTTACACCAACCTTTTGCATGTTTCTAAAGCACTGCACTGTGGATCCAGGATTGCCAAGCTGAGCATATCCTGCAAGCATTGCACCCCATGAGTCCAGGTCTTGATCTCGCAGACCGTCAAATACTTTGCATGCTTCTGTTATGCTTCCGCATTTGGCATACATGTCAACAAGGTTATATCCTAAAACAATGCCAGTGTGGAAAGCACTCTTGACAATTTGCTGGTGAATTTGCCTGCCATGTTCTATAGCACCTATATTGCCACATGCTTTCAAAATGCTCGAAAATGTTATCTCATCTGGCTCTATCTGATCATGCTGCATTTGTTCATAATATTCTAAAGCAAGACAACCTTCGTCATGTTCAGCGCATCCTGAAATTATCACATTCCATGACACCACATTACGAGTTTGCAATGCGTCAAAGACTCCTTTTGCCTCTTTCAAACTTCCAGACTTAGCATACATGTCAGCGAGAGTATTCCCTATAGCAACCTCAGAGTGGAATCCATATGCAAGAATCTGTTCATGAATGCACCTCCCTCGCTTGATGTGTTGTATACTAGTACATGCTTTTAGAATGCCCAAATATGTCACCTTATCAGGTTCTGTAGCATTGTCTTGCATTTGACCAAAATATTCAAAGGCAGCATCATACTTATCATGCTGCAAGCATCCTGCAATTATTGCGCCCCATAATACTGCGTTTCGATTAATTGAGATATTAAAAAGTCCTTGTGCTTCCTGCAAGCTATCGGATATCGCATACATGTCAACAAGGATGCACTGGACAGCAATATCAGTCTGAAATCTATTTTCAATTATTTGTTCATGGATGACCCTGCCCTGGCATATGTGGATTATCCCAATTGATGCTTTCAAGACGTTCAAAAATGTGACTTTGCTTGGCTTTATGCCACTATCTTGCATTTTCTTGAAACATTCCATGGCACAATCACTTTCACCATGTTGGCCATAGGCTGCAATCATTACAGCCCAAGATACAACATCTGGATTTTGCAGCATTTCAAATGTATTCTGTGCCTCCTTCAAGCTATCAAGCTTCCCATAAACATCAACAATTGTGTTTCCAAGAACAGTGTCACATACAAGGCCATTCTGGATAATGCATTCATGAATATATCTGCTATGCTCTAATGCACCTACGCTTGCAGCGGCTTTCAAAAGGCCTAAAAATATAACCCTGTTCGGTTTGACACTATGTAGCTCCAGCTTATGGAAACATTTGAAAGCAAGGTCGCCTTTGCCATTCAGGGCATATCCTGAGATCATTCCTCCCCATGACACCACATCTGGAACTTGCAAATTGCCAAAGACTTTTTCTGCTTCGTCTAAGGATCCACTCTTGGCATACATATCAAGGAGTATCTTACTAGCAAAAACATCATCTTGGTACCCATTTTCAATGATGTGCTGATGTATATACCTACCGTGCTGTATGAAACAGATGCTAATGCATGCTTTTAAGATGCTATTAAGTATGAATTTGTCCGCCTTTATACCTTTAATTTCTATGCTGTCAAATAAACTGAGGGCTATTCTACCTTCACCTAGTTTGACATGAGAATCCATAACTGAATGCCATGTATACTTACTTGGTTTTGGTACTCTGGAGAATGCAAGGTTAGCTTCAGGCAAGTTTTCACAGGAACCAAACAAGCGAATAAGATGATCTGCCAAGACAGGAACAGAATCTAGTCCATTTTCAACAATTACGAACTGAACCCGCTTGCCCAAGTCTAGATCTTGCAGTTTTGCACACTCGCGAACCAAATTGTAAGCGACGTATCTGGATAGCTGCCGTTTGGATTGAGCAGATTTAAGGGCCTCGTCGATCCATTTTTGTTTGCCAGCATCCTGCGAAGGCCTATAATTTCCACTTCTCACAGCGGGATTAAGCATTCACTTTGATTCAATTTTCTTATTCTTTATTGTCTGATTCAATTTTCTTATTCTTTATTGTCTGACAGCCTGGTCACTTCTTTTTCAAAGGTATGGGTCTAAAATTTAACCTTTTTTTTGGCTTGAAACCTGCATCAGAGTGCCGATTTGCATCATAGTTCGACTGTTGGGTGCATGGCTTCAAATCCGGCTCCTGCTTCCCTGTTCTGTTATGGTTCTTCCTTTGCATTCGCTCTGTAAAACCATTCTCGATATAAGTAAATCAGAGTTTTGAAAACCCATTCTTGAAGGAGAAATTAGAGTTTTAAAAGAAAGTACATTTCGGTGGATCCCCTGCTTCAAGTCCGTTCCTGCCCTTCGCTGGATCAATTCATCTGCTACTTAAGTATTTTGGTCAATTGATATCCTAGGGGAGGTTGCCCACTATCAGCGCAGTGCCGAGCTATTGCGCGGCTCAATTCCGCACTATTGCAACCATATCCCCTGTATTGTGCATACCCTGCCCTATGTGTAACTTCTCACCAATGTCGGATTGACAAGTTTATTACTGCATGTGCCTTGATGTCTCTTCCGGATTCGTTGAAAGCAATCAGTGGGCACTTCTTGCGCAATGACTGGGCATTTGGTGCAGGGAGGTGGGCATGCAGGGACCCAACTTCTACACCTTGTAATTTCTTGTCGACTTATCCAAATGAGGCATCGTCAAGATCCAAATGGCTAAAATTTTGATCAACATAAAGCTTAGGATCTGGCTGTCTATTATGCATGGTAAGGCCACATGGCGAGCCCGTTAGGGCGAGCCAGTGGTCGCACCCCGCGACCCCGCGTAATCGCCAGCCAGCGAACATTTCCCCTCGAAATGTTAGGTCATGCCACATTTCGCACGTGCCGCCCCCTTTTGTTCAATCCGCGAGCTTTGCGAGGTCGGCGATGGCGCTCCATTACGGGCTTGCCTTCCTTGCTCAGTTTTTTCCGTCCTCGGGTGTTGTTTTCTGAGTTGCTTCCTTTTTTCCGACTTTTGGTGTTGATTTTGGCACTGGCGCTTCCCTTTTTCTGATATTCACTGGCGGTTGCATCTTTGATCTTGGCTCTTCCTTCTGATAGGTTCTTTATAGGTTCAGCATGATTATTTCCTGTAATCTGAATATTTTCATAATTATCTGTCGATTTTTTCATGATTTTCTTGAAATGCATGTGTCCTAACATGTTTTAGATGCAACAGTCAATGTTCCAGCCAGAGCTCTTGTCATCCAAGAAAAGGATTATTCCTTGCAGATGTGGCACAATCGAATGGGGCATCCTCACGTCCAAGCATTTTTGAAATTGAAGAAAGAACAAATGACAGAAGGCATTAACTTCTTGGCTAGCAGCAAGTTGGAGTTTTATGAGCTATGTGTAGTTGGGAAGCATCGCAGACATCCTTTTCCAGTTGGCATGAGTGTGAGAGCAGAGTAGCCTTTGGAAATAATCCATTCTTGTATATGCGGTCCCATGGAAACCTTGTCTTTGGGCAAGAAGTCTTTACATGTTGATCTTCATTGATGATTTCTCGAGATATGTTTGTGTATATCTTCTTGGCAGGAAATCCCAAGCACTTGCATATTTTCGAGAGTAAAAAGCTACAGTAGAAAGGAGCACTAATCATGTGATCACAATGTTGCGAAGTGATAATGGTGGTGAGTTTCAATCTGGTGCATTTAGTCAATTCTGTAAAGAAGCAGGTATCTTGCAACAGTTTACCATAACATATACCCCCCAACAGAATGGGATTGCGGAGAGAATGAAAGCACTTTGATGGAGAGTGCCCGTAGCATGTTGCGATTGGCAGTTATGCCCAAGCACTTTTGGGAAGAAGCAGTGATGACCGCAGTCTCACTACGCAATACGTTGCCGACTTCAGCAGTAAATGGCCTCACATCCTATAAAAGTTGGTTTGAAAAGGAAGCCTTCCTTGCAACATATCCCAAATGTTTGGGTGTATTGCTTACGCCCATGTGTTAGATGAGAACAGAAAGAAACTTGAAGACAAGAGTATGAAATGTGTGCTAGTTGGATATTCATTGGAGTCTAAAGCTTATAGGTTGTACCATTTGCAAGGACGAAGACTCATTATTAGTACAGATGTGATCTTCAATGAAGCTATGCTCTATGGTGGTGTAATAAACATGGCTGTTGCTCAAGGACAATCCACATCTCATGTGGTTGACGTCATGATCATTGATGACTGGTTTGGGACAGCAGGTTCGTCCATACTTATGCTTAGTAATGCAGCAGGTCCAAGTACTGTAGGGGATCCGATTAATCCTCCACTACATGAAAATGTCAGTTTAGAAGGATATCAGGCTGAACAACATACAACAGATCAGATTTTGGACATTGAGGAAGTGCCTCCATCTCTTACTTATCCTTCTCCTCTTAGCTATAGTCATAGGTGCAGGACAACAAGTTACGCCAGGCCAAATCGTGGAGCCACAAGATCTGGTCGCATAAGTTATCTTTCAAAGAAGGCTCTTGATTTCCAAGCAAGTCCCAGATCTTCTCACCAACGAGCCCATAGATTGCTTGTGATTGGGAATGAGGAAGTCATTGAGCCAAAAATAGTTCATGAAGCTTTGACGGGTCCATATATTGCAAAATGGCAGCAAGCAATAGATGCAGGATATGCATCCATAATGAAAAATGAAGTCACGGAGGTGGTCCCATTACCTCCCAATAGACAGGTGGTTAGTACAAAGTGGCTCTTTAAGATCAAGCGAAATGCTTCTGGAGACATAGAGCGGTTCAAGGCTAGGTTTGTAGCCTGTGGATTTTCACAAATTGAAGGCATGGATTTTCAATGAGACATTTTCCACAGCTGTCATCATGGCCTCCATCCGTACCTTAATGGCATTGGCTGTTGAAATAACTTTGAAAATCCATCAAATGGACGTCAAGACTACTTTCTTGAATCGTTTGCTCCAAGAAGAAGTTTACATTTCACAACCATAAGGATTCGTGAGAGTAGGTCAAGAATAGTTGGTATGCCAATTGCACAAGGGTCTTTATGGACTGCGCCAATTTCCCGTGCATGGTATGAATGCATACATACATTCTTTACCTCTCTTGAATTTGCTAGCAATGAAACAGATGGTAATTGATATATTTAACAAGTGGGAGATCTCTTTTATCAAGCAGCTCTATATGTAGACAATAGTATTCTCTTATCCAATAATGTAGAGACCTCGGAGCATGTGAAGCAACAACTATCTCAAGAATTTGAAATGACGGATACGTAGCAATCCATTATTGCCTAGGCATATAGATCGTTAGGGATAGAGCAGCAGGTTGGCTGAAATTGGTGCAAACGAAGTATGTTGAAGATGTGCTCTATCGTTATGGTATAGCAGATTGTAACCCAGTCACCACACCCATGGAAGGCACTTATGCATTCTGTGACTCATCGAAGTGATGTTAGAACTTTGATTTATTTAATTGTTTGTACTCGACCAAACCTCTTCTATGCAGTGGGAGTAGTCAGTCAGTACTTGGAAAATCCAGGGCACACCCATTGGTCAGCTGTTAAGTGCATTCTGCGCTATCTTCAAGGCACAATGCAGTATATCTTAGTTTATGAGTGAAGTCCCAACCCAACCATGTTTTGTCTGATGGGATATATGGATGTGGATTGGGCTGGCGATCATGACAATACACGCTCAACTTTTGAGTATGTTTTCTTCCTTGGCAACTATTTGATATCTTGGAAAAGTAAGAAGCATTCTATCGTTGACTTATCAAGAACCGATGCTGAATATATAGCCGCTACATCTGCTGCCCAAGCGCTCATGTGGTTAAGAAGTTTGTTGAGCGTTCTGATGCATGATCAAACTGGACCTACCTTGTTGTTTTGTGACAATATGAGTGCCATTGCTCGGGCGCATACATTGAAAGATCATGCCAAAACACGTGACATTGACACTCGATTCCATTTCATTCAAAAACAGGTTCAGCAGGGTATCATCACTCTTGCACATTGCAGTATGAGTGATATGAAGGTTGATCTTCTTACCAAGGGATTGCCTCGTGATAAATTTCAGTATGATCAGGATCAGTTGAAGATCCTGCAATATGAAGAAGACTACCAGTCTGGTCATGGCTGAGCGGGAGTGACATTAATGCATCATGATCATGGCTAAGTGGGAGATATCAAGTGGATCTCAGCCACTTATCATGAAGCATATTCTGACGTGGAAAGACATGTAGAAGTCATAGGGTCAGATGTCGATTGAGCTCAGTCGTGTCCTTTGGAGTTCGTTATGTATGTATGTTGATTTCATTTTGAATGTACAAAGTCTCTTATTGTCCCATCCATGCGTTCTGTCTATTTATGCATGAATGCTTGTTAAGGCTAATAACCATTATTATACGAGACTCATGAGAAATTGGAGCCAGCGCTAATTTCTTGTATATCGATATTATTACATCTATATGAAGAAGCCTTTTTGCTGCACCTTTAAATACAAAGAACAAGATAATGGTGTGTCAAAGGGTTGCAATTTTGAAGATATTAGTTTACCCTCTGCCTACTAGCTAATAGTAGAAGTGTATATGGTTATGATGAAGTCGCCTCCTTAAAATCCAAATGGTATCAAACAAATGTGCAAGCCTTAGAGCCTCGAATTTGTCATGAATCTATCCCTACGCTATATTAAAGTTGTATTGTTATATATATTCATTGCGAGTGCATGAGAATTACATGTATTTGGTACATTGTAATGAATAGTTTTTAGGTTATTTCAGGACAATTTCCCTAGGGATATGCCACCCAGACGGAGGGTTAAACATACATTTGGTAATGGTCTTAGGAGGAGAGGATTTTAATGACTAAGCTTGTCAAAGTTAAAGTTTAGAAGCTATATGTATAGAGTTAAAATGGAGGTCAAAAGCTAGGTTATAGAATATATCTGACAGTTTTCCAACTAATCCAAATGAAGGTAAAACTATGTGTGCAACTTGCATGCTTTATCCTCCTCACGTACTTTTGATATTGCTTTCATGGTGTCGTTGGTTATGATGGTAGTCTTACACGCTCAATGTGATGTTTGAACTTGGATGAAACCAATTCGAAGGAAACTATATTGTTTCAAATACATTCCTTTTCCCCACACTTGTCATTCATTGAATAAAAATGTTTTTTTAGATGAAAAAAATAAATCAAATCAACCTAATATAGAAGAAAATATTTTGCAAATGATTGTCACACGAATTTCATAGTGGTACAATTCACGTAACATAGATGGCTATCATGACAATCCCATGTATTAAAGGCTATCATCAAAATCCTATGTATTGAAGGTCTTCAATTCAAATCCGGGTGAAACAATTTGAAAATAGGATAGATCAATGCATTGTCTAGAGAGCATTTAATTTTAAATCCAATGCAAAATAAGTTCCTACATGCTCTAATCCCTTTTTGGGTGTACTCGAGCCATGTATTCTCAAAGGTCCTCAGTGTGTTAGCCTTGCATAATGACCAACGACATCTCATATAAATGTACAAAATTAACATTGCTCGTTTTCGTAAACAAGTATGCCGATGTATTTCCATAGCAACTACAGTAGGGGGAATCATTGATTTACTTTTCATTACTACTTTTAATATTGGTTTTATGGTGTAGTTGGTTATCATGTTAGCCTTACACACTAAAGATGTCCAGTTCAAATTTGATGAAACTATAAAATTTTAAGCATATTTCTTTTTCCTCATACTTGTAAGTTATTCCCAAAATACAGATGACATGCTAACACCTGTATGCTAGGTTAATTTAATGGTTGCAGGGGGTAAAAAATTAGGAATACATGAAGCCATAGATCGATGGTTCCAAAATATTGTATACACCATAAGGCATGCCCTTCACTCTCAAATATTAGGAATATTTCTAGCCCCCCATATTACACCATCAAACAAGGATTTGCCCTTCTTACGAATCAAAAAGAGATGACACTTTTATTAAGGATTGTTAATCAACTTGAGGAGCCTAAACAATCTGCTTTTAGATGAAGAAAAAAATAACTTCAGACATTCTTTATTGCAAAGGAAAATCATCAAATGATGGCAGGCACTTTAGAAGACCTGGGAGAACTGTAAGAATATTAGAATAAATCCAACGCACAAAACTGCACAATTAAGGCGGCCTGTAACTAAAAGAATCCTAAAACACTGAAGCAGAAGCAAAATGCAGAAAATATTATTTTACGTTGGGTTGTAACAATTTGGTAACAGAGCCAAGGTTCAATTTCTCGTGGCAATATTGGTGCGTTCCACATGCTTGAGTGCAAGCATGTCGAGGAAGGTGTTAGTCCTGTGCCTCCTGGTACAGGACTATTCATGCATACGACGGACCAAGTCAAGGCCAAGGATCCACAGTCAGGCACGGGTCAGTCGTCAAAGGCCCAGCAGAAGACCAAGCAGCAGACCACGTAGTCAAAGCCCGCGTCTGCTACCAAGAGGAGGCGCTCAGACAAGTGACGGCCCGTCACCGCCTGCGTAGTCAGCGTGATTTCAGGCACTTCAAGAGGCACCGCCAAAGATTCCCAAGAAATCGGGGCCTCCTTCCGTGAGTCGGCGACCAAAATCGAGTGTCTATATTGGGCCAAAGGCCATTGTACTATATATATGAGTAGAGCTAGCACATGAGTTTTTAGATGAGTTTTGAGTCTTGTCTCATATCAGTTTTCTCTCGATTTCGAGAGCTCATGTATCTTCATTGACATCAAGGAAGTTGTTCTCATTATTGTCTCAATTGTTCTTTGTTGTTTTCTTTTCTCTTTTCCTTGTTTCTTTTGCAAATCCCGCGTGACATAGTCCCCGGATTCTCCTGTTATAGATCCAAGGGTCCTCACAGAGGGCTGTCTTACAGGAGTTCCCGAACCCAGACCCCAAACACTGTCGCCGCTGCCGGGTCTGATCTTTCTTTTCTTTCCATCATGTGCGCCGAGGTTTCACTCACGAAGAACTTCTTTTGCCAAACAAATGCTCGGTTGGGAGCGTCATCAACGACGCGAGGCTGTTCGGGATATGTATGACACTGCTTATGACATTGAGGGAGGTCGTATCCGCTCAAGAGCTCAATCGGCACCTCCGACCCCTCGTGCTCATTCTCGACCAGGGTCTCCCCCTGTGTGTCGTCATTGTTCACAACCGCAATCTCCACAACATACCCCTGTTCAGCCCACGCCTCACTATTTCCAGACTCCTGACAAAGCACCTATATCAATATTCCTTCAGGCCACACCCCTCTTCAATCCGCGGCCTTCTTCACCACACGGTGGGATGGGCTACCATCACGCGTGTCTTTTGGCCCTACCCGTTCCACGACTTTCATCTTCTCCATCTTTTCAAAGATGCTCTTCCCGTTTACCAAACCAGCGATCTCAAGCCTAATGAGGATGGCTCCCAAGGCCCTTCTCCACGAATCTTTGCTTTTCTTTGGACCACATGTTTTTCTCTTCCACCCCTTGCTCTCGGTCTCGGTGACTGTACCACCTCTCTATGCTTCGCACATATCCTCCACCCGAATCCACCTATCTATGCTTGTCCTTCGCCTTCATCGCCCTCTCATAATTTGAAGCTGACTTATCCCACTTTTGGCAACACTAAAGGCAAACCTCTGGATCAAAGTGCTTCAGCACACATGGAGGAATTTGAAGCCTTGGCCATTCTGAATGGTCATGCTCAGCCCCAACTTAAATTTCATATCTTTTCGACCACGCTCAGAGGCGCCCCTCATCAGTGGTTAATGGCCAATAAGAGTCACTGGAAACAAAGTTGGCAAGAAATGAAAACTGCCTTTCTGTCTCATTACGGTACCACGGACGATGATCAATTACTCCTCAAGCAACTCAATGACCTTCAGCAAGAGCCCACGGAGTCCGCCAGGGATTTTGTGGACCGTCTTCACATTCTCGTCAGTAAACTTCAGGAGTACCCCACGCAAAGCCAGATCCTCGTCTGGTTTTTGCAGGGCCTTCCTCCTGCCATTCGGCTCATGACAGAATACCTGCGTCCAAAGTCTCTGGAGCAGGCCATTGAATTGGTCAATCACTCGGTCAATGTTTCTTCTCGGGGTCTTGCTCTCCAGGAACTCCCTTTCATGCCCCCCGTCATGGTCCCCCATAACTCTGTTCAGCCTCAGCAAGCAAATCCACAACGCGCTCACATCTGGTGTACTATTTGTAAATATCAAGGTCATCTGGCAAATGAATGCAATTCCTCTAATGGACCTCCTCATTGTAAAAGATGCAATATGTGCAATCACGCCACGGAGGAATGCACTCGTTCTCATCCTACCCCTTTTAGGCAAAAGATGGTTTTTCAAGTCCAAACCACGCCTCAACCACAACAGTCATATCCGCCTCAGCAATATCAAACTCCACAACAGCAGCAATCTCTGCAGCCACGGGGACAAGGCAACCGTCCTCCCTTTGATCCTTCAAAGGCTCAATGTTATCATTGTCATGAATGGGGTCACACCACCACGGCGTGTCCTCAACTTCCTCAAGTTCAAGTTCAACTTCCGGGTTCAAATCAACCAGCTTCTGTCCGTCTCACGGCTTATCAACTCTGGGTGGCCAACGGTAAACAGGGCCCTCGTCCTGTTTTGACTCCTCGACCGCCTCAACAACAGCGACCTCAGCAAGCTGCGACTACTTCCAATCCTATGGATCAACAAGCTCAGGAGGAGATTTATCAGGCTCTCAACCCTCCCGTCCAACAGTCCAATTGGGTTGGTCTTGTCTCACGTCACACACGGGCTTCACGCCCTTTGACCATCATTCCTCATGACACGCAACCTGCTTTTGCTGTGGACACAGTCCCTCATGAAGATGATAAAAAAGTTCACTTTGCACCTGATCTTGACACACTCATGCCTCACGTCATGCCTAAAGTGAGACAAAGTATTCTAAAACTCATGCAGGCTGCGGAAGGTCGCACCTTGGCAAATGTTCATGCCACTACTAGAGCTTCGGCCAATCGGTGTCGCGTCATCATCCACCGATTACTGCACGCCACGTACCATATCCAAATATTGATGCCGAGGTTGAGCTTCTCAAAGAAGTCTCGCTTCTTTACCCTGCACTCTGCTCCATTAGATCCTCATGGACCCCTTTTCTCATGTCCCCTTGGAACTTCAGGAAGAACTTGCCAAAATTAAGATTCCTTTGAGCACCGCCACTATTCTCAAACTCTGTCCCAGCTCAAGGATCGGTTACCTCTTCCCACGGTTACGGTTGGAGCTGTTATTGCGACCTCAACACCCACCTGCATGCCACGGTGGGCAATCAACACATCAATCATGTTCAAATTGATGGTGGTAGTGTTGTCAATCTCATTACTGATAAGCTCCTAAGCAATTGGGCATCAAACAATTATACCGTGCCCCTTATGACATCAAGTTGGCAAATGGCCATATCACGCGTCCTCAAGGTGTCACTCCTCTTCTCCATATCAGCATTGGTGATCTCAAATTCCCCTTGGAATTTGGTGTTTGGAAAGCTGGAGAAGATCCTG
Source organism: Isoetes taiwanensis (assembly GCA_021234155.1). Classification (NCBI taxonomy): domain Eukaryota; kingdom Viridiplantae; phylum Streptophyta; class Lycopodiopsida; order Isoetales; family Isoetaceae; genus Isoetes; species Isoetes taiwanensis. Next base: position 8,572,073 of record JAJEKV010000043.1, read on the forward strand.
GTAGGCAAAGAGTATTCATTACTGGGCCACGGACCAACTTGTTATCACTGATGGCCATCTCAATGCCACCATGGATCTGGAAACTGGCCAATTGATCTCTGTCGAGAATGCTGAACCTTCCATCTCGCATAATCGACTCAAAGAAGCCCAAAATATTTATCATGTTCAAGCTCCTCCAAATGGGTCTACCTCTCTCCTCTTACCCCGAGTATCTTTGATCCTTGGGGTGACATGACGCCGATCGACCGGGGCCGGGCCGGCGGCTCTCTTGGACCCTTACCTGGCTTCCTGCAATCGCATTCAACGTCTTGATCATTTTTCTGATCCACTTCCTTCCTCAGAGACAGTTGATGTTCATGCCGTCATGAAGCAACCCTTGCTTGATGACGCTCAATAGCCTCTTTTCTTCACCACGCAAAATGCTGCTCCTCCCGTCATGCTTCAGCCTCCCGCTCATCAGGTTCAAGACACGGAGGTTGTTCCTCATATTCAAACTCCAGAAGTGGAAATCGTGGACATTGGAAACAATCAACCAGTCCGCTTAGCTGCTAAACTTCCACCAACCTATAAAGCATGCGCTGTGACGCTGTTCAAGAAATTCAAACACATTTTTGCTTGGAGCTACAAAGACCTTCGAGGTATCAAAAAATAGTTGGGGGAACTCACCATTCCTACCAAATATGATGCACGCCCAATCTAGCAACGACAGTATAGGCTCAACCCAAATTACCGAGACCGCGTCAAGGCTGAAATTGACAAACTCCTTGCTGCTGGCCTGATTTATGAGGTCAAACATTCTGAATGGGTGAGCCCCATAGTCATTGCTCTCAAACACAATGGTAAGATCCGCGTTTGCGTGGACTACAGAAAACTCAATCAAGCCACGGAGCGTGATCATTTTCCGCTCCCCTTCACAGACCAGGTTCTTGAAGAAGTTGCTGGTCATGAGATGTACTCTTTCATGGATGGTTTCTCTGGGTACAATCAAATTTCTATCAAGAACGAAGATCAACTCAAAACTACCTTCACCACCCCGTGGGGCACCTTTGCCTACAAGGTGGTCCCTTTTAGTCTCTCAAACTCTCCTTCAACCTTTCAGCGCATCATGCTCTCTGTCTTTCAAGACTTTATGAAGGATAAACCTTTTCTTCAGATCTTTCAAGAGCGGCGCGGCACACCCGTGCCCGCTATATTCTGGTCATCACGGATTATGCTACCAAATGGGCGGCAGCTTGTGCACTTCCAGACAACACTGCTGCCAGCGCAGCCAAGGTTCTCTACACGCACATCATCACGCGTTTTGGTTGTCCCACGGAACTTGTTAGTGATCTGGCGTGCATTTTGTCAATCATACCATCAAGGAGTTGACGGATTATCTTCACATCTAGCACCGGAAGAGTACACCTTACTATCCTCAAGGCAATGGCTTGGCTGAAAGTACCAACAAAACCCTCATCACAGTTCTCAAGAAAATTTGTGACGCTTCGCGAACAGATTGGCAGGACAAGTTGCCTACTGTTCTTTGGGCTTACAACACGAGTTTCAAAATAGCTACTGGTCACACTCCTTTCAAACTGGTTTATGGTCAAGAAGCTTTGATGCCCTTTGAATATATTCTACCGACTCTCCGTTTCCAACTTGCTACAGCACATAATCCACCTGCTGCACTCAAGGAAAGGGTTTATCAATTGGAACAGTTGGATGAACTTCGGCGAGATGCTTACATTCGTGTTCTTCATGGACAACAGTTGCAGAAATCATTGCATGACAAACGTCTTAAGACAAAAACATTCAACGAAGGTGATTTGGTTCTTCTTTATGATTCTCGTTACAAAAATTTTCCTTCAGATGGCTTGGTCCCTATCAAATTTTCAAGCTGGCCGAATTAGATGGCACTCCATTACCTACATTGGTTAATGGTTTTCGCCTCAAACAATTTCATACAACCGAAAGTGACAATCATCCACTAGACGCAGTACCAGACACAGACACAACAAATAGTGACTAAAAAGCGGCATATTTATATTATCGAGATGAAATTTTTACAAAATGTGAGCAGTGCCCATCTATTTCCGCTATGGGCAGAGCCCTATTTAGAAAAAACGGGCTGAGAGCCCTATCTACAAAATCCTAAATTTTATCCCCTCTACTCCGGGTTGGGAGCAGAGGTGATGCGAAGGATATGGTACCAGTTCTGCTCGGGGTCCCAGCGCAGGTGAATCACCACCTCCATCCCGTTGGTGTGGGGATCGGGATGCTCAGCCATCCCTGCACACCACCCATCCATGGGGATGCCACGGTTGTGGCACCTCCACAGGTCCAAGCAGTCCATCTTGCATGTTATCCACTCAAGGCAGTTCGAAGGCATAATGCACTTATCGTGAAGTCCTGCAGCCGACATACTGAGCGCCATCGGGTGTCTCCGCTTCACCCATTATTTGTCTTATATAGCCAACCGAGGACCTCCCTGTCGACGTGGACCAATAAGAAATTTCGCCAACGTGGTTGCAATGCAAGGTTGTTTCTAAATGGGGAATCTTTTCTCCCGCCGCATATCTAGCCATGGTACCTTCTGACACCTTCGTTTTAATGATATCCCACTTCGAGTTGCCAGCATTAAATGTCATTCCTTCTTTTCACGCCCGTCAAGCATTAATAGGTGTCCTTTTGCCAACTGTCACCTCAGATCATTCCCTTACGTCTCATCGCCACCGTTCACTGCTTCTCCCTTTACCGATTGGGGACTTAGCCAAAATTTTGCCTCTCAATCGCCTCTTTCGCATCTGTCGCCACCTGGCATCATCCACGGTTGCCTGTTCCTCCTCATCATGCCCCTTCGCCAACACTTGTGCGCCCTAACACCTTTTCGCCTCTCTGCGTTTTCGTCTTCCGCTCTCCGCCCTCCGCCTTTGCAACACAGTTCTTCCTCTTCCCTTCCGACGCTCTTCGCCATGGCTGCACCAAAATTTCCTACACTTCAAGCTTCTACTCCAAGGGATCCGGCTCTTTTCGCGTCTGTGTCTTTCTCGACGCCCACCTTTCGCGAGGCCCTCGTTGGTCCGAGTCGTGAAGTGGCAGAACGCCAGGCGCTTTACGAATTCTCGCAAATGGACCTCCCGGCCCCAAATCCGGAACAATTGAAGCAGTTCATCGCTCACATCGTCAACAGCCCGAACGGATATGCTACTGTGGTCGATGGCACCACCATTTTGCTTACTCAGCCCCTGATTTCTGAGGTATTCCGTATTCCTTTGCAAACACCTTCTTTATCTTGGGCTGCCTTACAGGACATAGATGTCACTCAGTTCGGCGCTCCTTCTTATCAAGCAAACATGCATCGCCTCACCAATATTGCAAAGACCCATGACACTTTCGTTAAGTTTCTGTGGCGCAAATTGCTTGGGTCTTCTATCAAGAACACCCATATCAATAAGCCGTTCTATAATATGGTGATCACAGCCATCCGCTCCACTCATCATATTGATTGGCCACAGATGTTGTTCTACCGCCTCCTTCATGAAGTCGACCGCATTAGGGCTGCCCCCTCCTCAGTCTTTGAAGCCTCAGTGGGTGGCCATTTTCAAGCTCTCATCCGTCATTATCTTCCTGTTCCTGTGTCCCCCTCCATTTCTCATGCCTCCACTCAGCAATCCCTGTATTCACATCCTCAAAACCAACAGGCTGCACCTTCCCGCCATACTTCTCCTGGTCATGTTCCACACCAGGCCACGCATGTCACTGTCTCCTCTTCATCCACTGAAACTATGCCCTCCACTTCCCGTTATGTCTCTCACACATCACAAACACGGCCACAACCGGGCCCTGCACCTCCACATCCTCGCCAGCTTCTGTATCAATACCAGCAGGATGTTCAAGCTGCTGCTCTCAAGTTGCAAGAATCCCAGGAAATTCTTATGAATGGGGTTCAAGCGTCTCTGGAGACCTCGGATGCGGTTCACAAAGACCTTCAAGCTGCTCACACGCAAGTTCACACTCTGGAGGACAAGCTTCAAGAAAAGCACGAGGCTCTTCTACAGGCCCGTCAAGATCTAAAGCATGCCCACGATCAGAACAGTCTGCTTGCTGATCAGCAGGCTCAATTGCAAACCACCATCCAGGAATTGTTGGAGCAGGTCAAGGCCAGGGAGACTCTCTTGGTTGACAAAGATAAAGACATTGCCAAACTTGACACGCTGTATACAGAGCTTTCAAGGAATTACACCACTCAAGCCCATGACCTTACAGCGCGTGGCGCTCAAATAGCTTCTTTAGAAGCTCAGCTTTCCACGCTGACCAGTCAGCTCACGCCTCTCTAGGATCAACTCACGGAAGCGAAGAAGCAAAAGATACTTGATTGATGATGATGATACTCGACTCAATCCTCCTGGGCAATCCTCTTCACATGCCACGCTTCCTCAGAAACGGGTTCGTGATCAGTCACGTCTTCTGTTAGAAAAGGAAAATCGGATCTGTGATCTTGAACATCAGCTCCAGCAAGCTGTCCAATCTGCCGAAGAGGCCCAAACTAAACAAGAGGGCTACCTTAATATAGCTCTCCACCAGTCTGTGGATTTCGCTATTCCTTCCAGTTACCTCGATTATGTGGTTGCCCAACGCCACCTCTTTCTTTTTAAGTGGTACACTGCAGATGGTCAGGTTGATACCCAAATGCGCAGTGAGGATTTTCTCCGGATTTGGCCAGACCTCTCAGTTGAAGACAAAGGCTTACTCTGTGCCCTCTTAGTCTTCGACCTCATTCACTGTGAGGACCCTGATTTGATCACCTTCAGAGTTGTTCAGCCGATGGCGTACGTCTTCCATGACTTCTATCTGGCTGATACACAAGACAAATTCCGTGATGGGCCACATCAAAACTTTCAGGGCGACTCACAGGCTCACTGGTTGTTATTGGATAACAACCCGTATCTCACAGATCATGATCGGACTCACACTCTTCATCAGGAGTACATGCCAGAGCTTGCTCATCATTTACCTCTCTGGCAAGCTGAAACGCTGGAACAGGTACGGAAGAATCTTGGGCACCCTAAGGATCTTCCGTTTGCTCAAGTTTATATGCAACACCTAGCAGGCTACAATCAACTGCGTGCCCTCTTGGATAGCAAGACAATACCAACAGGTTGGGATAGTCCTCCTGTCTACACTCAGCTCTCTGCTTCTGATTGGGACCAGTGGTGCAAAGCGCTTGATCCCGCCCTTGTACGAGAATTCAGGGAGATGGCTCAGCAGCCCACGCCCACGGACATGGCTCCCTCTCCATATGCTTCATTGGGTGTCCCTCCATGCCCCAGATTTTTGACCTCAGACTGGCGTCTTCCCTTTTGGACCAAGTACCTGGATGGCCACGCTGGGTCGACTCCACCTCAGATCTCGACGGATCTCCGGTGGGATCCTCATTTTGTCAGACGCTCCGATTGGGAGGATGGTGCCACCTTGGACCACACTACCAATTGGATCTATATTGCAAATGAGCGTGGTTGGCAACGGCCCGCTGATGCTCTTCATGGCCTTGATACCTTCTTGCAGAATGCCGCCATCTCCCCAGACCCTTCAGTTCACCGTCAAGCTGGCTTCTGTGCTGCCCTCAAGTGCATTCTGGTCAGCTCCTTAAATCGGCAGCGTCCCATCTTTTACTGCAACCCAAATGCCGGGCGTCGGTGCCGGTCTCGGACACGCCTACTCATGGAGTGCCGGTTCGTTCCTTAAAGCCCATCTTTGCCCTTGAAGACATGGTGCGCTCTAAATTCCTCATTGATGCCGATCCCGCCCTTGGGCTCAACACTCCTGACGCTCTTCAAACACGCCAGGACCTCATTGGCACTTACCATAATGGCGCCCGTCCTCACTCCCGTGAGGATCACTTTCAAACTGCTGGTTTCCCGCCCTCGGAAACACTTCCTCCTTTTCTTCACTCTGAGTGTCGTTTGGTGGGGGAGTGTTAGTCACGTGCCTCACAGTGCAGGACTATTCATCATCTGACGGACCAAGTCAAGGCCAAGGATCCATAGTCGCACCGCGGGTCGGTCGTCAAAGGCCCAAATAGAAGACCAAGCGGCGAACCACGCAGATCAAAGCCAGCGTCACTACCAAGAGGAGGCCAGACAAGTGACGGCCCGCCACCGCTGCGTGGTCGGTGTGATTTCGAGCACTTCAAGAGGCACCGCCAAGATTCCTCCGTCGGGGCCTCCTTCCGTGAGCTCCAGACCGAAAATCGAGTGTCTATATTGGGCCAAAGGCCATTGTACTATATATATGAGTAGAGCTAGCACATGAGTTTTTAGATGAGTTTTGAGTCTTGTCTCATATCAGTTTTCTCTCGATTTCGAGAGCTCATGTATCTTCATTGACATCAAGGAAGTTGTTCTCATTATTGTCTCAATTGTTCTTTGTTGTTTTCTTTTCTCTTTTCCTTGTTTCTTTTGCAAATCCCGCGTGACATAGTCCCCGGATTCTCCTGTTAGATCCAAGGGTCCTCACAGAGGGCTGTCTTACAGGAGTTCCCGAACCTAGACCCCAAACAGAAGGGAGGAATTGATATAGTCTGTGGGGTATGAAATAAAGTCTTGGAAATGTTGGGGACCATTTATAAAAAAAACAATGAAGGATCTGCCCTTTTGGTGCATTGGTTAGCACTAGAAGTGTTATGCATCACATGTTATCTAAAGAAAGCACGGTTTGAAGAAGTACATCATTGGCTCTAAAGACCTTGTCTGGACATCATAAAATTTCAACATTGATGATCCTGCTCAACTGCAATATTTTCAACCCACGAAACATATTTGCATTTTTGGCAAAACAAAATGGATTAGAGAAACATTTAGTTGCTTTTAGAACGAAATACAAAGAACCATGCCAGCCAATTGGTGTATTTGATTTTGATGGCATAGCATAGAGGGAAAAATAAAATATGAAGGAGCAACCACTATGTATTTGTTGAAAAGTGTTGGAAAATATAAGTCCAAAGTGCACGATTCTTTTAAAGGACTGCAATGAGTAACCATTACGAAAGCACATATTTATGCATGATGGATTGACCATTTCCAAAAGCTAAACCCGAAACATGAGAAGAAAATAAACAACGAGAAGACATGCAAGAAATTGGAAAAATCATGCCAAAGTCAAGATTATGCTGCAAAAGGCCCTTTTTGGATTCCCAAGGTAACACCTAAAAATTTCCACCCACGTTAGGTGAAACCCCCAAAACTTTTTGGGTCCCCTTGTTGGGGAGGAGGGAAATGACGTTTTTGAGGCCCAAATTTGTTCTGGAGATTGTATGTCGTGTCATATTATGGAAGGATGGTTGGGATGGCATGTGTTTCAGTATGAATTGAGGATAGTTGTTCTAGAGGGTACATGTGCTTTGCATGAAGGGCATGAAGGGACACTGGTGCAAAAATAGTTCTGTTTCTCTGCTTTGGTTTTTGCGAAAGTATTGGATCTATGACAGGTGTTCAAAACATGGATGTACAGTCTGCACATGTAACTCCAAAAATGCCATGGATAGACAAAACTGAAAAAAAAAAAGGCAGTGGGACTACAATCTATCAAGGACAAAAAAGGTTATTGTATCATGAGAAGGCATATTATTTTTTTAAGACTTAATTGCTTGAATTCAAAATGGATCATGGTGCCTTAGATGGAATGCTTATGGAGGATTCCTTGTCATGGAATCTTGTCCACTTCTTTTTTGAACCTCCAGAATAGTTCCACATATCCAAGTGGAGAGATGTAAGGGTGTTGGAAATCCATATGCTGTGCAAGTATTGGTGTATATATATTCCGTGAGAAGAAAATGCATTAGGTGATAGAGTTTGGGCCACAATGAGTAAAGTAAATGTTCAGGTCGTTTGTATTATAGCTTTGGAGGCACGTATTTGGAAGCCATAATTCAGAAAAGACATTCGCGTGGCAATTTGCTATGTGCATATCCTATCCTAATTGGAGGGTTGCTTTCTAGGTCACGCCCATGTCAGCCGCTAAGCCACATGGGAGCTGTGTAAACATCCTAAAAACTTCATGTTTTCCACATTATCTATTTCCAAAAAGATCTCCTAGGATAAATGTGGCTCTATAAGAATAGTTTTAATTTGTGGTTCTTTGTAGGCCTACAGTTTTCCACTTGCGCGCAACATGTTAGTTATTTGATTTCGCATATATTATATGTTCTATGTTCAACGATGTTGTGTAGATCAACATCTTTCTTATTGGAGTAAAAGTCCACAGTTCCATACCAGATCCCACTCCAAGAGACAGGTTTTCTACCCCTTCAAAGGGTTGCATTGGAACGCCATATTATTTACTTCCAGAAGGTGGTCGCTATGGGTGATAGACGTTTGCCCCGCTTTGGCCATAGAAATGGCTCCCCAATGCCTCAAAGCCTGTTGGAAGGACAAGCAAGCTCAGTGATTCTCACGTTGGAATGTACAGGCAAACAGATGCATACATGTGCGGACAAAGAAGGATCACAATGCACTAAAGCTGTACCTAGATGTTAGTTTCCTTCGCAAGCTCTGGGATGTAGATGCTCTGAGACACGTTAAAATGGCACACTATCAGCAGCAAGTCAATCCTATGCTCGCGAGAGACTCGGACCAGTACTTGTGCACCCGTTTGCCCATGAAGAAGCGCATGTTACTGCCAAGGTTTTTCCCTTGTAACCCTGTCGGGGTAGGAGTTTTTTGATCCCGACGGTAATATGTTTACTGTTTTCTTTGTTTGGGTCCTATAGGCCAATTGGTCTCCGCAGACGATAAAAATACATTCTACATTCTACATTCCTCTGAAATAAAATGTTAATCTAAAGAAAAACACTCAGCTGAAGATAAGGCTAAAGTTTAAGAATGAGAATGAGAATGATTTCTTATCGTCCACTGAGGCCAATCGGCCTATGGAACCCATAAGGAGCGCAACAAACTTATTACTATCCGGGTTAAAAAACCCCCGCCCCGAAGGGTTTTCGAGGGAAAAACCATGGCAGTAATAAGAATGCTGCCAAACTGTACAAGTATACATCAATGTATATATACATGTCAAGTGTGTGCCCGAGGACATAGCTGATCTCGCATGTCCATAACCTCCTAAAGGTATGATCCTAGCACCCGTACGGATGCTGTGCTCAATGTCACATGTAACGCCTGGCCAGGCCTGACCAACTCAACATAGCGCGTCCGAATTTGATCATATGCTGGGCAACTTTGAAGGGTATGAGATTCATCCTCAACGACTCCTATTTGGCAGCATTGACAGAGCCTGTCCTAGCGTGGCTCACTAATCCATCTGCCCGTCTCAATTCGAAGATGATGTGCCCCTGTGCGAATGGAGGCAATAGAAATAGATTCTGGCAAAATGAGTTTTTCGATGGCCAAAGAATTTTTTGGCATCCAAAAAAGGCCAAAAGCCTTAGGCCCATATTTATAGGAAAAATACAAAAATAATTTTCACCATTGGAAATACAACGAGTAAATATGACCGTCAAATCATTACATATGCTTAGAGTATCGGAAGATGCCTATACCTCATCCTCTCCCTAATGAATTGCCCCTTAACCAAAAAAATTAAACAAAGAAAACATGAGCAAATGGAGGTATACACCTAGGATTTGGAAATATAGGATTATGATCAAAATTAAAAGTCTAAAAGAAGATAATGTTTCTTGAATTCATTTTGAAACGAAATATGCAATAACTCTTCATTTACTTATCCTCTACCTCCCTAATAACCTACCTATCTAGTCATCTATATAATTATCTCTCTCAATCTATAAGTGTTGATCAATTTAAGAAAACATAAAAGATGTTAACGTTTTTTTTTGCGTTCGTTTTGAAACAAAGTACCTAATAATTCTTTATTTGCTTGTCGACATATCTTCTTACTTACCTATCTATCTATATCATCTATCGAATTACCTCTTTCAATCTATAATTGAATCGTAATCTGTAGTTATCTCATAGTTTCTTTTTAACAAGCATGAGACAATGTTGCATCTGAGAGAACTGCAAATATATACATGTATAGACCTGACATGATATGATTAAGCGGAACACTGGTACATTGGGCACAAGAGTGGCACTGAAAAAACTAATTTTGGGAGACTACTGTTCTAGTGAAGTGACATATGGTTTTAATATTGAACATGTTGCTTTCTGAAGCATTGCTAGTCTGGTCTGCTGGAGCACGATGTGTAAGACTAAAGAGGGAACGAGAAGAACAAGGAGGGGCAAAGTAAATTTCTTGAATTTTTGTAATTTCCTGGGCCATGGATGTAGAAATTTAAAGATCCAATGGCATAAATTTAAATTTGCTGAGCTGGACTGCAATGTGGATACCAATCCAATACAGTTCATGATCACGCTTCCTATGTTACCTAAAACCATGATATTTCCATGATCAATGAATGTTAGGTTCTACTAAGTGATATTGAACGAAAATAAGTATCCTCTACTCCACATCGCATTTTTGGGTTGTCCTTAAGGCAAAACCTTCATTTATATGAGGGGTGACAAATAATCTTATAATATTCGCAGCTAACCAATAAACAATGTACTTCGGTTTGTTCTTCACATTACCTAATGAGAGCTATTAAATGATAAATTCAAATAGGACATTGGTTACATACGATTGGAGTTAGTAGGTCGGTCATGAAGCATGACATCTAGAATTTCAAGCAAGCTAAATCCAATTTCATTTTTTATGAATTTCAATTTCATTATGAAGGTTTTCATGTTTGCAAAGCTCATTCTTCTTTCGTTTGTTCTTTTCATTTCCATAGATTCCCCATCTTTCGGTTAGAACATCTCTTTTTCTGTCATAATATTAAGCAAAATAATAACTAGAAAATACTCCCCATTATGCCTTCAAGTGTGGCTGTTTGCACATGTCAGGTATCTCTTTATTAATTAGATTAGATGAAACTTTTGAACCAAACTTCGCATAGAAGAAATCACTTAAGCACTTTGTTATTGTATCTCTCTTATGACAGTGCTTCGATTTGTAAAATCTACCAAATATATTGAAAAAACTTTTTGTGTATAGAGTTGTAAAAGATCCAATAAACCTATACCATATTAAAAGAAGCTCTATCTTCTCTTACATATAAAATTACATCCTTGACTTTCGGGCATCCAGAACTCAACAAACAAAATCTAGAATATTTAAAATTGGAATCAATATATTTTCCAGCGAAGCATTGTTGCTGGGCCTCTGAGACTGCCCTTAAATTATAGGTAAAGCTCCTTTTCCATCATACAAGGACAGTCGGGTTTTCTAAGTCAGTTTGCATTATAGAATTTCAATTTAAGCCCTTTTCGCAACCTTATGGAGAATCCAACAATTCTTTCACGTGAATCATGATAGAAGGTATGAATATGCTCCTTCTTTCATATTAGAGATAACAACAAAAAAATCTCTTTTTGAGACTCGAATTAGAGGGTGCGCGTTGAAGCGTTCATTAGATAGGGATTCACGATTTTTGGCAAGGCGCATATATCTCGATGAATAACAAACTCAGGCGTACTGAGTATCAGAGCAAATCCGCAGCCTCATGAAGTTTTTTCAGCTTGAAGCTTTAATCATTGAATCTATTTTTGGCGAAGCTTCTCTACAATTTAGCTTCTCTTATTCCTTTGAAGATCAAAGAATGAATTGGCGCAATAGGTATCCCAGAATACGTGATATTTTTCACGAATATCACTAATTCATTCTTGAAGACCATCCTAGAGATTTGTTTGATGCACTAGTTTTAAGTTTCTTAAATCATTACCATGCTTCATGGCAGCAGAGAAGCAAGGGCATTCTATGATTTCCAGAATGTACACAAACAAGAAATTTATGGCAGCAGAGATTCTAGAGAAGAAAGGGTCTGGGAATCCCATGAAGCAGGTGGTACACGTAAGCTCATTCACTCTATGCTCCGTGGCTTTTCGCATGTGCTACATTCCCTTTGAATCATCAAATTCTTCATCAAGCCTTTTCTATCTATGAGATGCAATATGATACCAGACTCGCGGTGTCATTGTGCTCTCATTGAGCATATGTAGTTTGCATTTATATTAGACTCTAGAGATTAGGACCAGATGAATCATTTAGTAAGCTTCTGGTATAATCTGTCATCATCCCTCGTACTAACAAAGGCATAATAGGCTTCGGTTTCAAACCTGTGAGTTGTGTTCCATTATATTAGAGAACTTAAACTTTATGATCTGCCTTAATATGGATGTTCTTGGCATTCCTGAGATCCACCATTTGGATTGGGAGGTTGAAGTAGAAGCTCTTATTAAGAGGATATAATGAAGACCCTTAATCACCTCAAAAGCCGATTATTTTTTTGTGAGCTTGCAGGATAGTAAGTGGAGAAGAACGCATCCTAATCACATACATCTAACTTATAGTTAGGGTTCATTGATTAGGGTTCATGCTCAGAACTATAGGTTCTGGAATGGCTCTACTAGGACACAACGCGTAACTCCCTAGAGTGTACCAAAGTACCTGCTCCCGACGAGCTGCCGCCAGCTCCTTGGTTCTCCATCTCTAGTAGGTGGTTCGAGGAGATGACCCTCCTCTACTATGCTTACGCTTCCAGACTGCGACTGCAACCTCGGATGTCGAAGGCGATCCTCGAATCGGAGCCATGAGCATGGACTGGTGGATCAGAAGTTGGTGGAGCCAAAAGTGGTCTAGGTTTAGGGTTTGGCCTTTTATGTGTTAAGGTTCACATGAGGGCCACTTGGCTCCAATAGGGTGCGTCCATGTGGCGAGTCACCTATAGAGCGAAGCCATCTGGAAATGAGTCATCTCCTAAGGTTGGCAAAGTTATGTAAATAACTTGGCCATGCCCCCACACTTGGTGCATACAAGTCTACTAATGTAGATTTGTATAGTGACGTGGGCCTAGGATATACGTATATATATTCTAGGGGAACGTCACACAAATAGGACCAGATGTTTTTGCATCTGGTACAGTGAAAAATGTAAGTCCTCAAATTTTCGTTGCTAAGCTTAGCCAAGAGAATCTGCTATAGCCAGAACTTAGATGCTTGTACATTTTTAGTTGGATCAACAAAAGAGTTGTTCATGCCGCATCCCTATTTGGTCATAGCAGAAGCTCCATGCATTCAATCCGAAGTAGCCGATAATGGAAGAGGAAGAAGTTGGCTCCCTTTTACCTTTTACTTAGGTCTCAATCCTCTATTTCATCTCTCAAATCCTTTCAAAGCATTCTTCCACTTCTTCTCCACTGCAAACTTATTCTTCCTTTGGGTGTTTTGTGCAGGATGGAGCAACCCAGAATTGCCCAGAATATTTCAAGAGCTCCCTATGATATTGCGCATTTAAATATTTGGATCCTTTGTTAGCATCCAAAACTTGCAAATTCATAGATTGATATGTTTGGCAAAACCTCTTCTTTATCTTCTAAATTATAACTTGCACTTTGAGGCTAATACGTTTTGAAAAATCTTGGATTTTTCTTCAGTGATGCATGCTTGAAGTTTCCAATTGAATTAAAGTACATTTGAGGATCTATCTCTATCAGAGATGAGGTGCTTCATCCTTGGATGCAACCGTAAGATTTGAATAAGTAGGTTATTGTTACAAGAAGAAAGGATGCCTGGTTGGCCAATATTGCATGCCATCGTAGGTAAGGTCTTTCTATTTTCTTAGGACACTACCATGCACAATGGGCAAGTTTGCACTTTCTGACTCTGGACTATCCTTATTTACGGATTGGCAAATAAAAAACATTATGAAAGGAAAGTTTTACAAGGAATGAAAGCAAATATGCATGCATGCAAGAATCTTGTCAGTGTTCTTTTGTAGTGCTCAATGTCTTCTACATGGAAGCCAATGTGACAAAGGTGTGTTGAGCTTCAGTTAATTGGTTGCACTCAAATTATCTGGGTGGATGCAGTGTAATGCTTATGGTTTTTTTTTTTCTCTCTCTCTCTTGAAGTTTTTGTTTTGAGAAGTTGAAAACTGGTTGGATAGATGGAGCTAGGTGACAAAAAATCAACATTAACAAAAACTTTAGCCTAATCCATAATCACTCTAATCTTGTGAACCTCTGATTGTGGTACTCAATCAGATGTTTGCCTCAAGGTGTGCCTCTACTTATGTGACGCTCATCTAGAAAAAATATGGAGCTCTTTTAAGCATTTTGAGTTATGCATCTTTATTTGACAATTGTTGCCATGAAAGTGCTCGTGGAAATTATTTTTCTCCTCGTTTATAAAGAGCATGTTCTTGGTCCATACAAGAAAATCAATGTCTCTGGCCTCTTAATGGTCTTTTGGAAAAGACTCAAAAGACAAGATAAGATAAGATAATAATTTTTACGTCCACGGGAACCCAACGGGTTATGGGACGGCACATGCAAGGGCAACAACCCATCTAAAACCCAGGGACTAGGCCCCATCACCAAATACAATAACCAAATATTAAAAGGCTACCAAGAATAAGAGAAGATAAGAGGGGAGTCTCGTTAGGGTCTTTTAATGCTTATACAGTATTGCAACTTTTGACAAACAATTTAAGTACCTCTTTACATTGATTGTTGCAATGAATTTATGCTGCAATACCTAGCAAACATTCTTTTTTGTCGACCCACCCTACACACAACGGGATTGAAAAAGAGAAATGTTCACGAAGGCCTTGGCCGCCGCGATTAATTTCTTGTATAGCTAAGGAACATCTTGCAGAAAAGAGAAATATAAGTAATAAAGGCATCCACTCCCTCTCGCAATAAAGCTTTGGTCAATTGTACGTCAATGCAAATACTAACGGATTGATGATATCTTGCTTGCATATATGTGTGCCTTCAAAACCATGATATTCTTGCTACCTATATAACCACATTCTGTGCTCAAAGCAACATCTCTTTATACATAGAACATAAACTTGTTCATGTTCTATTAAAGCTTATGTAAAAATACACCATTCTCCATGGCATTGGGGCGATCCGTAGTGCTTTGACAGTTTGTTTTCTTTCTTTTCTTAATCCATTTTACATAAGCAAGAGGATCAATCCATTCGTAATGTTAATATGTCGTGGCTCCTCATTATATTCGTATGCAATCATCATTCAAAACGCCAAACTCCCTTGCCCTTCCATTCTAAGGCCATACATTCTTTGCCTCCCTTCAACACTCTGGTCCACCCCATAAGTTACCATATTACCATTCTTTGATAGATCTTTGCCCGGACATAAGGTTAGTACACGATGTTTTTATATGCCCAATGCAAAACCTAACATAGCAAACGACATCAAAGAACATGTTGTAGCAACCTTTCACTATTAATTCTAGCTAGCTTCAAATTGCCACGACCTCTGTCAAGTCCAACAACTGCGTGCTTCATCAATGCCTATCCACCAGTGCCAAGTGCAAGCACATCCTGCCTTGATTTATGCTTAGTCTCTCCAAATAGTTGTGGGCAGGCTGACATGTCTAGGTTGGCAACAAGGAGACAAACCTCAACGCTTGAAAAGGACTAATGCATGTGTTAATATTGGCCATAGTTTTATCATCTAGTTCAATGGTAGCTAGAGTGCAATTTAGTTCAAATAATGGATAAGTGCATAAGGACCTCATTGGGCATTTGGTGCAAGAGTCCAAACTATGGTGTAGCAAAATGTCAGCGTCGGCAGAATGTCACTTTAAAGTTAGAATGTCAAGTAATTGGAACGTGAAGTCAATACTTATATTCCAGTAGCATAGGATGCCCAGGGCAGAATGCTACTTAATTAGTCTTTGCATTTTACTAGGTTACTCTTTTGAATGAAAAGGGAAACACAAATGAGCAAATCGTCCCTGAAGACACGTCAAGTTTTGGGAAATTGGGAGTCGTATGAAAGCCAATTTCGAGAAAGATAGTAAATCGAAAGCTTCCTCAGAGATGGCATGCATTCTGCCACAGCTAAGATCCCCAATTACGGAATGAGTACAAACGGATAAGGATCGGCTGGGATACCAGCAGATCGAAAAAGATGTGTGAAGAGCCGATGGGCTAGTTTATGGTCGGAGCAGGCAAAAGCAAAGGAATCAGATCGAAGATTCCTGTACAACAAGATATGGCGCATGGGGCTCATACACAGATTGCTAAAACTGGCGAGTTTTGCTTGCAGAATAGAGCTCGACGTGGCAGTGGGATGAACTGTCACACATTTGTGACAGACAAGCCGTGCAATTCTTTTAACTTATTTATATTAAATTAACTATGTCTTCTTGTTAGGTCACATGAGGGTGACCTTACCCCTCTGGCCCCCTCAGGTCACAGACCCGAGATTTAAAAAGCTCAAGGTCACATGTTCTGACCCCTCGTGTCACTACCTTGGGATTTGAAGCTCCAGACAGTGGGGGTTTTACACCGAAAAATCCGGCTATCCTTAAGAATTTCCGAAAAAAATCGTAAAATAGGCTTAATAAGGGCGCTTTCCCATGGACGGCCGGACCTGGATGAGGTCAGGCCGCAGGTCCAAAAGTATTCGTCGGGATTATTTTCTAATTGAGGTTCTTAACCTCAGCCACTCCGGTTCTCAGCTCATGGGAACATCGGAAAAGCATACCAGACCTTCAGGAAACCTTGAGGTTTTCTGCCCATGGGAAAGCACCCTAA
This sequence comes from Isoetes taiwanensis, assembly GCA_021234155.1. Lineage (NCBI taxonomy): Eukaryota > Viridiplantae > Streptophyta > Lycopodiopsida > Isoetales > Isoetaceae > Isoetes > Isoetes taiwanensis. The sequence goes on from JAJEKV010000043.1 coordinate 8,588,696, forward strand.
GTGGGCGAGATGAGTTTTCCTCTTGTAAGACCAAAACACAAGGAGACATTTTTCCCAATTATGTGGGCCACTAAATTCGACCCCATTAACATAACCATCAATTTTGTCGTCGTTGTATGTTAGTGTTTGTTATTATATGTTAGTGGATGCTAGATGTTTTATATCCTAATATTTAAATACACCAGTTTTTACATTTCCTATCCATTTTTTCCTTGACATGCAAAAAGTAATCCAATTTTTTGTATCTCAATTCGAGCCTGGGAAGACTAACCAACAAAGATTCTTTGACAAGTGTGTCACAATTCTTCATAGAATAACCTTAAAAGGCTAGGGCCCATATAGGATCATACCCTCATCCTTTTTCTCGGATAAGATTTGTGGTGGCTGCACTTTGTCCTTAATATCCATGCACTAGAACACATGGAAGTTTGTTTCAAACATCACTACCTTTTTGTGTGTGCCCAACCATGTTATAACCAATTCTATATGCATCCTTTTCGTGTAGCCACAAATCTAGGCATACAACAAACTGTGCCCATTTAAACCACCACGAGGCTAGAAGCTTCTAGGTAAGATTTTGGCTTAAAGATCTAGTGTAGCGACCCTTAAAACTTCATTGGAATTTCAACCTCTTGGCGGCTTACATCAATTATGTAATTGCCTAACTATTAGGGATTAATGTCGTGAGAGGCAACGCTACTACCTGTTATTACCACAACAAACATCCTTGAGCCAGCTAAACTCTCTAGGTAGCACAGAAATGCACTTGTCAATATATGGTCCTAACACCTCATCTCCAGATAATGCCCGAGGATATGCCAGGAATAGACTTGCGGAATGATATGAGTGATGTTTTGCGAGACTTGCTGGGAGTTGGAATCGTCGACATGGGTGGACTGAGAGGAAGGAACATTTATAACTAGATTGCGGTGTGCTTCTTGCGGGCTTAGGGATGGTTGTGCGTCAGGACGTGGACGAGATGTTTCTTCTTGAAGTTCCAGAATGGCAAGGATAGCTGAAGGCATGTGACTTGAAGCTTGAGAGACGGCTTCCAGATTCCTGGTTGATATACGATTGGGTTCTGGAAGGCAGTGGTTGATGTTGCCTGGAAATGGGCACCCATAGCAGATTCAAGACCAGAACCTGGAGATTGATGGAGGCAGTCCACTTCATGGAGGAGACGCTGAACATAATTTGAGGCCAATCAACAAAACTTGTGGAGTAAATAGCGGCAATGGTCGTGTGGAAGAAGTGTTTGTTGATGTGGGTATTTTTGATGGAGTATCCATAAAACTTTCGCCACAAAAACTTAACGAAAGCTTCATGGGGCTTGGCAATATTCGTGAGCTTGTGTGTTGTGTCCGCATATGGAGTTTGGCCATAAACTATAACATCATAGTCCTGCAAAGCAGCCCAATTCAACGAAGGAGTGCGATGAGGTAATTGAAATACCTGGGCCAAAAGACCTTGGTGGAGAGTGATTCTGGTATTATCGACTATTGTTTAGGAGCCTGCATCAATCTTGATCAGATGGGTGACAAACTGCGGGAGTTGAGTCAGATTAGGAACATGGAGTTATAGTTTGGAGAATTCGAACAACCCTGGCCTTTCAGCAACTTCTCGGTTGGCGCCTTCAAGAGGGTCGCGAACAGTGGCAGTGGAAAATGTAACTGATTCAAAGAGCGAAGGATCCATAGGCACTATAGCCGGAAGAGTAGGGAGCTTTGGAGAGGCAGCCATGGCGATTGACGAAGGAGTGATGGAGGCGAAAGACGAAGAGCAAAAAGTTGTAGAAACTTTAGTGTTCACGTCTGTTCAAGCAAGATTTTTATAGGTAGCTGCAAAGAAGGAATCTGAACCATTGGTAGTGCCAGATGGCAGGTAGATGAGAGAAGGCTTTCGGAACTCAAAATTTTGGTTTAAGTCCCAAAAAGCCAATTGAGAGTGAATCAAGGGTGGAGATGAACTTGAAAGGATGGTCTGATGGGGCATCGTGGTGTGTACGAATAATGTTTTGAGATTGTCGTGGTGTTAAGTGAGCATAATTAATAGGGGCAACTCGAGAGTCCGAACACTTTAAAGAAAGGCGGTGGCAAAAGCAGCATTGGAGAGAGATAGTACCACGAGTAGATTTGCTGGCGAGAGCGGAATCTGGAATTGGAATGTACGTTGCATTGGATACGTCAGCAGAAAGCTGATTAGGCCACCGTGGCAGCCTTGAGGTGGTAGGACTATATAAGTCGAGCAAGGGTCGAAGCAAGAGCTCACAAGTTGCAGTGATGGATTTGATCAACACTATGCAGAAGAACTGTCTGGAGTGGATTATCTGCAAGATGAATGATCTCGACCTCTGGAAAATGAAGAATCGCGGCATCCCTATGGATAGTTGGCTGTCGGGGTCTGCTGATAACCTGGACCCCATGTTTAATTATCAGGATATTATTCTACACCTCCGCTATGATCCTGACCAGGCTGCCTATGTGATCCTGAGGGCGTGTGCTGCTCTGAATGCGGAGTAGCCAAGTTCTTTTAAGTAGGATTTTGTATATAGGGCGGAGCCCTTGGTGATTAAGTAAAGGCGAGGCCCAAATTTTGTTGTAATCCTTGGCTTTTTTAATATAAATAAGTGTTTGTACTCACTCCTGCATCTCTGTGTATGGAATTGTGTCTGTTTCGTCTATGTAAAAAGGTTTAAGGCAAAAGCCATTAACCAGAGTGGGTAACGGATGCCATCTAATTCTGCCAGTTGAAATACACTTGGCTGCACCACTTTAAAGAATTTGATAAGGGCCAAGCCACCGAAATTTCAGCTTCCCTGGAAATTTTTATACCCGGAATCATAAACAAGAACTAAATCTCCTTCCTTGAATATTTTTATTTTGATGTGTTTGTCATGCCAAGATTTCCTTAATTGTTCTCCAGCAAGAACTCGAAGATAAGCATCTCTGCAAAGCTCATCTAAGTGTTGTGATTGATAAACACGCTCTTGGAGAGCAGCAGGAGGATCATGCATTGTAGCAAATTGGAAACGAAGATATGGAAGAACGAACTCAAAAGGCATTAAAGCTTCTTGACCATAAATCAATTTGAATGGTGTTTGTCCTGTAGCAATCTTGTAACTACTGTTGTAGGCCCACAAAGCAGTAGGTAATTTTTCATCAGTTCTGGAAGCGTCACAAATTTTCTTCAAAATATTGATGAGGGTCTTGTTTGTGCTTTCTGCAAGGCCATTTCCTTGTGGATAATAAGTACTCTTCCGATGATGAATATGCAAATAGTCCGTCAATTCTTTGATCGTTTGGCTGATAAATTGGACACCTCGATCACTGACAAGTTCCGTGGGACAGCCAAAGCGGGTAATGACATGTGTGTAAAGGACATTTGCCGTGCTGGCGGCAGTGTTATCAGGAAGTGCACAGGCCTCCGCCCACTTGGTGGCATAATCAGTTAGAACAAGAATGTAGCGAGCACGAGAGTGTCGTATTGTGGATCCATGGGCCCAATAAAATCCATTCCCCATTTGTTGAAAGGTAACGGTGTGGCAACAGGAGTTATGGATAGAGCGTCACGGAGCGTGGGTCATCCCACACGCTGACAGGCATCACAAGTGCGTGCATGAGCATGGGCGTCTTTGAAGAGTGTGGGTCAGAAGTAGCCAGCTAGAAGAATTTTGCATGTCGTGCTATCATCACTAAAATATCCTCCACCAAGGCCCTTATGGGCTTTGCGAACAATCTTTGGGACTTCACGAGGAAGAACACACCGACACAAAACCATATTCTTGCCACGCTTATAGAGGTGTCCTGTGACCATGGTGTAGTCACGGACTTCATGGAGGAATTGTTGACGGCGTGACCAGAGCTTCTCAGGAGAGAGCGTGGGGTCTTCTGACAGGAATGCACCAGAGAGCAGATATTTCTGATAGTCGTGAAACCAATGGGGCGTGGCCGTGACCAAAAAGAGTTGTGCATCAGGAAAGGCATCCGAAACACCCGTGGATGGGTCATCCGTGTGAATGCGTGAAAGATAATCAGACACAACATGTGACTTACTAGCCTTATGAATGATTTCAAAGGGTGCAAACTCTTGAAGAAGCAGTACCCAATGGGCAATGCGTCCCGTGGGCGTGGTTTTGTTGATCAGATAGAGGAGAGCTTGATGATCAACAAAAAACTTGATTTTGCTACCCAACAAATAATGACGGAACCTTTGTACACAGAAGATGAGCCCAAGTGCCTTTCATTCCGTGGCAGAATAATTTTTCTCGGCAGGATTGAGTTTCCTGCTGGCATTGAATGGGCTTGTCATTGTGGGAATCATATTCTTGTGAAAGAACAACACCAATGGCAAAGGCGGAGACATCAACATGAACATGAAAGGTTGTCCCACTGAGGTGGAACAAGAACAGGAGCTTGAGTGAGCAAAACCTTTAATTTTTGGAACGCTGCATCCGCTTGGAGATTCCAAGCCCAAGAGGATTCATCACCCGTGAGTTTATGAATGGGGTCTGCAATGGCAGTGAGTCCTGGAATGAAGGTTGCATAATAATTTACCTTGCCTAAGAATGAGCGTGTTTCCTTGATGTTCGAAGATGCTTATGCTTTGAGCACGCAACTCATTTTTGTAGGGTCCGTGGTAATACCATTTTTACTGACAACACAGCCAAGAAGGACACCTGAAGTGACACAAGAAGTGCATTTTTCTGGATTCAGACTAATACCAAATTCATCACATTTTAAACTAACTCTAATTTGTCAAAATGATCATCCATGGAGCTCTAAGCTGAAAAATCATCCTAGAAAACTTGCCAAAAGGCATTGTCTTTCATGTAATCTTGAAAAACAGAGAATATAATGCGTTGAAAAGTAGAGGGAGAGTTGGATAATCCAAAGGCCACCACTTTGTAGGCAAAAGTGCCCCACGACGTGATGAATATAGTTTTCAACTGGTCTTCAGCTTTGATAAAAATTTGATTATAGCTGGAGACACCATCCATGAAGGAGTACATCTCATGGCCTGCTACTTCTTCAAGAACTTGATCTGTAAAGGGTAGCGGAAAATGATCACATTCTGTGGCCATATTTAGCTTTTGATACACGCAAACACGTATTTTGCCATTATGTTTGAGAGCAACAACAATTGGGCTCACCCACTTTGAATGTTTGACCTCATAAATCAATCCAACAGCCAGAAGTTTATCTATTTCTGCTTTGACACGGTCACGATAATTGGGGTTGAACCGGTACTGTCGTTGCTAGATTGGGCGTGCATCTGGTTTAGTGGGAATGGTAAGTTCCCCCAATTCTTTCTTGATACCTCTTAGGTCTTTGTAGCTCCATGCAAAGATGTGTTTGAATTTCTTGAAGAGGATGAGAGCACGAGCTTTAAAAGTTTGTGGGAGATTAGCAGCCAACTGGATGGGTTGATTATCTTCTAGATCAATTACGTCAACTTCCGGAGTTTGAATACGTGGGATGACTTCTCTGTCCGTGATGGTGTGGGCAGGAGGTTGAAATGCGACTGGTGGTTCAGCACTCTGAGTAGGAAAAAATAGTGCTGAGAGGCGTCGATTAAGGGTTGTTTCATGATGACAGCTACATCAACAGTGCGATGAGGAGCGTCTTCATTAGAAAAAATGTCGACACGCTGAATGCGATTGCAAGGCATAAGATAAGGATCCAGCAAGGTGGCCACAGCGTGGTCTTGATCTAGACTCATATTGCCCCAAGGAAACATACTTAGAGTAGGATGACAAAGGGAAACCAGCTGCAGGAGCTTGAACTTGATAGGTGTTTTGAAGCTCATCCGAATGACTATCAGAGAGGGATGGTTTAGCGTGTTCAACAGAGATACGTTGACTAGTTTCAAGATCCATCGTAGCATTCAATGTGCCGTCGGTGATGACGAGTTGATCAGTAGCACAGTAGTGAACGCTTTTTGCTTGTCGGAGGAAAGGGCGTCCAACCAACATCTCATAATCGCCTGGATCCTTATTAGCTTTCCAAACTCCAAATTCCAATGGGAATTTGAGATCACCAATACTGATATGGAGAAGAGGAGTGACTCATTGAGGTCGCGTGATGTGGCTATTTGCAAGCTTAATGTCATAAGGAGCACGATAAAGTTGGGTTATGCCCAGTTGTCGCCGAAGTTTGTCCGTGATGAGTTTGACAACACTACTGGCCCCCATCAATCTGTACATGATTTATTTGTTGATTTCCAATAGTAGCGTGTACCATGGGTGTAAAAGTGGCTACCGCATCAACCAGAACCGTAGGTAGCGGCAACTGTTCCTTGAGGGCAGGACACAGCTTTAGGATTGTAGAAAGACTGAGTGGAATCTTAAATTTTGCAAGCTCCTCTTGTAGTTCCAAAGGAACATGAGCAAAAAAATCAGCAGGATCCAACGGGGCAGGTGGCATTGATGCAAAGACTTCCTTGAGGAATTCGACTTCAACAACAATGTTTAGATATGGCTGAGAGCGTGAGAGGCATCATGACAGTGTTGAGCGCGTGTTGTGGCATGAATATTAGCAAGCGTGCGTCCTTCAGCAGCTTGCATAAGCTTAAGAATACTCTGGCATACTTTGGGCATAATATGAGGCAGAAGCTTGTCGAGATCGAGATCAAAATGAACTGTCTTTTGCTCCTCATGAGGAATAGTGTCCATGGCGAAAGCAGGTTGCGTGTCGTGAGGAATAATCGTTAAAGGGCGTGAGCCCCGGTTCTGGCGTGAGACCAGACCGACCCAATTTGATTGTTGAACTAGAGGATTGAGAGCTTGCTATATTTCTTCTCGAGCTTGTTGATCAAGTGCTGCAAAAGGAGTGGCCTGTTGAGGTCGTTGTTGTTGATGTGGCCGAGATGGTTTCATTAATACTGGTCGAGGGCCCTGTTTACCATTGGCGACCCACAGTTGATAAGCAGTGAGACGGACTGAGACAGTTTGATTTGTGCCAGGGAGCTGAACCTGGACTGAGGAAGTTGAGGGCACGCCGCGATGGTGTGACCCCATTCCTGACAATGATAACACGGAGCTTTGGAGGGATCAAAAGGAGTGTGTGAATTTTGACCCCTAGATTGTTGAGGTTGTTGAGATTGTTGATATGGTTGCTGCAGATATTACTGCTACCGTGGATATTGTTGAGGCATGGTTTGAACCTGAAAGATTATTTTTTGCCTGAAAGGTGTAGGATGAGCACGGGTACATTCTTCAGTGGAATGATTTCACATGTTGCAGCGCTTGCAATGAGGAGGACCGTTGGTAGAATTACATTCATTGGCCCAAGTGGCCTTGATACTTGCAGTTTGGCTGCATTGAGAAGGAGCAGACTGATGAGGTTGTACAATATTTTGAGGAACCATGATAGAGGGCATGAAGGGAAGCCCCGTAAGGGGAACATCACGGGAAGACACATTGACGGAATGGTTGACCAACTCAATCGCTTGGTCCAATGTCTTGGGGCGCAAATACTCGGTCATGAGACGAATAGCAGGAGAAATCAAACGAGAATTTGGCTCTGTGTGGAATATTCTTTAAGCTTGCTCACGAGAATATAGAGACGATCTGCAAAGTCACGGGCGGACTTCGTGGGTTGTTGTTGGAGATCGTTAAGTTGCTTAAGGAGCTGTTGATCGTCATCCGGGGTTTGTTGAATGAGCGAGAAAGGCAGTCTTCATTTCTTGCCAATTTTGTTTTCAGTGACTTTTATTGGCCATAAGCCACTGATGAGGAGCACCACGCAACATGGTAGAAAAAATATGAAACTTGAGTTGGGGCTAAGAATGGCCATTCAGAATAGCCAAGGCTTCAAATTCTTCCGTGTGGGCTTGAGCACTTTGATCAAGATGATTCTTCTTGGCATTCCCGAAAAACTGATATGTGAGCTTGAGATTATTATTTTTTTTTTTGAGAGAACGGGGTGTTTTTATATTTATCAGAATAAAAAGTACAATGTTTCAAACATATAAAGGATTACTACAGGAGAAGCCTCAACATCTTCATCCTTTATGCGTAGAAACTTATTCTCTGCTCTGTAAGCTAATATACATGAAGCGCATGGTAATCTTCCATTTGGTAACCAGGATAGACAAGTAGATACTGGAAAAAATAGCTCCCGAAGCTTTCTTTTACATATAGAAGAACCAATGCGGAAAATCTAGAAACACTGAACATAGAAGGAAGTACCAGAATATGAAACCAGTTTAGTTGCTGCATTGTTGGGATGCAAAACAGTCAGCTTAAGTAGGCTAGACACACTTGCCCAGCCGCCAAGACTCCTCCCAAAAGTCTGGTTTATGATATATAAGCTTCTTCCTGCTCACATGATGTCCCTAGCTCGGCCCCTAGATTGATCCCATTTCTTGTGCTTCAGATCCATTCTAATGATTCCCGAATTCCACAAAGACTTCATGATAAAAGGCAGATTCTGATCATATCTTGAATAACCTGAACCTTTCTTGCTAGTAAGAAAGAATGGGAAGAGGAAATGACGGAAGTAGCCAACAATTTTCCAAGTTTTGTAAAGAAAACACAGACTGCAAAATTTTACAAGCCAAGAAATGCCTTTATTCAAGAACTCAGAAGATTTCATTCCACCTTATAAGCTTCAACGATGTTTCAGTGTAATCTTTGCAAGATGCAGGAAAGATTATAATGCTAGGAGCATCAGAACGAAATACCACGTTAGTGGTTTGCCTGAGATCAAGAAACCGCCCAGAAGATGCTTCCAAAGCCACAAATTCGTTAGCCTGTGGTTTAAGATCCGGACCCAGAAAGATCTTTGCCCTGATCCCTGCTAGCCGCTGACTCAATCCTAAGCAAATACAAGAAATTGCAGCAGTGCCGGAAAGGCAGGAAAAGGGGCGGCCTCTCCCTGCCATCGCCGCCCTAGCCGCAGGCGCCAAGAAGCATAAGATAAAAAAAAAAGAAAAGCTTGAGATTATGAACAGTTGACGGGACTGGAACTTGTGTATAAAATGGCAGAGCATAAGTAGGAACATAACCTTGAGGGACAGTCGTGGGCTGAGAACAAGGTGGTTGCGTGGGGACCGTGAAACCAGGAGGTCCGGAGAGAGGGGCGTCAGTGGGCAACGTGCCGTGGGTGCCATCCTAGATCATCAATGTTGTAGAGGGGAACATCACGTTGAAAGGAGGGTGAAGACTGAAATTCTTGAACCTGAGAAGGACCAAAAGAAACATGCGGATAGCCCATGCCATGCTGAGGAGAAGATGGCTGGGAAGGCAAAGGAGTGTGTCTAGTTGGGATATGAATATAAATGATGTCTGGAGTTTGAAAATAATGAGGAATGGAAAGCACAGGGGTATGATGTGGCGACTGTGGTTGAGAACAGTGTTTGCAAGCAAGGGAAGACCCTGGCCTGGAAAACACGAGGGGTAGGCGATGCCGACTGAGCATGTGAGCGGACACGGCCTCCTTCAATGTCATAATCAGGATCATATACGTCGCGTGCAGCTTCCCTGCACTGATGGCATTCCAATCGAGCAGTAGTTTGGCTGAGGAGTTCCTCTAGAGTGAAGGCACGAGCAGACATCTTCGAGGAAAAAAGAACTACGACCCGGCAGCGGCGACAGTGTTAGGGTCTAGGTTTGGGATCACCTGCAAGACAACCCTCTATGAGGACCCTTGGATCAAACAGGGAGATCCTAGCTGAGTGTCACACGGGATTTTGCAAAGAAACACGAAAGAAGAGAAGAAAACAACAAGACTGAAGACAATATGCCAAAATATGACTTCCTTGAGTATCAATCAGAATACATGAATTCTCGTCAATTGAGAGGAATAAAAAGAGACAAGGCTGAAATCTCATCTAAAAACTTAAGATCTATCTCTAATGATATATATATTACAATGGCCTCGGGCCCAAGATAGGTGGATGGCAGATTTCAGTCACCTGCTCCTAGATCAACGCATGATTTCAGAGAATCTGGCAGTACCTTCATTAGCGCCTGGAGTCCCGCTAAGTTAGGGCCGCATTCCCCAGAGGCCGTCATTTGTCCATTCTGGCTCTTTTTTTTGACGGGGGTGGACTTCTGCGTGGCTTTTGACGGGGGCGTGGGTCTGCTACCTGATGCTTGACCCACTCCCTTGTTTCTGCCTTGCTGCATGGAACTTAAGAATAGTCCTGTGCCTGGTGGTACAGGCCTAACAATGAGTTGCTTGGTCTGTTTCATCGCTATTTCTTACAACAGGTATGTGTTTTATTGCAATAGTTTCCACTTTCTACTATAATTGTGCAATGAACGTCTTTTGCAAGCAAGTGTAAGGGAAGTATTGTATAGAGGTCTTCTAAGGCTACTCTTAGTGGATCCAAATGCAGCAGAAACTATCTTTGATCTGCTGTGGCCTCACTTTTGCAACTTCTATGTGGCATTAAACGTGTGACTAGATAATCTAAGTGGTTAAGTTCCCTATGTTTTGATTAATCTCTCCGCAGATAAGACTTATTGTTATCGATGCATATAGGAAAACAAGGGTTCTCTGATGTTATCTGCATGTGTTGCAAATCATGCTGGTATAAATTATTGGTTCTTCAACCTCAGAAACGCATTGTTGAGCAGTCTGCATATGCTTAGACATCATTTGGCTTTACACTTTCTCAGGGTTATGAAGTAAGATCAAGAGTATATCAATTCACCTTTTTAATTTCTGTAATAACACAATTTTCCTTTCTACTTGCATTATTACAGGTCTTATGAGTCTCTTCAGGTAAATCTTTGTCAGTGGCCTTTTTGAAATTCCATGAAGGCAACCGATAAAGCAGTTTGAGCGGTGCTATTTCTTATACCTCTCCAGTTCTTTTTCTTAAACGATTTTTAATCATATTACTTTATGTTCAGATTTTGGGCTTGCTAGATCACAAGAGTCCAATTCTGAAGGCTTAGATAGGGACCATCATTTAGAGAAGACCGCATTCTTCTGGGTATGCTTGAGGTTCTTGTTGACACATCTATTTCTGATGCACGAAGTTCAAATTCTGAAGCTCAGGCTACAACAGTAATGAAGGAAATTTTGCAATATACAACAATCTATGAATGCGTGCAGAAACTCCTAAAAAGACCAGGAAAAAAATGTTGGAAAGGTCCCAAATAAATTGTTCACTGAAGCTCGATCTAAGGCTAAAGTGCAGAAGGAGGATACTGCGCAAACTACTGCATGTGGGTGTAAAGCAGGGTCTGTGACTTGGCGGAGCCAGCGTTTGTGTTCCTTGCACTCTGCATCAAACCATTGATTACGTGGGAAGGTTGTGTTCTTGGAGGTCTGTCGCGGGCGGCTTATCCCAAAGCATCTCTCTGCCGAAGTCCTAAGCACATCAGTCAGCCGGCCTGTCTGTTGCTCTAGTGTAGGATATTGCAAAATTTCTGCCAGGTCATCTATAAGCATCTGGGCATAAGCCCCTGCATGTTCATAATCCAATCGCAGCTGAGGCATGTGAGGAGTTGTTGCACCGGGGGTTCGCACAACCTGCCAAGCCAACTTCAAGTAAAGTGGTAAGTGGTCTGAGTCGATCTCTTCATGCCGATTAGTTGTTCCCACCTGAAAGTGCTTGATGATATGCATATCACCGCCGGCACCAACACATAGTCCACCACACTAGATCCGCCCCCGGTTTTCACGCCTACAAGTGCTCTTTAGGGTGGAAGGCCACTGTGCCAGATCCATTGCAGATTACCAGGTCAAAGATACTGCAGAGCAAAAGCAACTGTCGACCATAGCGCGTGACCTGATTGTCATCTGATGTCCGTGGCCAAGCTCCTTCTACGGAATCGCAATATATATCATCGATCCAAGGGATCAAATCTCATGGGTTGTTCTACCCCGGCGGCGCATTGAAGTCTCCAAGGAGTATGACACGCCTAACTGCTTATCTTTGCCAGTATGTCATCATATAGGTCGACATAGGGGTCCAGCCTATCCACATCCGAAAGTGGGTGTGATAGAAGTTGCTTTCGCATGTGGAAAGTAGCGGTACTGCCACAAAGAGGGTCTCAAGCTTCTGCAGTTTTGCACACGCACCCACAGGTACCGGTTGTGCTTGTCTGTCTTGAACAAGGAGATTGACTGTGCCAAGGTTGTTCGGTAGTAGCAGGCAACCCCCCCATGCCCCCGCTTTCCTGTGCAATCATTGAAGATTGAGTAGTGCTGGTATCCTGGCAAGTCGGGTATCCTGTGTCCTGCATGCTCCCATGTTTCCATGAGGAAGATGAGATCCATGTCTGCGGCAACTGAGTTGAGACTATCTCCCTTCTGCCATGGGAAGCCCCGACAATTCCAGGAGACCATGCGGAGGCACAATTCCTATTTGTTGGCAGGGGCAGCAGGTGGGGATTCAGTGGCGACAGCAGAAGGGGGGGTGGCAGAAGTGGAAGCAGCCTGAGATGTGCGAGCAACAGAAGGTGAGGCAACTTGAGCAGCCTGAGATGTGCGAGCAACAGAAGGTGAGGCAACTTGAGCAGGGCGTGCGGCTGTAGCAGGCGAAGCAGTGGCCTGGCCAGAGGCTGCTGGAGGGTTAGCAAGATTCGTAGCAGCATTCGGCGGCCTGAAAATTTGCATCTTGCCCCGAATCAGTCCTGCAGCTCCTCCCTGTCTGCGAATGCTTTTAACTTTGGCCAACTCGTGCCTGCGGTCTTCTTGTTGGGCCGGGGTCAGGTCTCGGTCAACATACAGGGCAGTTCCCTTTAGCTGCCTACCCTGGCGCAGGATGGCTGCTTTCACTTGCGCATCTCGTACTGTGAACGTGACCACCCGTGGGCGGTCTGGGTGCTGGACGCCATGGCGTCTCGCCCTAATAATGTTTACCGGCATGGGGAATGTCATTCGAGCAAGAATCAACATTTGGAGCCGGTTAATGAGGTCCTCCCCTGCCTCTTCTGTCAGGCCACGTACCACCACATTGTGGCTTCTCCGTCTCAGCTCTTGGAGCTCTCTGACTGTTGGGTCAATCCTGCCCGGCACAACAGGAGTTGTTTGCTGTCGACGGGGCATAGGCTGTGGCCTACGTTGGGGGTGGCATGGAGCGGCCTGGGGGTGCAGTACTAGACGGCCCTGGCTGATGCCTTGCAGACTCTTGGGCAAGTGGGACTGCCGTGGCAGGTATAGTGGTCTCTCCTTCCTGAAGCCGGGAGCTTAGCTCCTGCTGAAATTGTTGCTACCTTGTCAATTCACGCATGCACCGTTGCAATTGCTCATGAGCATCTGCATTGAGGCCCTTGCCTTGTTCAGCAATGGCTGCCCTCAGCTCCTGCATCTTCCGATCTTGGGCTGCGGAGCTATGCTCCAGTTTTTGCAAGCGAGAGTCCAGCATAGGGTTCATTGCAGATGAGGCCACTTCTTGTGTCTCGACCCTACTTTGAAGGGCTCTCAATTGTGACTGGCTCTCTTCAAAAGCGACCTGGACTTTTCGCATTACAGTAGCAGCCTCCTCAGCCTTTGATCGAAGGCGGGAGATGGTTACCATAAGGATATGTATAATTTCTAATAGTTTCTCTGACATGTTCACATGCACATCTTGATCAAAGGTAGTTTTCACTTACTCATGCTTAAATTTTGATCACATGCACGCCTTGATCAAAGACAGATTTCACTCATGCATAAATTTTGAGTGAAAGGATATGTATAATTTCTAATCAACCATTAGGCAAACTCAATTCTGTGACGTCCCCTACTCATATACGGTGCACTCACCGTATACAAACAGGAGTTCATCCCCCATACCAGCTCCATGCTAATATAGGGCCCTCCACGTATCACTGCAACCTTGAAGAGTTCCAGTGGGAAGAATGAAGGGGTCCTTTACCCTGTCTCCCTCAGGGCCTACCTAGCTGCGGAAGCGTGAACATACATGTCAGTAGTACATACATCAACATCATATGACCATCACGAAGGATGGTCCTCCACATATCTGCATAGACAAAGATCAGCACATCACATAGGGAATCCTACCCAAGGCTCAGACTCAAAGGGATGACTGACGGCTTGGGTCTCCGTGAGTTCATTGCGCATGCAATTCATGGCAATGGATTTGGGCATAAGAACATGGCATAGGGTTGTCCACTCCATCCGCCCCCCTCCACATGCACACTTTGCGGTAGTAGTCAGTAAAGTGTCGGGACCTGACTGTAGCCCGCCGGATGCATAGCCAAAAGGGCTACTCCTGGGGTCATCATCCCAGTTCCGATGGGGCAGGTAGGGATCACTCCCTCCAGAGATCTACATGCTGACTCAAGGTGACTAGAGGGCCACTGCCCGTATTCGACTGAACCCACTGGAAAGTCATGAACACCACTTCACGGGTGTCGAGCCCATGCCTTACCCACACTCAGTGGTAAGCCATTAGACCTAGTCACAATGATCCCCGGTAGGCCTTACACACCGTGGAGGGATCGCTCAAGAGTCGAACACCTAACCTCCTTCTTAGCCAGTCTGGCCCCTTCACCCACAACCAGGTGTGGTTCTTGTACACAGGCCGAATCTATGGTGTGCTAGAGAGGCTAATCTAGGAGCATCTACTACCAAGCTTGAAGTCTCTACCCCCCTTCCCAATACAAGGAGTTCACAGAGATACATCATCCATATACATCACAGAAGAACTAAAGAACATAGATCTAATCTATATCATAGAGTTAGGTTCTTTAGTTAGAGTCTGGTATCTACTCATCTAGAGATCTAGATAGCTGCTAAAGGCGATTTAATAGGCTAAACCTCATGATACAATGACCGGAAAAACGTTTAGACCATTAAATCGACTACATACCCCGATCCATGAGTTGCTCCTCCCCGACCGAGTTCGACCATCCTCTTTGAACTGCTTTCGAATCAAGGGAAACTAATGGTGCCATTCTCTCGACAGAGTCCGGGAGGCGGTTTTGACTCCTAGAGCGACCAAAAACGAGCTCTAAAACCCTAGGAACGAAAATGGGCAAGTTAGGGTTCTTCTACTTAAATAGGCAAGGGTTGGGGCTTAGGGTTTCCAATTATCCCTTTAGGCATGTGGGATAATTGGAAATGGGCCCACTTGCCTTTAATGGCTAGGTGGCCAAATGTGCCTACATGGAAATGTGTACACCTAAATGTGCCCACATGGAAATGTGTGCACCTTAATAAATGTGCATGTGCACATTAATAAGAAATGCACATACCTAGCAAGTTGCCCCCTAGGGCTACTCACTGCTACACGCCGGGCGCATGACACGCCGGGTTGGAGTGGGCGTGTGCGGCGTGGATTTAGACGAAGATATACGCCCGGGACCGTGATATCGTGGCCGAACGCCACATTCTCCCCACCTTGAAATGATGCTTGTCTGCAAAGATCGTGGGTCTCCCCACCTTGAATCTTCCTAACCTCGCAATCAACCCGATGCATACGATATACTACTATTATACTTACACATTTATTAAGATTACCTTAAGGTAATATTTTTAAATTATTATTACGCCATTACATTATCAAATAACTTGTCAATTGTAACTTCTATTAAAACAGGTACTTATTAGTCCTCGTTATTATAACATTTAGTTTATCACAATTTAACACTTTCATATACAATTATTATTTAAGGTACTCTTCATCCCTTGCAACACATTCCAACAAAATTTGTGTTGCAAGTCCTCGCACCTTAAAAATCACGCATTAATTTTACAATATCTATAATTACATACTTACTATCTTAATTATTAGAATTACTCTAAGGTAATGTTTAAGACATTCTTGTACTATTTCATTACCCAATTAACTTATCACTTCATAACTTAATCTACGCAAGGTAATTATTAACCTTACTTAACACAACATTTAAGTTTATCAAAGTTTATCAATTTCATACAAAATTTACAATTCTAAGGTACTCTTCATCCCTTGCAACACATTATGACTAAATTTGTGTTGCAAGTTTTTCATCTTCGACCTCCTTGCCCTCCTGAGGCTCTATTGGCCCTGCTTGGTCGACCTACGTTATTACTATTTTAATTATTAATAAAATTTTGGTTATATGGTGACCACCCCACCTATCTACATGGATGCATGGCTAATCTCCTACGTAGGAAGAGGGTGAATCTTCCATTATGGCCGTGGAGAGCGCCCTATATGCCTATATGCAGCTCATGCCTACACCTCTAGTTGCCCAAATTGGAGGATATCCTTCCCCGCGTGGGGCGTGAAGGGATAGCTTCCTCCTATCAAAGCATATATGGGGCTAAAGGTGCCTTTCCTATCAATGCATTCCTGAATGACCTCCTTTCTCTCGAGGTCGCCTACTTCCGTGGGATGGCAGTAGACTTTCTAATCTACCTTCCACTTTCGTCCCAAGCGAAAACGCCGGTCATGCCTACATTGACATTACACCACCCCCCTAGAGATCACCGTAGTGGTCTCATCATCGGTAACAACGCATGCAACCCCTACCTAGCATAGGTTGCATCGTGATTAATCTTAACTATACAAGCATTTAATCTACACACAAAACGACATGCGCCCGCGATTTTTTTGCTCTCCTTTAATGCATGTGATTAACATAATTACCCTACGGTAATATTTATGAATTAACATTATCATAGTATCGATACATTACTTCCGATGGTACAATTATATTTACTCTAAGCTTTGCAATATTTAACGACTTTTAGATCGCGATTATTTGAACAATAACCCCGATTTAGACCTATTGTTACATAGACAAGGTTTTAATTATCATACACAAGAATTAGATGTGCTTATTCTCTTCCTTGGGTTCTGATTACCCTTGGAAGTATATCCCTAAGATGCACTTAAGTATATTTGAATTCTATTCTCTATCTATTTTTATAAGGACCCCAAGGTCATATGGCTATCCTTGGAAGGAATTGCATCCTTGCTAAGGATTAATTAACATGCTACCTCACATTATCGTTGTTATTTAACTTATTTCCGTTATGATACATATACGTCTGATAATTCCATGCAATTATTAGGATCTATATTTAACTTATTTATAAGACACATTAAAGCTTATAATGCATGCGTGCGCCTTTACCTAGGCTAGAATGCATCCACCCATTGAGCCGTCGAATAATTTGGAGATGACTTGGTCGTTGCATTGCTCCCATAGTTTTTGCTCCACTTCATTGGTGTAGATAGCTACCGCGTCCGGTCCTCGCACGTTGAAGACCTCCCCGAGCTATCTATCTATCTATCTTGCGCTCTATTAAACTTCCGCCATTGCGGAGTGAACTCTATTCTACGGGTCAATCAATTCGATGCAAGTACGCTCAATCATAAGATTGAGCCCTCCCACTTTCTTCAAAAAGAAAATGGTCCTCAAGACCCTTCAATGACGTTGTACACAACATCATATCTATTCTCTCCCCTTAAGAGGTTATATGCTTCTTACTTAGCACATTAATTTACTAGCCTTAGCTAACATATATAACCATCTAAGATGGATACACATATTATGTTATTATTTATTTCAATATAGCTATGGGTTACCTACTTAGTTAGAACGATTCTAAACCACAAGGTTTTGTCATCATGACAATTCCTTTTGTCTCAAAAGACTATTTGATTACTATAATTCTTATTTTAGATGTACCTTACATGTATTATTCTTTTATATTCTAGATATTCCCCCTTTCTTAGTTATTTAGCTCTTGGAATATTCCTACCAATCGAATTGATGTCATCGTAACAAGTTGGCCGGACTTGTTAGATTACTTCTTTTCTTTCAGTTGGATTATTCTTTGGAGGTACTAGATTTATACATGGTTAACAATTATCCTAGTAATGATTCCTTCTTAGCGAGGAGATCAATCTCACCAAGTGGTTTCAATACGTTGGATGTCTGTTAACAATCGTGTATAATTATAGTTACTCCTATGCATTTCCTTCCCATTCCTTGACGCTTAGCTCAATATTGGGGCAATCCTTTTAGCCAGAATATCTGGAAATGCCTTCTAATCCCAATATGGATGTTACCGTCCATACATTAACCTACTAGGCCCCATGGCCTTAGATGCTTGAGCTTGCTAGAAGCTCATCCACTCGTTGCCTGCTTGAAGTAGCAAGGTAACGTTCTTCCCGAGTCGCCGATACTTCATCTCCTTGACGGTGGCTCCTTTTTGATGTAGAGGTTGACTTTGTTCGTTAGAAGCCTCGCATTGCTTGATGGTGTAGTTGATCACTTGAAATCTTCCATGCCGCTTTTCAAAAGCCTGAAGGTGGCGTCGTTGAAAAAAGATCTTTCATCTTGAACTTTTTTGTCTTGGCAGCTAAAAGACGACTCTGTCGATGTCTTCGACTCCATCGATGTCTCATATGTCGAGTCCTCTTGTCGTTATCGTGTTGATTG
Source organism: Isoetes taiwanensis (assembly GCA_021234155.1). NCBI lineage: Eukaryota > Viridiplantae > Streptophyta > Lycopodiopsida > Isoetales > Isoetaceae > Isoetes > Isoetes taiwanensis. Next base: position 8,607,039 of record JAJEKV010000043.1, read on the forward strand.
CTTCACCCCTGCAACTTGCATGACATCTCTTCCTTTGATCTGTTACGCTATGGGAGGGAAGGAATAACAAGGGAACTATACATGCAAAACATATAGCTTACATAGTTACAATTACTACTAGAGCTATTAGGTCTCCCTTGTGCCTCCCTTCGAGTTGGACACCTACTCCTTGGCAATGTCATCATGTTCCTCCCAATGCAATGGTGTTGATGATCTATATCCTTCTATTTGTACGTCACCATACTCCGGGTAACTTGTTGATATGCTTGGGCCCTCCGATGTTTGTCGGCTATGGCACAACACGCTTTGCATCACATTCCAACTAAAGGTGTGCTTGTCGTTGATGCTTCGACATTTCAGTCTGCTTCCTGATCCTGTTCTCGGGCGGTAATTGTTCTTCCTTCATGATACTTGGAGCTATTTGGAGGCGTCTCTTGAGGCTGTGCGCGATTCCTTTGGCTATACTCCTCTGGAGTTGTTCTCTTCTGCAGTTGTTCTTTGAATCGTCCATCCTTGGGTTCACCAAGTTGCATGCAAGTCCGTGTGCAAGTCATCGACTCGTCTCACCTAATTGCTTCTCCATCGAGCTTCCAATCTTCCTTGTTTGATCCCCTCAATCACATGGCTTGGATGTCACGTTGCGCAGTGCTATGCCGTCTTCTTGTCTTGAGGTACCCTCCGGTGACTTTGATTGTGCTCGTCAGTTTTGATCCTCCTGTTGCCTCTAGGGAGCTTCGTGGAAAGAAGTCGGTTGCTAGCACTTCTCCGGCTTCGATTCTTGACCTTTGTCTCTCTATGCATGTCGGCCTCTCGGCAAGTAAAGCTTCATGGCTCTTCTCCTGCTTTGGCGATGTTGTCGGGATGATGGATCCTTATATCTGGCGCCAGCTTGACCCTTGAGTTGAAGAAGTACACCGCCTTAGATATGCTCTTGTCGTTGAATAGCCCGGCTATTATCTTGAACTCTCTTTTGCCGAAGGTGCTTTAGTTGCTATCCTTGTCGTTAAGGTGTCGAATGCTTCTACCTTGGGCGTTTGACGTGCCACATGTCCGGAGATATGATCGGCTTCTTCTCTTCTAATTACCGGTAGGAGTACCCGACGAAGCCATCACCTAGTTGTTGAAGGCATATCTCCTCGCCGGTGCCTTTTGTAAGTGCATCTCCATCTAATCCACGTGTCATAGCGCATTCCCTATATTACCACAAAAGGTGGAATTATGGTCGCCGAGATGTTGTCTTCTTAGTTGGCTCGTTGATGTCGGGCGTTCCTCCTTCTATTGTTGAGGCCACTTTCGTGTCATAAGTTAGGTCAAGTGTTGCTGCTGCCACAAGATGTAGTGTTGCGTCCCCGACGATGTCCCGTGCAAACATGATCTTGACATGACCGTATTATCTCTTTATTCGACATTGGGTGGGCCGAGTTGTCTTCTACTTGTGCCACTTCCTAAGTGTTTGGAGTCGAAGGTTTGCTTGGCCTCCCCGTTCGTTTCTCCCTCGTGACTTGCTCTTCCATTTTGATCTTGGGCTATAGTTGTGCTTCTATGCTTCCTCTTTTGGTAGTCGGTGAAGGAGCTTCCCGATCTAAGCGCTTAAATCCGTAAAACATGACTCTAAACTCATGTTTCTCCAATTTATCTGTGGAGCACCGAGATATACAATAGACATATACGCATTTACATTGGGATTTTTAATTCATCGACTTTTTCAAAACAACTACGAAGATCTACTTAATTGTTTATACTCCTTTAGGGTTTCCCCTCCTCCTATCGCATTTGACCCTTTGGTTTCTGCCGCATCTTCTTTGTTCTCAAGACTCCGTGATTCCTTTGAGATCTTTGCTACTATTGTTGAGCTTCATGTCTGATCCGAGCTCGTCCACGCCCGATTCTTGAAGAGTGTTCGTTGATGTGATCCCTTGAGAAAGATGCTCCTCCTTAATGTGTATATTAAATTAGTGAGGAATGCGGTGACCGCTCAACGTCCCTACATGCAGTGTGTCATTGCAGGGTTGCCGATGTGCGGTGCCATTGGTCGCTTGAGTAGGATCACCTAGCTGTTGCAGTTGGGCATTCTTGGATGTCTTCGAAGCTCTGAGATCATGGTCGGTAGGCAGGCATTGGCATTCCTCCGCAGGTTGAATTTCTGAGTGCGACTCCTGTTGCTTGGGCTTTGCTTCATTCCGAGGTGCCTCTCCCCATGCCCGGAAGTGTGGTCATCTCTATTGTCCCTACCATGGCTCCTTCTCGGTCGCCTTTGCATGATTTGTATCTGGCGGCTAGGTCGTCTTCTCCGGCCCTTTGGGTCCTATCCATTCGAATCTCGCACTCCTTGGGTGGACGTGGTAAGGTCGTCCTTCCTTTGGTTTCTAGGTGTTTTGGGTCCCGAATTCTTTGTTCGCCGAGAATATTCTCCTCCTTGATCTTGCCCCTAATGCTGATATAGGCCTTCAAGTTGGAGATGTTCCCCGATATCGTCTCCTCCCTCGTGATCTCCTCTTTGGTGCAAGGGAGCTAGAAGCTCATCTTGGTCGGGTCTTACTAGGTGCTTTGTGGTTGCCTAGCTTGGTTACTCCTTTCGTTGGCGTTGCATGACATTCGCTTGAGCTGGCGGGCTGCAATGTCGTGGTTGTCTTCCCTCCAGGTTTTATACGGCTCTGTGTTGCCATGACTTCTCCCTCGACGGAAGATTATGCCTTGACCCTAGCTCGTGATGCTAACGCTGCATCGATGTCTAACGTGTTCCTGCACCAGTATTTTGCTGCCTTGCATTCTTCCATTTGAAACTTCGTGGGCGTCGAGTTGGTGAAGGCGTCGAGATCCTCTTCCCCGATGTGACCTCGTCGTGGTAGCGGGAGGTTGACACCTAGAAAATTCTTGATGCCGTTGGTTACCAATTATTCTTCCCATTTGATGAAGATTGATGATAGGCGGTGGTGTCTGTTCTACTCGTTTGTCGGTTGAGGTGTTTGTCGTTGTGCTTCCCTCTCTTGGGTGCGCGCTTTTCTTTCTCCTCTCCTTATCCCTGCGTACATCGGCCGGGACCTTGATGTCTTCAAGGAGTTGCGCCTCAAGCTCTTACGTGGCTCGGGCCCGTGCCAGCAACGCTCAGTATTTCCTAGAGTCTAAGGTCTACTTGAAGGGCTCTCCTACAACATTCGGGCTCTATAAGCAAGCAAGGTGGCTCGGCGGCATTCATCGAGACATATCTATAATCTACAAGTCTATGGATATTAGGGCGTGTGGTATGGCATGAAATGAGGGTTGTTTTGCAAAACCTCCATGATGTTTGAGGCATACCCTAAGGTCCTAACAAAGTTGGTTTGGGGGAGTCCAATCTCTACACATGGAGCGGCTTGGTTCTAGACTCTAGCTTCTTTCTAGGTATCACGGCAATAGGGAGTGTCAATGTGGCGGCTATATAAGTCAAACTCTATTAGAAGGACAATGTAATTAGGTCAAGGTTTATGCCTTTGGCATGGCTTGGTGATGTCAAACGGCAGTTGGACTTGGGTTGCTATCTTTGAGAGGTCTAGATGACTATAACAAAGGGGTGTTCTTGGGCACTTCTATCTAGGAGTAAGGTATCGGCTTAAATGAGAGCAATACTATGAGCTACTAATGGGGTAGGCTTCTATCTACAAACAAACTACTGGTTTGGAAAAACAATTCAAGGGTTTGGGCAATTTTGGTCAATTTGGGCTAGGGTTTGACATTTCTAGCCTAATTTGAGGTCATAAATGGATTCTAGGCTATCTAATGGTCCTATTGCAACAATTTTTAGGCGATTTGGAGCTCTGTGGCTCAAGTTATGGAGGTTCAAAGTTTGGAGGTCTCACGAGTTTGCGCCTTGCTCAAAAACTAAAGTTTAGTTCTTTGACCAGGCGAAAGCTGAGACATTGGCTATAAATTGGGTTAAACGTGTCCAATTTGGGTGATCTAAGGGTCAAATCATGCTAGTCTCATCGAAGTTAGGCAGAATGGACCCCTTACTTGGTCAATTTGGAGGTGTTTTGGTCTAGTTTGGACATGGTCTAGGTATGAAGGTCTCACGGGTTGCGCCTGCGTTCAAAAACTAAACTTTAGTTTCTTGACAAGGCGCGGAAATGTGAGACATCACACTTTTTGGTGCGAGTATCCTATTTTACTAAAATAAAACTACTACTTGCTAACTTCGTCCCTAATTAAGCAAGATTTGACACATAAACTACTCAAAATTATCATGTATTAACAAAATTATTGATTATTTACAACATATCTGTTTGCTGGGATCTCCCTTAATTAAACTAGCTAATTACATGCCTTCCCTCATGAGGGTTACTAAGCCAAGCATGAGCAGTAGCAGTCGTTGAGTCTTCAAAATGTTGGACCAGCTTACGCTCTGCTTTGCTTTTTGAGCCTTGGCCTCCGCTCTCGTTCTGTCCTCTCCTCTTCTTGTTTCCTTGGCCTCCTTGGCCTCACGAACATTTCGCCTTGTCGTCGAAAGTCGAGGCGGTCTGTTTTGCGCGCGCATCATGTCGGACGGAGTCCCGGTGTCTATCGAGATCTTTGTCTCTATCTAGCTTAAGGGCCTTGGTTCTAAATCTAAGGCTTAGCCATTAATATTATCTAACATTGTTAAAGCTTAAATCTAATTAAGAATTATAATTCAAACGCAAACGATGCCCGCCTTCAGTGGTTGGCACGGGGGGGTTTGGGGGGGTTCAACCCTGTGGGTGGGAGGTTCAATTCTCGCTACCGCGGGAATCCTTTTAAGATGAGGTTCAAAGAGATTGAAAAACTAGACTAGTCTAGCTAGATCCTAGGCTAAGATTCGAATTACCAAGCTACTTTTTTAAATTTTATAACTTTTCAAGTTGTTTTAGATCAATGTCTCACAGCTCGCGCCTCGTGTGAGACCACCTTACCTGGCTCATTCTGTTTAGTTTTATTAAGTTCCAATTCACCTAACTGTGCTAATATTAAATTCCAATCCACTTAACTGTTACTAGCTTAGCATAAACTACAAAAATGTTACAAGCTTAGCATAAACTACAAAAATGAGAAAAAAATTTCCCACTTTTCGAGGTTCGAGAAAAAAATTTCCCACTTTTCGAGGTTCGAGGATCCTATCAAGTTAATACTACTGGGAGCATGGCCAGTGCTTAGCATAAACTACAAAAATGAGAAAAAAATTTCCCACTTTTCGAGGTTCGAGGATCCTATCAAGTTAATACTACTGGGAGCATGGCCAGTGCTTTGCTCTTGGTCTCCAAGAACATTGCTCGATACCACTTATGGCGTCCCCTACTCATATCTGATTGCACTCACCGTATACAAACAGAGTTCATCCCCCATACCAGCTCCATGCTAATATAGGGCCCTCCACGTATCAACGCAACCTTGAAGAGTTCCAAATGGGAAGAATGAAGGGGTCCTTTACCTGTCTCCCTCGGGGCCTACCTAGGCTGAAGGCGTGAACATACATGTCGAGTAGTACATACATCAACATCATATGACCATCACGAAGGATGGTCCTCCACATATCTGCATAGACAAAGATCAAGACATCATCACATAGGGGAATCCTACCCAAGGCTCGAGACTCAAAGGGATGGTAGCGGCTTGGTCTCCGAGTTCATTGCGCATGCGGAAATTCATGGCAATGGATTTGGGCGGCATAAGAACATGGCATAGGGTTGTCCACTCCATCCGCCCCTCTGTGCACACTTTGCGGTAGGCTGAAAAGTGTCGGGGACCTAATCGTAGCCACGGATGCATAGCCAAAAGGGCTACTCCCGGGGTCATCATCCCGCCTCCGATGGGGCGGTAGGGATCACTCCCTCCAGAGATCTACATCTTTGACTCAAGGTGACTAGAGGGCCACGCCTTGATTCGATCGAACCCACCGGAAAGTCATGAACACCACTTCCGCGGGTGTCGAGCCCATGCCTTACCCACACTCAGTGGTAAGCCATTAGACCTAGTCACAATGATCCCCGGTAGGCCTTACACACCAGAGGGATCGTTCAAGAGTCAGAACACGAACCTCCTTCTTAGCCAGTCTGGCCCCTTCACCCACAACCAGGTGTGGTTCTTGTACACAGGCCGAATCTATGGTGTGCTAGAGAGGCTAATCTAGGAGCATCTACTACCAAGTTTGAAGTCTCTATACAAGGAGTTCACAGAGATACATCATCCATATACATCACAGAAGAACTAAAGAACATAGATCTAATCTATATCATAGAGTTAGGTTCTTTAGTTAGAGTCTGGTATCTACTCATCTAGAGATCTAGATAGCTGCTAAAGGCGATTTAATAGGCTAAACCTACTGATACAATGACTGGAAAACGGTTTAGACCATTAAATCGACTACATACCCCGATCCATGAGTTGCTCCTCGACTGAAGTTCGACCATCCTCTTGAACTGCTTTCGAATCAAGGGAAACTAATGGTGCCATTCTCTCGGGGCAGTGCAGGGGAGGCGGTTTTGACTCCTAGAGCAGCCAAAAACAGAGCTCTAAAACCCTAGGAAACTAAAATGGGCAAGTTAGGGTTCTTCTACTTAAATAGGCAAGGGTTGGGGCTTAGGGTTTCCAATTATCCCTTTAGGCATGTGGGATAATTGGAAATGGGCCCACTTGCCTTTAATGGCTAGGTGGCCAAATGTGCCTACATGGAAATGTGTGCACCTAAATGTGCCCACATGGAAATGTGTGCACCTTAATAAATGTGCATGTGCACATTAATAAGAAATGCACATACCTAGCAAGTTGCCCCTAGGGCTACTCACTGGCTACACGTCGGCAGACACGCCGGGTTGGAGTGGAGCGGTATGCGGCGTGAGACAAGATGCGAGATACGCCCCGGGACCGTTATCGTGGCCGAACGCCACATTCTCCCCACCTTGAAATGATGTTTGTCCGCAAAGATCGTGGGTCTCCCACCTTGGAATCTTCCTAACCTGCAATCAACCTGATGCATACGATATACTACTATTATACTTACACATTTATTAAGATTACCTTAAGGTAATATTTTTAAATTATTATTACGCCATTACATTATCAATTAACTTGTCAATTCGTAACTTCTATTAAAACAGGGTACTTATTAGTCCTCGTTATTATAACATTTAGTTTATCACAATTTAACACTTTCATATACAATTATTATTTAAGGTACTCTTCATCCCTTGCAACACATTCCAACAAAATTTGTGTTGCAAGTCCTCACCTTAAAAATCCTGCATTAATTTTACAATATCTATAATTACATACTTACTATCTTAATTATTAGAATTACTCTAAGGTAATGTTTAAGACATTCTTGTACTATTTCATTACCCAATTAACTTATCACTTCATAACTTAATCTCACGCAAGGTAATTATTAACCTTACTTAACACAACATTTAAGTTTATCAAAGTTTATCAATTTCATACAAAATTTACACTTCTAAGGTACTCTTCATCCCTTGCAACACATTATGACTAAATTTGTGTTGCAAGTTTTCAGAGTTCTTCGACCTCCTTGCCCTCCCGAGGGCTCTATTGGCTGCTGTGGATTCCACGTTATTACTATTTTAATTATTAATAAAATTTTGGTTATATGGTGACCACCCCACCTATCTACATGGATGCATGGCTAATCTCCCGCTATAGGAAGAGGGTGAATCTTCCATTATGGTAGTGGAGACAAATACTATATGCCTATATGCGCTCATGCCTACACCTCTAGTTGCCCAACAGAGGATATCCTTCCCGCGTGGGGCGTGAAGGATAGCTTCCTCCCCATCAAAGCATATATGGGGCTAAAGGTGCCTTTCCTATCAATGCATTCCTGAATGACCTCCTTTCTCTCGAGGTCGTCTACTTCCGTGGGACCGAAGTAGACTTTCTAATCTACCTTCCACTCGTCCAAGCGGAAACGCGGTCATGCCTACATTGACATTACACCACGCCCTAGAGATCACTGTAGTGGTCTCATCATCGGTAACAACGCATGCAACCCCTACCTAGCATAGGTTGCATGCGTAGATTAATCTTAACTATACAAGCATTTAATCTACACACAAAACGACATGCCTGAGCGATTTTTTTTTGGCTCCTTTAATGCATGTGATTAACATAATTACCCTACGGTAATATTTATGAATTAACATTATCATAGTATCGGATACATTACTTCCGATAGTACAATTATATTTACTCTAAGCTTTGCAATATTTAACGACTTTTAGATCGCGATTATTTGAACAATAACCCTGATTTAGACCTATTGTTACATAGACAAGGTTTTAATTATCATACACAAGAATTAGATGTGCTTATTCTCTTCCTTGGGTTCTGCATTACCCTTGGAAGTATATCCCTAAGATGCACTTAAGTATATTTGAATTCTATTCTCTATCTATTTTTATAAGGACCCCAAGGTCATATGGCTATCCTTGGAAGGAATTGCATCCTTGCGAAGGATTAATTAACATGCTACCTCACATTATCGTTGTTATTTAACTTATTTCCGTATGATACATATACGTCATGGTAATTCCATGCAATTATTAGGATCTATATTTAACTTATTTATAAGACACATTAAAGCTTATAATGCATAAATGCGTACTTTACCTAGGCTAGAATGCATCCACCCATTGAGCGGGTCGAATAATTTGGAGATGACTTGGTCGTTGCATTGCTCCCATAGTTTTTGCTCCACTTCATTGGTGTAGATAGCTCTCTGCGTCGGTCTCTAAGCACGCGTTGAAGACCTCCCCGAGCTATCTATCTATCTATCTTGCGCTCTATTCGCCCGGCCATTGCGGAGTGAACTCTATTCTGGTCAATCAATTCGATGCAAGTACGTTCAATCATAAGATTGAGCCCTCCCACTTTCTTCAAAAAAGAAAATGGTCCTCAAGCACCCCTTCAATGACGTTGTACACAACATCATATCTATTCTCTCCCCTTAAGAGGTTATATGCTTCTTACTTAGCACATTAATTTACTAGCCTTAGCTAACATATATAACCATCTAAGATGGATACACATATTATGTTATTATTTATTTCAATATAGCTATGGGTTACCTACTTAGTTAGAACGATTCTAAACCACAAGGTTTTGTCATCATGACAATTCTTTTTGTCTCAAAAGACTATTTGATTACTATAATTCTTATTTTAGATGTACCTTACATGTATTATTCTTTTTATATTCTAGAGATTCCCCTTTCTTAGTTATTTAGCTCTTGGAATATTCCTACCAATCGAATTGATGTCATCGTAACAAGTTGGCCTGGACTTGTTAGATTACTTCTTTTCTTTTCGGTTGGATTATTCTTTTGGAGGTACTAGATTTATACATGGTTAACAATTATCCTAGTAATGATTCCTTCTTAGCGAGGAGATCAATCTCACCAAGTGGTTTCAATACGTTGGATGTCTGTTAACAATCGTGTATAATTATAGTTACTCCTATGCATTTCCTTCCCAATCCTTGACGCTTAGCTCAATATTGGGGCAATCCTTTTAGCCAGAATATCTGGAATGCCTTCTAATCCCAATATGGATGTTACCGTCCATACATTAACCTACTAGGCCCCATGGCCTTAGATGCTTGAGCTTGCTAGAAGCTCATCCACTCGTTACTGCTTGAAGTAGCAAGGTAACGTTCTTCCAGTCGCCGATACTTCAGTCTCCTTGACGGTGGCTCCTCTTTGATGTAGAGGTTGACTTTGTTCGTTAGAAGCCTCGCATTGCTTGATGGTGTAGTTGATCACTTGAAATCTTCCATGCCGCTTTTCAAAAGCCTGAAGGTGGCGCCGTTGAAAAAGATCTTTCATCTTGAACTTTTTTTGTCTTGGCAGCTAAAAGACGACTCTGTCGATGTCTTCGACTCCATCGATGTCTCATATGTCGAGTCCTCTTGTCGTTATCGTGTTGATTGCTTCACCCCTGCAACTTGCATGACATCTCTTCCTTTGATCTGTTACGCTATGGGAGGGAAGGAATAACAAGGGAACTATACATGCAAAACATATAGCTTACATAGTTACAATTACTACTAGAGCTATTAGGTCTCCCTTGTGCCTCCCTTCAAGTTGCACACCTACTCCTTGGCAATGTCATCAGTGTTCCTCCCGGCGCAATGGTGTTGATGATCTATATCCTTCTATTTGTACGTCAGCTCATACTCCGGGGTAACTTGTTGATATGCTTGGGCCCTCCGATGTTTGTCGGCTATGGCACAACACGCTTTGCATCACATTCCAACTAAAGGTGTGCTTGTCGTTGATGCTTCGACATTTCAGTCTGCTTCCTGATCCTGTTCTCGGGCGGTAATTGTTCTTCCTTCATGATACTTGGAGCTATTTGGAGGCGTCTCTTGAGGCTGTGCGCGATTCCTTTGGCTATACTCCTCTGGAGTTGTTCTCTTCTGCAGTTGTTCTTTGAATCGTCCATCCTTGGGTTCACCAAGTTGCATGCAAGTCCGTGTGCAAGTCATCGACTCGTCTCACCTAATTGCTTCTCCATCGAAGCTTCAATCTTCCTTGTTTGATCCCCTCAATCACATGGCTTGGATGTCACGTTGCTGCGCAGTGCTATGCCGCCTTCTTGTCTTGAGGTACCCTCGGTGACTTTGATTGTGCTCGTCGGTTTTGATCCTCCCCGCTTGCCTCTAGGGGCTCGTGGAAGAAGTCGGTTGCTAGCACTTCTCCAGCTTTCAGTTTTTGACCTTTGTCTCTCTATGCATGTCGGCCTCTCTGGCAAGTAAAGCTTCATGGCTCTTCTCCCTGCGCAGCTTGACCCTTTAGTTGAAGAAGTACCTGCCTTAGATATGCTCTTGTCGTTGAATAGCCTGGCTATTATCTTGAACTCTCTTTTTGCCGAAGGTGCTTTAGTTGCTATCCTTGTCGTTAAGGTGTCGAATGCTTCTACCTTGGGCGTTTGACGTGCCACATGTCGGAGATATGATCGGCTTCTTCTCTTCTAATTACTGGTAGGAGTACCTGACGAAGCCATCACCTAGTTGTTGAAGGCATATCTCCTCGTCGCGGTGCCTTTTGTAAGTGCATCTCCATCTAATCCACGTGTCATAGCGCATTCCCCTATATTACCACAAGGTGGAATTATGGTCGTCGAGATGTTGTCTTCTTAGTTGGCTCGTTGATGTCGGGGCGTTCCTCCTTCTATTGTTGAGGCCACTCGTGTCATAAGTTCGTCAAGTGTTGCTGCTGCCACAAGATGTAGTGTTGCGTCCTGACGATGTCCTGGTGCAGCGCTGATGATCTTGACATGACCGGTATTATCTCTTATTCTGACATTGGGTGGACGAGTTGTCTTCTACTTCAGGCCACTTCCGGAAGTGTTTGGAGTCGAAGGTTTGCTTGGCCTCCGGTCGTTTCTCCCTCGTACTTGCTCTTCCATTTTGATCTTGGGCTATAGTTGTGCTTCTATGCTTCCTCTTTTGGTAGTCGAAGTGAAGGAGCTTCCTGATCTAAGCGCTAAATCCGTAAAACATGACTCTAAACTCATGTTTCTCCACTGTATCTGTGAGCACCCGAGATATACAATAGACATATACGCATTTACATTGGGATTTTAATTCATCGACTTTTTCAAAACAACTACGAAGATCTACTTAATTGTTTATACTCCTTTAGGGTTTCCCCTCCTCCTATCGCATTTGACCCTTTGGTTTTGCTGCATCTTCTTTGTTCTGGTTGACTCCAGGATTCCTTTGAGATGCTGCTACTATTGTTGAGCTTCATGTCTGATCCGAGCTCGTCACGCCAGTTGCGAAGAGTGTTCGTTGATGTGATCCCTTGAGAAAGATGCTCCTCCTTAATGTGTATATTCGTCGTGAGGAATGCGGTGACCGCTCAACGTCCCTACATGCAGTGTGTCATTGCAGGGTTGCCGATGTGCGGTGCCATTGGTCGCTTGAGTAGGATCACCTAGCTGTTGCAGTTGGGCATTCTTGGATGTCTTCGAAGCTCTGAGATCATGGTCGGTGGGCGTGCATTGGCATTCCTCCGCGAGTTGAATTTCCGAAAAGCGACTCACATTTGCTTGGCTTTGCTTCATTCCGGTGCCTCTCCCGTGCACGGAAGTGTGGTCATCTCTATTGTCCCTACCATGGCTCCTTAATTCGCCTTTGCATGATTTGTATCTGCTGGCTAGGTCGCCTTCTCCGCCCTTTGGGTCCTATCCATTCAATCTCGCACTCCTTGGGCGGCGTAGTAAGGTCGTCCTTCCTTTGGTTTCTAGGTGTTTCGGGTCCCGAATTCTTTGTTCGCAAGACAGAATATTCTCCTCCTTGATCTTGCCCCTAATGCTGATATAGGCCTTCAAGTTGGAGATGTTCCCCGATATCGCGTCTCCTCCCTCGTGATCTCCTCGGCCGGTGCAAGGGAGCTAGAAGCTCATCTTGGTCAGCCTTACTAGGTGCTTTGTGGTTGCCTAGCTTGGTTACTCCTTTCGTTGACGTTGCATGACATTCGCTGAGCTCTTTGGGTGTAATGTCGGGTTGTCTTCCCTCCGCTTTTTATACGCCTCGTGTGTTGCCATGACTTCTCCCCTCGACGTAAGATTATGCCTTCCTCGACCCTAGCTTCGTGATGCTAACGCTGCATCGATGTCTAACGTGTTCTGCACTCATTTTTTGCCGCCTTGCATTCTTCCATTTGAAACTCGTGGGCGCCGAGTTGGTGAAGGCGTCGAGATCCTCTTCCCGATGTGACCTCGTCGTGGTAGCCTGAGGTTGACACCTAGAAAATTCTTGATGCCGCTTGGTTACCAATTATTCTTCCCATTTGATGAAGATTGATGATAGGCCGGTGGTGTCCCCGTTCTACTCGCTTGTCGGTTGAGGTGTTTGTCGTTGTGCTTCCCTCTCTTGGGTCTGCCTTTTCGGTCTCCTCTCCTTATCTGTCTGTACATCGGCTGGGACCTTGATGTCTTCAAGGAGTTGCGCCTCAAGCTCTTCTGTGGCTCGCCCCGTGCTTAAAAGCAACGCCAGATTTCCTAGAGTCTAAGGTCTACTTGAAGGGCTCTCCTACAACATTCGGGCTCTATAAGCAAGCAAGGTGGCTCGAAAAAGATTACCGAGACATATCTATAATCTACAAGTCTATGGATATTAGGACGTGTGGTATGGCATGAAATGAGGGTTGTTTTGCAAAACCTCCATGATGTTTGAGGCATACCCTAAGGTCCTAACAAAGTTGGTTTGGGGGAGTCCAATCTCTACACATGGAGCGGCTTGGGCGGTTCTAGACTCTAGCTTCTTTCTAGGTATCCCCGGGCAATAGGGAGTGTCAATGTGGCTATATAAGTCAAACTCTATTAGAAGGACACGCAATTAGGTCAAGGTTTATGCCTTTGGCATGAGCAGAGGTGATGTCCCCGGCAGTTGGACTTGGGTTGCTATCTTTGGGTCTAGATGACTATAACAAAGGGGTGTTCTTGGGCACTTCTATCTAGGAGTAAGGTATCGGCTTCGAGCTGAGAGCAATACTTGGCGAAGCTACTAATGGGGTAGGCTTCTATCTACAAACAAACTACAGCTTTGGAAAAACAATTCAAGGGTTTGGGCAATTTTGGTCAATTTGGGCTAGGGTTTGACATTTCTAGCCTAATTTGAGGTCATAAATGGATTCTAGGCTATCTAATGGTCCTATTGCAACAATTTTTCAGACGATTTGGAGCTCAGTAGCTCAAGTTATGGAGGTTCAAAGTTTGGAGGTTCACAGTTGCGCCCCTGCTCAAAAACTAAAGTTTAGTTCTTTGACCAGCGCGCGAGCTGTGAGACATTAGCTGTAAATTGGGTTAAACGTGTCCAATTTGGGTGATCTAAGGGTCAAATCATGCTAGTCTCATCGAAAGTAGGCGTAATGGACCCCTTTACTTGGTCAATTTGGAGGTGTTTTGGTCTAGTTTGGACATGGTCTAGGTATGAAGGTCTCACGAGGTTGCGCCTCGCTCAAAAACTAAACTTTAGTTTCTTGACAAGGCGAGTGAGACATCACACTTTTGGTCCGAGAGTATCCTATTTTACTGAAATAAAAACTACTACTTGCTAACTCGTCCTAATTAAGCAAGATTTGACACATAAACTACTCAAAATTATCATGTATTAACAAAATTATTGATTATTTACAACATATCTACCGGGATCTCCCTTAATTAAACTAGCTAATTACATGCCTTCCCTCATGAGGGTTACTAAGCCGCATGAACAAATAGCAGTCGCTGAGTCTTCAAAATGTTGGACCAAATTCGCTCTGCGCTTTTTGAGCCTTGGCCTCCCGCTCTCGCTCATCCTCTCCTCTTCTTGTTTCCTTCGGCCTCCTTGGCCTCTCGGTTGTTTCCTTTGTCGAGAAAGTCGAAAGGTTCCGCTTGGTGCGCATCATGTCGATCGGAGTCCTGGTGTCTATCGAGATGCTGTCTCTATCTAGCTTAAGGGCCTTGGTTCTAAATCTAAGGCTTAGCCATTAATATTATCTAACATTATTAAAGCTTAAATTTAATTAAGAATTATAATTCAAACGCAAACGATGCCCGCCCTCAGTGGTTGGCACGGGGGGGTTTGGGGGGGTTCAACCCTGTGGGTGGGAGGTTCAATTCTCGCTACCGTGGGAATCCTTTTAAGACGAGGTTCAAAGAGATTGAAAAACTAGACTAGTCTAGCTAGATCCTAGGCTAAGATTCGAATTACCAAGCTACTTTTTTAAATTTTATAACTTTTCAAGTTGTTTTAGATCAATGTCTCACAGCTTGCGCCTCGTCGCATAAACTACAAAAATGAGAAAAAAATTTCCCACTGTTCGAGGATCCTAAAAAATTTCCCACTTTTCGAGGTTCGAGGATCCTATCAAGTTAGTACTACTGGGAGCATGGCCAGTGCTTTGCTCTTGGTCTCCAAGAACATTGCTCGATACCACCGCGGACGCCCCCTACTCATATATACGGTGCACTCACCGTGATACAAACAGAGTTCATCCCCATACCAGCTCCATGCTAATATAGGGCCCTCCACGTATCACCGCAACCTTGAAGAGTTCCAAAGGGAAGAATGAAGGGGTCCTTTACCCCTCCTCCCTCGGGGCCTACCTAGTGCGGAAGCGTGAACATACATGTCGATTAGTACATACATCAACATCATATGACCTTCGCCGTGGCCTACCTAGTCTGCGAAGCGTGAACATACATGTCGGTAGTACATACATCAACATCATATGACCATCAATGGCGATGGTCCTCCACATATCTGCATAGACAAAGATCAAGACATCACATAGGGAATCCTACCCAAGGCTCGTGACTCAAAGGGATGACCGACGGCTTGGGTCTCCGTGAGTTCATTGCGCATTTAATTCATGGCAATGGATTTGGGCGGCATAAGAACATGGCATAGGGTTGTCCACTCCATCCGCCCTCCACCAATACACTTTGCAGTAGGCTGAAAAGTGTCGGACCTAATCAGAGCCCCGGGGATGCATAGCCAAAAGGGCTACTCCCTCGGGTCATCATCCCGGCCCGATGGGGCGGTAGGGATCACTCCCTCCGAGATCTACATGCTGACTCAAGGTGACTAGAGGGCCACTGCCCGTATTCGACTGAACCCACTGGAAAGTCATGAACACCACTTCACGGGTGTCGAGCCCATGCCTTACCCACACTCAGTGGTAAGCCATTAGACCTAGTCACAATGATCCCCGGGTGGGCCTTACACACCGAGGGATCGCTCAAGAGTCGAACCACGAACCTCCTTCTTAGCCCGGTCGCCCCCTTCACCCACAACCCGGTGTGGTTCTTGTACACAAAGCTTTAATCTATGGTGTGCTAGAGAGGCTAATCTAGGAGCATCTACTACCAAGCTTGAAGTCTCTACCCCTTCCCAATACAAGGAGTTCACAGAGATACATCATCCATATACATCACAGAAGAACTAAAGAACATAGATCTAATCTATATCATAGAGTTAGGTTCTTTAGTTAGAGTCTGGTATCTACTCATCTAGAGATCTAGATAGCTGCTAAAGGCGATTTAATAGGCTAAACCTACCGATACAATGACCGGAAAACGGTTTAGACCATTAAATCGACTACATACCCCCATCCATGAGTTGCTCCTCCCCGACCGAAAGTTCGACCATCCCACTTTGAATCGCCAATCAAGGGAAACTAATGGTGCCATTCTCTCGCATTTGTCCGGGAGGCGGTTTTGACTCCTAGAGCAGCCAAAAACAGAGCTCTAAAACCCTAGGAAACGAAAATGGGCAAGTTAGGGTTCTTCTACTTAAATAGGCAAGGGTTGGGGCTTAGGGTTTCCAATTATCCCTTTAGGCATGTGGGATAATTGGAAATGGGCCCACTTGCCTTTAATGGCTAGGTGGCCAAATGTGCCTACATGGAAATGTGTGCACCTAAATGTGCCCACATGGAAATGTGTGCACCTTAATAAATGTGCATGTGCACATTAATAAGAAATGCACATACCTAGCAAGTTGCCCCCTAGGGCTACTCACCTGGCTACACGTCGGCGTACACGTCAGTTGGAGTGGTGTGTACGCGTGACGAGACAGTACAGTATACGTCCTGGGACCGTATACTGTGCTGGAACGTCACAAATTCAAGCAAGATATGCCAAGGAAAGGGAACAACATATTGCATTTCCATCCAAGTTTAATAGCAGAGAGTTCAGATAAAGAAAATAGTAAGAACACATGAAATGGTGCAAACTAATTGGCAGTTGTAGAAACAGTGAAGTCTTAAAAGGGGTACTAACAAACTATTCCTACTATTGTGGTACCACCAAAGCCTATTTCACTGAACTTGATTGCAGCAAAAGATGTGTTTGGGTACACTAAAACAAAAAGGCAGGGTAGGCCGTCAAACAGTTGGTGGGATCTTGATTGCAGCAATGCGCGGGCCATGCTTCCAACTGGTTGCAGAATAAAGCCTAGATGGTATAAAAACTTGTTGAGAAACAAGAAAAGAAAGTTCTTTAAAAAGAGGCAGCCTACCAGTTGCATTCATTGTAAGGTTGTTAGGGGGCCAACAAAGCATTGTTGATGTAGTGTGCATGTCATATGTCCAATCTGATGTTGCTAGCATGGCATGACATAAAAATTGTTTATTCTCCTTCTCTTGTGGAAGATTCCTTTTTTAGCATGTGATATAAACTTTATCTACAACTTTTTCTCATTCAGCTACAAGTGTCATATTTTTAACCATTTTAGTAGATCTAGACTTTTGTTAATCATCCAATTTTGATTGACGACCCTTATTCAAATGTTGAAATTGTAGAACAACTGGATCAAGGATACAATGGAAGGATTTTGAAATGCTTGCAAGGTTTTGTCGCTTAAAATATCTTAGAGCTTTAGTTTATGGCTCAGAGAAATTTTTATTGGAATTTTTATTGTGCTCCAGGCTCGTGCTCCTATGGCATCTTTTTGTGCTTACACAGTTAGATGACACATGTAAATTTTGTACTTTTTATCTGATTAATAAACTTCTTGGCTTTCGTCCTTCAATAACAAGTTTTTTTTTATTGGAACTCATGATATATTAAATTGGATGATGATGATTCGTGGGATTAATTTTGAGAAAGCAACATACCCATGTGCTTGTGCCGTATCTCAGCAAGGGTCGAAATTAGGGAGGGTTTTCCCAGAATATCCGATTAAAGTTGAAAATATCCGATTTGCTAAAGTAGATGCAAGCAAATTTCCGGTCAAAATTTCAAAAAAATAGTGTTAAATCCGACAAGTTAGAGATATTTTTCTCAAAAATCCGGTAAGCATAAATGAAAGGCGGCATTTTTGCTTGTTAGTGCAAAATCTAAATTTGAGGCCTCTATCTCAGACTTGGTTGCATTTTTGGGGTCCAATTAGCATCATGCATTAATTTCTCTAGATTTGATACCTTCATTTAAGACAAACTTGGTTGCATTTTTGGGGTCCAATTAGCATCATGACATTAATTTCTCTAGATTCGATACCTTCATTTAAGACGGGTCATTTTTTGGTGTTAATGTTGTATATGTGGCATGCTTCAAATGACCTACTACACATATTTGAAATAAAGATTGAACAAATGTTTTAGCATGATTTTTGAATTTGATCTGTGTGATTTTAGGGGCCCAATCCTTGTGTATCCATGATGTAGGGTCAAGAGACCAATATTTAAAATTTTGGTCCGACATCTATTATGCTTGTGAAAGACACAATAGCTTATCATTCAAAACTCGTCATCATAGTCTTTCCATTTTAGTAGGACCCATAGAGGCAACCTTGGTGTTGTGTTCTCCTAGCTCTTTCTTCATCACCATTATTGTATTTTATCCTTGAATCCTAAGTGCAAGTGCAGTACGTTTTCAAATTCCATTTCATCATCCTCATTATAAATTAAAGCTTTAATGCCAAGTGTTGGGCATTGCATATGAATCAGCATGCCTTAGATGGGATGCTTATGGGGGATTCCTGTCCTTCAATCATGTCCACTTCTTTTCTGGAACAGACGAGGAGATGAATCTCGAGGATTTTTTCTGGAACAGACAAGGAGATGAATCTCGAGGATAGTTCCAGATGTCCAATTGAGAGATGTGAGGGTGTTGGGAAGCCATGCACTGTGGATATCCACTGCAAGTATTGGTTGGTGTATAAGAAGAACGCAATGGGTGATACTGAAAGTATGGGCCACAATGCATGGACCACAATGACTAAAGTAAACGTTCACGCTTTTTGTTTTGTAGCTTTGGAGGCACGTATTTGGGAGCCATAATTTGAAAAAGACATTCCAGTAGCAGCTAGTGCCAGGTCACGGCTACGTCAGCACCTGGTACCACGTGGCAGCCACGTAGGCATTCTAAGAATTTCATGTTTTCCGCGTTACCTATTTTTTCCGAAGAAGATCTTCGAGGGGCCATGGCGCCGGAGAATCTCTATAAGAATAGTCCTAATATGTGGTCGTTGTAGCTCTGCAGTGCTCCACTCGCGATCAACAGGTCAGTTATTCGATTTGCGCGTTTTCTGTGTACTTCGTTCAGCAATGTCGCGTAGATTAGTCTCTTCGTTAGGTTTTCGCCTTGTCTTGTTATACAGGAATCTTAGACCCTTCTTCTCTGATTCCTTTGGTTTTGTCTGATCTGGCAATAATCTAGACTCCGGTTTTTTTACTTTGTTACTCGGGATTTTTTCTTGTTCGGATCCGTCTCAAAGATGTCATCCTTTGTCAATTTTGTACTAATTCCGTGGTGTATTGTTATTCCTCCGTATATCTTGTCCTCTTCTTGCCATCTTCGAGGAAGGTGTGTTATTTACCGGCTTTCACATGGAATTGGCCTTATTTTCTCTGCTGCAGTAATTCGTTCTTATAGAGATTTTAGTAGCAAGTTGCGATGGGACACGTTACTTTTGCAATAATGAATTACTTTTTTTGATTAGCCAGCTTTTATTTAATGGAACCACCTTTCCATCTGATCCGGGTCTTATTGCAGTGCAGGAGAGGAGTCTTCCTCTTAGAAATCGTCGACAAAGGCTGCTCGCTTGCTTCCTTTTTAGCTTGTAGAAGCATCTGCTTTTTTAGCGCCAAAGGTGGTTTCCACCAGTGTTATAATTTTTTGTATGGCCGGCTTCTTTCAGTCTTTTGATGTATCAGATATCGCTCTTGGCAAGCCTGCCTTAGACTGGCTTCCCAGCTCTGCTTCTGTGGCTGATGCTCTCCGAGTCCTCAAGGAGCTCGAGTTGTCTGAAATCAGCATATGGGACTGTGCATCAGAAGTTGAGTACTCTGTTGGCGCCAAGAATATTAAAGTTGACTCCCAGATCGAAGCTAGGAGTGTGGCACTTCGAAAAAGGGAGCGCAATCTCTGCGAATGTGTGGGGAAGGTTAATATCGTTGATATCATCTGTTATCTGGCCAAAGATCAGCTGGAAAATTTGGATCTAGCCTTAAAGGAGCCTGTTTCCGTTCTCCTTCTGGGAGCAAAGCATTACATTCAACACATTGATGCTCATGCAAGGTTTGCTGTTTTATTTCAGCTATTTTTATGTGTTCTTTACATAGGATGTATCTGTTTGCCAGATCTGCTTTTAGAAATAATGTGACAACTGGAAGCCATCCTCCTTAGAACTCATACTAGATTGTTAGGCGACTTTGTCATTATGTGGTAGAATCCGGATTTGTACAAAGGATATTTAGTCTCAGCAGTATGCTACATCTTAGATAAAAAGATAATTCAGGGCTGATTTAGGAGCCAAAATCTGCTAGTGATTCTTGAAATATCTGGAAGGGGAATGTTTTTTAGCAATAAAAGCATGTGCAACGTATTATGCACAAATGCCTGTCCTCATTCTGTAAATCTTGGTGCTTAGGGGAGGCTTGGATAGCTGCCTAACAGGCCGTGACCTCTTGGAATATCTGAGAACTCTTGAGTTCCTTTAGTCTTTTAACAGCCGAATTTGAAGTTGAATGTTTGCATGTGCTGATTGTAACCTTCGTAGGTCAATTATGCATTTTACCTGGCCATGTAGTAGCTCTGTCCTTTGATAATTAATGATGATACTTTCCTGTTTTTTCTGTTCTTATAGAATTTTATTCTGCTTAATGCTGATGTTTAGCGTTTCAACATAAGAGAGCAGCGTTGGGCCCTTGGATCATTGTTGGTTTTGCCATTTTCATCCTCTGGTTCTTTTGTCCATGCCTGTATTTTTGTTATACATTGTTGGTTTTGCCATTTTCATCCTCTGGTTCTTTTGTCCATGCCTGTATTTTTGTTATACATTGTTGGTTTTGCCACTTTCATCCTCTGGTTCTTTTGTCCATGCCTGTATTTTTGTTCTATAGTCGTATTTCATCGTTCATAGTGCCATAATTCCCAATTATACTCTTGGAAGTTTATGACTTAACCATCCTCTTATCTTTTCCAAAACACTTTTCCAAACTGTTCAAAGCTGCAATCCTTATCAATGGCATCCCTACTTTCTGAAAGAGGCCACTGATCATGTGAAGTTTGAGCTTTCAGCTTTTGACAACTTATAAAAGCAAATGGAAAAGGATTTGCTGCTGTGCAGGTAAGTTCTTTATTTTTGGAATGCTATGGTGGTTGGCCTACGGGTTAAGCTTGGCCTTAGCCTGGGTGTACATCTCTTATGTTATCGTTTATGAGAGTATTTCTTACCAGGGTCGCTGCAGCTTTTAATGCTAGTGCGGGTCTTTGAGGCATCATGCAGGTTCCCAATATGTATGCACGACCACAGATAATTGCTGTGTGCCGGAGATATACCATGCTGTTTAGCAGGCTAGGGACGGGCCTCTGGCTCATAATCAACCTTAAAGAACTGTATATTAATTTCTTCAGTAGCACTAATGTGCATTTTTTGTCACTTAGTAGTAACAGCTCATGCCAACGAACCGGGCTCTTCTGAAAACTGGTGGTGTCAGCTGTAGGAATTAGTTTTAATATTCATATTGTTGAAAGCATCACAATTGTAGGTATGTGATGATATAAAGAACAAGTACAATTGGAATACATCACAATTAGAGGTTGTGATGCTGTCAGGAACTTAGCTTGGACGTTGTATTTTAGCTTGACATGCTACAAAAAGTTAATGAATTTATGGAGCTTTATCCATTATTTTTGTTGTATTATATATTCTGTTTGATAAATTGTATTTTATTTCCAGTAACATTCCATTGGTACCTCAATTGCATACAGTTAGTATGGCCTTGCTTTCTAACAATTTGTGGTTAACTCCAGGCTAGCTGATGCCTTCAAGCTCTTCCTTGGTGGCGCACATTATTTGGTGGTACCTCTTGATATCCGTCGTCTCAAAGCATTAAGCTATTATACCTCTGGAAATCTGAAGTTAACCAAGGATGCATCAACAAATAGGAAGGATTTCTGCTGGCTTACTCAAGAGGATGCGCTCCGTTTTATGTTGGCGAACATTGCAGTTTTCTCGCCCTTACCAATGATAAGTATTGAAGAGCTCGGCATTATCAAGACAGAGGTGATGGTTGTCAGCTCTAAGGCAAAAGCCATCAAAGCTCTTCCATTTATCCTGGATGCATGTGCATACTCCACTGCTGTTGCAGTGGTGGATGATGACTTGTCACGTGTTGGTGACAGTCACAGCAAGGAGCTCAAGCTTATAGGCGATATATCGTTGTCAACATTTAGGCATTGTGATGAAGGTGCGGCCCTTGCTCTAGCAACCCTCTCTGTGGAAGACTTTCTAACATATACCGAGTACACTCAAGAGCATGGAGAGCCACCTGAAGCTTTGGTGGAACTGGTGCAGCTTGAGCTGAGCAAAAAGGTGTCAAATGGTGTACAGGTAGAGATACCCAGTTCGTTGTTGTACAGAAATAAATCTGACGTAACTGACAGTTCATCAGCAAGTGAACCATTATGGGATGAATCATCTGAATCCTCTGAAGATGAAAGCGTTGTGGCAATGTCCAGGTCTGTGCCCAAACGCTCGAATAGCAGTTTGAAACGAGTGTACAGTCCAAGAAATATGTGGCCACTTACCTGTCATCCGTGGAGTTCTCTTATTGCTGTCATGGCACAGGCAGTGGCACATCGTACGGGTTATGTGTGGGTTACAGACAATGACAATACTCTCATTGGCATTGTGACTTATGGAGATATAATCCGCGTCTTGTCAGGCCATTTAACCTCTTTTGAGTGAGTGGTTAGTTAACCTTTTCTCGGCGACTAGGTCATGCTTTTCTTTGCTTTTATCTAAGTACTTTTTTATTTCTAGTCATCTGCATTGTTAATTTGGATCCCCTGAATAATAAATGTTGGCAAAAGCTGATATTGAAGGGGCAGGCCAGGAGATTTTGTTCGTCTTCTGTTCCCCCATTTTCAAATTTAGTGTATCTATCCGACCCCCATGTTCGTTCTTTCGAGTGTCCTTATGTATCAACAGTCTGCTCAAAATTTTATGCCGTCATCTTACCAGAAATTGGTGGGAAGTCCTTTATTATCTTCTGCTATTTACTGTATTGAGAATGCATTAATATTGAAATCTCATTTAAATTTTAGCGGTTGGCTTGGGGTGTTCTGTGAATCTTATTAGGCTTTTGAATTGTGTCAGTGGCGGGCTGATTGAGAAAACACATCCTTTAGTGGCTTTGTCAAATTTAATAAAGTATATGGTATTGGATTAGAAGTCGTGACTATAAAAACCTGCAACTTGTTCATTAATCTTGTATGAGGCAGCAGAAAATAAGTTGCTAATACAAAATACAAAGTACTAAAGCGCTGATTTGGAAGCATTTGATTTTTACAAGCTCTTGGTGGCATGTTTTAAATGTTGGCATGTGAGTTTGAAAGGGGGTTGGCTTGGGGTGTTCTGTGAATCTTATTAGGCTTTTGAATGGTGTCATTGGCGGGCTGATTGAGAAAACACATCCTTTGGTGGCTTTGTCAAATTTGATAAAGTATATGGTATTGGATTAGAAGTGGTGACTATAAAAACCTGCAACTTGTTCATTAAGCTTGTATGAGGCGGCAGAAAATAAGTTGCTAATACAAAATACAACAAAGTACTAAAGCGCTGATTTAGAAGCATGTGATTTTTTACAAACTCCTGGTGGCATGTTTTAAATGTTGGCATGTGAGTTTGAAAGGCGGAATATTTTTAGAAGCATCCATGGAGTGTGTTAAATGTTGGCGTTTTTGTTGACCTTTCTTTCACGGTCTAATGGCTCGAAGTGCGATGCGGTTTTCGCATTATTCTAGTCAGAGGATTAGCGCACGTGGTGATCGCTACGAATCACGGTGTCAGGGGTTTGAATCCCTCCTTGCCCATAATAGTTCTCTACCCGATAGGTAGGGAAGCAGGCAACGGTTGTGATTGGGGCACAGAGAGCCTAGGAACTTTGTTCTGGATCGCTACCATATGGGGGCCGGGGTGAGAGCCTAGGAGGATCGTTGGTGCGTCCCAGCACCTGAGCTGATCGACTACGGTAAGACAAATCGACCTGAAGAAAAATATTGCCTACTCTTCAGTAGCCCATATGAATTTCGGGACTATTGGGAGCTGAAATTGCTCGTGTTGAATGGGCTAGAGAAGGTAGAGTCCTTTACACACTCTCCCTTGTCTTGTTGGTTTTGTCTTGAGCTGCTATATAGGGTCCTTGAGCAGAATTAATGCATGCAATGGTTTGTGTTAATAATGTTAAGGATAGTATTTTGGGCCCTTTGGGCCCTACCTAAAGCAAACAATAAGCAAACATAGGTAAACTTTATGGGCTTAATATTAATTACTAAGAAGCACAATAATATGAAGACAAACAAATTATTTCCATTGCAGACCAAAGTCAATGCTCCCATGGTTTGTTTGGTGCACGTGGAGCTTGTATGCTTAAGCAAGATTAATACATACTTTCCACATGTGTGCATAGTGGTCCACCCACGCACAATACTCTCATTTTCCTTGATAGTCTTAATTCAGAATATGATTTACCAAATAGTTTTCCAAAGAAGTTGTTTTGAATCTTGTTCTGCTCCATTTTTTGGTACATATGATATTATGCTTTTGGCTCCACAAAATGATACATTAATTGTTCATGCTGTGTGAAAGGAACACTCATGCCTTCCTCAATTATGTTTGGATCATGGCAGTGAGTAAATGGCTTCAGCATTAAATTCCTGAGCGTACTAAACTACTAAAGTACAAATGCATAACAAAGTAGTCAACATGGTGAATTGCTAAAATGAGTTCGAAGTTAAAATTACCGCTGGACATGACTTTGCACCAAAGCTCAGTGCAAATTTAACAAGTGGCTCTGGATGATCGATAGAGATTCCTCGCTGGCTTTTTGTGAGCTTGATCTTGTTAAGTGTTAAAAGTAACACCTGCAGACATAGATAGGTAACCTGCAACCATGACAGTCCATCTGAACCCATCCCTTTCAGGCATCTGCTGAGAAAAAATTAATGCCTGGCATATGTATAAACCGTGGCATTTCAGAAATCAAATCATGGTTGGGCATTTCCCTAAGGAGCTCAATTGCATTGAGGAGAAATCCCTGTTCAGCATATCCTGCAAGAATCACATTCCATGATACCAAATCTATTAGCTTAATAGCAACCATCTATTAGAAGCTGTATATTCGTCTTAGACATTGCTGCATGAGAATATATATGGTTCGACCAGTGGATCACTTGCTTAACACCAAGTTAAGATCTATTTGCCCACTAAGAATTTATACATGAGAAAAGAGTTGAGCTCTCAATTGCAAACAAGTATGAGTTAACACAGAATTTTCTCCCATTTCTATACATGGACACAAGTCCAGGGGCAGCCAAGGTTGTGGCAGATGCTCTTTGCTTAATTCCAAAGCCACATCAAGATCTTGTACGTTCTTACTAAGGCCAACAAGCTCTTTTGTTTGCTTCTATTTTCTTGATTCGCACAGGGCATTCCAAAAAGTGAACGTAAGGAACAAGGATATGCAGCATACTGAAAAAACCAGATGACATACCTGAATCTCCTTATAGAATCATGCTGCTTTGCATAAGATGTCAAAGATTCTCACTTCGTTTTGAACAAACTTCTGCTCAAGAATACCGTATCAAAGAGAAGGGCAACAAAATGCTCCAAACGCAGGTGCCAAATCCGACTAACCAGATGACATACCTGAATCTCCTTAGAGAATCCTGCTGCTTTGCATAAGATGTCATAGATGCATTACAAGGTTTCATAGCAGAACAGCAAGGGGACACGGACGCCCCTACACTAGGAGACACCAAAGTACCCATTATGCTATATGCTGATGACCTAAGCATGATGGCCACAAAGAATAAGGGGATGCACAGATTACTAAAGCTACTAGAGATCTTCTGCGAAAGAACAGGGTTAATGGTAAACCTTGCAAAAACCAAAATAGTCATTTTCGGTCACAGGAATAGACACAGACCTTTCAGATATATGGGGACAGAATTAGAGGAATCAACAGAATACAGGTATCTGGGATATGACGCACACAACATCGGGAAATGGGCTAAAGGAACAATCGACTGGGAGATCAAGTGTTACTTATTCAGTGCAGTGGTCACGACGACGCAATTATATGGGGCTGAGGCGTGGGGACCGGGCCTAACAGATAAGAAATGGGACAAACAGGAGGGGATCCTCAGACAGTGGCATAAACAGGAATTTAAGGTGCGGGCAAACACACCCCTAACAGTCATGATATACGAGACAGGTCAGAAACCAATGGAGGTGAGAGCATGGGAAAGGACTATCAGAACCTAATAAAAGACAATGCAGCCAGGGAAGCTGTCAAGTATTGCAATCAATGAGTCAGCAAAATCACACATCATCATAAGCAGTGGATGGTTTAAAGATGTAGCGATGTGGACCAGAGAAATGGAAATGAACCTGAGTGATCTAGTAAACGAGGGGAAATGGAATGAAAACTGGGCAGACAAGGCTACAAGAGCATGGTTGCAAAAACACACCGGACCCAAGACACTTTGGCTCATGACAGTCTTCAACCCAGAACAACAGATAGGGCAACAGATGTACCGAGACAATCTGCTGGGGAAGGCCAGGAGAGACGTCCTGGCGAGATTTAGGATGGGGAGCCACGATCTAAGAATAGAAAAAGACAGATGAAGGAAAATAGAAAAGGACAACCGGATATGTAGAATCTGTGACACTGGAAAAGTAGAGGATGAGAACCACCTACTCAACGAGTGCCGAATGTACGGAGACGTCAGAAACAAGTACAGAGGCATAAGATGGGGACAGCCAGTACACACCCTGATGATAAGGGCAGACACAATGAAAGATCTGGCCAGGAGATGACGACCAAGCATCGAGAGGCACACAAAGAAAGAGGGCTTATAATATGAATCGCCCAAGAGGCGAGACATAGACACCCACAAAACGCTCAGCTAAAAGCTGATTGATAACGACGCATCACCGCACGACCATGATGCCGATTAAAAGCGGGGTGCCGATATTAATAGAAACTAAGGAAGCCTTCAGAAAAGGCTACATTATACCAGCGTGATGTGCTAGTAGCACCCTTTAGGGAGCTCGCCCATGCTACATCAGTCCAGGGGCCTTAGGGCACAAGGGACAATAATTCTATTCTATTCTATTCATTTTGAACAAACTTCTGCTTCAAGAATACCGTATCGAGATATTTCTGGGCTTCGAAAAATGGTCGAGCGCCTAAAATCTTGGATTTTTTGTCGTTTACCTCCTTTTTCAGTTTAAACTACTTTCTTGGCAAAATCTGCTAAGAATTTGCTCGATTCAACCAGATTGTCACTCGAATTTCTTTGAATTGTGAGCTAGCCTTGTAGAGGCTAGCATCCCATCAGATTTAGAATGCAAAAATCTTCACATAGATACTAGAATCTTTGCAATTTTAAAACAGGGAGACAGACTGATTTGTGGTTTTCTGGTTGGACAACCTTCAGATCTGTGGAATTCGTTAATCTACAGGAGTCTTTTTCCTCACAACTCATTCCAATTGGAGTGCTCTTTTGTTCCAGGAAGCGAGGAATTTGAGATTCAAATTATTGATTCTTGGCTTGAAGAGTTTCTAGGAACCAAGAACGTTGAAGCCACTGCTACCATCAGAGCTTACAGTGAGCAGATTGACTCCAAAATTACCATCAAATTATATCCTGAGGTGGAATTAGGAGATTTCTCTGTAAATTGAATTTTTCTATGATGTCTTTTTCGATAATTCTGGCTTTGAGGAGTAATCTTGGTCTTCTCTCTCATAGATAGGATTCTGCCTTTTCCTTACCCTGCTCCTTCTCTCATTTTCAATTCCGATCTCGCATCTCCATTTCTGCTTCCCATCTGCTGTGATTTTCTTTAAATTCTGCCCTTTGTTGTTTTCTCCTGCTCTATTCATATGGAAAATAAAAAACATTTTAGCCCTAAATCATTGTCTTTGCTGCACTCTTTTTCTGCTCTTTCGTCTGAGGATCAAGCTGCGCTCCTACACCAGTTAAGCTTTTTTCATAAGAATCCAAATCAATTCATCCTATTTGGAAATTTCGCTAATCTTGCAGATCCAAACCAGGATATGGATCCAAAACCCTACAAAACCCCAGTGTGGGATAATTTCTCTAAAGATCCCGACATGTGGGGGCGCCTACCTACTCTGGATCCTGCCTCTCAAGTTCCCATGCCATATGGTGTCCCGAGACCTAACGCTGAGCTCCAACCTGATGAGAACTATGATGCTGCACTGAAGGAACTCCGACCTATTGAAGGGAGCAAGAAGAAGATTTATCATGGTATTTCTCTAAATCTACCCTCAGTTCATTCTAAAATGTCCTCCCTTGTAGACACTGCTGTTATCATAAAAGTCTCAAGATCGGGTATTCAACTGGATAAATTATGGACTTTTTGCCTTAATCTTCAAAAGGGAATCATTATAAATGCCATCTACTGGTTAAATTATCCCTACATAATGGTTGAATGTGGGAGCCAAAGAACTGCCAATTTCCTTCTTAAGCTGGGAATTCAAACCTTTGAGGCTTATCAATTATCCTTTCTTAAATGGGACCCTAGACTTAACTCTGATGGGATGGAAAATCTTTGTGTGGCCTCCACAATACTGCAGGGATTAAATCCTATCTATTGGAGTGAAGAATGTTTAAAGCTTCTTTTTAATTCCATTGGGAATTACATCTGCACTGAATACTCTCCTTCAAGATCCCCAAGAGCTTTCATTCAATTGGACCTCTCCAAAGCCATTCCCACCTCAATTCCCTTTTGTGATGCCTTTGGCCAAAACTTCTATCTGTCATTGAGATGGTCAGGCCTACCTCCTCACTGCCAAAGTTGCTCGAAAAGACATTATTGGTTTGCAGAGTGTCCCCAGAGAGAAGAAAATTCTAGCAGATCTGAACCTGATGCTCAAAATACTTGCCTTGATCTAAAAATTGACACTACAAACAAAGTCAATGGCAAGTTCCCATCAGGAAATTCAAATAACTCAAGCTTGACTACACAAGACTGCCATCAACACTTCCAATGGAATAGAGTAAATGGAAGTAAAAAAAGGATCAAGAATAATCAGATCAAAAGGTTGGATGTGATCTCTCACACCCCTAACAAGGACAAGAGCTTCCAATATTCCAACCAAAGATCTGATATTTATAACTGCTCCGGAGTTAAGGTTCTACAGAAATATGACAAATTCAAAGATAAAGGCAAAGCTCCAATTTTGCAAAATAGTATGCAAACAGAGAAGCTTCATGACCTACTAGACCAAGTGGTTGCAGACTCTCGAGAAAATTCAAAAATGCAGACTCAGGTTATGTCAGATCAATTTGGACCTGCAAAAGTTAAGAATGTTCCATTAATTATTAAAAGCCATGCCTCTCAACAACCAGCTATACTCAAAGGATTGAGCCTATGTGACAAGATTTTCATTAGGGTTTTTTTTAGATTAAAAAAGGGCCTTTAAAACATGCCAACTAAGCCAAATGAGGATAAATGAACTACCAATCAGAAGTCAGAGCCTGAGGGGTCCAGTCAGCAAAACTGTTATAACTAACTCACTGGATCACATTTTTTAGCATAATTATTGATAGAAAAGTCCAAATGAGATCTCGTTTAGTGCAATAGATAGATCTTGTTGAGATCTTTCCAGCTTTAGGTGCTTTGCACATATTTTAACCACTTATGATTGTCAAAACTCCAAAAAATATGGTTTTTACCATTTTTTACTATCCTACGGGGCTAAAAGATATGCAAACTACCCAAGATTGGAAAGATCTCAATGAGATCTATCTATTGCACCAAACGAGAGCTCATTTGGACTTTTCTATCAACACGTATGCTAGAAAATGTGATCCAGTGAGTTAGTTATAACTGTTTTGCTGACTGGATTACCAGTTCTGTTTTCTGATTGGTAGTTCATATAGCTTAGTCAACGGTTCTTAGAAGACCCTTTTATGATCTCAAAAAATCCCTAATGGGCAGAAAGTTTCAGGGTTGATAAAGCTAATAAGAAATCTGTGCCACCACAAATGGCTCAATTAAAAAAGTCAGTTCCAGACAGCAACTCACCTCAGTTGACTTCATATGTGGCCAAATCTATCAAAAACAACTCAGCATCCAATACTTCGGGTACTCCAGCTACTACAACACATAATATATCTGCAGATCTTCTTCAAGCAAATCAAGACAAAACTATCCATGAACTAGCATCTTTTGTTGCAGACACAGTGAATCCAGATCAGCAGGAAGACTCTCAAGAAAACCTGCTTGACAAAATTGATTGTTCCAATCAATTTCAGGTACTTGCTAATTTAAGTGTTGAACAAGAGTCTGATATTTTACTGAGCAATAATGCAGATTTTGACCATGTCACCCTTTCTTCCACCAAAGTTAATACTCTGCCCTCTTGCCACATTCCATCTAGCCCTTTAATTGACCTTCAAAATATACCCTCTTATTCACCAAACCACTCTTCCCCTATATCCAAGGAAATTGCAGAGCAGCTTGCCACTTTGCAGGATGGTTTAGCCCAGGATTTAAGCAATATGAACAGTGTGTCAGCTGAGGAACATGCAAATAAGGATACTGGAATAGACACTCGAGATCCTTTGGCAGTAAGCTTGGATTTAAAAGGAGACAACATTGACTGCTCGGACTCTCACATATCAAATTCTCAACCTGACTGCAACAATGCAGATCCATCTACCAGGCGAGTACCTCTCTTCTATAATTGCAATGAACTAGTTTCTGAGGATGATACATTAAATATGTTTGAATTTGTGCCTGGGGGGTTTTCTGACACTGAATATGATAGTGACAAAGAGAATTGGGGAAATGAGAATTTTCTTTCTAATAACATTTCCACTGCAAAGAAATCTAGGAATGACTCAAAAGCTAAGAAGAAGAAAATTTCTCCCAAACCTGATATTTCTGCCTACTTGCATAAGGCTCCTGCTAGAAATACAAGAAGAAAAAAAATAGGAGAAATAGATAACTCCCCTGTCATTCCCTTTTCCCTACTTATTCATCATGAAGATTATGACTTGGAATGTGAGGGGTATGAAAGGCCCTATCAAAAGAAGGAGGATCATCTCCCAATTGAGACTTTACAAGGCCGACCTCATTTTGCTGCAGGAAACTAAACTTCCCAAGTTTGAAAGCTCAGATTGGATCTACCCAAGTGCTTCCTCCACTTGGATTGAGTCTTCTGGTACCTGTGGAGGGCTCATTATGATCTGGAAAGCTTTGCCTCATATCTCCTTTTTTAACAGCCCTAGTAAGTGTTGGCAGGCAGTTGTCTTTTCTATTAATAATTCCAATTTTGGAGTTATTAATATCTATGCTCCCACTTGTCCAAAGGATAGAGAAAATTTATGGCTTGATATCTTATCTTGGATGTCTTCTCAGCCTAGAGTTGACTGGATAGTCTCTGGTGACTTTAACAACACCCCAAACTGGGACATGAAGTTAGGGAACAGAATCAACATGTCTAGAAATGAAAGAATCAATTGGGACTCTCTGATCTCTGAGCTTAATTTGATCCATGTCCCCTCCTCCACTGCAATATATACCTGGTCAAACAAGCAAAAAAACTCGAATAGGGTATTTTGTGCTTTAGACAGATTTTATGTTTCCAGCTCCTCATGTTCCTTTTGGGACAATTGCTATGTGGTGAGTGATGAATCTATTTCCATCTCTGATCATCAACCACAATTCTTACATACCAAACATCTTCTGCATCTACCTAAGGATGGCAATATTCCTTTTAAACTTAATTGTTCCCTTCTTGGAAATGAGCAGTTTTGTAGGGACTTCAGGAACTTCTATTTATCTCTGCAAGATAACCAAACCTCTGCTAGTGGTCCTAATGATCATCTTTCTATGAAATCATTTTATTCAAAGATTAAGAAAGTCAAGTCCTGGATTAAAAAGTGGTCTCAGAAAATTCATAAAGATAAGACTAAGCTCAAAGAAAATTACTTAGAGCAAATGAGAGATATTAGAGGCCAACTTCAACATCATCCCCATGATCTAAATCTTTAGATTGGAGAGGAAGTGTTACAGAAGAAAATTAAATCTATTGAAGAGTTGGAAGCTAGAAGCTTTGCTATCAAATGCAAGATGAAGTTCAACAAAGAGATGGACCTTGGTAGCTCCAGGTTTTTTTACAGAACTGCCAAGAACAGAATGTTAAATAATTCCATTCTTAAAGTGCATAGAGATAATGGTACATGTCTAGACTCTCCAAAAGATATTAAGCATTTCTTTCAAGAGAAATATGCCTCCCTGTTCAATGGCAGAGATACTAGCTCAACTACCTCTACCTCAAAGAAAGATGAATCTATTTCCTTGATCAATCAGATCATTCCTAATTCTTGTAATCTTATGAATGATTCCATTGCTGCCACTCCAACTGAGCAGGAAATTTTCAAGGTCATCTTGAGCTTTAGTAAGGGTAAATCCCCAGGACCTGATGGCCTACCACCTGAGTTTTACATTTGCTTTTGGGATATCCTAAAGACTGATGTGGTCAATTTAGTGCATGGCTTTTGGAAAGCAGAACATTTACATCCCTCTATTTCTGCTGGCTTAATTACTCTTGTTCCTAAAATTGATATGCCATCTGCCTTCTCTGATTGGAGACCTATCTCATTGACCAATTCCTCGTACAAATTATGTGCCAAAATTATAGCCAACAGGATCAAACCTTTCCTTCAGGAGAACATCAACATTAAGCAATCTGCCTTCCTCCCTAATAGATTTATTTTGGATAACTACATTGTCGCAATGGAAGGATTACACTGGAATAGAGTTTCTGATCAAGATTGCATACTTCTTAAACTAGATTTCAAGAGGGCATTTGATTCAGTTAACTGGGACTTTCTTGAATTTGCCATGCATAAACTTGGATTTAACCCCAAAATCATTTCTCTAATTATGGGATTAAACACTAAGGCAAACTCGGTTGTTCTAATAAATGGCTCCCCCTCTAACTTCTTTAATCTTTCTCGAGGAGTAAGCCAGGGCTGCCCTTTAGCTCCCTATCTCTTTCTAGTGGTTGCTGAACTTCTCACAAAGGCAGTTGATTTTCATCAAGAATCTAGAAATATCAAAGGTCTAAATCTCCTGATAATCAAGGCAGCCTTATTCTTTCTCAATATGCTGATGACACCTTTGCTTTTCTGGATTCTAATTCAGATAACATTTCTAAATTCTTAAGCATAATTGACTTATTCTCTGCAGCCTCAGGAATTTACCTTAATGTTGCAAAGAGTGTGATTGTTGGTGACATTCCAGAGAACTACATTTGTGATATAAAGGTTCTTAACACCATGCAAGCAACCAGGCTTCTTGGTATGCCTTTGTCACTTAATCCTAACATCAAAGGGTTGTGGGACCCAATCCTTCAAAGGATCAGGCAGAAGCTAAATTATTTTAAAAGTTCTTTATCTATGGCAGGTCGTACTATCATTGCAAACTGTCCTTGCAGCTTCTCATATCTATTTCTCCTCTGCTCTAGTAGGTCCCAAGTCCATTTATAATGAGCTAGAGAAAACTATTAGGAAATTCATATGGGGAGGGAATCATTATGTGAATTGGGATACTGTCACCAGATCCAAATCCAATGGAGGACTGGGATGCAAAAGTTTATATTTGCAAGCTTGTGCCCTGGCAGGTAAGTTTGTTTGGAGAACTTTATCTGGGAACAATTCTATAGCTTCAACCTTCATTAGGTATTGGCTTCACTGCTCATATCCTGAAGGTCATCCAAGTGTAACACTGTTTGCCAGAGTCTGCCCTCACTTATTTGCACCCAGGCAGAAATTCCTCTCCTCTGATGCAAAACATAATTAAAGCTTGGAATATAGTCCACAGATGTTATGACACCCCCTCCATTCATGATCTCAATTTGAATTCCTCCTTATTCTGGTCTCCCCAGTTTCAAGATAATAATGG
The DNA here is from genome assembly GCA_021234155.1 of Isoetes taiwanensis. NCBI lineage: Eukaryota > Viridiplantae > Streptophyta > Lycopodiopsida > Isoetales > Isoetaceae > Isoetes > Isoetes taiwanensis. The sequence goes on from JAJEKV010000043.1 coordinate 8,640,987, forward strand.
TAATATCCCTGCATTAAGGCATCCTAAAACTTATAGGAAATGGTTGGATTTCGGTATCACTCATGTTAAACACTTAATAAGAAACGGTCATGTTATTTCCTGGACTAATCTTAGAAGGCTTCTACATGGTACTTCAAGTGACAAATCTATCCTCAATCATTTCAAGAGCATCTTGTCACAGTCCGTAAATCTGTTAGTCAATCAGGATGAATTCTCATTCAAGATAAATGGCCATGTCAAATACAAAGTCAGCTTAGTGTATAACCTTCTTAACCAAAAGGACACCTCTGCTAAAGCTGGGCTTAAATGGTCTATCTCAGAAAGGGAATGCAAGTCTTTGTACAACAATGTCTGGAATTCTTACTGTCCACCAAAAGTCAACTTCTTCATCTGGTTAATTGCCCATAAAAGTCTCCCCAATCTTGCTTCTCTTTCAAGAAAGATTTCTACTGTTCAACCTGATTGCCAATTAAATTGCTCTCAAGATGAATCCATGCAACATATTTTCCAGTGTCCCAAAATTTCGGATTTTTGGTCATGGTTCTACAGTAAGTTCAGTGATCTTTTTCATGGACAACCTCATGGTAACTTGCTACAGCATATTCAAAATAATGATGCTTTTTTGAATGCCATTGTCTTTACTGCTTTATGGAATATTTGGAAGTCTAGAAACATGATTGTCTATGGTAAGAAAAGTTTTTCTATTTTTTGGATCAAGATGAACTTTCAGCTAGATTTGGAAGCCTTTGTAACTGCTCACAAAAGCAAATTGGGTGACAATTATGACAGGAAGTGGGACTCTGTTGGTAAATTCATAGGTGTATTCAATTTATATAATTCCTGCTTAAATGTCATTAATTCTAATGCTCCTTTCTCTGACCTTCTCGATAGAATACCTGGAATTCCTGAAGGGAGAGGGCAGGAATAAGTTCGACACGATGCTGACATATCAAGAAGCTACACTCTACTGCAATAACACAGGGGTCTCAAATTTAGAGCCACCAGGGCCAGATGCAAGCTCGGATGATATCATGCTGTATAAGGTTAGAAGCACCAGTAATGAATCTACTTGGGCAAAGATATACTGCAGAGAAGTGGTGCAAATGTACTGTCTATTCAGTTTTCTATTCATGTATCATTTCTCCTTGACAGAAAGACAACTCAGCAGGTACAGAGAGCTATATTACTCTCACAAAATGCTCTCTGACTTTTATGGCACTCTACTCCTGCTAATGGCCAAAGAGGATGTTCATCAGCTGCTCATGGACAATGGATCTGAGCATAACAGTTACAAGTTTACTGACTCAGGTTCTACTGGGTCTACAACAAAATCTTTGATCAAATCATGAAAGCCCCTTAACTACCAAATCAGCTTCCATTTTCCAGCCTCAATCTCTATCTGCAACAATACTTCTTGCCATAATCCCAGTTGCTCAGTAGATAATCTTTCTCTTGTCTAACACTTCAAACAGGTACTTGGAGATCAATTTTGTGCTTGCAGGATTTTGGAGCTCGGTTGGCCAAATGAAATTCTTCAATCATGCAAAGGTTTTAGCTTAATCAACTGGTGCAAATCAACATTTTGGATACTCTTCTACTGCAGAACAACAGCACTTTCTGGCTGTACTTTTAGTGTCACTATATTGTCTAAACATTATGCTTATTCCATGTTGCCACTTCTCTATTTTATCTCTAAGATGTAACTAATGGGGAAGCCTGTTCCCTCATTAGTAAAACATATGTATGGCTTTTATTAATTAATGGAAAAAACATCTCTTAACCTCAAAAAAAAAAAAAAAAAAAAAAAAAAAAAAAATACCGTATCAAAGAGAAGAGGTGCCATGCTAGTAAACTTTGACTTCTGAAATCTGTAGCTCAAAGGCAAGAAAATGCTCCAAATGCAGGTGCCATATCCGTCTGTAGCTCCAAGGCAACAAAATGCTCCAAACGCAGGTGCCATATCCGGCTTGGAGGCTAGTTCTTGCCATGCCAAGCTGCACCCTAAACTACATCCATGATCTGCACCCTGTTAGGGTTTAGTAAAGCATGCTTTGCGCTTAAGCAAATTCCAGATTTCAAAGATTTGGCCATGGCAGACAACATAGCTACAAAATCCCTCCTCCAGAGAGCAAAAACAGAGAAGCTTCTTCTCCAGAAGCAATGCAAATCTGGCTGGCGATCATAAAACAAACCCTTTCCTCAAAGAACCCTAACATAAAGGACATCGATGCTTGCATGTGTGTTTTTGGGAACTTAAAAATAATTGAGTTTTCAAGGAAAAATATGCAATGCTAAACCATTGCAAAATCATAGATAATATGTCATTTAAATATGAGAATACAGTGCGCACTCTAGCTATACTAAACAGCAGGTCTCGTGCAATACGCCCATCAAATCATATGAAAACCATAGAAAAAACGTACAAAAATACAAAAGAAACCCCTGTTATTTTGCTATATATCTAAATGAGGTGCACCCTGGACTACTACTATAGTCGTCGGATTCGTCGATCCTATGACCCAGATCATATGTTGGGACCTTTTGACACCTCTCGTTTTGCTTATAGTCATTTATCATTAGAGGCACCTATGATTTTGAAATATGAAATACGAGTTCGCCTAAGGTTTTGAGGGAATATCGAACCTCTATACGGCTTTGTCTAAGATTTTAGAATATGAAATACGGGGGCTCTAACCTCTACCAAAATAACTCAATGTCCTAATAAGACTACTTTAACCAATATACCCAGTGAGCTATTGTAATTTTTTTTATCTTGAATCTATGTTTTTTTTATAATAAAGTATTCAATTGCTTTATGAATATATGGTGTATGGTTTCGAGAATTGTTATTTTTACATCCATATTAAATCCCCCTGGAACCCCCTGTTATTTTTTTGGAATAATCAGGATCTATGGCTATTGAAAAAAAAAACTATATATTATTCGAGGCCCACGTGACTTAGCAGGACGTTCCCTCCTATTGGCATCATCTCAATACTTCCTCCTCTTCCCAATGCTCTCCGCGGGACCAATTGTGTCCCTAGCCACACACATGATTTGAATCTATCTTCTTTCAAATGGTTATTTCCTCGACAACTTTTCGGGATCGGGGTTTTTTAGCCTGGGCAATAATAGGTCTGCGCTCTCTTTGTTGGGTCCCATAGGCCAATTGGTCCCCATGGACGATAAAAGCCTATTCTATTCTATTGGTAACACCCCTTAACCAATACCATAAAATAAAGTAGCAACATCTTTGATGGCACTAGCTGTATGGGCATTCAAAGCCAACATCCAAGCAACATTTTTCCAGCATTTTGTAGCCTTTGATGGTTGTTGTTAAGCACCGACCTAGTGCAAATTTTATACAATGAGAGGTCAAATTGCCTTTTGAAATTGCATATCCAAGAGAAATTTTTGATACCTTTGGAATTCAAATACACAGTAAACCTTAAAAGTATGGCTTAAACCTGTCCCTGGAAAAAGACACTATAGATTGAAGTAGTGTAGATCGTTATCAGGTTTATTCAAGAGGCAAAATGCTCTAAATCTTTAATTTAGTAAAAAATCATCTTTGAAGCTTTATCACAGTGATCTTGTTATTTTGTAAACTTGGTCGCATTGCATTTCGCGGCCTTATACAGATCTATATCATGTTGAAGAAGCCACTTATTCAAAAAGTTTTTGGTAGTCAACACTCAGGCAAAATATAAGTGCAATGGTGGCTGCAAAAAAAGAAGTGGAAACGCTGGTGTGGTATTTTTGTTTTGGCGTGTTATGAGAGATGTTGTTCACTCTCTCTCTAGCGCCTTCCTCCTTCTCACTCTCTCTCTAGCGCCCTAGTCAAAGCCCCCCTAGTCAAAACCGGCACACTCAAAGTTTTTGTCCCTCCTCCTCCTCCTCCTCCTCCTCCTCACTCTCTCTCTAGCGCCCTGGTCAAAGCCCCCTAGTCAAAATCGGCGCACTCAGAGTACAAAACTGGCACACTCAGAGTTTTTGTCTCTCTCCCGCCTCCCCTCCTCCTCCTCCCTCCTCCTCCTCCTCCTTCTCCTCCTCCTCCTCCTCTCTCTCTCTCTAGCGTCCTGGTCAAAGCCCCCTAGTCAAAACTGGCGCACTCAGAGTTTTTGATGCTCCAAATCAAAAACTAAAGCACTGGCACACTCAGAGTTTTCCTCCCTCTCCTCCTCCTCCTCACTCTCTCTCTAGCGCCGTGGTCAAAGCCCCCTAGTCAAAACCGGCGCACTCAGAGTTTTTGATGTTCCAAATAAAAAACGAAAGCACTTTTTGACAGCGAAGCTTACCCAAGGCACATAATGGACAAACACCCAATTTGGCATATGGCTGTAATTGCAAACCATGACAACAGCATGACATTCCATTTCTAAAAGCCTTTAAAAATTGGAATGGCCAAAGCGTGAATATGTAGCATAATAACAGGGGTTTTTTTTTGTATTTTTGTACGGTTTTTCCAATGGTTTTTATATGATTTGATGGGCGTATTACACAAGGCCTACTAATTAGTACATCTAGAGTGCCCATTGTATTTGCATGCGCTTGAATTAATTTTAATGCCTCTTTTCAATGGTGTAGACCCATATATGTAGTATTTTTCAGTTAAGTTTTATTTTTCGTATTATATTTTATTTTGCTCGACATGCAAAGCTCGAGCAGCTCATTTTAGGGTTTTTTGCTGTAAGGGCGTGGTTATGTGGGTCGGATTCAAGCAGCATTGGATTTGGGCAGCGCTTAACCGGTTCCAGCAGAGAGCTACCTGAGTGCTTGAAGCAGATGCTTGCCAATCCATGAACGGGCAGATCCTTCCTTTTCTTCGTCTTCGATCCGCCTTATACTCCGGCTCCAAGCTCTTTTATCCGCCGTAATCATCAGATCTGAGCTCGCAGCCTTCAATATGTTGATTTCGACATTTCCCCTTTGATCCGTGGTTTTGCAGCTTGTGGCTTGGCCATTGGTTCCTTTGATCTTTGCTTCAGTTTTCCGCTTGCAAGATGGGGCTTCCTTGGTCGATTCAATATATTTCCACCAAACGGAGCTTCTACAACATGAAATACGATTCATGTCCGTGATTCGAAAGTTTTTAAGAGTGGGAATCGATTTCTCTAGTTATTTGCATTTGACGACCAAAGATGAAACGGGCCTACAAACTCCGTGATCCTTTGAATGAAATCTTGTAACATCTTTTTGCTTGATGAGACGCGTTTTTATTTGTTCGTAAGGAAATGTATGTAGCCCCTTGACTTGATCTCGCGGAGGAGTTTGTAGCACATACTTCGATGTCAACCGCCTCAAGATTGGCGTAAAGTCCTCCGTGGTACTTTCGTTATCGAGGCTAAGATCATAAAGTAAACATGTGGGCAATTGGAAAACCCAATGCGATTCTTGTAAGTCTTCCCCAAAACATTTGCTTTGATCCAATAGCTCACTAGTGCTTGTTGGAATAAATTGTAGATTAAAGCTTCCCTTTGGGGATCATGCGAGTCTATCGGGGCATTCAAGCCGCCAGAGAATCAGAAACGCTTGATGTCTGCGAGGCTTTGGTAGTCGCGGGCGCCGCCAAAGGGACAATAAAGCTTTGGGATTTAGAGGAGGCTAAAAGTAATAGCTTCGCACAAACTCTTTCCTCTTTACTTTCAAATAGCTTTATTGGTCATCCAAAATGCCTAAATGCTATAAACTTGGCTTTGCGCTTGTCCGCACGCCACGGGCCATCGCTCAAATTGCATCTCGGTGGACTTTCACCCGCTTGGTGAATTTTTTTGCATCCGATCCCTCGATACAAATCTCAAAAATGGGACATCCTGAGAAAGGGTTGCATCCACACTTACAAGGGACACACCCGCGGCATCAAATGCATAAAGTTCAACCCGATGGTCGCTGGTTGTCTCTGAAGCCGTGATAATATCACAAAGTATGACACCCCACATAATTGTATTTAGACTGCTCATGTCTAATAGGGTGTCCATATTAACCGCGGCACTGGGACTTAACCAAGGAAAGCTTATGCATGATTTTAAATACCACGATGGCGGTTCAATGCCCGGATTTTCATCCTCGTGAATTTCTTCTTGCATCGTATTATTACCTTATGCATTGCACTCATAACAGATCTTACAAGCAATATTTTCCTTTTATCCTTTCCGTGTTTTGTTGACAAAATCACAAATTTTATGACCTCGAAACTTTTGAGCTTATTGGGTCGTTCGACCGTAGGTAAGTAATATCATTTCTAGAGTTGGTTGAAGACCGTGTAACATGAGATACCCGTCCCGACAAAGAAGTTTTTGCCGCTTAGGTTCCCGGCTTACGTGCAATGTTGTTTGATCCCCGATGGCGAAGTTTGTTTCAGGCAAACATGAAAATCTCAAGGTTATTTCCTACTCGATATTCATTGCTATTGTAAATTTGGCTCGAAAAAGTTTAGAGTTCACGTATGCAATTCCATGAATCATGTATTTAATAATCATAGCTGCAATTGTCATGTGACCCCTCGCCTTTGGTCGGCAATTTTTCCTTCCTCATAATTAAACACACAAGCTCACTCTCTCGCAGGGCTTTTTATCCGTCTCAGTTAGGTCCTTTCCCTTGTGCGTATTATCTTGGGAGCCATTAAGATACCACGATGTGGTTGATGTAAGCTGGTCCAAAATTGCCGACTTCAACGTTCATGAAGAAAAGCTTTTTGGTTGTTCTTACAACAAGAATTGTGTCAGTGTTTGGGTCAAATTCATTGTAAAGCCTTGAAATATAAATTCTCTTAGAAGCATCCCTCCGAGTATACCATTGGTGAATTTGCTATACCCTTTGTTTCAAATTTGGTTATCCTACTAGATTAGTTAATCTTCTCGGTTGAGCCTTTTAATGTTCAAGCTAATGTATTTGAAGAAGTTTCTAAAAGGCGAGCTTCTAAATATCTAGTACACTTCAAATATTAAATCCTTAGTGCATATTTCGATTCCAAGGTTCAAGATGCAACCCTACACTATCTTTATGTTTTAAATGTCTTTTATATTCTCACGTCTGTTTTTTTTTTATGGCCCGAAGGGCCAAAATTTTTTTTTAGTATAATAACCAACACATAACTACCATTGACATTAATAAATATAACCATTGGATCCAACACATTTAAATTAAAATCCCCCTTAAACCCCCTTTGGTTTGGGTGCATATTCACACGGGGTGACGTGAGGGCAAATGAGAGCCCTCATAATTGTATTTTTGCACGCATTTAAATCAACACCATATAGTATTCCGGTTGAAATCTTATAGTAGTTTGCGAATCTTATTATACAGTATAGCAAATCTTGTACTTGCATACCCCACAAATGAGGAACTTTACGTACGGTGTAGATTAAGGAATAAGGGGCGAATATGCCAATCCGACAGCTCTCGATGCCCGGAGTCACCCCCCGTGTGAATGCCACAGAGTATTATCAGGGGTACTAGAAGTGGTAATAGCATATGCAAAACTATCATCTATAGAAAGTTCCCATAAAACATTACGTCTGTGTGCTACAGTAAGAAGCTTTCCATTCTGTTTGATCTTACACTGTGCATCAATGAATGTGACCTTGAGACCAAGAGTCGTGCCACAGAAATAAGATTCTTGTCTAACCCTGGCATGATAGAACTCCCGGCAACACCCGAGGTCCTGCAATAGTAGAAATAGCAATGTTGCCAATACCAACAACTTGTTGTGTACCATGATCAGCCATATAAACAAACTTTTTGACAGTCAAAACATGATAACTTTATAACCACTGAGTAGAGCTAACCATATGGGCAGTAGTACCAGAATCAATGAGAAAATTAGCAAGATCAGAAACATGGAAGACTCTAGAATAATCTGTCATGACACAACTGGCATGCCCAGGAAGAGTAATGGCTGTAGCATGCTTTTCATCATAAGCCTTTTTATGATATGTTTCCTCAAGATGACCAGACTTACGACAATAACTGCATCTATCACGATTAGATCTAGCATCATAGTCTGGTATCACAATGACGGCATAGAGGAAATGCAACACGTGGCCGACGAAACAAACGACCACGACCTCTACCACGACCAAATTTATTAGACAGATGTCTATCAGTAACAACATTGGCGGTATCAGATGGCTCTTCACAGTCTTTAATCCGCTGGAAATGCTCAAGCAAAGATATACAGATATTATCAAAATCATATACAGATATTATCAAAATCAGGATTGTCTTTTTCAGCTAAGACAACTACAATTGTTTCAAATTCAATTGGCATAGACCGCAACAGCATAGTAGGTAATTTATTAGATGGAACAGGTTCATCGGTTGCAGCCAATTGTGCACTTTTTTCTAGAGTACAGCATAGTAGGTAAGGCATAGTAGGTAATTTATTAGATGGAACAGGTTCACCGGCTGCAGCCAATTGTGCACTTTTTCCCAGAGTACGATGGAACAGGTTCACCGGCTACAGAGCAAAAGCTCTAATAGCCCAGCCTCCAACTCCTTCTCACTCCAAAAGAATTCCGGTGGCAACCGGAATTAAGCTCCTCACCTATAGGGTTGAACCCCCCCAAACCCCCCCATGCCAACCACTAAAGGCGGGCACTCTTTGTGATTCCTTTTCAATCTTTGAATCCTTATATACTTCCTGCGCATTTCTAATCCACTCCGGAGTGCTCGAAAGCTGTAGGCCTCACAAACGATGGAGGGGAATCTGCATGCGCTAAAGAAGAGAGCACGTAATGGTAAGGGCTCCTCCCCCTCGGAGTACATCACACAGACGGAGGCAATACATGCCCTGGATGGAAAGCTGAATGCCATTCAGGACAAGCTGACAGGTGTGGAGATGCAAAGGGACACCCAACCGGCAACTATTCTCAAGAAACAATTGGCGAAAGAAAAAGAACGTATTTCGATGCTAGAAGAAAGCATTAGGCCACTGGATGACCGCTTTGGGCTGGCTGACTTTGAGCGCAGACAAGCAAGCGATACTGTCGCCCAGCTAAGAAGTGAATTGACAGCGATGTCCCGCACCCTGAGCGATGCAACCCGACGTCTAGATCAGCTCCAATGGCAAATGTCAGAGGATGTGGTACAGCTGCAAAATGAGCTCAGACAAGCAGTGGCGCAGGTTGCACAGTTGGTTGCCCCAAATGGCCAGTTGACAGACCAAGAGGCTACAATGTCTAGAATGCATGGGAGTTTGGACACCCTAGAAAAGAGACAGCCGGAAAGTCAAGAGGCAACGCCCAGGATTTCGGCCCTTGAGAAGAGGATGGCCGAGTTCCAGCGGGAGATGTATGATCTGCGCATGCATATGAAACAGGCAAGTACCACTACAGGGGCAACACCATCACCATGCCCAATACCTGAGGCAGAGGTTGCATATGGAATTAGAGGGGTCCTTCGCAAGGAGAAGGACCGCCGGTCTCGTCGGCTGAACATTGTGGTTCGGGGCTTGCATGAAGAACAGGAGGAAGATCTCCCAGCTAAGCTCTATATGCCCTGGTGTTGGCAAGGCTCCAATTGCAGCACTTGACAGTAAGAAACCCGACCAGAGTCGGAGGGCCAAACATGAGACCCCGACTAGTTAAACTCACAGTGCTCGACCAGGCATCGAAGACGTTGATGCTGCAGCGCGCTAGTCATTTGAAGGGGCCCGGCTCAACAGAAGGAGAGACAACAGAGTTTGCAAAGATTAGACAGGTCAGGCAGGCAGGGGGATCGGCAAGCCTGGTGAATGGCAAGATGAAGGTATTTGTGCCTCCACGGCCAACAGTGGCAGAAGCGGCGACCAAGAGACCAAGCACTTCTGGATCCCCCACCTCCAGAATGGCAGATCACACACAACAGCCAGGACCAAGTACCCGGGCACCACCCACAGCAGCAGAGCCGGACATGAGAGCCCCGACACATGCCAATGGCCCACAGCCTCCATAGGGACTGGGATAGGGTAGTCACCACAGACATCATAGGAAGTGTGCCTTCGAATTATATCGTGGAACTGTAGGGGATTTCCCTGGAAGCGCAGCGAGGGCATTGCTGAAATTGCTACAGGCATGGACATTATCTTCTTGCAAGAGACATGGGAATATAGTGGTCATCTGATACCGGACATCCCAGGGTACCATCATTTCTCACTGGCCAATGAGCGCCATGGCAAGCGAGGGTATGGAGGGGTCGCGTGCTACTTCAAAGATGCTATAGCATCCACAGTCTCACTCCACAAGGCTGATAGACTCAACTGCTACCTGTGGATACGAGTGATGCAGCCCACCATCGCCCACTGTTTATTGCAGGATGTTATATACCCCATGAAACTTCTAAGTTCTACAGGGTTCATCAGGCAGATATAGATGTGCATATGCCCTATAGGGAACTGTATGATGACATAGAGCAGTATCGCCAGGAGGGTCATGCGTTTTTATTAGGAGATTTCAATGCACGTACGGCACATTGGCAGTCGGTCACCTTTCAGGGAAATGCTGACTCCAACCCACTTTGGCTAGAAACGGAGGCATCCCAGCATGCAAGACGCTCCCAGGATACAGTCTCCGGAGCCTTTGGAAGAGAGTACATATACTCATACCTAGGGGTAACTTTTTAGGGTTTCTAGGGCGATTTTGGCACTGTATGTGGCTGGAAAGGGGGTTTTTGAAAATATTCAAACGCGTATACAAGGGAGTTTTTGCCGACCCCTTGCACGCAGGTGGCATACCCCCTATACAATAGGTGCACCCCCCGGGCCATATTATGGAGGCATTAATTGTGATGGGCGCGTTAACTGCCATCTGATATTTGTTGACGTGTGTTGCCACCGATTAGTGGTATTTTCTCCTACATAATCAGAGTGAGATTTTTTGGTCCAGCTTAAAACCTCATTTCGCTTCAAATAACTTCTACGTTGCATTTTAAAGCATGTTTTCGATTTGATCTAGGTCTACCAAAGCTAGAGGGCCTGTGAATATGACTCACATGCTATCATGCAAAGGAAGCGAGATAAAGTCTATAGTAAATGCTATAATATTTTGACAGTTGGAAGGTCGGACAAGGAAATAAATATATTATTTTTATTCCGAAAGATCGCCATTGCGATGTTTTGAATGAAAAATGTTGGGAAACAAAAGAAAATTGACACAGGAACTATTATTAGTATACAATAGACAGGTAGGCAGATAGACAGACAGAGACAGATAGAAAGCAAAATATAATGTTTATATGATATACACAAAATTTAATATTTGCGACTCGTTACTCTATCCTGCAACTTCAACAAAGTTAGTAAATAAAATAAATTATGTCTGAGGTAAGTTCAGAGATATTGGATCATCTGGCACAAGTGCACCACCCAATCGGGCTCATGCTTGACAACACAAGTAAGCAAGCATTCTTTAAGACTTCCCAATGCAACAAATTCCATTCTCAGTATAACACTTGAATTCAAGGATACACTTGTCTCTGCTGCAATTGAGAGGGAAAATATGACAATCAGGTATCAATTTCTAGATCATGACTCAGTCAAGATATCATGTAGGCAGCTATACTATAATGGAGAACATCTTTCCAAATGTAGCCTTATAGATATTTCTTGAATCATAACAATATGGATCAGCACAAAACTTCCTTGCCAAAGCTAGGTCTTTTGCACAAGCATTGTCAAAACACTTTCCAAACAAAAGTAAGCTTAGAATGTGTCTTAATTCATGGATATGACAGTGGCATTTATGGACATTTTGTGCTAAATCTTTGAAAGAATGATCCGAATTTTCACGAGAGTTCAACTTTCAAGTGCTTGAGAACCAAAGAGAGAGGAACTATAGAAGGGAGAAGGTACTCTCTATCAGCCCCTATTTTTTATGCTCTTGGATGATCAATCACTTAATACCAAAGGCAGATAATAAGAGAGCTTACATCAAAAGTGTCGAAAGAAATAAAGAAAATGTGGGATGAGTTTCCAATACATGGAAAACAATGGCCTGAGAAACTACGTGCCCAACTTCATAACTTTTGAAAAGAGAACAAGAATAGATGGACGGTTTGGGCAATGTCATACTTAAAAACAAGGGGGGTCTTCAAGATTGTAAAGGTGGTGTTCTTGATGATCGGTCCCTAGTCTCATGGTCTTCCTCATGGATGAGGTTTCAAATTGGGAATCATTTGTCTAGGGATACTTGTTGGGTAGAAAGGATTAGTTAACAAAGCACTCAGCCACTTGAGTTGAAGTTCTAGGTTATAGATGAAATACTAGTGATGTAATATAAATGGAGGCCATCTGATAAGTCGTGGATGGCTATGCAACAGGGAAAAAATTAAGGAACTTTTATATTCAAAGTGGTGAAATAGACTTGGCTAAAGTATGCCAAAAGTTGAGGTGAAAGCTTCTAATGTTTAGCTAAACTTTCTAAATTTTGCCACCTGTACTTTCTTACATTTGGTTAAACCTTTATTTGAAAAAAAAAACTTCTATCTTTTGACTATTTCGCACTAATTCAAGATCTAAATATTAACTGGTCATAATAAATATAAAGGCTATAGGATAATTTGGCTAAAACACACTAAAATTTGACGTAAAAGCTTCTAAGTTTTGGCTAAACTTTCCAAATTTTGGCAGTTACACTTTCTTACGATTAGCTAAAGGCGGACGAAATGGAGGTCGGTCGTGAAATAGACTTGGCTAGCTATGCCAGATCTTTGACATGGTGATATGCAATGGTATGCTCAGATGGCCGCGATTAGGGGGCTTCACTTGCAGAAGCGACGGGGGCGATGGTGGAGCCAGCGTGGTGGACTATCTCCTAGCTCCAGTGCCAGAACTTGATATCATTAGAGATTTTGCGACAGGCACGAGAACAAGAGATGAAGAGACTTTGTCAGACCACTATCCACTTTATGTCACTTTGGATTGGAGGCACTCAGTGGCGTGGCCACAGGACATGCGCCTTCGGGGTTTGGGATACACCCCGAACTATCGGAAGCAAGCAGGATATGAGGTGGTGCTTGAACGTGAGCTACGGGGGATTGATGCCCTCTATACATTGCATGATAAGTGTGAATGGTTGGTGAAGGCCTTACTCGCAGCAGCCAGTGAATGCTTTGCAGCAAGAAAGCCCCCGCGAAATGGACACTGCGCAATTCCCTCAAAACCCCTGGTTTGACGCCGAATGTAAGGCTCTAAAGAGTCAGCTATGCACCATCTTAGATCCACAGTTCCGGCAACAGGCCATTAGGGACTATAAGGCATTCTTGAAATCTAAAAAGCATCGCTACATTGCAGAAAATCAGCAACGCATGTTTGATCTACTGATGACTGAGCCAAAAGCCTTTTGGCATAGAGTGCTGTATAAGAGGCATCAACCACCTGGCAATGTTACCTCAGACCAGTGGAGACAATGGTTGGAGGAGTTGTATGACCCCACAGGAGCAATCGCTGACGTACCAGATCAGCTAGGAGAAACACTACAGCTTTCAGAGGAGGACATCCACCAGGGTCTTAGGCATCTTGCTAATGGTAAAGCAAAGGACTTGCAGGGACTTCAGGCCGAGCTGTTGAAATGGGGTAGGCCAGCTTTGCTCGGGCCTTTGACAGGTATAATCAATCAGGCCATCATAGAGGGCCTCCCACAGGAATGGATGGTTAGCAAGGTCACCCCTATTCATAAGACGGGAAGTAGGGATGACTCCACCAACTACCGTATGATCATGGGTGAGCCCGTTACTCGCAAAACTTCTAGCAGGTGTGCTGGAGAAGAAGTTAATGCAATGGGCGAAGGAAGCTGGAGTACGCGGTAGCTTGGCGGCAGGTTTTTCGCCCACTCCACGAAGTGATCATATTTTTTACTCTCGTAATCCTTATGGAAGCTAGCCGCAATACACAACGTGACTTGTATTGCTGTTTCGTGGATTTTAAGACGACATATGATACGGTCCCTCGGGACCTGTTGTGGCAACGCTTGCAGGAGCTACATGTCCCACAGGATTTGCAGAATGCCATCTATCGGCTCTATGACGGAATATATGCCACTTTGCCTGCGTCAGATCACCGGGTGAACAGCACCATAGGTGTTAAACAGGGATGCCCGTTATCTCCAACGTTTTTTGGACTCTATATTGACAAGTTGGAGACCTGGATGCAAGAACATGGAGGTGGTGGCAACAGTTGCTCTATGCAGACGATCTGGGCTTATTGTCCCATACAACTAGGAGTATGCAGGAACATTTGGATGCTCTCATCAATTTCGCGGACATAGCGTAAATGATCACAACCAAAGAGAAAACCAAGTTGTTGCCAATCCCGTCAAAGCAAAGATGATATCCCGTAACTTCTATTACAGAGGACAAAGGATGGAAGTTGTAAGGACCTTTAAGTATCTAGGAATCGATTTCTCTGTTAACATGCTATGGGATGATTGTGTAGAAAGAAGGGTCAGCGCGGGATGGAAAGCCATGTATGCAATGCATAATAGCTGTTACAGAATAGATCTCTGCGATTGGGCACGCAAAGCACACCTATTCCGAGCACTTGTGGAACCAGTATTGTTGTATGGGGTAGAGGTCTGGGGGCCCGCGGTTAGCAAGGGTACTTGGGATAAGCTAGAGAGGGTATAGAAGGCTTTCCTGACATACAGCTAGGCGTCAAGGACACGGGTGCCTTATCCGGATTTTTTCGTATGAGATCGGCTTTTGGCCCCTCGGCAAAGATTCGCTATGCGCAGTGCACCTTGGCGATTTCCATAAGGTTGACAGAATGGATGCACAACGTCTTCCTCCCCGGGCTCTGTTATTGGCACAAGGGCCACAACGTCTAAAGAGAGTGTGGCAGGAGCATTGTAGGGGATGGTTCGCAAGATGGTCCATAGACTATCAATAGATTATGGATATGTCGAATATCGCGAGCAGAACGCGATTTGAATCGGCTTTGCTACCCTCTGTGGATGCTTCCCACTCTTGCAAAGCCCAAAAAGAAAGCACTACCACACGCAGTTAATCCGTCCGCTTGAACATGGCCCCCACCAAGATTTGAAGGCACACATCTCTACCAAGAAACCGAGAGCTATAGCTACAATAAGGACAGGGTCCCACCATCTCAGAATTGAAACAGGCCACTGGGGTATGGATGGAGGGCAGGGAATCCCCCGCATGAGAGATTATGCCAGTGTTGTCACATGCATATAGTAGAAGATGAACACCATGCTCTACAGGAATGCCTGGCATATGCACACATCCGAGCAGCTCATGCCGATCTCAGATGCTCATCAACTGCTGGCTTCGCCAATGGTTGCACGCCTCAAGGCCCTACATTCTCCGCAAGTCTCCACCGGCCGTGGAGTCCCTCACAAAGATAGGGAATTTGAGCCCGGATAGGGCCTCCTCTCACGCCTACTACAAGGGTTTTTCCTCCCACATGGGGGGTTTTTTCATCCCAGTGGTAGAGACACATTGTACAGGGTTTCTGTGGTTTTCTTTTATGCTTGGATACTTTCCGATATATTGTATCACCGTCTCATAGGCCAGTTGGCCTCCATGGACGTTAAAATATACTTCCTTCCTTTCTTCCTTTTTAGTGTGGAAAAAAAAATAAAAAATCAAAAACTTTAGCAAGCATGAATAAGATTTAGACCATTAAATATAATACAACACACCAAAACAAAGATTTTCAATTTTTTTTTTCCTCAATACAAAAAAGACAATGGGAAACAATCCAATTGCACTTATTTGCCAAAAAAAGTGGAGCTTGCCATGTCTCTTATATTCAATAGCGGCCATGGTTTTGGACTTAAGAAATCCAAGAAGGAATTTGCAATTTTTTTTCTTTTCCCAACCAAAATACAATGAAATAGATTCCAAACTACACTTCTATCCAATACAAAGCTTTTAACAACAAACAACCAACCACAATCGTGCCGTTCTATCTTGCATAAGCAACAACACTACTGGCCTCGATCACAAGACCAACATTACCAAGCTTCAGAATTCCTCCATTTCAATGGTCCATAGGTTTCCATGCTTTTTGCATTACCCCCCTTTTCAATGCTCATAGATTCCAAATTGCCAGCTCAACCACCATGTGGCCCATATGTATGAATGCCCAGGCTACTAACAGACCATATAGCTCTCACAACATTTAATATTGTTCTATTTTTCCTCTCTGCTACACCATTCTTTGTGGGGAATGTGAACGAGTCAAATGTCTTTTTATTCCTCTTGTCTTACAAAAAGCTTTAAATCTTGCAGATAAGTATAATGTCTTTTTATTCCTCTTGTCTTACAAAAAGCTTTAAATCTTGCAGATAAGTATTCTCCACCCCTCTCTGAGCGTACACATTTAACTTTATTTCCAGTTTCAAGTTCAACTTCTGCAACAAATTCTTTGAATGCCTTAAAAGTCGCATCTTTAGTTCTCAAGCACTTCACTTTGGCCTTTCGACTAAAGTCATCTATAAATGTAATAAAATATTTCTTTCCTGTAATTCCTCTTACATTAAGAGGTCCACATAAATCCATATGCACCACTTCCAATATTCCTTTTGCCCTCTTGTTTGATTTTTTAAATGGTAATCTAGCATGTTTCCCAATCATGCATCCATTGCACACCTTATTTTCACCTTCCAGTTTGCAATTCTCGATTAATCCCTGTTTTGCCACAGCTTGTATGTTTTTATTGCTAGTATGACACAACCTTTGATGCCAGATGTTAATATCTGGAACTATAATTGCATTTACGTATGGCAATTGATTGTTTTCAAAGCCAAATAGATTCCCAACTCTTTTTTCCAGAAATTTGATTTCATTATCAAATAAAATAGTACATTTCAATCTGTCAAATATGACAGTATATCCCATACAAGTTGACTGACAGATATCAAGTTCCTCACTAATGAAGGCACACACAAAACATCCTTTAAGACTACTGCCTTCCCTTGCAAATCAAATAATTCAAGAGTTCCTGAAAATTGCACTTTTTGTAAATCTCCATTTCCTAATTTGATGTAGCCTCCTTTTTCTTGTTTCCCATCTTTAAGTAACTTGGCTGAGCCTGTTATTGTTTTCTCTGCTCCACTATCTAATATCAGCATATTATTTGCATCATTAGATTCCCTACTTGAAATATTCAAAGTATTATTACTTACCTCAACATCTTCATCATCTTCACTATTGTCTTCTTCAGTTTCTTGGGCCAAGTTGACTGCTGCCTCTTGCCTTCCACCACCTCTGTCTTGCCTTCCTCTTCCTCTATTAGGTTTACCTCTTTTTCCTTTACTGTTGGAGCACCTGTTTGCATAGTGACCTTTGCCACTACAATTGAAACATTCAACATCTTTAAGTTTTGGGCATTCTGCCTTAGGATGACTATGAGCCTTGCAATGATAGCATGGGCCTATACTCCCTTTTGTTTTTGTTTGGTTTGAGTTGTTGCCTTTGTATTTGGATCGATCTGCATATAACACCTCAACATTTTCATCATAGTCATCAGTTAGTATTTTATTTTGCTCAAACTCTGTCCTTATCATCTCGTCTGCATTTTCTCTAGTTCTGGCCACATTTCTTATTAATGTAGCTAGCTGCTTATTCTCTCTAACTGCTCTAGCTACATGTAATAACTTCTGTTGGTCAGTCACTACAACTCCTGCTCCTTCAAGATCTGCCACAATATTGTCAAATTTTGAAAAGAAATTAGTCAAGTCATCTTCTTCTCTAAGTCTGAGTTTCCTTAACTCTTTATCCAAAATATCAATTTGAGATGAACTTTTTTCTTCAAAATGCTTGAGAAGATACTTCCATATTTCTCCAGGAGTTTTACCTCTTATTTTCAGCAGAATTGATGCCCCTTATAATAGATAAATGTCTAGCCTTTTAATGATCTTGTTTACTTCAAAATGCAAGATTTCAAGTGTCAAATGATGTAAATACCATAAGCTTAATACAAAACTATGAAGAAGAGCTTTACAATATAGCAATAAAAATATTCAATCTCCTTCTATAGCCCGGGCATTCATTATTCAATGAATCCAAACGAATACAATGCTGCTCGATGTCAATCTGATCATCCTACTTCGGTTTATATCAGTAGGCACCAATTCTTTAGGAATCGACACCGAGCATGATCGTCCGTTTCGCTCCATTCTAAGTTTAAAATGCCAAGCCTGGCAGTCGACTATTTGACTGAGATCTTCAATTGTTTCACAACCATTGAACCTTAGGTTTTTAATAATGTCGACCATTGAACCTTAGGTTATCAAATGCAATAATGTTAACCTTTATCATTCCACATAGGTTAACCATTGAGTTAATGTGATTTCTTTACTCCCTTTGCATAGATTTACATGGTTGCACCATGTAGTTCTTCAGTAGCCTGTAAAATTACCTTGAACTTGAACTATATAGGTAATATTCTGTGATAAGTCTCTGATCTGCATTATATGATAATTTTTCTCAACTCTTCACTGCAAACTTTATTATAATATGAACTTAACTCTTACAAGTCGTAAGAATTTGGGAGGGATTTAGAAGACTATAACTTAAATTTTGGGACTTTGATTCAAGTCAAGTGATCTTAGGTTCACTAACGCCAACCTTCCCAACCCCTCACATTTTTATCGGAGATGCTATCTCAAATATCATATTTTCTCTACTAGCATACGTACTCAAATATGTATATCGCATATTGTAGAACCAAAAGCCAAAC
This sequence comes from Isoetes taiwanensis, assembly GCA_021234155.1. Taxonomy (NCBI): domain Eukaryota; kingdom Viridiplantae; phylum Streptophyta; class Lycopodiopsida; order Isoetales; family Isoetaceae; genus Isoetes; species Isoetes taiwanensis. The sequence continues at coordinate 8,659,663 of JAJEKV010000043.1, forward strand.
ATAAGTGTACATATGGGGTGTCCCCTCTTAGAATGTTTGGATAGGTATCTTGCTACATTTCGGTGCTGCATTCCAACACAGATATTTTCCATGGGCATGAGCTATTGATGTTATATATTGGTGCTATATGCCTGCACAAATATATTCCATTGGCATGATCTACAACTGGCATCCTCTAAAGGTCAGATCTAAATGCCTTATGGCCTAGTTCCCGAGGTTAAATGTGAGGCAAAAATGCAAATGAAATGAGAAAAAACATGATATAGAGATGGAATTTTTTTTAATGTACAAGCTAAAGTTTAGATTTAAGAAAAGTAGCCTTGGCATGGCGACAAGGAAGAAGCTAGAAGATGAATGAGTTAAATCTTCTAAGATCTACGAGCTTTAAGTGACTACAAACGTCCCCAAAGATGCTGCAGATGCTACTGTGGCAAGTTGCAACAACAGGATATAAAATCAACAGGATATAAAATCCTCAGTCTAAAAGCAGTGCACAAAGTGCAGATGCAGATTAAGGTGTTCATAAGCTAGATACAAGCATGAATGCTTTCAAACAGGGTTTGGGAGATGCAGAAAATTCTAACACCATTATACACAAGGGCGCAACTTGCTGACCCACTCCTCCAAAATAGGCACATCAGGTGTATTTCATGTTATTTCTTATTTCAAATTTCTAGTCCATTTATTGGTTATACATTTCAGCTTAGAGCAAATAGATGGTAAGATAAGATAAGATAAGATGAATTTTTACGTCCACGGGAACCCAACGGGTTATGGGACGGCACATGCAAGGGCAACAGCCCATCTAAAACCTGGGGACTAGGCCCCATCACCAAACACAATAACCAAATATTAAAAGGCTACCAAGAATAAGATAAGATAATGCTAATGCTAGTGGTAAATTTATGCTTCTAAAATTATCTAGACATAGCCAGTCCAAGGATTGGAAGGCCATTGATCTAGAATAATTGCTTCGCCTCCCCTGTACCCTGTACACTGCCCATTTCTTTTGCAGGCGGGCTGCCCTCACATTGCAGAGCTCCTCCTTACGGTTACACAATTGAAGAGGGGAGAGGTCCTCCTGTACTGAGAAACTAGTCCCTCTGAGATGGTTTCCATGCTGAAGAACATGTAAGCGGCTAAGAGTGTCTTGAAACCGAACCAAAAGATGGCGAGGACGATCAGGTCTTGCCGCTCCCACCCTAGCAGCGGAGACAACTCCACCAGCCTTCACATGCATGACATCAGTGAAAAAATGCAAAGCAGCATCCATATCAGAAAGGGCATCATCTTCTGCCTCTGCAACCCCTATAATACGCAAGTTCAGGCTCCTAGTAACAGAAGATACTGAGGTAGCCTGCTCCTGTCTGCTAGTGCGGCACTGCGACTCCTGGTAGACACATGCAGTTCAACCTAGATCAACTAGATCTTAAGAATCTTAGCATGGTTGATACCATTTGTTATTTCTAGAATTTTAGAATGTTTTGTTGGACTGTATATGGTTTATTACATATCAGATTGTGACATGCAAGTCTTGGCAGAATATAGGTGTAGGAAATTGTTGTATTAACAAGAGACGATTTGGCCTTACTGGTAGCTAATATGGAGGGATTGCACTGAGATTTTAGGACGCATCTAACTATTAAAAATAGTTGGCATCTAATATTTTGTGTGCGTGCAAATAACTTGATATTTTTATGGACTAGTTATGGTGCCCGGCGTTGCCGGGCTTTACTACAATTTGAAAGGGTGGTTGTTTGATTGTTAGCTAGAATAAAGAATGTGGCAACTTTTGTATCTGACATGATGCTAAAAAGGGAGGAGGGTGTGAATGTGAGTTGGAATGTGAGAGGGATTATTGCATGTTTTATGCTGATTTGCTGTATAATGTGCCAAAGAGGACGCCTCTAGCTACATGGCAAAATACATCATATTATAAAATAGATAGAAATGTCAAAAAGGCGTTCCTAGCATACTCCATCCCTTGATTGAGGCTTTGACTACATACAAAAATCCATGATATAACAATAAAGAACGATGTTGTATTCATTGTGAGTTGGAAATATCGATGGGGGGTCTATTAGTAACTAAACATATATGCACTTTCATTTTACATTTTCTTTCGCCTCCTTAGCTAGACATTGTCATGACATCAAATGTTGCATCTAGCTCCCAATAATGCAAGAACTCCCATAGTGAGAAAAATGCAACTAAGCATTGTGCAATGAATAAGCAAAAACTTAAGTCTACGAACAATTTAACTAACAATTATTCCCTCAGTAGTGAACGTTGGCATACTATATAGGATATTGCATAACAAAGGACATGGTCAACGGTACACTTTGATTCTCTATGGGCATGTGATATAGTATTCATAAAGATTTAGAACTGGTACTGGCATCTCAAATGCATACTCCATGCAACTTGTGTAACCAAAGCTTAAGCATGATAAATAGTTTAGCCAGTTTTAGTAAGTATTTCATTACAAAATTGTACCAATGATCACAACTATGAGAAGCATGAAGAAGCCATATAGTTGCCCATAATAGCTTAGAATACCCAGCACTTATCATTAACTCAAGAATGTATGAACACGATTGAACCCTTGCTATATGCATTTTCGCTTGCACATGGCTAGCTTTACAAAGCGTGAAGCAAAAAGCATTGTAAACATTAGAACATGAATAAAGAAGGAACATTTGAAACATGGCGCATTAATTTATATACAAATTGGCAAAAGGTTGGCATAAGGCTTACACCACAAAGATGCCTATCTATGCAACCATGTTAACAAACCACTGCATGCTCCTGCAATTAGAAAACTCAGCCCATTTATTTCATTCAAGCAAACCCATGTAGCCGTAGTTGCTTAAACATCACAGTTCTGAACCATGCCATTTAGACCAGACGTTTATGATCAAGGCATTCATATTGGAGCAAGCAAAATATAGTAAACAATTTATCCCTAAAAAGGAATAGCAAAGTAATCCGCAGAACTATTGGGATCATGCTCTTTTTCTTAACATGTAGACAATAAAGAGCTCAAATAGCAATAGTTATTCTGTACTTGTTATTTACAGGCCTGCAAATACCCAGTAAATCCCTAATATACATTATAAGATCATGGTAGACCCTATGTCGGATTTTAAAGCATAATAATATCTGAAGCTTTGAAGGTAGACCAGGAAACAATATCAAATCACTAATATTCAAACCTGATCAGAAGAGCCAGGTTATTTCGAAGCTCCATGCATGCACCACGATTTTTAAGGAAACAGATCCACAATACAAACATCAGGATTCTCCAAGCTATCTATGCTAATCATGCTTGAGGCTTTAACAGAGATGCAGAGCCACAGAAATGAGATATAAAAGTCAGATTTAGAAGTCGCATAAACCAAGTTATTGAAAAACCGTACATTAATAAACAAATCAAATAGCATGGCCTATGTGAAAGCCGGTTATTTCGAGCAAGAAACATTTAAGAAGATCAGACGTAAGAGGCTTGTGTACCATCATGCCTAAATGTGAGATATATGGATTCAGAAGGACAGGTCGTAAATGAATTATTAGACTGTGCAGACCACTTCAGTCTATGTAGCCAAAAACTTCACGATCTTTAGCTCAGAGGATATACAACCATCGCCATAGCCAAGTATTGAAGTTCAAAAATTCCGTACACACCACAAAAGGAGTTCCCTGTGATTGCCACCGAGAGAAGGCTTGAAATCGCTAACCTGGCAGTCATGGAGGAAGGGCGGATGAGACCGCAAAAACGAAATAACATAAATGCCGAACCCCCAAAACCCCTCGAAAACCATATCCAATGTTGGCCGCCTCTCTGCGGTGCATCTCCACGCCATATCCGCCGTAATGCTTGATCTATAACTGCATATCTGAGCAAACCGTGGCAATCACGCAGAGGATAGGCCAAGATAAAGAAAGTCACGAAAATACCAAATCACCAAATAATAATAGAAAAATTAATGTTCTGTGATTTTTAGATAATCGGATTTTTTCCCTAAGAACTAAACTTCTTAAAATCTTAGGAAATCAGTCTAAGAAAAATTCCAAAAAGTTTTTGGCCACACCGAAATTCCCAAATTAAAAGGGTTGATCTTATTACCCTACATCTTGGCAAATTGAATTTTGAACCATAGACAAATTGTCTTCCAGAAGAAAGCACGGTTTAGAATTGGCTGAAACTTGTAGAGCACTCAATGATCCTGCATTCATAGAACTAACAAATCTGCTTTCCTTGACAAATCTGCTTTCCTTGACGGCCATAAGTACAATTAATTATGAATTGAAGGCTAAAGTTACTGCGAGAAACATATTCGTTACGCTTTTGGAACTTGTTGGGTTCTATTTCTCCTCTAGAGACACATTTCAAAATAAATGTCACATGGGTAGATATGTTCAAAACATAGATAAAAATGTGGTTATGCATCCGGCATGCTATAGCGTCGTAATAGGAGAGAGAATTTACGTTCTTAAACTTTTGAACTGGAGAACCATCATTCATGTTCTTGTTCCTGCGATTCTAACAAAAAAACTACACAATCTTATCAATTAAATAATACTTACCAGCAGTCAAGCTGCATACTCCTTGACAAACCTAGCTTTTCCACAAAAACTACGTAATCTTTTCAATTAAATAATACTTACTGACAGTCAAGTTGTGTGCCATTGGTGGCATAACTCCATGACAAAATTCAATATAAGATCGAACATGCATGTCCACATAGATCCAGCCAAATATATTTTTGCACATCCCGTAAATTGATCAGCATAGGCAGAAGTATGGTGCATGGAAGAAACCTGCAAGGGTTGCTCACATCTAGAAGCCACACATAGCTTAGAAAGCCTATTTTGCAAATGTCACCTCTACTGTATGGTTTATGATATGCTCACGTCTAAAAGGCAGTCATAGCTTATAACTATAACCCTATCTTGCATTCCAACCAAGGTCGATTCTACAATCTCTCAAGATTATATGATCAGAAAACAAAAATATATAGAAGAAAAGAAGTTTCAAGCAATGGAATATTGCACATCTGAGACCTTGTGATTCATGCTATAAAAGCATAAATAACTTATAATAGCTAATGCCAAGCTCTTGTACATCATTATTAGCATGTCATTGTGCCTATTTGCAATCTGAAAGGAAAGAAGTTGAAGGGAGAAGTGTGAAAGAAGAAAAAATGGAAGCAAGTTCTCAACATCATATTCATGAAAAGTAGAAATAGATACAGATATGCTCATGAGAAGTAATGCAGATGATTGAAATTGCATTGCATTACACCTCAATATAATTAGCCTCAGACTACCACAAATAGCCTTCTAAAATTCCCAAAAATTAACAACATGCAAAGCATAAAAACCTTAAAATAGTAGAAATGTTCTAGAATTTTAACTATATGCAAGGTAAGGAATAATTAACTTACATTTTCCACTTGACACAAATGAAACCGCCTAGATGAGAACTGAGCTATGAACCGTAAAATTACATCGAACATTACATGCACGTGAAGAAAAGTACAAATGATGAACTTAAAGGAAATTATGGCTCGGGGAACTGTCCAGCAATAACATTTATGGATTCAACGACACTTGCCTTAGAAATAGGAGTTCCAAGAAGTCTTCAACTTTGATCCCACCTGCTTATGTATAGAAAATTGTTCATCACCATCAAGAGACTGCTGCATAAACAAATACGGAAGAAATTGTTCTACTGAATATGGAAGAACAAATCAGATTCTTGCTCAAAACGCAATAATACCTAAAAAGTCATACAAAAATAACGTAATTGGCCAAATTCGATACAATTCTGTATACCAAATTTTGATGCAGCTCTCTGACCATAAGGCAGAATATTATATGCTTTGGAGATGAAAATCCCAATATATATTTTCATATAATAATAAGGTGGATGTTACCTGAGGATCAATTATACCACGCTTGGTGTCAGTGTAAGACATAAGCATTCATTGGCAGCCTCAAATGACATCGTTGTAACTTAGCAAAAACGAAATTGCTCTCTAGACATCCAACTCTTGTCATGACAAAGAACAGAAGATCTAATAGTAATATAATAGCTAACCAATTCTAGCATGTCCAAAATACATTGCTATGCTGCGTAACACCTTAACAGTTGTTTAATGTAGTATTGTTTCCTCTAACAAATCAAATTCAGGCAATAACATTACCTCAAGTAAAAGTTCTACCTAAATTGATTTGCCTCTAGCATTTGCAAAAGGTACATGTGATGTTTTTGCTGAATCAGAGATCATTAACCAACTAAGAGCAGTGGCAAAGTAGAATGTAGTCAATTATTCATAACCATCTTGTAATCTACAGCTTGTTGCCATAATGCCTCTGAATTCCCAGCTAAGGAGATTCGACTAAGGGCCCTAGACATGAAAAACTTGATTCATAATCCTAGATCATGGAACTGCATGCATCTAAGCTCTTTATTAAGATAGTGATCCAAACATGACCAGCAGGAGTAACTTTTTTAAGCTCAATGGATGTGAATTATCTGCTTCTAATGTGCTGCACAAAAGAAATTAAGGCGTACTTGGCGTAGCTCCATAGAAATATTATACAGAAACGCTTTGCCACAGGCAAAGATTTAAAATGTGAAGATTCAATTGTTTACGGAGCTATGACAATTTGTTGCCTTACCTCAGAAGACGACCTTCAGTGATGAAGAGGACTTCAGTGGTATGCTCTGCATCATGGCCGTTACCCTTGCCGCAGTTATAGAAAGCGATCTATATAAATCCATCAGATAAAATAGATAAAATACTTACAAATTCAAAAACATCATTTATTGTTGTGATTTTATATTTATATAAGCTGTGTAATTGCATGGAAAAGTCCATCAAATGACCTATGACAGCTCCAACATCTATAATCTGCTAGAAGTTCAACCTATAAAAATCACAACCAGTAACCAGCATCAGAAGTTTTACCTTGGGAAGCTATAAAATCTTGTAAGAAGATGTGGGCTAGGGATGAAGATGAACTTATGCAGTCAAGAAACCGTGCCTACCACAAACAATCCAAGAAACCGTGTCATAGTTCTGAAAGCCGATGGAACTCCGAGCCACCAAAGCAGAGGAGTCTTGCCCTCTTCCAGCCAAATACATATTTGCAGGATCAGATGCCATAACCAGGTTCCAGCAAGAGCTACAAACTGCAGATTATCGGGCTCGCGTGCAATCCGGAATGCAATTGAGGATGCCGCTAAGATGCATATATGGCTTGTAAGAACCCCAAATTTGCAATAAAGGGCAAGGCATTGAACAGGATAAAAATCAACCAAGGCCACTCTTGCAATCTTCAGCATTCGTGGCATGCATGCCGAGATAATAGATCGGCCCCAAAAACCTTTGCTCAAAGAAATGCTAAAAAAATGTTCTCGATTTCTGGAAGAACGCTAATATTTCCCGGCCACCAAATCCTTAACAATCTTAGAAAATCACACTTAAAAAAAAAACCAAAAAACTTTCCCACCAAGCCGGAAAATCCCAATTTAACAAGATAGATACATATCAATACAAGCCTATACTATGGATATTTGTACACCAGCAAAGCTAGACTATAAGATGCAGTTTTAGATATGCTGCATTTACTAATAGCATCTGCTTCATTTTGTGTCGATCGATTTATGTACTTAGACCAGTAAAAGGTTTTCAGTTTTGTGTCGGAAGCTCTTCCGTTGCTAATATCCTTTCCTTCCATTTCAAAGAACAAATTGTTTACTCATGGAACATCTTTGTTTGGCTTAACATACGTATAACAACTGGACAAGATCCATGGGACATGAGGAATATCTGGGACATAGACAAGATCGTATATGATGTATATAATAGAGATGGGAGCTTCTAAATCAACATTTTGATCATAGCAACAATACTCTGTATTGGAACTTTGGAAACATAGATAAGTTGCTTCTTAACAAATAAAGTTGTAAGAAAGCTAAGTATCAAATTCGTGGCTCCATTGGCTGTCTTACCCAGATGTGAGATGTGATGGCCAGCTAAAACATTGATGTAAATCTGAAAAAAAATCATATATGCTGGATTGAAGGATGGGTTGCCCATAGATATTCATAAGTTGCAACATATGACTATATGACAGCAAGAATATTAACAAAACGATGAAGTATAATTGAGTTTAAATATTTACTATTGAATATTGTATGGTTAATTACATCTCAGATTGTGACGTGCAAGTCTTGGTAGAGTATAGATTGAGGAAATTATTGTATTAACAAAAAACCATTTGGCCTTACTCTATGTGGAGGAATTGCACTATAGATTTTAGGACGCATCTGATTGTTAAAAAAAAGTTGCACCTAATATTTTGAGTGCATGCAAATAACTCAATATTTATATGTATGCATGCCAGTAAAAGACTAGACTATGGATATTTGTATAAAAGCAAAGCTATACTATAAGATGCAATTTTAGAAATCAATTGTTTCTATTTTGTATGTGGTATACTTCATTTGTTAATAAGCCTGGTGACAAAAATCAAGTAAGAAACTATCGGACAATTTTGGTCAGCAATGTATCTGCAAAACTCCTTGCAACTATGCTTGAGAGAAAACTCTTTGACTGGGCTGACGAGAAGAATGATGTAATGAACCTAGTGGCCTTGTGGGCATGATGTTAGTAAGTTACCTGAAAGTGGCTTACTTTGTCTCAGTATAAGATGGTGTAGATCATCTGACGACCTTGTTGATATGTGTCCATGGGTTACCCTAGTGGTGGCATTTAACTACATATTGACACTAAACTTCTTATAAAGTGAGAACAAGTTTCACAATACATTGACACTAGGATTTTTATAAAGTGATAAAAACACATTCTTGCTAAGCTTCTTATAAAGTAAAAAAAAAATTGAGACGGCATTGCCACTAAGCTTCTTATAGAGTGATACAATATAAATGTGATTTTGACACTAAACTGCAAAGCCTTTGATGATATAATGATACTAAGATTTCTATAAAGTAGGCTTCTTATACAAGTATCAAAAACATGGATGTTATTTAGATACAATCTTGTTGCAATGTTGTTAGAAATAGAATTTATGTCAACTGTTGTGTACAATGATTGTAGTATGTAGTAGATATTCATGGGTAAATTGTACATTGTGGGACATGCTTGTATGGATTACTAACTTGAGTTTCAAAGGCGAGGCTACGGTAAGGTTAAGTTATTGTTCCTGGATGGATGCATTATGTTATTGATGCTTAGGCCCACTTAGTCCTTGTGACTAACTCCATTGTTGATGGTGTAAGCAGACGTGCAAGAGTAGGAATTGGATTGCGAATAAATAAACTTGCTGATTATTATAAGATTTGCCTTGAAGCTATAATTGCTAAGTTCATGGATGTAGCACGAGAATATTATTATTGGTTATTTGGGACCTTGGAATATTGATATAAAGATTAAATTCTTTACCTAAGTGTTATTGTTGCGGATGCATGAGTTAATTTCTTAAGTTTTTAGGCTTAAGTAGATCCAATGGTCGAGATTGATGGGATATCCAGTTACCATAAAGGTTAGCATAGTTGGATCCTTGGGTGCATGATAGCGATGTCTAGATTCAAGTTGAGGTTGTTGGATTGTGCTAATGGTATTCAATTGAATATATGTGGAGATGACAGCTTCAGAGGAGGCGTGACAAAATGTTTTATGAAGGTATGTGAAGTTGTTTACATGGTATTTCCATAATCTTGGTTGATTTTCTATCCTGCAAAGCAGATAAGCTAGAAAAATGTACTTCATCAAGGGGCTAACTTTAATTTAGGGTTGCCAATGTGCGCATAGCATGGAAGTGATGCTTGAGGGAGATTAAGATACAGATATTGCGTTTCACTTCGGTAAGCACTCCTTGCAGTGTAGATGCGATCTCGTAGTAGTATACTCTGGTGGCAAGAAAATTTGGAATAAGCAGTGCATGACATGTAATGCCTATGATATTCAAGGAAGGTTCACCTCACCATAATGGAGGAATAAGATTCTTGATATGATGTTAGGTGCGTACTTTTGAAGCTAAAATTGAGAAAACAAGGCAGCATCCATATATTGGTATTCAGTGGTAAAATAACAATAAGTTGCTAAGTTGATAGCATTCAGGCTATGGTTGGATAAGATTACAACAAGGTGGTTGTAAGGCAAGTTTTGAGTATGCTTGGATATGGTTATAAAATAAGATTGACATGATAGTTGGATTTGGAGCTCATGTGTAAATAGCAGATGTGTGACGTAGAAGGAAATGTTATGATTACATCATTTTTTTTTGAAGGACGAACAAAAAAGTTTATTAATCAGCAAGAATAAGTACAAAATGAATATTCCTCATCTAGTTGTATAAGCACAAGTGGGTGCTGCTGGAACATGAGCCTGCGACACCATGTGCTTATTCCATACTAGATAAGTAAAAGGAGAGAAGGCTCTGCTTACGAGGCTAACCACATTGAACCTGTAACGGCGTAAAATCCGATGTGCCTACTGGAATCTCAGGAGAGTTTGAAGATGTAACTTGGTCCTTCGACAAAACAGTATTATCTTCAACCAAATCAGCCCATTGGAGTGGAGCAAAGCGACCACATGCAACAGAAGGAGCAGAATCATGTATAGCAAGAGCTGAGGAGAGCTGAGATGCAGAGGTGTTAGAACCCTTAGCTAACTTTCGAGGTTGATGGAGAGCAGGTGGATGTTTAGGTGGTGGGTGAGCACCACGACGATCAATGTCCATGTACTGCCCACAAACCTCTTCAACTTGCTCTTGTGACCTCTGAATTTCATCCAACCTTTGCCTCTGTTGATCCAACAGCAGAGGCGCAGGACCAGCGGCTGGAATAGATGTAGAGGAAGGCACAGGGGGACGAGAGATATCCATTGAAGAAGGAGCAGAGGTAGGAGTAGGATTTGTAGCAGAGGCAACTGGAGGAGCCTGCTGGTAAGACTTACGATATTGAGCAAAGAGAGGGGCCTCAGGGAACATGAGAGCCAACTCCGGGCCATTTAACAATCGTAGCTTGAATGGAAAGAACATGGGTCCACTTTGAACAACAATTGTCTCAGGTAGATCACGATGAATGGGGCGTGCTACACGAATCTTAGTAATGCCATTGGTTATAGCATGTGCAGGTAAAGTCCAATCTCACTAGCAATAGCAGAAATGAACTCAGCATCCTGAAACTCTGGGGGGAAATCTTCAATAGCAATCCAAAATGGGGCACGTAAGGCATCTGGCTTACCTGGAAAAGAGCCAGGAACATACTGTTGATACAACAGAAAATGTTTCCACGGGAGGATCAACACCTCGCTCTATGAGCTAAGCCACCGCCTCGTGAGACTCAAACATCGGGAGAAAACAACGCTGATCTTTGGCCACGAAGCTTGATGGATTGGTACGCCAGAAGCCCTAATTTGTGTAGATGCCCGGATAACCAAGATCCCACGCCCTTCCGGATCCAAGAAGGCCAAAGGAAGTAACAAACAACGAGCATGCAACTAATTGCTCCACATGACGACGGTGGAGTCTCATGACCGATCCGCACCACAGGGGCCCAAAGCTCAAAGGTTGACCTGCACTCCTGCTACAGTAGCAAAAGTCTCACCGGCTCTATGGTGTCCCCGCGGAACCCAGGAGTAGCCTGCCGCACCTCCGGGAAGCTCAATAGGAGCGAAGTCGATGAAATCGTCCATACAATACTCCGCTAGTTCATAAAGCACATGATCCTTACGCCGGCGCTTAAATCCGGCCACCATATGATAAGTCCAGATAATATCATCAAAGAGAAGATATTCTTGCCCTTGGTGATAAATAACCGAAGGGCATCTAGCCCCGACAAGCGTGCGACTTGCTCCCCCTGCGTGGCATCTCCTCTGCTAACTGCTTCCAACGGGTGAAGTCGCCCATACCTATATGCTCATCTTCTCCCTCATCGGAAGATTCAGGGAGTTTGCCTTTCTCTGCAGGTAAAGTCTCATCCTCAACGTATTGATCCACGAGGATGGCTAAGGCAAAGGCAACTTCAAGATGTTGTTTCCCCTGATGCTGCACAACGGGCAAGTGTTTGCCCCATCTGAGCTTCCCTTTCAGCACATCATACGCATGGGTGTCGCCCCCTAACATATCTCTGACCACGTCCCGCTCTAGGTATAACTGGGGAGAATCCCCAAGAGGGATACACAGAGGAAGCATCTCCTCCATGTAGAAGTCTAAGAACCCGGCATAATCTGGGTGCCGCTGCATATTGGTGATGAGGTCTAGACGCTGGCATAGCAAGGGCCGCAAGAGATCGAAGGGCACTTGCGGATCCCAGTGCTCTCCGTCTTCGTACCATGCAAGCAAGTCGGTGGCGGCCATGGCGCTAAAAGTGAGGAGGAAGCAAGAAAAACAGATATGATAAATGAAATGAAACTTTGAAAATCCGTTTCATCCCTTTTTATTATGCTGACGTCAGCCATTTCGTATTTAACACAAAATAAAAATAAATAAAAAGAAGGTTCTTAATATAAAACGAGAAATTTTTATTTAATCCGAAAAAATATTTACAATGTGGGAACTCAGCAAAATATGCTAAGGATGCTCCCCCCGAATCCTGCGGGCAAGGGCTAAATCCTTAGGCATAATGGTGACCCTCTTTGCGTGGATCGCGCAAAGATTGGCGTCACCGAAAAGCGCCACTAAATAGGCCTCCGCAGCCTCTTGGAGCGCCAAAATAGCAAATGTCTGGAAGCGGAGGTCGGTCTTGAACTCCTGGGCAATCTCCCGGACCAACCTCTGAAAAGGGAGCTTCCTTATCAGAAGTTGGGTTGACTTCTGAAACTTACGGATCTCCTGTAAGGCCACGGTACCGGGTCTATATCGGTGGGGCTTCCTCTGGGGAGCAGGATTTGGAGGCGGCCCCCTTGATGTAGGCACAGTCTTGGCCCCAACAGCCGGTCGGGATGCATCCACCCGCTGCTGCCTCCGACTGGAGCTCGCATTCTTGCCAAAAGCGCCGACAGTCTTTAGTTTTTCCTTGTATTGACTGCCGGACTTTCGGGCTACGGCTTTCCTCCGGTGCGTCGGGATTGGGCCCGGCCCACTCCCGGATGCTCCTGCACCCTGCTGGTCCGGCTGCTCCTGCCGGGCTTTCTCCTCCTTCTCACGTTGGATCCTGTCCTGCTCGTCCCGGAACTCTCGGGCTCTCCTAAGGTCTTCTTCAACCTGAGCATAATGTTCGGCTACACTGCGGCGAAGAAGTTCAGCGTGGTACCGGTTGGGCCGCTGGGCCATATCAATCTGGATTGTCGTTAAATAATTCAGACTGATATCAGGAATCGGGGCTCCCCACATGAAGCTCTGGGAAGCTTCATGCCATTGGTACGGGGGAATCTCAATAGCCCTGCCATCTATGACGGCAACTCCATCCCCTAAGTACCGATACTCCCTTCCCCGAGCCGCTGTATCAGCTCGCTCTATCTCCCTTCTATCATCCTCCCTGGCCAGGTTCCTTATATTGTCGGCCTCCTTTCATATGTCCTCCTCTTCGGTGTGGCCTTCGCATTCGGGAGGGTAGAACTTAATCAGCATCATGACTAAGTCAGGTTGTTCGGCCACTGTGTAAGGGAGCTGGCGAAGGTTCAGCCGGATCAAGAATGGCTCCGAAAAGTGGTAGATGGGGTAGGGGATCCTATCATTGTTGTCAAACCTTTGAGCGCTTTGGGGCCCCTGTGGTGCAGATCAGTCATGAGACTCAGCTGGTGGTAACAAACTATCCATGGAGTCCTGCTTGGCCTGCAACTGCTGAAGATAGGATTCAAGTTCTTTCTTATTATTGTCCACCATGGTGGCAATGGCCTCTGAGACATGAAATGAGGTGGCTGGAGATGACACACCTTTACATAGCCACTCAGAGAAGCGGACACCTGTAACCCTTGCCACTGTGTCAGAAGACCTCCAAGGTGTAGAGGTCGAGACATGCGGCGTGGTTGAAGAAGAAGGTATCCCAGGTTTGTTTGAGGGGAGAGGGGGAAACTCCTCCTGTTGGATGTTCTTTTTGTTTAGTAGGGCCTCCTTCCTGTGAGAGACTCCCAATATGTGTTGGGGATGCAACCTCTATCACATTCTTTTGAGCAGGAGCTACTAATCTCATATGTTCTGAGGAACTTCCAACATGTGTTGGAGGTGCCTTTGGAAGTACCAACGTTCTAGAAAAACCAAAGTTGTTGGCCCTAGGGTTATAGTCTGTGATAGCCTTGAAAAAGGTCTTGGAGTATAAGAAAGCACTTAATGGAACAAAGTACTCAGGTTAAGCATTTATATTTAGAGAATGATATCTGCTTAAATTATGGTAGATTGAAGAATTGATTGGCTGGTAGTAGGTAAACCATGAAGTTGAACGAAAGACTTGTCAGATAAAGCCCAGACATGAGATAAGACAGAGGGGAATGCATAGACATGGGAAGTGCCATTTTTGAAAATCTTAAAATGTAATAGAAGAGTTATAAGCACATCGTTCATGAATTGCAATCCGTTGTATGGGATATATTAAATGATTTATCTGATATATAAAAATGGAGGTACTTGAGAAAGAATAATTGATCTTAGCAGGATAATCTATTCAAGTTGTGGCACTAGATGGGAATAAGAATCATTTGGACTATGCTAGGCTATAGTAAAGATATTATTCACGTTCTAGTAATGGTGCTTCCATGTATCGTAATTATTTGGCATGCTAGAAGTGATTGCAGATTAATGGAGGGATGGTGATTGCAATACTTGATTAAGGATATAGTCAAAGGATTGAAGTTGTAAACGAAATACATGAAGTAAGAGCTTCATTGAAATTAACGGCAATTGGTGTCTATAAAATCTTGTTGAAAGGCTAACCAGTGTGATGGGGTAATATGTATGGAATTAGGCTAGATATAGAGGTCGTGTATAGCCTAGGATACTTTTATGTCATTGGATAAACTCATAGAGGAATTCTCTGTAGCAAGTGCTATAATTCTTATGGGATCCCTTATATCAACTTAAGTATGTTACCTAACTATAAGGTACCCAGACTGGGGGACTTGATTATGTGCTTTGCTTGTTACTTTTTGGATTTGGCCACCCAAGAAGTCTTCAGAGATTTCCATATCTAGTTCGACCTGAGTATCTCTTTGGAATGGTGGTTTCTCTTTTTTTTTTTTTTTTTTTTTTGCATGTGGCACTTTCTTTATGAAAAGTTGCATTAACTGCGTTACGCTTGTTATATTGAATTGGATGTGTATGTTCCTCTTTTCCTTTTGTTGATGCATAGAGGAGATTCAATGTTATTAATATTTGAGTTAGTTCTAAACTCAGAGGTATGTTAGAAGGGTCGTGCATTGGAGCTATCTAGTATGTATCGTTCCTTTAGAAGTGAAACAATCACAAAATTTTTGTCCCAAATAATATGCTTTAAGAATAGAATAGAATAGAATAGAATAGAATAGAATAGAATAGAATAGAATAGAATAGAATAGAATAGAATAGAATAGGCTTTTATCGAGAACAATCGGCCTATGGGACCAAAAAAATAGAGCACATCAGACCTATACTTAGATTAACATAACGTGTGCGAGTATTTTACAATTCAAAAGAAAAGAAAAAAACTCAACAACTGAAGAACAACGATCGATGCTAATGTGATCAACTTCCATTCACTTAGGTCTTTGTAGTAATGATATGTGAATTGTGAGATGCTACATGATTTGTTAAATTATTAAAGGGCTAACTTATAAAGTGAGAAGTTTCAGTGAGTAATTTCAACCAAAGCCACTATTACTAGTTGATCCCTGTTTTGCTTATTTAAACTGCTGAATTTGAAGTAATCTGGACGATTTCCTCTTTCCTTAGGTCAAATTAGGACAATTTCTTTTTGCCTTTTCCATCGAAAGGGTATAAAGGTCAGTATTGGTTTATCAAAGGTTTTTCGCATGGAAGGGCAGCTTTTGCAGCTAAAACTTGTTTGTTCTGGAGTAGTTTGAACATGAGCGAGCCTTTGATCAATCATATGAAACGTCTGGCATGTTAGTTTATCAAAGGTTTTTCGCATGGAAGGGCAACTTTTGCAGCCAAAACTTGTTTGTTCCGGAGTGGGTTGGACACGAACGAGTCTTTGATCAATCATATCAAATGTCTGACATATTCTGTTTATAGATGATGGGAGTTTAATAACTGGTGTTGTGCATACCCGGATTTAGCCTTGTGGGGTTTAATTTTACTACAGTTTAGAGGACAACCCTTTGTTGCATCAGCAACTTGTTAGGCAGCAGTTGCAGCAGACTTGCGCCACATAAGGCTAGTAATAGGCAAGCGGTTGCTATATCAGCAGACTCATGCCACGTAAGGCTAGTAACAGACGAGAGATCTAACGGCTTGGATTATGGAGCTGGACACGTCACCACTAGAAGCCCTAAAGCCCACAGACTAGCAAAACCCAAACCATATTTTGAAACTGGCCATCTCCAAGCTCGACCGGCCCATGGAGAATGGGTCCTCCACGGCTGCAGCGGCCGCAGCGACAAGCGCTTGCTGTCGGAAGGTAAGAATATTGTTTCTGAGTTTCTATTCCTTGCCATTACTAAGTTCTGTTTATGATTTGAACCAGTTGGCAGAGAAATTGGAAAAGAGCGAAAATATGCGGCAGAAATTGCGGCAGGCAGTGCATTTTCTTCAGGAAAAGATGGAAACTACAGAAAAAGTGCTTAAGACAAATGAGGATTTGAGACAAGGTAATTTTCCTAGACTTCCATTAGTAGAATGATTAAATTGACGAATCTGTAATACTTTTTTGACAATTCCACAACGCATTGCTTTATGTAAAATTTGCCTTTCCAATTCTTGACTCTTATCACAACGGGAAAATCTGCAATGAATAGATCTGATGTCTGTGAGTTACAGACATTAAGTAGGTAAGGATATTATTTGACGCTGTTTTTTTTCTGGTAAGGATATTAGCTGACGCTTCCTTTTTCTGGTTCTCTAGACTTATGCCCTTCATAGTTCACGTGGGTTTTTCCTTTAGTATCCTGGCATTCACTTACTCATGTTGGGGGTGTCTAATATTAGAGCTTGGTCGTGTGATTTCTACACTATGTAGCCTGATATGTTGAGCCAAGAACGTTTCGTTTCTTGCATTGCCTATGTTCATAAGGTCTCCCTTTCTTTTATCCAGGCACAATCTTCCTCATCTTATAGTCAGTTACGGGAGGTTTTTGGATCGATTCAGGGTTCAGGGTTGGTTGTACAAGTCCTTGGCAAATTTCTAGAATTGGCAGCATTGTTTGATATCGTTTATCCTTGTATTGCAGAGTGTGAAAAGGAACGTGAAAGAGCTGAATTGGAAAGGAGAAGCGCAGAGGAGCAGATGAGACAGAGAAAGGAATTAGAAGGAGAAGCCATGGCCTTGAAAGAAACTAGTGAAAAGCACCGGGAAAGAGCTGAATTAGAAAGCAGAAGATCAGAAGAGGAAATAAGACGTCGGAAGGATTTGGAAGGGGAGACTGTAGCTTTGAAAGCAGCAATAGAGAAGGAACGTGGAAAATCTGAAATAGAAAGAAAAAGAGCAGATTCAGAAAGGAAAAGAGCAGAGGAAGAGATTAGACACAGAAAAAATCTGGAAGGAGAGATAGTCTCTTTAAAAGAGCAATTGGCTTTTATTACCAAGAGAATAGAACATGTTGAATCTTTGAAAGCACTGGAGAGGACAGAAATTCAAGGCTTACGAAATGAGGTAAGATGCATTCTATGGTTGGTTGGATGGCTTTATTGTGTAACAAGGTTATGTTATAGTTACTTAGTACATTCAGTAATATTTTATTTCCTCATTGATATGAAACACAGTGAAGGTTGTTGCAGGTTAGAGCAGCTATAGATGGTGTTGGCATGGCTGTGAAGTCTATTGAGATTGCTGAAGATTCCTATAAAAATTTGGAGAAATCTGTATTGTCGAAGGTATGGGCATTTCATACCATTTACTTCAGTGATTAAATTTGACTGTTTCTCGTCGTCTGAGTAGCATAGCATTTTCCAGGTGAAACTACTTTATGCAGACAATTCTGAAATACCAAAACATTCCTCAGATTTCCCAACAGGCAAAGTACTGGTTCCAAGGAAAGTCGGTGAAGCAAGAGCAGTGTCCCAGAAGCCATCTGTGATAAATCAGAAAAGAGTTTCTTCTGTCGAAACAAGGGTAGTTGACTATAATCCTGCAACAATTGGGCAAGCTGGAGCTAAACCGCCATTGGCCAAGTGTCCACCATTCGTACTCATTCCTGGAATTGACTCAATTTTGCATCCTCCAGCAACAAAACTAGTAGAAATTGAACCGTTGTCTGCGGAATCTTGTGTCAATAACTCTAAGATCCCATTTATTGCATCCAAGGCTGGAATCGTTGATGGGGCTTCTGCCATTGTCAAGCAAAAGAATAGCATATGTGGACCAAAAGAACTTGGGAATAAAGGTAAGAACAGAAGTTCAGCTTGTGCTCAGGAAGATGCAGTAAAGGATAAGAACAGTTCATGTGATAAGAAAGAATTCGGAAAGAATATGTTGGTAAAGGTCTGTGAATTATTTGAGAAGCAGAAAAAAGCACATTCCAAGATTGAAATGAAGCTTGCTATGCTAATGGAGGTGTTTGATCCAGGAAGGGCTGATCAGAAATTGAACTCCAAGGACAAAGTTAATGATAAATTTAATATGATGCCAGTTGGAGAGCAGCAGAAGAAAAAAAGAAGGAAAATACGGAAACCAGTTGAGGTCACAAAGATGGATCAGGCAAATGTTCTAGACAGCAACATTGGTTTTGTAGAGATTCAAAAGAAAAAAAAGAGGAAGAGAAATGGATCTGGGAGGCTGGACATTGGTGCATCTGTTGGGAACAGTGACCTTGATACTGTTACGGGAAATCAAACTCCAAGTATGGTGGACAAAGGCATACCATCAACTTATAAGCTACAAGCAGTTGAGATTGAAAATATTGGTGATAGTCATAATTGTAATGGATCCAAAGAGCTGAATGTGGATAGGGGTCAGGAACCTGGTGCCATGACAAATGCTGTTTGCAGCGGGACACCTGATGCTGAGATGATTGATTGGCTTCTCAATTCTATGAGCTCCGAAGATGGAGAGTGGCGTGCTATCCAGAAGGTAATGCTTTCACCAAATCTGCCACACCTTTCTACTCAAGATTTAATAGGCGAAGATTCATCATAGGTGTCAATACACATATTCGACTATCTCATGATTAGTTCAGAACTCATGGTGCCTTTGTAGGGCTGCTGACAACACCGGTTCTGAAGTCAAATTACTGCAGACTGCAGAATGATATGTAAGCATGTTGTTGGATCAATCTCTTTGGCATAAGATGGTGAAGAGGTTTTACATGCCTGGGTTTAAACCATATTGTTCAGAAAATATTGCAAGACAAGAAAATCTAAGGGACCATGAAAAGGTGATGAGGTTGGAAATTGTATATCTTTATAGTAAAAAGTGCACCCTTATCTTTTCTACTTACGAATTCGTTTGTTACTTTTTTCTGTATGTTGTCCTGCCATCTTTCTATGCAGTGGCGTTTTCATCTGAAATGGTACAAATATTTTTTGATGCCTTCTCTGTGATAGCAGAAGGTTTATGAGATTCATCTTGGACTCATAGAAAACAATACTTTTTTTTTTATCAGGTGACATTTTCAGGGAGTTGATGTATAAAGGGTAGTAAAGAAAGAACATATGAAATTTTATGCCCATGGTTTGGCGATTATGGACAAAGTTTGCCATGGAGGAAGCAAGAACAGCAGGCTGTTGGTCAATACAGCATGGACATGAACATTGAAAGGTGGTAAAGTTAAATGCTCAAATCTGCATGGTCTTTCAATCTTAAATGTGAACAGATGGTGAAAGCAAACAGGTTCCACTAGTTTTGTAATTCTTTTCAACTCCTCCAGTCGGGTAAGATGCTTTGGCTGTGTTTTGCGGAGAGAATAAATGTTTACCTGCTCTGTAGGCAGGGAAAAATACAAAAGGAATCTTATTTATCTTTAAGGGAAAAAAAAAACTGCCATATAAAAATTTATTTTCTTGCTTCGTCTCATGATGCTTTCCTGCTTCTTTCTTTGAAAGGACAAAGTGCATGGATATACTCGTGGGTATTGTTACTGTAATGGAGCGAGTTATGCTGCTTCAATGGAAACGGTATTTTTCCTATTATATTAGCAGGTCTTCAAAAATTCCTTAAAAACTTTTGTCCTCATGGGCTTGACCAGTAACTATTTGCGAATGAGTTTGAACATGCTTTAGGTTTCACTCTTTTCCAGAGTACTTAAAATCAATGTCAAGTCAACCCATTAACAATGTGATTGTTAGTTAGAAATAAGTTGACGCCGCACTGAGGGTGGCCTGACAACAAACCAGTAGGACATCGCTTTTCCCTTCACATATCATCCCCATTTTGAGGTCTAAGCACTTCCTATGGCATTTTAGATTTGAGGATAATTCAAAGGGCATGTCATGTTCTGGGAATAGTTCTCGTTCTGAATGTGCATGTTACTCGGAACAACGTTTTGAGAATATTCTGGTAAGTTGTGAACGTTGTTCCTAACTACAAAATGTTTTTTTTACCATTTTCTGCAATTTTTTTTTTAGCACACCAGCCCTACCGGGCCTACAGCCTTTCCTCAAATTCTAGCCTATCCACGTGTAATTTCCATGTCATCAAAATCTGATGTGGCTTATTTTGCACCCTCGGATCTCTGCTTTCGCAAATCTAAGGCCAGGGAAATTAGAAAATCGGAAAAAAATTGCA
This sequence comes from Isoetes taiwanensis, assembly GCA_021234155.1. Classification (NCBI taxonomy): domain Eukaryota; kingdom Viridiplantae; phylum Streptophyta; class Lycopodiopsida; order Isoetales; family Isoetaceae; genus Isoetes; species Isoetes taiwanensis. The sequence continues at coordinate 8,680,511 of JAJEKV010000043.1, forward strand.
AATTTTTTTTTTTTTTTTTTTAACTCTTTTGGAATTTTTTACTTTGGCCTGAGTCCTCTCTGGTATTTCACAACAGGGCAGAGCCCTCTCTCTCTCTCTCTCTCCCTCTCCCTCTCCCTCTCCCTCTCCCTCTTTCTGGACGAACAAACTTGGCACGTAGAGAACAAGAGATCTTACTTTTGTTGGTGCAAATATGCGACCAATAGAATTTTGTTCTAGAATTTATTTTTCAAATGAGAAATTCATTGGTGTGCACAAAGAGGACATAATACCGACAGCATGTGAAGATGATGACGATAATAAAAATGACAAAGCATGTGAAGATGATGACAATAATAAAAATGACAATGAAGTCGAATATTGTGAGGACAAAGAAATTGATGATGACGATAATAAAAATGACAATGAAGTCGAACATTCTGAGGATAAAGAAATTGATGCTAAAGAAGGCAATGGTGATAATGAGGATGTGCTTATTGCTACTGTTGTAACTGATTAGTTAGTACTACTAGTTAAGAGCATTATTGTAAAGTTACTATTTTGGAAACTACTATTTCCGTTACTTTATTTTATTAGAAATATGTTTTAAGGCTATTATGCCACATAATCATTTGCTATAATAGTAAAATTGCTTTTTAATAATGCTGATTTTATTTTGAAGAGATATTGTCATAAAACATAAATTACCTGATATTTTTATGTATATTTATAAGAGAATATAACATGGTAGAGTCTTATTTTCATTTGGCCATTATTATACATCATCCTTTGACCTTTTTTTTTTTTTTTGAGGGCAAGGTTTTTTTTTTTTTATTGCATTTATAGGAAATACATAGTAAGCTCTGTCTATTATAACATAGTTTTGATCTTATAATATCGATCGAGCAATCATGTCATGGACTATAATATCCACGATTCAAAAGTAAGGAAAATTCAGAAGTTCAAATTATCACACAGATATAACTAAAGTAAAAAGGAATAGTCTCCCAGGAAAGATTTCCCGTTTGCAATACTCTGGTCCAGCAAGCTCATGCCACATCAAGCACATCCTATAATGTGAAATCCGGAATGTCCCTCTTCCCAAACATCCCAAGCAGAATGTCAAGATCCTCAGGGGTGTAATTTGTGAAATCCAGCAGCAGCAACACATGAGCTTGTCTTTTCTGTTGCCACTTATGGAAAAGATTCTCAAAGTATGGTTTCAGATTATTAAACCTCCACAATTCTTTGTTCTTGAGCACCTTCTTAATTGCTTTTGCATGTACCATTTCCTTCAATTGTTTAAAAGTGCTTTTCTGTTCAAGTTTAGATAGTTGGGAGAACTCCTCGTCTTCATATTCAGCTACCCCCATCATCCTGTCTCCACTTCCAGTGCTATTGAGTCTCCTCATCTCTCTTGTGTAGAACATCATCACACACATTTAAATTAGTAAGATAAAAATCAAAAGTACCATGGAATTTACCAAACTTATGCCATGATCTATCATAATTCTTCCCCTTAGCCAATTTATGTGCCACAACAGAATCTGTCAATAAGCCAAGGAAATTCTTCTTAATCCAGATCAGAGATGGATTCTTTTTCCCTATTTGAACCCTGTTTCTATGGTTCCAAAGAATCCAACAGCTAATTGTTCTGGTAGTATTCTGAATTCTACTGTTAGCATCCAAAAATCTAAGCATATTATTTTTTGAGATTGACCCCAAATTTATCTGTGCTGTCCAGCTCCAGAATTCTGCAACTTTTTGACATGTGAAAACATGATTTGAAGTTTCCTTCTCACCACAACCAAGCGGCAGAATGGTGAAACTGAGCTATCATATTTTGCTTTCCGAACATTGGTTGGCAAACTTTGGTGTAGCAGTAGCCATCTAAAAGTTTTCAACTTGTTAGCAGTATATATTTTCCAGCTTTTTGTATTAACTTTAGCCAACCTTTCTTCATCACAATGCCAAAGAGAGTTTGCCCGAGAAGGTTTGTGTACAATGATAGTTTTATATATTTCCTTCACCGAGTATATTTTTCTTTACCATTCAAGATCCATTGATTTGAATTAGCACTAAGGTCCTCCTGTTTGGCAACCTTCTCCATAAGTTTGTTAAATATTTTCTTATCCACTTGTGAGCCTTTAGTAATTTCTGCCACTTCTTCCCAAGTTTTCCACCTATTCTCAATTCTTAGATCACCAAATTTTCTGATCCCTGCTTCATGCCATTGCATATATTTTTGAGGGTGTTTTAAGAGCTATTCTATTCTTTTGTAGTGAAATCTGGATGCCAGAAAAAATGGGTTTCTTTACATCTAGCATCAATTTCAGGTGGCTTATTGCACAAACTCACTTCATTCCAAGCTTCTAATATTCTTCTCATTGTTTTAGATTTACCTGAACCTGGTTTAATCATAAGGAAAGCTGAATCAGGCAGCTGGTGCTTTATAGTAGGACTGCCAACTATCTGTGACGTTTCAATCCAGTATTTAATTAACATAAGTGCTGGATATGGTTTTGGACTGTAAATAGCTCTCCAAATCATTTTTGCAGCCAATGCCTGTGTTTGAATAAATAAATCTTTACATCCAAGACCTCCTTTTTTCTTTTCCTAAATTAAGTCTGACGAAGCCACTTTATGAGCTCCTTGTCATATAAATTTCCTTACAACAATCTCAATCTTATTATACGAGCCTTTGTCCCCAACAATTGCTGAGGAGAAGTATACATGTTACTACTAAATACTGCATTTGCAATCTCTACCCTGCAGCTGCCTGCTAGAGACAAAGTAGCAGGATACTTGTTGAATTTCTGTTTGATTCGGATCGGATAAGAGGCTAAGCTGGCCGGTTTTGGTCATAGGGGACTTGCCAGTGAACTTCAGAAGGCGGATTATAAAGCTGGGAGGAAGAATTGGGCTGGGCAACGAAATTGGGTCAGAAGTATTGAATGACCGATTCTGCTATTAGACTTGTCTAATTGGCTTAAGGCTTGGGCCTTGACCTCAGATTTGCAGTCTGATGCTGTGATTGTGGCCCCAAGGGAGATTGTTATTGCTAGGAGCCAGATTGAGTTATTGCTAGGAGCCAGATTGAGTTGGGCAGCAGGTTGATATTCATCCAAGGCAGGGTTCTGGATGAATCCAGTCTGCTGAGGAGGCTTCCTGTAGAAGCAAACCAACGTGATTAGCGAGGGGGATCTGGGATCCCAGGCGTGGGTGGAAGCTAGTCGGCGTTTACTGCGGGGCAAGGATTGTTCCATTGGAAAAAATTTTTGTGCTGTAACAGTGGTATCAGAGCTCAATGGCTGAACCTGTGCCTGATATGCCAGCTGAACCTATTCACGGGTTGCCTAAAGTGCATCCGCCTGAAGAGGGCATAATACCCGCCCTCGAGGACATTCATTTAGACGATGAATTGCCCGAGTTCGAGCTGGATGGGGGAGCACCCCCAGAAGCTGCTCCTGAAGCAGCTATTCCTGTAGGTGCTGATCATGTAAATGTAAATGCCGGGAACGCTCCGGGAGCAAGTACAGCGGGGTCCGGTAGGGGAGAACTTACCCAACGAAAATGTAGGTCATATCAATCGTCTAACTAGGGAACTGAACGAGATAAGGGCTGAACAAGCCAGGTTCCGGAACATCCTGGGGTTAATACAGGAGAACCTGCAGAAGTGGGCTGCTGAAGGGAAGGCCCGAGAACTTCGCTTGAGTAGTGTAGTAGAGAAGTTTCTACAGGTGGCTGGGGCAGCTCCCACTGCTCCAGGGGCAAGCCATGGTGTTTCTCACGAGGTTGCACGACCGGGACCTAGTGCACCATCGGGATTAAACACGGGGTTGGCCGAGGAACCAGCAGCTCAGAATGTCATGGAAGGTATCGCTCAGCCAGAAGAATCCCTGGGGGAACTTTCTGGTGAAGAGATTAAATCTCTAGAGCGTGTAAAAATGCCGAATTTCTATGGCAAGGATGTAACGCCTGAGCAGGTTATGCAGTGGTTCAATCAAATGAAGCTGTATTTTGCAGCTATGAAGAAAGGTGAAAATACCCGACTAATGTATGCTACCCTGAAGTTGAAGGGTCCGGCAGCTGCATGGTGGGACATACACACCGAGAATGGTCAGAAGCTGCGTACTTGGAGGGAATTTTGTCATTTATTCCGACAGGAGTATGCACCTCATTATGACCGGCAACATGCGCTCATACAGCTGAAGGAGCTCTCTCAGACAGGGTCTCTGTGGGATTATGTGACGGAGCTGAGGGCGCTCTTTTCACGATTACCCGAGATGACTGCAGGGATGCGCGTGGATCATTTTATAAATGGTCTACGGGATGCTAGCATTCACACGCATTTGCTGCAGGTTGAACCTGCTGACTTTGAGTTAGCTGTTGAGATGGCCAGGAAACTGGTGGGTAGAGAAGAATCCAAGAAGGCTCAGAACTTTGCCAATTGGAAGGCAAAGAGGGCCGGGGAAAACTCCCAGGGATCTGCTCCCTCTAAGAAGCAGAAGAATGATTCTAAGGATAAGCCGCGGGCAAGGCCAAGGAAGGTGACGCCAAAACGGATAAGCCTAAGGGGTGTTATCGTTGTGGGGTGGTTGGACACTTTGCCCGATAATGTACAAAGCCTCGCAAAAAAGTTTTGGCCAACACTGCAAAGGTAAATGATAAGCGGGAGTTAAAGGCGTTATCAGTTATCGCTCGAGAAGAGATGGTAAGCCCTACTCCACGCTCTTATGTGGATAAAGTTATCAGATTTTTAGGTAGAAACGTGGTTGTTTTAGTTGATTCTGGAAGCACTCATAACTCTATTTCTGCAGATCTCGCACATGATCTAGGGCTGGAATTGAACGAGGTGGCTTCGTACGTGATCGAGTCTGAGGCCAGGCCACAAACTCACTGTCACAATGAGCAAGCATGGGGTGTTTGTTTGGAGTTGTTGGACAACGAATCCCGGGTTGTAACATCTATGTCCATAGATGACATCCTCAGCTAAAGCGATATGATGTCATTCTAGGCATAAAATGGTTACAGCAAGTTGAGCCACAGATTCTCTGGCCAACACACACCTTAGTTTTCAATTTACCATCAAATGGAGTAGTTAGGGTTCAACGTTTACCACATGTAGAGCCTAGTAAGCTCATGTCAGCCACTCAGGCTAATTTTTTTTTCAAAGTTAATACAAATGTTTTTTCTTTGACGTACTTGAGAAAAGATGATGTGATTGTCAAATCGTGTAACTCATTGGTGGTTAACACCGAAGTAAACTCTGAGGTAGACCAAAGACTAAAAGATCTTTTGCATACCTTCAAGGATGTCTTTCCGGAGGAGTTAACCGTGAGGGATCACCACCCTCGCGGTGCGTCGAGCACGAAATTGAGCTTGAACCTGGGGTCAAGCCCATGGCACGTGCTCCCTACCGATTAAGTCCTCTAGAACTTGAAGAGGTTAAAAAGCAAGTGAGAGAATTGGTAAGCAAAGGTTTTGTACGACCACCTTTTGCGAGTCCCGTTTTGCTTGTTAAGAAAAAGGACGGTACTATGCGGATGTGCATAGATTACCGGGCACTTAACAAGGCAACTATAAAGGATAGATATCATTTACCCTGGGTCGATGATATTCTGGATCATCTTGGGGGTGCCAAATGGTTTACCAAGATCAACCTCCGCAGTGGATATCATCAGATTAAGATTCGAGAAGGGGATGAACCTAAAACTGCATTCAGAACTCATCAAGGACATTATGAGTTTCTGGTTATGCCGTTTGGGCTTACAAATACGCCCGCAACGTTTATTTGACTAATAAGTCAAGTGTTCTCTGCGCATTTGGACAAGTTTGTCGAGGTCTTCCATTTGGAACACGTTCTTCGAATTCTGTGAGAACACAAAATTTATGCAAAGATTTCCAGATGTGATTTCTTTAAGCAGCAAGTGGCTTATTTGGGACATATCCTGTTGGGTCACGGTGTGTCCCCAGATCCCGCCAAGGTACAAGTAGTACAACAATGGCTCCCACCAGAAAACGTTTCGGAGTTACGAAGTTTTCTAGGCTTAGCCACGTACTACCGCAAATTCGTACCTAAATTTTCTAAAGTTGTTGCTCCTCTCACTGATCTTTTGAAAAAAGATCACGATTTTGTGTGGGGGAGAGAGCAGCAAGAGGCGTTTCGGCGCATTAAAAACTTGCTAGTAAGCAGTCCTGTGCTAAAAGTGCCAGATTTGAATCAAGCATTTGAGGTCTATACTGACGCTTGTGGCCAAGCGTTGGGAGCAGTATTAATGCAGCAGGATCACGTAGTGGCTTATGAAAGTCAGAAACTAAGTCCTGCGGAAAGGAACTACGCAATTTATGAGCAAGAGTTGCTAGCCATTGTGCATGCATTAAAGACGTGGAGGCACTACTTGCGTAGTGGGGCGAGCCAAGAGCCGTGCAGGTTTATCGTCTATACCGACCATAAACCATTGAGGTTCTTGCAAAGTCAAGCCGAAATTAGCCCGAGACAGGCTAGGTGGCTAAACTTCCTCCATGACTTCCATTTTTCCATTGAGCATATGCCGGGCAAAAATAATGCAGTTGTCGATGTATTTTCAAGGGTTAAGCATATAAATACCTTAACAACTTTGGCAAGTGATCTTATACAAAGGATGAAGGATGCATATCCCGAGGATCAACAAGATCCGGCGATGGTCAAGCTCGGGGAGCTGTGGACTGAGCATGTGACGCTCCCTGAACATATACGACCCCCGGCCGTATACATACGGGGACTTTCCCCTCCCATGGCGACCAACTCGCCATGAGCAGGGCCCTCCGTCTATTTCGGGCCATCTATAATATGATGCCCGAAAGAAGGACACGAAGGGGTCATTCGGCCCACGCCTTCAATGGGGCTCCTACGTCGCGGAAGCGTGAATACAAGGGTTAGCACACAACATAAATCACATATAAATAACCACCACGAAGGGTGGCATATCCATCCAAATACCAACGGCAAAGAATATGCATCTAAACCTAGGAAAACACCCCAAAACCATGGTTCTACCCCGGTTCAGACTCCAGTGAGGATCGACTGACGGCTAGGCCTCAAGAGATCAGCGAGGACAGAATCTTGACATGGCGCTATCGGCATATAGAACATTGGCTAGGGTTGTCCACTCCATCCGCCCCTCCCGTGCACACTTTGCGGATGGGTCAATTCACGCTATGGCGCCGCTATAGCCTTCCCGGAGACGCAGGGCTCGAGGCATCACCCTCGCCGAGCCTACCCGGGTTCATGAAGTCCCGATCCGATGAGGCAGGTCGTGGAAGCGCCCCTTCTAGAATCACAAAGGGCTCCATGGGCGAAGCTAGAGAATACGTGTCGCATCAGCCCCCGCGATCCGCATGCGACTTACTGCCCTAAATCTACTCAAAGTGCAAGGTGCTCCATACGGATCACACCTTCCCACCTGGGGAGTGTCGGACCCATACCCGCCCTCTACGTGGACCGGCTATCGTCTAGCTCGCTATAGGAGTCCTGTGAGCCTTTTATGTTCGTGCAAGACCCCACCTCCACTTCACCACCTGTTTCCTTGTCCGGTGCTAAGCCGCATTACCATAGCATCTATGACCCGTGGGCTCTTGTGCACAGCCGCATTTAACGGGATAATACAGGGGCTCTATCTAGGAGCATACTACAATAAATAGCCTCGAGGTCTCTACCCCCTTAATCCCCCATTTTCGTGAGTAACACTAGGCTAACAACCACCAATCCATTCATTACAAGCAAAACCATAATCGAAATATATAGAGAACTTACCTTTACAATCAAGGGTTAGTTCCTACGAGTAAACACAGAGAAATGCACCAACAACCCAAACAAAAAGCCCAACAGGCTTATCCTAGAATTCACAACTACACTAGCCACCCACCGTATTTCGCCTCGACCCGTTGTCATTGGGGATCTCCATCCGCTTGGTCTTGGTGTTCAAACTTTGTGTGAGATTCGTGGTGGCGCGCCTGGGTCACAAGGGTGGCGCTCCACTGCTCAAGGTGAGTTGTGGCTGATATGGGGGTGGTGATCCACCCTATTGAACCCAATTAGCATTACCATGCTAACCAATCGAGGGTGGCCACGTGGCACCTTCCCAAACCATAATTAACTTAATTATGGTTTTTAAATATTAGTTCCTTAATTATAGGTAATTATTGTTAACAATCAAATTAGCATAGCTAATTTAATCCCTTTTAAGTGAACCCCCCTAGGTTCCCATACCCCATGTGGCATATGTAATGGCGTATGTATCCCTGGTGACGTGTCAACATATTTATACTTATACCGTATAAATACTTGGAACGTCACATTCTTCCCTCCTTAGAAATAATGCTGTCCTCAGCATTGGGGTTAGATACAAATATACTAAATGACATTCTGAAGGAAGGTAATTCCTTATTTCAGAAGGTAATATATTAAAGCTTTCAAGTTTACAACAGTTTAAGCACGAAAAGTGCAATTCACATCCTTATCATAATTAAAAAGTGCAAGGACCAAAGTCCAAGATTAACAACAACAGAACATGTAGATGACATAAAGCGAAGAGATCGGGTCATCGAACCCCCCTAACATGGACAGTCACGTCTCGCTTCAATCGCCCGCATTATGGTAATATATCGGTTTATATAGATGAAATAATTAGGTTGTGGTTGAAGGGTCCACCCCTATAAGAAAATAAAAGAAAATTTATCTACAAGGAACTTATCATGCCTATAGTTCGCAGCTCATTGTATGTAAGGAATGGTCGTTTCCTATTATAGCCAAGAGGAATGCAAATATGAACTACATGCTTTACAAGCGCTTCAGCGGTCATGTCGACATTGACAAGACACCACGCCCCTAAGGAACACAAAGGTGATCCCATCATCTGTAAAGCGTTGTTAACGCACGATGCATCTACCCCTCTACATATTCTCGGCGAATCAAGTCTTCAAGCTTACCGCCGGGAGCGGGGGCATCGTTGATGGTGCGGCCTTGAGATTCACGCATAAAATCTGGATAGTGCTTCTCAAGGTCTGTTTCCATCACCCACGTAGCATCCTCCACCGGCAAGTGCTTGCACTTGACCAGGTATTGCAACTTCTGAGTCCTCCGAGTCTGTTTATAGGCCCGGTCAAGGAGAGCTTCAGGCAGTATCTCGAGCTGCTCCTCTGTCATTTCGAGGAGGGTTGGGGTTTCCAAAACCTCCTCCGGATCAGGGTGTGTTGTTTCGTAAGACTCACGTGGAAGACCTTGTGGATCTTCAAGCGGGCGCATCCAAGCGATATGCCCGTTCTCCAATACGCTCGGTGATTTTGAATGGTCCCGCCCATCTGGGCGCTAACTTCTTGCAGTTACCAATTTTAAGCTTGGCTTGTTTTACCTTGATTTTAAGCCAAACTGATTCGCCCACTTGAAAGATTCGTGGGGTTCTCAGTTTTATCCGCTACACTTTTCTCGACGACCGCGTGCGATAAACAAGTAACCACGAACTTCTTCAACTAAGGCCCGCATTTCCGTAAGGAGCCGCTGGGAGACCTCCACTTTAGAAACAGGGTTATGCCGGTGTGTGTCCGAGTAAGGCATTGATAACCATAGTTTATCATGAAAGGAGACATTCGAAGACTCCCGTTTCATAATCAAGTATAGGCAAACTCAACAAGATAAATATAGTCAGCCCATTGGGATTGCTTACTCCACACATAACTTCGTAGCATATCCTCTATAATCCGATTGGTACGTTCTGTCTGACCATCCGTCTGAGGATGATAAGTTGTACTCATAGCAAGCTTGGTCTGTATGGTGGTGAAGAAATCTTTCCAAAATGCACTTACAAATTTGGGATCTCTGTCAGATACAATGACCCGTGGCATTCCGTGCAACCTGAAGATCTCCTTTGCAAAAAGCGTAGCAAAGATCGGGGTCGTGTCCGGTGGTACGACTTGGCAAGAAATGAGCCATTTTCGACAATTTGTCGACCACTACCATTAACGCATCATATCCACGAGAGTACGGGAAGGCCCACAATGAAATCCATGGTTATCACTTCCCACTTAGCGTTGGGCACATCCAAAGGTTGCAATTCTCCTGGAGTCCTTAATTGTTCTGCCTTGGTCTGCTGACACACTTGACACTGCTTAATGTACCTGGCAATGTCCTTCTTCATCGAAGGCCAAAAATAACTGGAGCGGATCTTAAAGTAGGTCTTCATAAAACCCGCATGTCCAGCTATAGGGCTGTTGTGCGTGTCATGGAGGATTAACTTACGCACCCCGGAAGTATGAGGTACACACAACTTGTCCTTGTGATACAACAAATTGCCCTCTTTCTTATATGACCGAAAGCGCCGCGTTTTTTTATCTGTACGTGCCTCTTTATTAAGACTACTCCAAATTTCAGAGAACTCAGGATCCGTGGCCAAAGTCTGTTCTATCTGTTTGCCAAACTCACTTGTGAGTGTCGAAATTGCATTACAATGGGTCCGGGTTACCAAGGGATGGCGTGATAATGCATCCGCAACCACATTGTGCTTTCCAGGCTTATACATGATCTCAAAATCATATTCCTCGAGAAATTCCATCCATCTCCTCTGACGGAGGTTGAGATTGGGTTGGGTGGTTAAATATCGGAGACTTTGGTGATCTGTGTCCAATCGAATCTTCTACCAAGGAGGTAGTGTTCCATATTCGCAAAGCCAACAACAAACTAGCAATTCCTGGTCATGGGTAGGATACCGTTGTTCTGTCTCATTCATCTTCTTTGAATCATAAGCAATAACCCTCCCCTCCTGCATTAGAACCCCACCAGTGGCAATTTTGCTGGCATCTGTGGCCACTAGTTTATCCTTATCAGGATCGGGCAACGTGAGAACGGGTGCTGAGGTTAAGGCATCCTTAAGCTGCTGGAAACTTCCCTGAACCTTAGTCTTCCAGTGCTCCATCCAATCCTTCACCTTCTCATGCTTGGTAAGATTTGTAAGTGGGGCTGCAATCCTTGCAAAATCCTTTACAAATTTTCGGTAATATCCTGCTAATCCCAAGAAACTGCGGACTTCGGAGACATTTCCTGGAATAGGCCATTCCCTTACAGCCTCTATCTTTGCAGGATCTATAGCAATTCCCTCTGCTGAAATAATATGACCCAAGTAATCAACCTTTGGAGTGGCAAACTTGCACTTAGAGAACTTGGCAAAAAGCTGATGACATCTTAACTTTTGTAGAGCCAACTTAAGATGTTTCTCATGCTCCCGTAGGGTCTTACTGTAGATGAGAATGTCGTCAAAGAAAATAACAACAAAGTCATCCAAGTATTGTCGGAAAACATCATTCATCAATCGCATAAATGTTGCAGGGGCATTAGTTAATCCGAAAGGCATAACGGTAAACTCATAATGCCCATATCTAGTGCGAAAAGCAGATTTATGGATGTCTTCCTCCTTAATTCTTATCTGATGGTATCCTGAGCGAAGATCAATCTTTGAGAAATACTTGGCCCCTTGCAACTGATCCATTAGATCATCTGCCCTTGGCAAAGCATAGCGATTTTTGATGGTATGCTTGTTGAGTTGCCGATAATCAATACACATTCTCAAGGAGCCGTCCTTTTTCTTCACAAAAAGAATAGGGCGCCAAAATGGCTAAAACGCTAGGTCGAATAAAACCTAGGTTTAGCAGCTCTTGAAGTTGTTTCTTAAGCTCGCCAACTCGAAGACTCATACGTGCACGGGCCTTCTTTGGTAGGCTTAGTACCGGGCTCTAAAGCTATCTCACATTCTACCCCTCTGAAAGGAGGAAGCTTCTGGATTTCGTCCGGGAAGAGATCGCTAAATTCGTGGAGGATACTGGCAATGCCTCGGGGCAAGGTGTTGATTACTTGGTTTTGCTTAGCATTTGACTCAATAGAAGCAAGTCCGTAACGCAGGAGCTTTTGCTTGCGCGATAGCTTTATCTAACCGTGGAATGGACATAGACCGGAGGATAGGGTTGAATGGTTCACCTTTTATAGTTACGCTGGCTCCATTTGCCGCGTTGAAGGTAACTTCTCTCTTCTCGCAGTCTATGTTGGCTTTTGCAGATGCCAAGAATTCCATCCCAACAATGAGGTCGATTTGCCAATATCCATTAACTTCGGCACCCATAGCAACCGGTGCGCTGGCAAATGCATCTTAAGATTGATGCTATCGACCATGAGTATGTCTAACCTTACCACTGGCTAAAGTGACAGGCCTCGGTCGTGACCTCAGGGTTTCTAGCTGTAGGACCTGGGCCATTCTAGGAGAAGCAAAATTATGGGTACTCCCGTATCCATAAGAATGATGAAAGGCTTACCGCCTACTTGGCCTATGGTGGAAATGACAAAGCGCACTTTCAAAGATTGCCGCAGGTTCTATAGTCGCAAGGATATGAGACGCACCGCGAATGTGTACTCGAGCCGCCCTCCTCGCCAGGTAGTGTTGCCTCAAGCTCATCCCAGTCGAGGTCGGCCATGGCCAGCTGGGCAGTCTGGGTAACATATGGGCAATTTTGCATAAAGTGCCCAGGCCTCATACACCTGTAGCATGCCTTATCGCGGGCGAGCTGTTCTCCGCCTCCTTAGGAATGGATCAGAAGAGGTTTCAACGCCCTTGCCGGCATTGGTCTGCTTTTCCCGGCGCGCTAAAAGCGACTTTCTTCTCCCCGGCGGCCGTAAGTGCTTTCTGAGAGGGGCCCCGGGCTTGAGAGCGGGTTTGTATGGTGTGGATGGCCGTGGGTCGCGTAGTAAGCAGCGTAGGCCAATATCGAGCCCCTAGGTGTGTCCTCCTCGAGGCTCAACGCTTTAGCCTCGGCCTCGCCCGCGAATCTGATTTCGGATCTATGGCTTTAACCATTCGCTTGATCGAGGGTGCCAATCCCTCAATATAACCCTCCACCGCCCTTTTCTCATTCATACCGGTACATACAAACTTTAGGGCGATAAACTCATCCGTGTAGGCCTCAGACGGACATACTTTTCTGCTCCAACCTCAGATAGAAAGTTTGGATCTGTTGGCATTTGTGTGCACGGGCACATAATGCGACTTGAAGGCCTTGGCAAACTTTCTCAATTTGCATCCGCTCCCCGCCCAAGTGTTTGGCTCGCATAGCCCTTCCACCATATACGGGCAGCCCGTGAAGGTTTGTGGTGGCAACCTTTCCCAGTATCTCTTTCTCATCATGCCATAAGACCTTCCTCAATTCCCTCATTTCATCCAACCAGATTCAAAGATTCAATCCGCCTCTAGACTTCCCATCAAATTGGGCCAACTTTCTATTCTTCCATATGCCGGTTATAGCCAGATCAACCTTTTCGCGGTATTCCTTATCTCGGCGCTTTGTATGGTCGCCGATGATGCGTATGATTCAGTTGACACCGGCGGCGATTTTGAAGAGGTGGCAAGTGTCTCCGAGGAGCTCCGCCGGCGCTTAGAGTGGGACCTCTTCGCATCGCATGACAGACCGGGTTCGTGGTGGGGACGGCCGCCGCAAGGTGTGGACTAGGTGGCAATGGAGGTAACTCCGGTGCATCCTGTTGTACATGCTGTGGTGGGTTAGCATGCAAGACATAGGCTTGTAATTCGCCTAACTGTCTTTTCATCAGCATCAATTCTTGTTCGGGTGTTAATCGACTTGCATTTGAGGGTGGCTGCCAAGCGGCGCTTGCGCCCTCGCCTATATATTAAACATAAGATGATATAAGAAAATTTACAGCGACAATAAGTGTCATACAAGATCATTTTAAAGTCGTGTCGAGAAAACAAAGTGAACACGCAAAATCACGAAAAATTTTAATTACAAGCGAAGTAACGGTTACATTCAAGAGCTTGATAATCGACAAAGAATTATGACTTATAGTTATATGATACATACATGGACCATGTACATGTGCCATTTTCCTAGTCATAGCGAAGCATAGGAACACACAAAAACCGAAAATGTGGCTTAAGGGTTTGGCGTGAAGGATACATGACGGCATAGCGCACACTCTCACGCGACAAGACACCGACGAGCTTGTAACGCGCTCCCAAGCCCGATAATAACGGGTTGATAATCCCAAGTGGGGCTAATAATAAGAAGGTTGAAAAGCCTTCGCAGTCGTAGAAGATTTGCCGCAGATGATCATTAGCATCCTCAAAAGCTTCATGTGGGGTCATATTCCAATAATCCCAAGTGCGGGGAAAGGGTCCATTTCGGATCATCGTAAGCACGCTCTCGGCTGGAGAGTAACTATTTCCATCCCCTTGTCGATCATAAGGTTGTTCTCGCACCCTAAGCTCCGCTATCTCATCGCCAACTTCCCGCTCAGGATACTCGTTGTATCGTTCCCCATAGTCCCTGCTCGGGGGTCCCCTGCTCATCTCTCCTTATCCGATGTTATCCTATCTTCGTATTCCGCCGCTTTTCTTCTTAGGGCGGAATGAGTATATTATACTAATAATTCCAGGAGGCTTAATAACTTGTCATGGAAGAGACTTATTCAAAAATTGTATTGGCGTTATGTATTGGACTAATACAATAAAGAGAAATCACATCACTTAATAATAACCATATTTTAAACAAATGCTGATTTCCAAGGCAAAATTCATAACACAATAATTTAGGAGCTGAATCCCTCGCCTTCATCCATTGGCTGAGGAGGTGGACGATAACGCATCAAAGTGGCGCTGGGGCTAGCAGAGAGGGCGGCTTGAGCTGCGGCCTCAGGTGGTAGACAGGTAGCCAAAGGTGCCGCCACAAGGAGGCGATACTAGTGCAGCCCGCCACGCCTCCCCAACGCCGCTATAGCCAAATCTCTACGGACCAGAATAATAGTGGTGACACGATAATCAATCTTCTTATGGCCCGGCTGAAGTAGATATGGCTCGAGCGCCCACCAAGAAGCTTCGAAAGATGGCCCTAAATTCTTGGAAGAACAAAGACCTCTCCTTGGCGGAAAGTCGAGAGAAAGAATCGGGCCATATGGTTGCCCATTGCCCTAACTTGAGGGTCTCTGGAGGTCTCAGCTTCCTTCTCAAGTCGATGGGGAGCTTTTCTTCCTCTTCTTCTTGCCTCTCATCCCTAAGGCTGACCTTGGTGTCCCAAAGGTCTTCCTCGCCTTGATCCCCCTCCCCATAGTGATTTGCGCGAGGCGGATCTCAAGAAGAGACCGTGTCGGGGCCGCAAATTGCTCTTCTCCGAGGTTGGGGGTGTCAGCCTAGCAAGTATCTTGGCGGTGACGAAGAGTCTCAACAGGCTCTTGTTCCTCGGGCCGATATGCCAATAGGCTCTCTACCTGTGTAGGTTGCACCACCGTGTAGTGAAGTCGATGAAGTCATCTTGGCAATATTCCGCAAGATCATAGAGAACCTCTACTTTCCCCGCAGCCGGACCCCAAAGAAGAACATGGTACGCCCACATGATATCGTTAAGATTAGGTACTCTTGGTCATTCAAGAGTACTAACCCTTCGTGTTTCGTGGCCTTCCATTACGCCTACCGGGGCAGAGCTTCGTAGAAGCTCGTTCCACCTCACAAAATCCCCGCTCATTGACGACTTCGTCATCTTCCGGGTCGAGGTAGAGGTGTAGAAGAATGCTTTCGGCAGGATCTCCTCATCCTCTATATACCGGTCCATAATGATGGCCGGTCTTGAATCGGCCTCAAAACAAGTTTCCCGATCTATTGTGGCAATAGGGAGGTCAGTCCCCTCGCCCGATGCCCTTTGATGACGCTACGGGCATGATCATCACCCCCTAACATCCGGGTGTAAGGTGTGGAAGTCGAGGTAAAGCTGCTCATCGTCATCATTACCAACGATGCGTGCACAATCTCCTCCCCATAGAACTCAAGGAAGGCGTAATAATCTGGGTGGGCTGCGCAGGTTGGAGATAAGATCTACCCGCCGGGTGTAGGGGTGAAGAAGATCAAAGGGAACCGCAGGGTCCCAATGCTCTCCGCTCTACGCACCCACCGCCGCAGGGGTTGGGCGAGCCATGAGTATGTGAAGGCGCAGCGGGGGAGGAAGAAGTCACTGAACAAGAAGGAAAAATGAAACCCTAATGGCCAAAAAGGGGCTTTATACTTTTTGGCACATTTCCCGAAATTATTATTAAATTTATTATTTATTTAATAACATGTATATTTTTTCAAAATATATTATTTATTTATTTATTTTTTTTTATTCACAAACCCAAAACTGGGACTAGTACATGGGTAAATTACAAAATTTATACAGGGGAAAGGACACGATCGCCTAGTCATCTAAGATCCCCTCGGATCCTTCGTGCCAAGTGAAGGTCCTTGGGCATAATAGTGACCCGCTTCGCATGTATGGCGCACAAGTTGGCGTCACTCAAAAGCTCAATTAGGTACGCCTCGGCAGCCTCTTGTAATGCAAGGACCGCAAAGGCTTGAAACCGCAAGTCGGTCTTGAATTCTTGAGCGATCTCCCGCACGAGGCGCTGGAAAGGAAGCCGGCGGATCAATGGCTCGGTAGTCTTCTGATACTTGCGTATCTCCCGAAGAGCTACCGTACCAGGTCGGAACCTGTGGGGCTTCCGCGGCTTAAGGGGGTCGCCTTTGAGCGGCGGAATGGATTTACCGCTTTGTCGAAGGATGCTTTGTGGCGCTCCACGATCAACTCCCTTCTACGGCCGATGTCTTCTCTACGATCGCGCATCTGTTGCGGTCGGGTCTTGTAGTGCACCCCACCCCTAACCGGTCTAGATTTGGTCCTTTTCAGTCTCCGGTTACCCGGCCCGGTCGACTGCTGTGGGTTGGCCGCTTGGTTCACATCAACAGGGTTTGTCTGGGATTCGACGTTACGCCGCACCTAGGTCCTACTGCCTATCATCAAAATTCCGCTGCTGCTCCTCCTGCTGATGGCCTAGCTGCTCTTTACGCTTTCGTGCTCCTGCTGGCTATGGAGGTCTTCGCCTTCTTTTAGAGCGCTCGTTCTTCACCGCCTCTCTCCAAAACACACTTGAGTCGCCGGGCAATCTCGAGATGATACCGGTCCGCCGCGTGTCGCATATCTTCCCCGGATGGATTCCGGATGGCAATCGGGCTAAACCCGGGCGGAACATTTTCAAAAATGAAACTATTGAGGCTTTCATTCCAAGAAAAGGTGGGAAGGTTAAAGTATTCCCCGGTAGGTAAGTATAACCCCCTTCCCAAATAGTAAAAGCGATCCATCCTTAGGTCCTGGAGCTACCGCTATCTGGTGCAAGTCTTCTAGTCGGGCCAGATGCATGATCCTCTGAGCTTCGTTCCGACTAAGCTCCACAGGGTCTTCATCTGGTCCTGCCAATGGGTAAAACTTCACCACTGCCCATGCATGGTCTGGCTGCTCCACAAGAGTGTAGTCCTGCCCAGCTTCGTTCAACTTGAGGAGAAACCGCTCGTTGAAGTGGAAGATAGGGTAGGGGACTCTCCGGCCCTCGTCAAAGTGTTGGACAAAAAGATTAAGGATGGTATCTATTATTGGGTCCTCGTCCCCTAGATGCTCGACTAAGGCAACAAACAACTGATATACATTCAGTTTCTTCAGGTCTACGGTCGCCTTTGAAGCGACATGTCGTACTTAGCAGAAACAACAAGGGAGAAGGGAAAAGAGGCGCAAGCAAGGCGGACAAATGGCGGGGTAATCGAGGGCACCGGGGTGTAGGGCAAGTGCAAGGCAAAAAGGCCGAGGTCGGGCTATGGCGGATTTGGAGCTTAGGTCCCATGGCTATGGCGGAAAAAAGGTGTTCGAGAGAAAACACACCGAAAAAGATATTTCAAAATTCAAATTTTAACTTTTAACTTTTTATTAAATTTTTCAAAAAAATATTTTTTTAAAAAAAAAATTTCAAACAGGCGCCAGATAAAATACGCCACGACCGTATATGGCCCGGACGTGTTTATATCGCGTTTTTTATTTTCAAAAGAAACACCCTCGGATACCTCGGCCCCCTTTTTGTTTTTCGACGGCCTGTTGTCCGTTTTGCCTCGGGAGACGTGCCCCCTGGGGTATTTGAGAGGTGCCCGATCCATTGGAGCCGTTTTCGCCTTCGTCCGAGCTGCCTATAAAAAGTTATGGCTCCTCGAAACTGGGGTCCTCCAGGCGGCCTAGACTTCCTTAGAAATTACAGTCCATTACCTTAACCTAGCACTAAATCAAACATGAAAGACTTAAACAATCACTCTTGCTTAAATTCTCTCCTAACTACCGAACTAGCGAAGTTAGGGTTTGTCGATGCTATGATTTCGAAAAAACCGAAATCACGGCTCGATACCACCGTGGCGCCCCACGAACATATACGACCCCCGTGGTATACATACGGGGACTTTCCCCTCCCATGGCGACCAACTCGCCATGAGCAGGGCCCTCCGTCTATTTCGGGCCATCTATAATATGATGCCCGAAAGAAGGACACGAAGGGGTCATTCGGCCCACGCCTTCAATGGGGCTCCTACGTCGCGGAAGCGTGAATACAAAGGTTAGCACACAAAGATAAATCACATATAAATAACCACCCACGAAGGGTGGCATATCCATCCAAATACCAACGGCAAAGAATATGCATCTAAACCTAGGAAAACACCCCAAAACCATGGTTCTACCCCGCCGTAGACTCGGTGAGGATCGACCGACGGGCTAGGCCTCAAGAGATCAGCAGACCGAATCTTGACATGGCGCTATCGGCATAGAACATTGGCTAGGGTTGTCCACTCCATCTGCCCCTCCTTGCACACTTTGCGGATGGGTCAATTCACGCTTATGGCGTCGCTATAGCCTTCCCGGAGACGCAGCTCGAGGCATCACCCCGGCTGAGCCTACTCCGGGTTCATGAAGTCCCGTCCGATGAGGCAGGTCGGGGAAGCGCCCCTTCCGTAATCACGGTGGCTCCATGGGCGAAGCTAGAGAATACGTGCCGCATCAGCGACCCCAGCATCCGTGCAGACCTTACTCGCCCTAAATCTACTCAAAGTGCAAGGTGCTCCATACGGATCACACCTTCCCACCTGTGGGAGTGTCGGACCCATACCCGCCCTCACGCGGACCGGCTGTCGTCTAGCTCGCTATAGGAGTCCTGTGAGCCTTTTATGTTCGTGGCAAGACCCCACCTCCACTTCACCACTTGTGTTCCTTGTCCGGGTGCTAAGCCGGTACCATAGCATCTATGACCCGTGGGCTCTTGTGCACAGCCGCATTTAACCCGATAATACAGGGGGCTCTATCTAGGAGCATACTACAATAAATAGCCTCAGAGGTCTCTACCCCCCTTAATCCCCCATTTCCAGAGTAACACTAGGCTAACAACCACCAATCCATTCATTACAAGCAAAACCAGAATCGAAATATATAGAGAACTTACCTTTACAATCAAGGGTTAGTTTCTACCAGTAAACACAGAGAGAAATGGACCAACAACCCAAACAAAAGCCCAACAGGCTATCCTAGAATTCACAACTACACTAGCCACCCACCTGTATTTCGGCTCGACCCGTTGTCATTGGGGATCTCCATCTGCTTGGTCTTGGTGTTCAGCTTGTGTGAGATTCAGGGTGGCGCTCAGCTCTGGTCACAAGGGTGGCGCTCCACTGCTCAAGGTGAGTTGTGGCTGATATGGGGGTGGTGATCCACCCTATTGAACCCAATTAGCATTACCATGCTAACCAATCGAGGGTGGCCACGTGGCACCTTCCCAAACCATAATTAACTTAATTATGGTTTTTAAATATTAGTTCCTTAATTATAGGTAATTATTGTTAACAATCAAATTAGCATAGCTAATTTAATCCCTTTTAAGTGAACCCCCCTAGGTTCCCATACCCCATGTGGCATATGTAATGGCGTATGTATCCCTGGTGACGTGTCAACATATTTATACTTATACCGTATAAATACTTGGAACGTCACAGAGCAAGAAGGTTTGCATTTCTATAAGGGAAGGATTTATGTTCCTTCAAGTGGGGACCGTAGGGAGTCAATTCTGCGTGAGCACCATGACACTCCACAAGCTGGGCATGGAGGTGAATGGAAGACGTATGAGTTGGTAAAAAGGTTCTACTACTGGACAGAGTTGCAAGATCAAGTCAAGGACTTGGTAAGTCACTGCTTGGTATGTCAAGCGGTGAAGGCAGATCATGGAAAACTCCGGGATTGTTACAGCCCCTCCCTATACCAAATGAACGCTGGGAAAGCATGAGTATGGACTTTATAGTCGCTTTGCCTAGAACTGCTAGGCAACATACTCAAATTTTGGTCGTAGTGGATCGGCTAACCAAGTATGCTAAGTATATAGCATTAAAAGGGGAGGCTACAGGGCATGACGTAGCAGTTGCTATATGCAGCACATATTTCCAACCTTCGGACTTCCCTTGTCCATTGTAAGTGATCGGGACACTAAATTCACGGGTCACTTCTGGAGAGATCTTATGAAAGGATTGAGAATTCGATTATACATGAGTAGTGGAAATCATCCACAGACAGACGGGCAAATTGAGCGCATAAACATGATCCTAGAGGACATGTTGCGAAGTTTTGTCCACGAGAAGCAGTCCAGGTGGGAAGATTATTTACCCTATCTAGAGTTCGCTTATAATAATAGCCATCACACGGGAATCCGGATGACTCCCTTTGTGGCTATGATGGGCCGAAACCCAAGGGCTTATTCAGGTGTACATAAATACCTCCGAACTGAAGTTGCAGTACACATGCTTCATGATATGAATGCAATCTTGCGGCAATGCAAGCAAGCGTTGCGAAAAGCTCAGGATAGGGCACGAACGTCTGCAAATCAGCATAGACGTGATATCTCTTATGCGGAAGATGATTATGTTTTCTTACGGGTCGTTTATCCTTCGACATTAAGAATGAACACATTACGGCCTTTAATCAAAGGTCGGGTGCCTAAACTTTCTCCACGGTAGCCTTTTAGGATTACTAAAAGGATCGGGGAAACAACATACGAGTTGAACTTACCACAAGAAGTAGGGATCCACCCCGTGTTTCATGTAAGTGAGCTAAAGAGGGCTATACTGGATACCGCTAATGTGGTTAGTCCGCAAAGTATACCGATCGTCTTAAACTCCTCTGTAACGCCAGAACGTCTTCTGGATGAAAGAGTTTGGCAGCTGCGCAGGATGTGGTAGAACATCTGGTTCAGTGGCATGCCACCTGGGAGACGAAGGAATTTGTGCAGCAGTTCCCTCATCTAAAGGATCAATCTTGAGGGCAAGGTCCCAAAGGAAGGGGAGGAATGTTACAGGTGCTCCCAAGGGCATAGCCGGAATCGGGCCCTTGACGTACGTCCATGAGCACGGGGTACTGCTGGTCGCGATTGCCGGGCAGTTGCGTTTTAATAGGCCATGTTGACTGTAATCAGTCTATGGTGACGGGATGCGGATAAGGGGTAATATTTGTTAGCAGCGGGTAATGGTTCGCTAGGGGGGCACTAATATTGCTAAATATTAGTGGGGGAAAGAGCTAGCAGGGTTGCGGAGGCAAAAGATCCATGTGGGTGCATGGTTAACATTATTGTATTAATGTTAATGGAACTTGTATAGGCACTAAGGGCTAAATGCATTAAAATAAAAGAATGCAAAGTTAGCCATGGTTATTAAATAACTATAAAGGGGATACGTGGCATCGAACGATTGGATGGGTTCTTAGAACTTGATTTATAACAGAAGGAAACGAACTGTATCAGGATCCGGCTGCCAGATCGATTAGTTGTGGATTCAGATCGGGTAAGAGGCTAAGCTGGCCGGTTTTGGTCATAGGGGATTGCCAGTGAACTTCAGAAGGCGGATTATAAAGCTTGGAGGAAGAATTGGGCTGGGCAACGAAATTGGGTCAGAAGTATTGAACGACCGATTCTGCTATCAGACTTGTCTAATTGGCTTAAGGCTTGGGTCTTGAACTTGGATTTGCAGTCCGAGGCTGTGATTGTGGCCCCAAGTCAGATTGTTACTGCTAGGAGCCGGATTGAGTTGGGCAGCAGGCTGATATTCATCCAGGGCAGGGTTCTGGACGAATCCAGTCTGCTGAGGAGGCTTCTTGTAGAAGCAAACCAACGTGATTAGCGAGGGGGATCTGGGATCCGAGACGTGGGTGGAAGCTAGTCGGCGTTTATTACGCAGCAATGATTGTTCCATTGGGAAAAAAATTTGTGTTGTAACATAACATTTTTTTGTATTATCATTATTTATTGCCTAACTGCAACACATTACTTTGCTTTGTCCATCTAGTTATGAGCTAAATTCATGTTTTACTCTACAGTTGAATCAAAGACCATTGTTGCAAAGACAGAGTAACTGTGCATGTTCATCACCTTTGAGCTCTGCCAAAGCAGCATCATCAACACCGTTCACGTGGTAAGTCAATAATAACTGAAACGCGCCTGCAAATTTTGAAGCCATCGTAACCCCTAGATGACCACATGCATCCATCTTTCTGGCCCAATTAAAAAAGCCAAGTGCCATATAACTAAACCATAGAAACTTTTGAAATGAATTTCGGGCTAGTTTAGCTAATATAATTTTAGTTTATAAGAAATATATTATTAGTGAATTATTTTCTATAATTTAAGGCCTAGACTTAGCTAGTTGGCATTGTTTAAGAATGTTTCCACAAAGAAAATGACTGAAGTAAATGGAAACAATTGGAAAAAAATAGTAGTTTTAGCTTAATGTTTTCCATTGTACATAAATTCTTGGGATGAATTTTGGATTAATTTCATTAAATTCTAGAAATTATGAGAAAGAAAATGTATAGAGTTTAGCTAAACCATAGAAAGTTTTGGCATTAATCTCGGGCAAGTTTAGCTAAAGCCATTTTGGCTAATAAGAAATATGTGATTAATAATTTATTTCATGAGTCAGATGCATCCTAAAATCACAGTGTAATTCTTCTAGATTAGCTGCCAGTAAGACCAAATCATCTCTTGTTAATGCATCAACTTCCTCTTGCTATATTCTACCAAGACTTGCACGTCACAATCTGATATATAATTATTTAACATTAAATATTCAAACTTAGTTATACTTCACTGTTTTATTAATAGACTTGTTGTCATATAGTCATATATTGCAACTTATGAAATATCTATGGGCCACCCATCCTCCAATCCAGCATATGTGATTTTTTTTCCTTTTTTTTTTCCCCAGATTTATATCATCAATGTATTAGTTTGCAATCGCATCTCACATCTGGACAAGACAATCCAATAGAGCCACGAATTTGGTACTTAGCTTTCTTGTAGCTTTCTTTGTTAAGAAGCAATTTACCTATTTTTCCCAAGTTCCAATACTAAGTAGTATCGTTGTTATCACAACGTTGATTTAGAAGCTCCCACCTCTGTGTCCTCATGTTCCATGGATCTTGTCCAGCTGCTATATATAAGTTTATCCAGACGAAGATGTTCCATGAATAAACAAGTTGCTCTTTGAAAATGGAACAAAATGATATCAGCAATGGAAG
The DNA here is from genome assembly GCA_021234155.1 of Isoetes taiwanensis. Taxonomy (NCBI): domain Eukaryota; kingdom Viridiplantae; phylum Streptophyta; class Lycopodiopsida; order Isoetales; family Isoetaceae; genus Isoetes; species Isoetes taiwanensis. Next base: position 8,703,959 of record JAJEKV010000043.1, read on the forward strand.
AGCTTCAAACACGAAACTGAAAACCTTTTGCTGGCAAAAAATCTACAGAAATCGATGAACAGGTGCTATTATTGAATGAGGCATACCACACACAAAATAGAAACAGTCGATTTCTAAACTTCATCTTATATCTAGCTGTGCTGTGTACAAATACTTATAGTCTAGCATTTTATCGGCACAAATCCAGATACATATTAAATTATTTACATGCGCTTAAAATATAAGATGCCAACTATTCCCTTTTTTTTTTGAAGGAAAGAGATTTTTATATTATATCAAAATAAGTACAATGTCTCAAAAACATAGAGGACTACTACAGGAGTAGTCTCGACATCTTCATCCTCTATGAGTTAAAACTTATTGCCTGCGCTATAAGCTGATAAACATGAAAGTAGGTAAATCTAGGTAACTATTCTAAGTACTAATATGTTTAGATTATGTCCACTCGAATACTGCTATGTTCGAGTTGCTTGGATTTTCATGCTTTTCTGGCACAGTTTGTATCCTATCATTATTTCTGGATTCTTTGCTATGATTCATCAGATTTGGAAAGAATCTTTTGGGAGCTTTTCATCCTAGCATCTTCTTGTTTACTCTGGTTACCATACGGGAGACTTATTCATGCTTGATGCCAACTATTCTTAACAGTTAGATGTGTCCTAAAATCTAGTGCAATCCCTCCACATTAGCTGCCTAAGGCCAAATGGTCTCTTGTTAATGCAACAATCTCCCCTTGCTATATATCTGCCAAAGTTGCACGTCACAATCTGATATGTTACAACTTTCTTTGTTAATAAGCGACTTACCTTTTTTTTAAGTTCTAATACCAAGTATTATTGCTATGACCAAAATGTTGATTTAGAACCTCCCATCTCTTTTATATGCATCATATACAACCTTGTCTGTGCCCAAATGTTCCTCATGTCCCATGGATCTCAACAACGAAAGAGATTTAGACACAAAACTGAAAATCTTTTACTGGCCAAAGATTTGAGTGCAAAAGTCGTTCTGAATAGGATGAAACAAATGCTATTAATTTATACGATATTTTCTTGCCTTGCAGTGAGCCAAAAAATTATTAACCAAGTCCGAGACTTCTCTGTGCTCGAGGAAGTTACAGTTTTTTCATTGGAGCAGTCTACAAGATGGTTTGTGCAGTATGGTTTGGTTATGGAATAGAGATATAGTCCATCATGATCTTTGTTCATTGGGCTATGGAGCCTTTGAGACATTGGATCATCTCTTCTTCTGTTCTAAAATAAACAACTTCTGGAGATGGGTTAGTCCAATTATTGGACTGAGGACATATATCAATTATCATGGCCAGAAATAGTAGTTAGCCTAGGGGAAGATATCACCCAGCTCTCACTTACCAACATATCTCTCTGGTGTATATGGAAACACCGCTGTGAAGTAGTTCCTAGTTGATTAGTTACATCAATAGACCAAATAAAAAATCATCTCAACCAAGAGGTGGCCCTCATGGCCCTAGATCATCGTAAATTTGGACGCAACTACAACAGAGAGCTAGACAGGATTGGAAGTTTGATATGGTTTTACTCGTTCTTCAGATGTCATTGGGACTACTCTCAAGATGGATAAGTGGTACCATCCAAGCCAGCAGAGGCAGACCTATTTTGAGTCTACTTGCAATGGGAATCTCCTTCAATCCACCTTTCTTGGAAAGTGACTAAGAGAACTGGGTAGTATTGGCCCTGGGAGAAGAAGGGAGGTACCCCATAGTAACCTAGGCCTAGAGAAGACTGGAACTAAAGCCATATGGACTTGAAGAGTAGCCCTATTTACTATCTAGAGACAATTCTTTCTACCTATCCCTAATGCTATCGCTATGTAAAATTTTATTAATATTAATTAGAATACACACACTTAAAGTTTGGCGCTGGAAAGATTGTCGAAGATTGGATTCGCCACGGCATGATTACTGCAGTGCCCTGGAGTTCTTAAGTACCCATTGCTGCAAAACATTTGCTGCTTCCTGATCGGGCCTTCTTCGGTTTATTTTGCTTTGCTCGTCAACACCAATTTCAGATTCTAATCTCGTGAAACGGTAATAGGTTCGGAAATAGGCCGGAGTCAAAGATTAGCTTTTAATAGTTTTTAGTTCACTTCATGTGTGTGTTTTAACGGTGTGGTTTGCTGCCTTGTGGCTTCTTAGGAAGCAATGGAAAAGAACCAGCTTGAGGAGTACACACAAAAATCACTTTGGCCGTTACTAGCAAGATATGGTTCGGTAAGAGAATGGATATACCAAAACTTAAGGCTAAACAGTAACTGTTAATTTCTAGCTATGAGTGTGGGCAAGGTTTTCCAAAGCATAGAATGCAGCAGCAAAATCTTTGCAGCATAGAAACAATCTCAGTTAGCAGATGCAAAGATTTTGGTTGTTTTTTAGCAGCACAGAAACAACCAAAATCATAGAAATTTTGGTTGTTTTTTAGCAGCATAGAAACAATCTCAGTTAGCAGATGCAAAGATTTTGGTTGTTTATCGACGTGTTTTCTGCTGCATACCATATTTATATACTCTTTTTGTGGGTGCAGCGATCTGGTCCTTGGAAATCAATCCTGCAGGAGTATGCAGTGAAGCATTACCTTGGTCGGCCTATCTACAGAACTGAGAAATCTGGAAGGGATCATGCACCTTTTTTTACTACTACTGTAGAAGTTAATGGCAAATTTTACAAGGGTACCAGTTCAAACAAGAAAAGGGATGCTGAAGGCAAAGCGGCATGCAAAGCGTTTACAGAGATACAGGCTGCAAAAGGTAAGTAAGGCACGCCATGAAAGCTGAAGAAAATGCATTCCTTTAAGGCAACTGCTAACTTAACGTATTGTTGTAATTGTTGCAGTAGCTGCACCCATGGAAGAGAACAAAGTTGAGCATAAATTCCCAAAGGCGGAAATCACAGAGAGCCCTGATCGGTCCTCTAAGAAGCGTAGAATCTCTGCTTCAAAAACATCCCCAACCAAGGATGATACTATCATAACAGTAGAAAATCCAGTTGCTTAGGTTATGGAAGCATGTTACGTTGGGACAGTCTGCTACAATGGATGCTTTTTTTTGTGGAATTACAAAGAAGTGCAACTTTTTTTTACTGCTTTGCTGTGCGTTCTGTTTCATTGAAACTAAAATAAACCTTTGTATGCGGGTCCTGTAATTTTTGGGGGGCTGATATCATATAATTTTTGCATCGTCTGTCCTCTGGAGCTTTAATAAGAACCGCTAGAAAATCCTTGCTAGCGATTGCTAAACCCAAATCTAGAGTTCGGCTTATATTAGAACCATTACTTAAGGAGATTCTTACTCAAATTAGTATTCAAGGAAAGGAAATTTATAACTAAGGAAAGCTGGCAGCCCGCGGATCCTCTGGAGTAAGCTTAAAAGGAATCGATGGAGTTGAAGATTGACGTCTACAAAAGATTTGTGCAAGATCTAGAGAAGATTTGGTCGCTCTGCAATTGCTTCATAATGCTTCCCTTGTATTAGTAGCTCCTCCTTCTGAATCTCAACATAGCGCTTAATGTTTGTTCTTCCTTTTTCGGTTGCCCTAGGCCTATATAGGGGTTCAAGATTTTGCAATACACTGCAAATATTCATAGAAATATTTCTTTCCTATAAGTCGTTTGTACATTTTTCTTCCCTTGACCTCAGATTTTGTGTGCATATTTTCTTTCGGTGCTCATGTAGATATCAATTTTGCATGTAAAGCTACTGCCTTGACCTTGTGTTGCTTCGGGCAAACCCCTGTATATTTGTAACTGGTACATTGTACATGTAGATCATCGATCTGACCCCGTCAAGAAATTCACATTGCTTGTATATTGGCCATGCCAATCATGGTAAGAAATGCACCAAGTAAACTGAAGTGTGTCCGAAATCAGATAGAGTATTAGCCCATCAGACCACCGGATTTTGAGGATCTTAATGCAGCCTCAATAGCGCGATATGCATAACGGTCAAACATCCCTGATGGTCAATAGAATGAACAAACTTAATGTGAAGCGCCCAAGATGTAGCTAAATTTCAAAATATACCTGTTAATGCAAAAGTTCCTCAAAGTATAGCACACAAACGAGTAATGAAATGAGTGAAACTGCGACGTTCCTCCTTAATAGTGACTATAATAGGGGACAAATCATACAGAAAATAGAACAGCTGCATGAAGAGATTGATAAGAACCCATGGCACCAGGCCCAGAAAATTTATATTACATTTACCTGGCCATGTCTGCTCATTGCCATGTAGTGGCATAAAGTATTCTGTCACGGAAAACTGGTTGGTCGGGAGTTCCTGACCTGTAAGATATTTGTATTCCGTGGGGACGATCTAGAAATTAGAAGAGAAACATAAGTCAACACAAACACCAATCCCACTGCGAATGTGATCTGAACCTCGTCTTGATAAAATACTTGAACGTCCCACTTTTCTCATGTACTATCCTTACAGTTCCATCAAGTAGATTGTGAATACCAGGATATTCTGGTCCAAAAGATAGGTTGTGAATGACATGGCTTACATTAACCTGCCTCACGTTCTCAAATACCCATTCAGATGCATAAGAAAGTAATAAGAACAACAACGATTGTAAACATGACGTGCTGATATTCAAATCATTACACCTGTTGGGCAACAAAGATGCTCAAGCCATGCATTGAAATATGAAAATTTCCAGCAACCCTTTCCACGACAAGGACACCAAACACCTAGGACAATAGAAAAGAATGATGTTATAAAAATCTTGATATGTACAAGTTGCAGGCTTGGAAAATTTTAAAATGATGATACTTAGAACATATCTGGAAATGAAATGCTACAGTGCATTACCAGTTGACCCCTTAATCATCTACATCATCATTGTTCCACTCACAAATAGAGGAAAATAAACAAATAAACTGTTTTTGGAATAGAGATAAGGGTAGAAATACTCGACAGCCTTCTTGGTCTTCAATTGCTCGTTTAATCACTTTCACTTGCTTCATAAAATCCTTTTCAAGTGCATGGACATGATCATGCTTATCAGTTTCAGTTTTGCTTTCAACAAGGTTTAAAATGAAACGCACTTATTTAAGAAGTGCGTTTGAAAGATTCCCTCAAAATAATTAGAAATTTTTAAAAAGAGCAAAAAAATAGAGGCATTCAAGTTTTTTGGATATGATTTTTGCAAAGCCGTCATGAAAACAACACTTTTGAAGAAAAATACTCTAAAAGCATAGGACCAAAAAAAAAAGGAAGCCATTTAGGGGGGTCAAGCAGAATTTTACGGGAGCCATAGAATTTCCATTGCCAAAATACATGCAATTGAAGTAGGTTGTGTTGCAAAGCGTGCATGAATACTCTCACGGTAGCAGAACACATCGTTTAGCAGAAATAAATTCTTTAAACTTTTAACAGAGAAGAAAGCATTCGAAGTAAGTATTCATATTAAATAGTGTTACCAAAAGTTGTTACATAGCACTATCTGTATAAGGTCTTTAAATAACAGGGCATGTCCCAGCCAATTTGCAGAGAATGTTTCAAGTAAGAAATAGTCAGGTGCAGCGGTATAAATTTATACCGACAGGTTGAAATGAAAACCCGTCGGTATAAATTTATACCGACAGGTTGAAATGAAAACCCGTCGGTATAAATTTATACCACAGGTGGTGGGTCCACCCAGTCCACAAGACTCTCATCACCTTGAGATTTTGTTTTCCTTGATCTCTCCAGCATCGTTCTTCTGTATGCATTCCTTCTGTATGCATTTGTTTGATAATTTGAAGTACTTCAGCCTGCTTGTATTGACCATAAATTGTATTGACCATAAATTGTAATAATAGACGTCCAAGTCACAATGTCTTGATGTCAAAAACTAGAGTTGCCTCGTCCAAGCTTGATCTTAACAATTAGCCGACATTGTATTTAGCACTTTTTGGAGATTGTGACGACAAAAAGAGCTTACCAAGAAACTACAATGGAAGAACCCTATTAAATCTTCTGTAGTTTTTATTAGAAAGGAACCTTAACCTTTTCTTACAAAACCCAACACACATATTACTTTGAATCAAAAGAACATGTGATCGTTTTCAATTAGTGCCAACTCCTTGGCAGTTGCAGGAGATAGTGAATACAATTTTCATTTTCATTTTCAACACAAACATAAAAGCCTGTGTTGAAAATAAAAGAGAACATCTTACAAGACAATTCTTAAGGCTTTTACAAGAAAACGAATTACCAAGTGAAGCATGCTCCCATTTTCCCACCTCAAAGTATGCCTCAGAATAGACTTGGTCCTGCGCTAGACCCCCTAAATTCGATGTTTTGCAAACACATCCTTCATGACATCCGGCTGCATCTTCATTTCCCCTTGGGTTATATTTTGAAGCTAGAAAAATTCAATATTTTGTCATTTTGTCCATTTGAGACACAAGATCGGTCCGATATACAAGATAGATAGCCGGCTCTAATTCCTTCTAGATCATCCAAAAAGCTTGTAGTTATGAACCTAATTCAGCATAATGAAGGGTGGAATTTGTAATTTACAAGAGTGCAAATTGGCTACGTTGCTACTTGGCTTTATTGAGCAACTCTAATCGTTTTCACTAACGCCTTTTGACTAGAGTAATTCGGGTTCGAAATTAGTGATATACACGACATGCCCAAATATGCCAAGCAAAGTACTTAATCATAACTACAATCCCGGGGAAATCGATAAACCACAATATGCACTCTTTCTTAAAATCGAGCTGTTTTGTCAAAAAAAATAGGCCGGAAAATAGAGTCAACCAAGCTTGCTATTGCTCGTGTGTTGAGTCTCCACAAGGAGTTTTCAAACTAATAACAAGTTATTTTAGCTGGATAAATCCTCCACATCGACTCATTTTAACCTCTAATTTCTCTAATCCCTCCTACATCTGCACTTGTGTCATATTTGCATCTAATATCCGCCACTAATATCTACGCATCTGTGGAAATATTTGCAAAAAGAAACATGCTTGAATGGAGTAATGCTCCATGAACTAGTGCAAGGGAAAAAGAGATAGAAGCTTCTACACAGAAATGCAAATCCGCGGTCCAAGATCTGAACCTGTGTATCAATATCCAAGATCCGAACATTGTGTATCAATATCCAAGATCCGAACTTCTAAATCTGCCAGAAGAACCTGTGCTACCAGAAGAATCGGCTACAAAAACCTGTATGCCGACCCATTCAAAACACATTCAAAACCTGATAATATCTCCAGCTTGTGCGTTGTATCTCCGGCCTGTCAGACGCCTAAACCAATCCAAGCAAAACAGAGTTTGGGCAACGAAAATAAACATTGTTCTCACCTGGACAAGTTCCAGTGGTGATATTCCTGGATTTGCAGATGCACACAAAGCCTTTGGCGGTGCTGCTGTTGTTGCTTATGCAATCACTGCAATTAGTAGCCTCTTTGGGTTGCTTCCAACCCAACCATGAAACCCAATCGTGGAAACCGAAACCCATTCGTTGTGTGAAAACCCATTCCACATCTGAGAAAACTTGACGAAGATGTGGGCCGATTAAAACCCTAAAAAAAAAACAAAAAAATCTTCTTCAAAGCTTCTTCAGACAAAGAAACAAACCTTTTGCATCACTAAGAAACTGCTGCCGCACCAATAAGACACCTAAATCATTCGATTATCACAACCCTAAAGCTTTCCCAACACACAGTTTTCCTAGCCTCGGTATAAATTTATACCGTCAAAAGCATCTGCCATGTTTTAGCCAGGCAAAAATCATGTTATATCCATGAAAGATCAAGTTATAACCATAAATAAAATTCCGTTTACAAGACATTTCTTGTGTTATTGAATTTATAAGGAAATGTTTTTCAAGATAATGTATTGAATTTAAAAGGAAATGTTTTTCAAGAGATCTCATGGTATAAATTTATACCGTGACTTCCTTTTTAAAAAATTTCGGTATAAATTTATACTGCTCTCAGCATTTTCATGTGGGGAGACGGTATAAACTTATACCGCTTGAGCTCACTGGCGGTATAAATTTATACCACTCGAGTTCTTTCCCTGTGTACTGCTTGAGCTCACGTGGTAGAAATTTGAGCTTACATGGTATAAATTTATACCGTTTGATAAATTCGTTGTATTGTTTGAACTCACCCGATATAAATTTATACCGTCCAATAACGTGGGGAACATTAAAGCTTTCGAACTAACACTAAAAAACACCTTTTATGAAACAACCATGTTGTATGATTACCTGGCCATGTTGTATGATTACATTTTGGAGCAACTCTAAGGCGAAGCTAACAAGTTGCATGTTGTGACTCAAACGATACTGAGGTTAGCATGCGGGTTGCGGTTTCATTGGTAGACAATGCTGAGGAACGTATACTCATTGGCAGAGGACACGAATAGCTCTAGTGACCATGGTCTCAACATGTCAGACGACAACATGCATTCTGAATTAGCCGCAGTGTAACTTTGTTCAAAATGAAAAATCTACACATTTTTTACAATTTTGTTCAAAAATTTGTAGTGATTTCAAAAACTTTAAATCACGATTGCCTTTTTGTCGCTCTAATGCACTTGATGTTTTATTCAATGTCTATTTTTTTTTAGTCTCTGAAATTGCTACTATTTTTCATGCTAAACTACGGGGCTAAAAAGGGGTACCAAACAATTTTGCATGGAAGTTAAGTTGAATTAGCCCCTCAAAAATAGTACCTAAAATATTCAAATTGTCACACTTGTCACAAATTTACCTCGAAAAGGGACCTTTTTGAGGGAATTTTAGGGAATCTTTCAAAGATTCCTTTTAAAGTGCGTTTGGAGCAAATAAGTGCGTTTCATTTTAAACTTTGTTTTTCCCCATGGACTGTAGTGAGAATGCAAAGTTTAGGGACAAACAAAGTAACACCAAATTTAATGGAAATGACCAAAATTTACATATACAAGCATTTTGACGGGGCAAATAGGAAATTTGGCATTTCCATGTTTCTTGTCCTCTAAACTTGATGATTCCAGAAGCCATTGCATTTATTTCCAAAAACAATTTGAGTTGCCTACAACCGTCAAGAAGGCAACATCATAAATACCATCATTTGTGTGCTTGTGTTCTGCTTCGACAAGATCAGAAAGATATTCAGCACCCATAATATAGCCATCTTTACAAGGATCTGCATATGCAAACACATCAAGTTACAAGTACCTTACATTGTTAAAAATGGATGTGATACCATCTGAAAGGAAATATATGATGCACCGCGGGTGCAATAGATGATAGATAGAAATCTCTTTATTAAGAAATACGTCCTGCTTATGGCAAAGCATATTACAGGAGTTATACAATCCATAAGCGCTTAAACAAAGGCATCAATAGCTTCACGTACTTCCATTTTAACAAACAACTCCATTATATCAGGACATTCCTTCCAAACATCCTTGGGATAAGAGTTGAGAAAATTTGGAGGTGTACTAAAGAGCATTGATAATGGGGTTTCTGAAATGTTATACTTATTTCTTAAATGTTGATAGACAGGATACTCTAAAAACGCATGTACCTCTGCCTCAATCTTAGGTTCAAGACAGCTCGAACAATACCTTGTATATTGAGGAGTTCCATACCACCTTCCTGTATCAATGTGCATGATGAGAGGAAGTTATGTAGCTAAGAAATTAGGATTTTATTTTTGCTACATATTCTAAACGAGGTGCACCCTGGACTACCCGCGGTCAGTTTGATCATCAATCCGGGCGGCCCAATTGTTAGAGGACACCTTTTTCGATTATTCAATTATGATTAATGATTTAAGATGTCGAATACGAGTTTGCCTAAGGTTTTGATGGTATATCGAGCCATATGCAACCAGAATATGAAATATTAACCTCTACCAAAATAACTCAATGTCCTAATAAGACTATTTAACCAATTTATTTTTATCTTAAATCTATGTTTTTTTTTATAATAACCCATTGAATTGTTTTAGGGATATGGTCTATGATTTCAAGAATTATATCTATATCAAATCCCCCTGGAACCCCATGTTATTTTGCTACATATTAGATAGCAGGTAAGATTGTTCGCCATATGCAACCATATTATTAACATCAGGTTATAGATATTCTTTTTTATATCACTGTCGTTCGAGTCGCACAATTTGCTTAAAACTCTTAGAATTATTTGTGCACATACCTCTTTTAGTACGATCGAGTCTGGCCAAGCAAAATCATTTATACCCTACATTTTTACCCATTGAATCACTTGAGAGAACCATTTTCATTCTTTGGATTGTTGCATAGCTTGGAAACGGAGACAACTCTGAAGGGAACAATTTCGCCTGATTTACATATGTAATAGTACGATATAAAGCCTCAGCCTCAAGGGGAATTGACCCAGTTTTTGCAAGCGTAATGCAATATGGATTTTGTATTTTAGTTCTAACCTCTTCCATGAGAAAGCTTTTCTGCACTTTTTCAATCTTGTCCTAGCTTTGCCAATCAAGTCCAGAGCTTGAAGATGGACAACTATATAAGTTGGGTGTCATAAAGTATCTTCTGAATTTCCAATGCCATAAATTATTCACATAACAAGTATGGAGCATACCATAGAGGATTGTAAGCTCACTAGAAGCGCGTTTTTCAGCTACCAATTTCCATGAATAATTTCAATTTATTTTTCAGTGCGAAATTATCCACCCGGAGGCTGTAATTAAACAAATTGAATATGATATTAAATGGATTATTGCTGCGAGATAAATCCTCTAATATGGTTCTGGCTGTCTTTTCAGGTATTATATTTATGCTTGTTCGGAAGCTCAAGTGGAAGAAGATGGATCCGAGAACAACCCAGGAATGGATTAGGGTGTTCGGACCCCCTAAAGTTGAGGGGCACCAGGAACCATGCTTCTGTGGATGTTGCTGTGACCAAAATCCCGATGCCAGAAGGGCTCTGCTATGTGAGGCCAAGGACAATAAGGGAAGGTTCAATATGGCAAAGCCGGAGCATGTCTGTGTGCTTTCTGCATCCTTTCAGTTATGGTTAGAGGCAGAGGACGGAAACAAGCGAATTTCAATCTCAAGTCCCACTTTTAAGAACCGATGTGGCTTCATATCTGACTGTTTTCATATCAGAACTGTGCCTTTTATTATCTATCCTCCTTTTTTAAGCAAGACATGGGTTATACTTCCCTGTAAAAAGTAATTTTGTATACTCAACATTTATATTTAAATATACTTATAGCCTTCAATTAAAAAAAAAACAATTTCCATGAATAGTATTTGTAACTATGCACTATTTCTAGCTCACATTCCCCAATGGTAAATCTAAAATATTTTTTTTTTTCCAATGATCACGACTTTAGATTTTGCAACATTGATAACTATACTTTTATGATCACAAAATCCTTGAAGAGTATCTAAATGATGTTGGAGACTAGCAGTTCTATAAATTAAAGTTATATCATCTGCAAAAAATAAAACTTGTATATGATATCTACCAAGCCTGACTCCAACATCGCCTATACGTGCAAGCCATCCCTCAAGTTCATCGATATATAGTCTAAAAAAGGTGGGAGAACATGGGCAGCCCTATTTCATCCCAATTGTGCTCTGAACCTATTCAGCTCCATCGAAGGGAAACGAAATTTCAACGAGTACCTGTTCATATAGATGTGCAACTACTTATTAGAGCTTTGGAGGAACTTGTAGTACCTCTAACCTCTTCTGTAAGTCACCGCGATCAACTCTATCGAGAGGTTAGCGTCAAATATGCACTGGAAAGAGATCGAGAGTCTTAACTGAGACCGCATGAAGCACGCCTTCTAGCAAATTGAAGCTTTTGGAAAAGAGCATCAGATCTTAAAGTCGATGCAACTAATTTTCTTCCTTTGGTCACTAGCTAATGCATTTGATTCTTTGTGCAGCAGCTTCATGCAAGACAAAGGTATGGGCTTCCATCAAGCAATCGCCTCTATTAAGGAGGAGATCATGATGCGGCAAGATACAGGTAAAGATGATTATGCCACTCTCTTTGCAGCAGGGCATTCAAATACTCAATCTACCATGGATGGGGATGAGCACGATGAGGAGGAAAAGCACATGGGCAGCATATTACCTCTTCCAACTAAGCATGAAGTAATGGATTTAGATCCTTCTACTTCCTAGATATCAGACAATGTAGTAGCACCCAATAAATGGATGCCAATCATTCCAGCACCTTCAAAGCAACGATTAATAGATACCTCAGCCATTGAGCTAGGATATCTTGATGTGGCCTTCATTCCCACAGTTTCAAGCAATGTAGTAACACTTCATCAAGTGGCATTCATATTTTATACTTTGGCGGCGTTTACACCGGATCAACTGATTTATCTGTTCGGTTTACAGAAACTTCCAGCACTTCCAACATGTCCAGCACCTGTTACGGCACTCAACTCAATTCTATTTCTGGATCAAGGAGGAGACCTTAATTCATTTGATCATGAAGGAGTTGAAAATGCATCATATATGATCATGATTCCAAAGCAAGGAGGAGCCGTTGACTCTTTACTTCTAGGAACATTTGATCAAGGTCAAGCAAAGGTACTAAGGTTTGATTTCCATGGAGAATTTCAACGTAGCATTGTGGGAGTACCTACATTTGTGGTTATTGAATCCAAAGCCTTAACGGAGTAATAATCTTTGATTCTATTGCCTATATTGAGGATATGCACAGAAATAATTTTCCTCCTGGCAAAACAATTATGGATATCAAAGACAAACTTTATTTTCCTTATTGACTTACTATTCCTGATACTGTGGTTGATCAACCTTAAAACTCCAATCCGGAATTGATGCCCATAGGGCCGAGAAGCATGAGAATGCTAGAGATTTGGATGGGGCCCTGATGCAGAATGGCCAAAAAGATGATAAAACCAATAAATTGGCAGCATCGAAGATGCAATTGCTGTTTTGAAGGAAATCAAAGCCACTACAAGAGAAGGGTGCCAGTATCGTCAAGTATAACGTCAAAATTTTTCACACAACTCAAACCTCTGAAACACCTAATCTTGTCACTTTTTTGACACTATACATGACGCGATCATTTGCCACAAAATTGTCACCCGTGCGTCAAATGTTGTGTCCACCTTGTAACTTGATCATTTGTTACCCAATTAACATAATAATAGCTTAGCAACCATGGCAACATAGACAACAACCAATATTCCTCTAGATCTAAGCATGGTCAACTCAGCTGATCAGGCTAGTGACATAGTGGCGGGGTAAACCACGTCACGTTGCGTCCAGCATTGGAGGACCACTTAATTGTGCAAGACATTGTACCCTAAGGTACCAACGCCCGATGTTCCAAATAAACTATTTATATATCACTATGCAATAACCACGAGTCTAGACTATCGCACCTAGACTCTAGCCCCAGGGGATTATATCACAGAGCATTCCAATACTATTATAGCACTTTGCATAAATATATATCATAGCATATTCCAACAAGGGATTCTCAATTGTCAACCATAATGCCATATTAGTGGGTAACCAACAACACCATGATACATCCCAACAACATACTTTTAACAATAATCCATGCATGTATAATTGTATTTTACTAAGCCAACAAAATTAGAGATATGATAAATCATAATTCCTTTAATTAAATGCAAACATTAACAACAAGCTATATTGATAATAGTAAGTATGATCCCATGCTCCTAGAACAATTAAATCACCGACATGATATACTTTTAAGGACCAACAACCTAAGACAATTTAATAACATCTTCTAACTGTAATACAATTATGTGTGTTAAACTCATCAATTTCTCAGCTATTCAAATTCAATCTCCACTACATGATTATATAAAAACCACAGATGATAATCTAAAAGCACTACTTTTCCTTCTCTTCCCTGATCAAAGCTTAACGGCCCCAGCTCCAGTTTCCGGCAGGATCTAGGCGCTTGGGATCCAGTTCGGCTAGCCCAGGTACAGCCAGTAACCCTGTCTCAACGCCTCAGGTGCACCGCCACAGCAGCACTGATTCATCAACAAAGATCCGGCTCTGTCTGTCGCCAGTCCAATTTCTACCTTTGGCTCCACTTACAAGTCCTGGACCAGGTCGATTGATCGCCAAGAGGCCAATTCCAGTGGGTCGGCTCCACCCCCCTGCAGCTCGGATTTCCAGGGGGCCGATTTGATTTGATTTCTAGGAGGTCGATTCTTGCAGGTCTCTTAGTTTCGACTCTCCCAGCACTCAGGCATCGAACCATCAAGGCCTCAGATTCAAGGCCCTAGGCTCCAGTTTGGCCAGCACAGTTGTCTCATCCGTCGTTCTGCAACTTCTTACTGAAGGTCCAGGTCTGTTTCTATTATGCTTGATTTATCTGCCCAGCTATTGGTGTCTAGTTCCCTATCTATTTCTACTTGCCTTGGTCTGCTCCTATCTTTTGTCCAGATACTTGAAACTCGTTGTGGCCTTCCCCAATTCTTGTCTAATATAGCGTCAAAATGACCTGTAGAGGATCAAGCGCATGGCTAGGGAGACCCGCAAAGCAAAGAACCTCATTAGGGTGACCATGCCAGTTTCTGATAAGCCCTATGACCCCACGATTGAGCCCTACCTCCAGGCAGCCCCTTACTTTGGGCCCCAGCGTCCTATCCTGGCACAACCCACTCCCGATGCATCTGCAGCTGAGGCCCTAGACAGAATTGCTGCTCGAATCCATTGCATACCCCCAGAACTGTTGGTCAGGCTCCGCACGGTCCAATCTACCATCACTCTCACAAAGACATCTGCTCAGTTGCCCTTGGAAAGCTGGGTACAACTTCTAGAGATATTGCTACAGTCGGCAGGGCACAGCTCAGTGAAGCACAGTAATGTTCCACCAGTGTCTGTTACAACGTACCCCAGGAAGATGATACCATACCTAGGCCCACACAGCCATCGCCGAAGGATTATTTGCCCGCTGAGCAGGCAGAGGTTCCGCGCTCAGAGCCTGGTAGGGCCACAGAGCACACGTCCGCCCTAAGCCTACGCATTGTAGGCCTTGAAGAGGCGAATGACACTCTTGCTATAGCTGAGGCCTGCCAGTTTTTCACTCAGGTGATGCATATAAAGGCAGAGGGCATCCTTTCGGCACATCGAGTTGGAACAGCACGACCCGACTGCCCCCGACACCTGCTACTCCATTTTCGGGATGGCTTGTCCAGACTGCACATCTACGGCATGGCAATCACTTAAAAGGAACTGCCTTCTCTGTCCAGGAAGACCTCACCCCTGCACAGTTCTGCAGACGGAAGGAAGAATTATACCGGGTCCGCGAGGCTCGCCTACACCAGAAGTGGGCTGTCTATAGCGGAGGCCAGGCTATCATCCGAGATCACTGGCCACTTGACCCATGAACAGTTTTTGTATAGCCCTATGCTTCCCGGTTTTGTTTTGGTTCTCGTTTGATTTTCATTTTATTGGCTCTGTTGTTATTTGATATGGGGCATAGCCCCCGAGTCCTGCTTGGGCTTATGCCAGCTTGTTTTGTTCTCGGTATTGAGACTTGTTAGGGGGCACAGTCCCCGAGTTCCGTTAGGGCTCATGCCCTCTTTTTCTGTTCTGGTCCTATAACCCGATTGGGTTCTCGTGGACGTTAAAAACTCTTATCTTTTACATTCAAGAATCTATATTTAATTATGTTAGTTCAATTCAGATCATGCCTCAATCCATTAAATCTACAAACCATCATCAAAGCTCATTAAGTTTTCCCAAAACTACGTCAACCAAAACATAGACATCACAAGAACCCCATGTGTAAGACTTGACCCCCACCTGAAAATATTTTGCTCCTTCTCCTTGGTTCAATTATGATCAATCTGGTTTTTATGATCAATCTGGTCTAAGAAATCTAGAATAATATTGTTGCGCTTATATAATCTAACAATGATCTTGCATGCATACACACTGCATGCATGGACACACATTGCATGCATGTATTCCTAGCGCATAATTATTTATTTCATTATTGAAAATGCACTCTTATATAATGGCAACGTTACTTACATCTTCATGTTACTGCTAAGTTGCTAGGTCCTTTACAAATTTGCTGCCTTACAGAGTAAGATTATAATCTTTAAGTTCATCTAACACTACCTGGTGGGCATGGTTCACTCGCATGGAATGAGGTTGAGTGTGCAAGCACTTGGATAGTATAATCCTTTTGGGAAGATGACACTTAGGGCAGTTTTTCCTTGGAGTCTATTTTATTAGTTTCACCCATACCCGAATGCTTCCCCCTCCCTGAAAAAGGTTTACTTGATTTTTGGGAGATAGTTCGAACATTGTTTTAGATTAATCCTAGGGCTTGCATACAGTTAAACTTTCCATGTTGGCGAATTCTTCTGGACAATTGTATGCCTCTATGTGCTATTGTACATCCATTGACTCCACAGCATTGGAGGCTTGCTGGTGTTCTCACAATTGATGATTGGTATCAGGCTGGTCACTTGTTGCATTGGGATGTTTTTCAGACTAATTTCATGCTATCCCGTTGGGATAGAGCTATTTGGCAAAAGTGACTTCTCCACAACTAGTTGATGTATATATTTTGGATTGGTCCCTAAATTGTTAATTCATAATATCTTATGCATTGTTTATATCAGAAGCCAGTCCCTCGTCGGGCCAGTGGACAGCTTCACCTTCCCCCTCTCCAATGAAGTGAATGTGGTATTGGGCCTAGGATAAATTGCTTCATTCCAAAGTTTTTGTCTTGTGGTGGTAGATCCTTCATAGATGTTTGCGGGTTAATGTGCTAGTTCATAAGTTTGCTTTTCACATTTCTGAACTTTGCTCATTGTGCAAGCAGCAACCTGAGAGTTTCAAACACTACTTTTCTATATATTGTCGTCCTCTAAAAAAAATAAAAATCCTTGCATGAATTTCTTGCAATGAATAAACATGAAGGCAATAAGATGATGCAATGAACCTGCCGTGCTAGTGTATAAATAGGAAGGTCCTCCATCGACGCATTTAAATTTTTCAACAAGCATTTAAAAAGGTGCTTTGAGGATCCCACAATGTATGGAACTACAGCAGAACGAAAGATCCGCATACAATTTCCTAGAGAATCTACTTGTTGTATTGGGCCCAAGTGTGCTTATAACCCCTCATGGACCAATCAACCTTGCCAAAGACCCACATATGCAATGCATAATATTCATGACCCCACATCAATTATGCTAAAACAAAGAAACCATGATAACGTGCTATTTCGGCTGGCCGCACTGATTAGGCATAAGGAATATCCATTCGAAGCATCGTTGAAATATAAGATTCTTTTGGGTATTGGGACCTTAGAGTTATGGCATGGAAACTCATGGCTCTAAGGTGCAAAGGGTGGGCCATGGTGTAGGATAAAAATATAACAGATGTAAGAAGAAGAAATGGATACTCCGACACCAAACCTTCACCATACATAGCTTGGGAAGCTCCATATAAAATATGTGGACCATTGTAAGGAATTTGATATGTTAGGGCATATGCGTGGTGCATGTATAAACGGTGGACCATGGGTACAAATCTTTCATCCACATCAAGGTAAGAATGCGTATGCTTGTCACTGTAAGGTCTAGTCTGAATTGAGCAGAGCACAGTGACCATCCCCCTACAAAGGTTAGAAAGCTACGTATGAAAATGTGGACCATGCTAAGTGTTTGATATGTTAGCACATCCTTGGTGCACGTAGAAATGCTGGACCATAGGTGAAAATCCATAATCCATGTAGGGTAGAAATTGATGCTTCTTCCTATTAAAGTGCACTCTTTGTTTATGAGCAAGATATCTCTAAAAGTAGAATTTGGACACGAAGTTTCGCGTGCATAGCAATAGTAGTTAAGCAGCAATGGAGAAGGTATCTCTCCAGAGGTAGAATTTGGACACGAAGCGTTGCGTGCATAGCAATAGTAGTTAAGCATTGACATGACACAAACCGCTCCATGAGAATTCAAGTCAGGTGCCAGTGCTCAAGAAAATCTTGCCGATGTCAAGCATAGAGAAAGACAGACCGAGGGGTGGCCGACTTCAATTTTGACATCTAAAAAGAACTCAAAATTAAATGTAACATCCAAGCTAAATGTCTTAAACACATGGTCACAGTCATACGCGAGCCTGCCTTAAAAAAATGACAACAATGTGCTATATGTGCTAGATGACAAGGTCAACATATGGGAGTGAAATCGATACCGTCCAACTTAAGCTACCAAATCGGACGGTCATGATTTACACCCATCAAGATTTAATCTGAACCCTACATGTGTTGGGTGTAGAGAGAGCCGCAAAATCGAAGAAAGTATATGCGGGAGAATCAACCGCTGCTATTTTACTCTCGGAGGGAGGCCTTTGCCCCCACACAAATCCAATCAGTCGAGCGCTAGTGATCCCTAACTCAGATATTTCTTCATCTGTCTCTACGAAATTCCAACTTTCCCATTAATCCTCTCTGTTTTTTCTTTCGTTTCTGATTCGATTCTTCAAAATTTGAAGCTCCGTGGTAGATTCGCTTGGATTCAATCTTTTTCATTGATCTTTGGTGATTTAAGGATGGATTTTGGCCGAACATAGTTTTGCAAGTCAGATTGAGCCCAGGTTTTTTATTTTTTAGGGTTCTTGTTTTCTTTGTTAGATTCAGAGATGGCAGATTACTCTTTGCATTGAATTACTCTTTGGATTGATTGAAGAGGTGTTTGTAAGTTGTAAGCCTTTTTATTGTAATGGAAGGGCCAACCAGAGTGGGGAAGTACGAGCTTGGCCGGACTGTGGGAAAAGGCACATTTGCGAAGGTTAGGCTTGGCAGAAACATAGAAACAGGGGATTTTGTGGCAGTAAAAGTACTGGACAAAGAAAAACTGCTCCAGCACAAAATGGTGGAGCAAATCAAGCGAGAAATCTCCACCATGAGAATAGTAAGGCATCCCAACATCGTCCAGCTCCACGAGGTTCTTGCAAGCAAAACAAAAGTCTATCTGGTTTTGGAGTATGTCACCGGGGGCGAGCTTTTCGACAAAATAGTACAGAAGAAAAGGCTGTCTGAAGACGAGGCAAGAAAATATTTCCAGCAGCTTATAAATGCAGTTCAATATTGCCATAGCTGTAGTGTTTGCCACAGAGATTTGAAACCTGAGAATTTGCTTCTTGATTCCAACGGCAATTTAAAAATTTCTGATTTTGGGCTCAGTGCTTTGCCTCAGCAATTAAGAGCCGATGGGCTGCTGCATACAACATGTGGAACTCCGAATTATGTAGCTCCGGAAGTGATCCATAGCAAAGGGTATGATGGAGCCAAGGCAGATTTATGGTCATGTGGGGTCATTCTGTATGTTTTAATGGCAGGGTATTTACCCTTTCACGAGGCAAGTATTTCTAATTTGTATAAGAAGATCTTTAGAGCTGATTATAAGTTCCCCAAGTGGTTTAGCTCCGAGGCTCGAAGATTAATCACTCAGATTTTGCAGCCAAATCCGGCATTGAGACTTACTATGGATCAGATAATGGAGGATCCCTGGTTCAAACAGGGTTACATTCCTCCCAAATCTTATTCTGACGAATTTATCGACATTCAGGATGTTGAGGATGTGTTCAATGAAGAACATCTAGTTACAGAATTAAGAGATTGCAAGCCTGTTGTTATAAATGCTTTTGAATTTCTGTCCATGTCTCCAGGCCTGGATCTGTCTGGTCTTTTTGAGAAGCAACAGGATGAACCCCTCAAACAAGAAGCTAGATTCACCTCTGTTTCTCCTGTTGGAGAAATTATAACCAAGATTGAAGAAACTGTGAAGCCCCTTGGATTTGTGGTCTACAAACAAAAGTTCAAGCTCAGGTTGCTTGCATCTAAGATTGGGAAAAAGGGTCATCTTTCTGTTGCCACAGAGATCTTTGAGGTAGCACCATCTCTGTTCATTGTGGAGTTCAAAAAGGCAGGAGGGGATAATCTGGAGTATAAATCCCTCTATCAGAGCTTGTCTTTGGGTCTCAAAGACATAATTTGGACATGGGAAGCCATGGTTTAAACATTTATTTTGTCTGTTCTTGCAATTTAGTAGCACAGGCAACAGGTACAGAGATTATAGTTCCAGGTAAATTAAACAGCCAAACTTGGAACTGAATTGTTTTGGGTCTTGGGATTGTGAATTCACAGTTAGATTATAGTGCCGATGCATTAATCGATCCTGTACATAGTTTTTGGGTTGATGCATCAGCATATATGTTATTTATGGAGCCAACTGTATGAATGGTGAAATGTAACATAAAAATTCAATATTGCATTACAAGCTCTGAGACTTTTAGTATATTACAATGTATTTTTCTCTTTGTCTTCTCTTTATGCGTCCTTTTCAGCATAAAAGAATTGGGCCCTTGTTTATTCCATCCGTCATTCTCAAATATGTTGACCATCTTGCCACTCAAACCACCAATTTAGACTTTTAACCCATTTGCATGAACATGACAAAAAAGACTGACCTCATACATAATACGCTTCATCTCGGAAAACACCATACGCTCATAGCTTCATCTCGGAAAACACCATACACTCATACACTCATAAAGTTCTTGTGCCCAGTAACTTCAATTTAACTTCAAATAAGTTCTTATTGCAGCCTACCATATGGTGAGGATTTTCTAGGTATTGGATCCTTTAAAAATAGGCCCTATGTGAAATGCCAAGTTGTATAATCAACTATACCATTGTTATTCAAATTCAATGGTTTTAAACGAAGCACATGGACAAGTTGCCAGTTTTAGAGCGAGCGCCTTATTTATCAACTTAATCAGAAAAACTCTGTGCATTTTTTCTTTCGCTATGGCTTGACAAGATACAAATTTGCTAAGTCCACAAAAACTCCATGTATTTTCTTTGGCTCAAACATGATCGTGGCTAATAAATAAGCCACTCGGTTTTAGAGGAGCTAGTTTGAAGTGAGCTTAGCTCGTGGTGGGTATATGCACCTCAGACTCACTTGTGGTGGTGGTTACACATTTCCAATTTTCTAGCTTGTATTGGCTTTACAAATTCCAATTCAATGGTTAAGATATAGGTTTACTAAGCAAATTCATCTCTGCCATAACAAAGGCCTTACATGTTTGGACTCCAAATTAACACAAAGGTCTGAAAGACTAACTCTTAGATTGTTTCAAAGGTGGACAAATTCAAGAAGGTTAATATAAGTCAACAAATCCAACTGGCTTTGGCAAAACCATTGATCATATGATTTGTTTTGCTCTAGTTTAGACTTGAAGTTTCTGGGTGGAACCTGTGGGGTGGGAATATTTTGTCATTTGTTGGACTTTTTTATGCGCAACCCTCTAAAATGAATGCATATCCTTTAGAATATTGAATTTGAGTGCATTTTATTGGTTGTTTTGTCACTATATTAGGGCTTGCAACCGCGGTCATTGGGTGGCCTTATAATAGGTTGCCGAAGAGAAGCCAATCGGGCAGAGACCGAAAGGATTATAGGGGTGATGACGCACGAGAAACGGAGAGGGGAGATCTGAAGGCCTGGGGTAGGGAGTATACCTACCTGGGAGACGGGCACACCATCATAGTGTGGGACCCCTTTAACCTCCCCCCATCACTTTGTGCTCATGCCGCGCAACAATTGAACGGGCAGAGGAGCTTGCCAAGCAAAATGAGGATCAACACCAGACCCAAGAAAACGAAGAGCTGGGAGTGCCTATAAGGAGAAGCTCAACGCAGTTGGGGGCATTGGCAAAGCCACGAGCTCTGCTCATGGGCAGGACCGCGTGGAGGCCGCCCAACCTCGCCCGGTGCAGGAGGCAAGACCCTGCCCAAAAAGCCCATTCAGCCAAAGAAGCCGCACAGGTATAGACCAGGTACCATGGCATTGAGAGAGATCCGGAAGTATCAGAAGACAACAGAGCTTCTGTTACGGAAGCTTCCCTTCCATCGCCTGGTCCAAGAGATAGCACAAGAGTATCGGACCGATCTTCGGTTCCAAACCTTTTGCTATGCTCGCCCTATAGGAGGCCGCCGAAGACTACGTGGTAGCTCTTTTTGGGATGCTAATCTCTGTGCTACTGATGTTAAGAGGGTTACCATCATGACAAAAGATTTGGCTCTCGCAAGGAGAATTCGAGGAGACCGAAATTAGCTTCCTTGTCAAGTAATTTGTTGTACAAATTTTGTATAGGAATATAAAAATTTTGGTTGCAATTTTTTTTAAAATAAGTATGGAGTATTTATCTAATTATTAATAATAACTGACGCTAACGTCAGCACAAATTTTAAAATAAAGTGACACCAAACCTTAGTTAGGGTTTCGTTTGCTTCCCTTGTTTCTTGCACCTCCTCCACCACTCGCCTGTGCAATGGAGACTCCTAGCCTCCTCCAATGGTACCAAGATGGAGAACATTGGGATCCTCATGTCCTATTCGACCTCCTTCAGCCTTTTCTGCTTCAAAAGACGGACCTGATCACTAATATGCAGGCCCACCCGACCATGCTGCTTTCCTTGAGTTCTATACTCAGGAAATGGTAGCCCTTTGCATCATACTAAGGGATCTACCCCACCTTTATTTGGAGAGGGCCATTGTGAGAGACATGTGGGGAGGTGATTCCCATGCCTTTAACATTCTCACATGAAAGCTCAGATGGGGCAAGAATCCACCTGTCATAATGCATGAGGGCCATCAATACTTTGAAGTAAACTTTGCTTTGGCTATACTCATGGATCAGTACGTGGAGGATGAGACCTTGCCAGGAGAAAAGGGCAAAGCGCCAGTGACATCGGATGAGGAGGACGACGAGTACATCAGGGAAGACGACTTTGTTTGGTGGAAGCAGCTAGCGAAGCAGATGCCCCTACACCGAGATCAAGGAGCTCAACTTACCAGATTGGATACTCTCCTAGTTGTCCACCATCAAGGACAAGAATACCTCCTATTGGAGGATGTTATGTGTACTTATCATGTCATTGCTGATTTCAAGTTCAAAAAGAAGACACATGTATTGTATGAGCTCGCCGAGTATTGCATGGACGATTTCATCGACTTTACCCTGGCTGAGCTCCCCATTGAGGTACATCAGTTGCTTCAATTTCATCAGGAGACCATCGAGCCAGTCGATGCCATCTTGCGCTTGGGACACCTTATGTTGCAAGAGGCACCGTCACAGCCACCTGATGAAGCTTTTGTTGCTATGGGACCTCACGTCCCAAACATTAATGCTGTGGACATTCCCTCAGAATCAGATGAGGAAGGGGAAAATCTTTGTGACAACAAAGATCATTTAAGGGAAGAAAGACAAGAAGCTAAGGAAGAAGAGGTCACCATGAACCTCGACAAGGAAGTAGTCACCTTTGTCATCCCGAAGGTTAGTGCTTTGGGAAATCATGACGCCCGTTTCTTCCTTTTAGCTTTTAAGCAGGGACAGGTCCTTTTCGTGGCGCGGGATCTAGCTCCAGAGACAGAGGCATCATGGTGGGCACTTCGTGCTCTATCCACCTTAGCCAGACATAAGAAGCTCCAACCTCGCATGCTCACATATGTGCTCGTGTGACAGGGACTTCGCTTTGACCGCCCTAGGGCAGGATATCGCACCATCGATGAGCATGAAGCTCCTTGTGGCCGCTCCTTTGGCCACGGCTTCCAGAGATTGCATCTGCCGCTGCCCGTACCATCAGCCGCGGAGTTACACTACTTCAACACCGCCAGCCACCTCCACCTCCTACACCGATGGATGAGGATGAAGGACCTAGCTTCTGAATGAAAAGTTTTTGAATATAATATAGGCCTCAGGCCATTAACATATGTATTCCAGGAAATGGGCACTTGTACGCCATTCTTGATATAATTTTTGATGTTTTATAGCTTACTCTCTCTTTCTCTCTCCAATGATGCCGTGCATGCAATTATAAGTCAATAGTTGTACATCTACGATGCGGTCTAGACTTGCTCCTCGAAAGTCGACAATCATAACGTTCATTCTTGACTACGGGGGGAGGGGGGTGGGGGGGGTGGTCTTGCAACAAACACGCTACACTATACCACTAATGGGTGGGAACTTGTGACGCTGCTTCGGATAGAGCTTCGGATATACGAAGAGGAACTCTTCGATGTGGATGATCATCTTTGGGAACTATATCGAACAATGAATAATTTGTTCAATCTCTTGGTCATAAGCCCGACCATGGAGTACCAGGACATCATCCTCCGGGCTTGGCAGAAGTATAACCTGCTGTGGTCAGTAAGGGATAATGCCCTTCATTCGATACTGAATCCACTCACATCTCCAACTGACTATGCCTATATCTAACATTTTGTTATAAATTTCCACATTCCGTTTGTTCATTCCGAGCATTATGTTAGATGTAACACTAATTTTCACTCTTATATAAAATGTCTTCTTTCCTAATGGTGTTATTATGACAATGCTTGTATGTCTTGCTTATTTCTACCTTATCTATATTTTAGACAGTGCATGTCCCCCTCCATGGGCGATCGCGATGCAACCCGGGTCGTTTAATCCCAGAACAAGAGCTCATACTTATAAAGTGCCAGTTTACTGAGATCCAAGCGTATGTTACCGCAGGAGTATGGCCCCGAAATTCCTGTTGTAACCAATTACCAACCACCACCACCTGCACCAATAGCTGCTCCACCTACATCCACACGCTCAAAGCATACAAGAAGCAATTCATCATCTGATGCCAGTTCTGAATCGTCCAAGTCAGCGAATTCCTCTGAGTCAGCAGGCGATCATGATAAGGCCACGAAGAAAGACTATCAGAAAACTGTGGACTCTGCTATCGCAAGCATTTGGAAGAATCATAAATTGGCCCAATTCTCAGGTAAGACGAGGTCGGGTGTGGATGCAGAATCCTGGTTGGATGAGATGCATGAGTTCGGCAAGTCCTATGGAATGATAAAGAAGGATATCGGCAAGGTTGCCATCACTAACCTCACATGGTCGGCCCGTATTTGGTGGAAGGGATATGCATGACCTCATAGACTGACACGAGGCAGGTGCCAGTATAAGGTCTTTGCCAAGGCTTTCAAGTCTCACTATGTCCCAAGAGCTCACCGTTGCCAACAAATTCAAACTTTTTACCACCTGGAACAAAAAAAATATGACAGTCCAAGCATACACAAATGAATTTATGCGTTTACAGTTGTATGTTCTGGGAATAAATGAATGCAGGGCAGTTGAAGGGCATATTGAGGGGTTATCCCCCACTCTTAGTGTGAGCCATAGATCCAAAAATAGTAGTAGAAGCCGAAGCTAAGCCTCTTAGCTTGGAGGAGGATAACCCTAAGTACCAGCCACCACGTTCTTCTACCTTTGGTCAGAACAGGAACTATACACCTTATTGGAGATGCTCACCTAGCCCAGGACCTCCCTCATTGGCTGGATATCAGAAGCAAGATAAGGAAGTTTCTTTTACTGTGCCAGATAAATTCTCTAATACCGCAGGAGTTGTCTGAGACATCTTGCAAGCCATTCCAAAAGAAGCTCGCGAGCAATTACGAAAAGACAAGGCATGTTTTCGATGTTTCCGACTAGGACACCGTATGCCGGAGTGCCCCTATATGACTCAGGCTGCTCAAGCTACTCTTGCCGAAGTGGATTGAGATGATGTCATGGCCTTAAATGAACCTGCAATCGTTGCTGATGAAGAGGCCCCAGACTATATACAATGTGAGTCCCACATTTATGCCGCTATTGAAACATGTAAAGCAGATAGTCAACCTTCTGTCATATCCACGATTGGCCAAATAGATTGTAAACCTTTTGTCATTCTCATGGACACGGGTAGTACGCACAATTTTGCTTCACCTAGAATGGCGGAAGCCTTACAGCTTACTCCTTTGAAATAAAAAACATCAAGTTACACTGGCTAGTGGGGCCATGCGATACTCAAGGTCGGCGCATTAATTTGAAGATTCAGTTGCCAGGAGCACCCGTTGCTCTAGGGACCGAGATTATGAATATCGGTCGATATGATCTCATTGTGGGTATGGAATTCTTGGCTACTGCAAAGGCAAACATTGATTGTAAAAAGCGAGAATTCACCTTTAACGCAGCCAATGGAGCTCGTGTCACTATAACAGGTAAACCAGTTATCCCAATTATGCAGTGTATTTCATTGCATCAGTTGGATAAAGCCATCAAGAATTATCAGATTGGTTGTATTGTTAGACTTGCATCAGTAGAGGCCAAGTCTTATATGAAATTACCTTGGAACCAGGTACTAAACCTACCAGCAAAGCTCCATACCGAATGAGTACACCCGAATTGATAGAGCTTAAGAAGCAGTTGCAAGAGCTTCTCAAGTTGGGGTTCATCCAACCAAGTGTATCACCCTTTCGTGCCCCTATTTTGTTTGTAAAGAAAAAGGATGGTAGCTTGAGAATGTGCATTGATTACAGGCAATTGAACAAGCACACGATTAATAATCGGTATGCTCTACTGCACCGATGATTTGATGGATCAATTGCAAGGAGCCAAGTATTTCACAAAGATTGATCTTCGCTAGGATATCACCAGATAAGAATTAAGGAGAATGACATCCATAAGTCCACTTTTCGGACACGTTAAATGTGCACTATGAGTTCATTGTTATGCCATTTGGACTAACTAATCCTCCTGCTACATTCATGAGGTTGATGAATGATATCTTCCGCGAATATCTTGATGACTTTGTCATCATTTTCTTCGATGATATCTTCATATATAGAAAAACCTTAGAGGATCACGAGCATCATCTTCGGTTGGCCCTGCAGAAATTGAGACGCCATCAACTTTATGCCAAGTTCTCCAAGTGTAGGCTTGCAACCACCAAGATCGATTACTTGGGATACATTGTTTCTATTGAGGGAATCACTACGAATCTAGCCAAAATTGAAGCAATAAAAGATTGGTCGATCCCAACGAACATGTCAGAGGTCCACAATTTTCTAGGGTTGGCAGGATATTACTGCAAGTTTGTTAAGGACTTTGTTAAGCTTGCCGCACCTCTTACGGACCTTACAAAAATATTTCTGTATATATACATTTTCCACTTAAAGGAGCTTCTTTTTACATGGCATGAACATATGAAACACAAACTTGTTGCATTTAGAGCGATCTACATTAGAGGTTTATGAGTTCAAACTTTTTTGCCTTATTTTTACGATGCATCCACCGCCTCCAGAGGTAGCATACAACGTACATCATCCATCTTAGAGACAGAAATTAATTTCACTTCTAGGTCTGGCACATACGAAGCATTATCTAAATGGATGTCTCTGGAAGGTAAGGACATGGTTACATTTCCTAATCCTTGCACACCAATGGCATATGTAGCTTAAAGGGAACCACAACTGGTTTGCCATTCTGGCACATGTTGTGGAGCCCCACTCTTCGTGCTAGAATGGCATCCCAACTGTTATTTTCCTATACAACTATTGGACAAAATAAAAATATATGGAGCAGGAAGGAAGATGAGCCATAACCACCTCAATTTTGTACATAAGTATGTAGTGAAAAGAAGTTCTTTTAAATCCACCAAGCCTAAACAAAGTATACGAAGAAGAAGAGGAAGGGCAGCCTTAACATGCACCAAAACTTACAACCAGTGGACAAACTAGCTAAAACATGTAAGAAAGAACTAGAAGAAGAGCATTTTTAACATCCGTCAAGACGAACTAGCTATAGGAGGAGAAGAAGAGCATTTTTTATTGTTAGCTAAGACTAAGCTAGAAAAAGGGAAAGGAGAAGAATAGTTTAATGTCCATAGAGACCAAATAATATATGAGACGCTCAATCTACCAATCCGGATTGTGGGTCCTGTTCAATTCCTCCTATATAGCATGTCCATATAAAGGAACTCAATCACCTAGCTAAACCAACCCCCAATTATGCAGAACGAGAATCCACAAAAATAAGTATGGTGCATTTTATTTGCATGTATTCAAATTTATTGACTTGGTTGTGTTTAAGATGCATGCAATTTGCAGTTATAAGAACAACATCCTTCCCATACTTTGACTCCTTTCTAAGTTATGCATGTATGTATTACAACATCAATTCAATTTTCACTCATGCATGGTAAGACTCAAACTATTATATGTGCCCTAATATACAACAGTTTCTTTTTCAATGAATGATAGGTGCAGCAAAAGTCCTACGACCTACACAAGTTGAAACATACATTGGCGAAAACATTGCTTATGTGGTGGGCTTATGTGGTGCAGAATATGGCTATTCTCGGCCATAAGTTGAGAAGTTGGGCCCCACTACTATGTTGTGTTCAATGAATCTGTTATGTGATGGAGGCTAATTATGGAGTATATGTATGTTCCTATCCTCAAGTGGATACGAAAGGACAAAGTAATTCTCCAATCTGGTTGGCCATGGGGCATATGCTGTCTGTTGTACCTGTTGCTTCAAACAGCCGTTTGTCAAAAGCGAATGATAAAAAAGAAAGTCATGAATTGAAAAGATTTACAACTTCATGTGGATCAATCAGCTACATGCTCATTTCTATGTTCAAACCAACATGTTTGGTTTTAAACTGTATTGGAAATAGAAATTTCCTTCAGACTATTTAGCTGATAATCAATCTCCGGTTGAATTTGGTCCTGTTGAAATTTGGTTGAGTTTTTTTATTTCCTTCCCACGGGATTACAGATGAATCCATTTGCTATTCACATTATTTTGCCAATTCACGTTGAATGAATTGTTTAAACGAACGATCAGTATTCAATTTCCTCATGCCATTACTTGAGCCTTTTGGAATGAACTGCTAAAGACAGTGGTGGAGGAGAAATAGTTGAGCTAAGCATTAGGATGTATTTAATTCCAAGCTGATGCAGTAGTGAAGTAAAAATTATGGTACACATATATTACAAGGACAGATTTGGCTAAAGGCTGGCTTCCCAGTTCCAAACTATGTCCTTCAGACCCAGGGACAAACTCTTATAGAAGGATTTGTATTCCAAGTTATCTCCTCCAGCTTTTCTGAACTCCAAAATAAACACAGATGGTGCTACCTCGAAGATCTCTGTTGCAACAGAAAGATGACCCCTTTTTCCACTCTTACATGCATGTAACCTGAGCCTGAATTTCTGCTTATAAACCAGAAACCCAAGGGGCTTCACTGTTTCTTCAATTTTTGTTATGATTTCTCCAACTGGAGAAACAGAAGTGAATCTAGCTTCTTGTTTGATTGGCTCTTCCTTCTGCTTCTCAAAAAGGCCAGACAGATCGAGACCAGGAGACATGGATAAGAATTCAAAGGCATTGATAACAACAGGCTTGCAATCTTTTGATTCTGTAACAAGATGTTCAAGGTTAAAGACATTCTCCACATCCTGAGTATCAATAAGTTCTCCAGGGTAGAACTTGGGAGGAACATAGCCTTGCTTAAACCAGGGATCTTCCAAAATCTGATTAAAGGTAATACGCAAAGCAGGATCAGGCTGTAAAATCTGAGAGATGAGATGGCGAGCCTCAGCACCAAACCATGTAGGGAACTTATATTCTGCTCTCAAGATCTTCCTATACAGGGCAGGCATGTTTTTCTCATAAAAAGGCATACAGCCAGACATGAGAACAAACAAAATAACACCACATGACCATAGATCTGCCTTGGCCCCATCATAACCCCCGCTATAAATCACCTCTGGTGCTACATAATTTGGAGTGCCACATGTAGTATGCAGCAATCCATCTGCCCTTAATTGCTCAGGCAGGGCACTCAGACCAAAGTCAGAAATTTTTAAGTTGCCCTCTGAATCTAACAGTAAATTTTCAGGCTTTAGATCTCTGTGGAAAACAGAGCAGCTATGGCAGTACTGCACAGCATCAATGAGCTGCTGGAAATATTTTCTTGCCTCATCTTCGGGAAGCATTGTCTTTTCCACTATTTTGTTAAACAGCTCACCTCCGGTGACATACTCCATAACTAAGTAGATTTTGGTCCTGCTTGCAAGGACCTCATGGAGATGGACTACGTTAGGATGCCGAACTAGTCTCATGGTGGAAATTTCTCGTTTGATCTGCTCCACCATTTTGTGCTTAAGCACCTTGTCTTTGTCTAGAACTTTCACTGCCACATGCTCCCCTGTTTCTATGTTTCTTGCCAATCTAACCTTTGCAAATGTGCCGGTTCCTAACAATCGGCCTAGCTCATACTTCCCCACTTGCGTATGCACATCCATCTCAAAGTAAAAACTTCCCTTGAAATGCTCAAACCCACAGATCATCCAACATAGACACTATCAGAAATCTAACCAAGCTCAAAGCTAAAGTATCTAAGTCGTAACCCATTCTCACCAGCTCAAAAGAAAGAGCAAAAATTCGAACTACAAACCAAAGCAAAAACAGACCCTATATGCGAAGAATCGACCAAAAACAAAAAGCCGCAAATCTACCAGATGACTAGCAACAGAAGAGAACTTGCTTTCTAAAGTAAAAAACAGACCCGGAAAGTTTCTGGCAAAGCTCGCCGTGCTTGTTGTGTGGGGGCAATGCATCATATAGCCATAGCTGATCCTTGCGCATATTCTTTTACCAAACGCTTTTTGCAGTTACCAAACACTTTTCGTTGCACTTTTTCTCGACGAAATGAATCTTGGCCGCTAGTATTTGAACGGCCTCGATTGCGTCCCAAACCTTTGGTATTAACACCATAGACCCTACTTATTGTTCTCATTGTCAAGGTAAAATCTTGAGAAATCCCATATTAGCTAGTGGGTCAGTCCGATAGGGATATAGTCTCAGCGACTTCGAGCCTCGATGTATGGCTACATGTTTATGTAAATGAAGAACCTAGAATTATTAACCGAAATCCTTCATTCTTTTACTCTCAGCACTTAAGCATCCATCGCGGTCCTCCTTTGCCTTCTTCCTTCCTCCCAAGAGACCTCTCAACTTCCTATGTGTCTCGACGTGCTTATACCTCAACTTGTTAGTGAACTTGTTTCCCTCCATGGCCCGCTTCATGCCTGTATGCTACCACTCAATAGTGAGTCACTTTGCTATATGCCTACGATTCAGTTGCCTATAGAGAGCCTTTTCACCCTCCCTCTTGCACTTTATGAAGAAGCTTGGAACCTTTTCCTCTTTCTACAGTTGTATCGCTCTTAATATGTCATGGAAACCATGTTGCTGTCAGTTTGCTCTGAAATCTACTTGGTCATTGAGGTGCTAGAAAGGGCCCCTTACCTCGACATTTCATGTTACTTGTAACTCATACCTTATTTCACTCCCACATGCTCTTTATAATGGAAATAAATAATCGGAGGAGAGTTTATTTTTCCTAATTTGCTTCTTATATTCCTAACCTCACTTATAGTTTACACAGATGAAGATGAGCAAGAGCGGGCATAATGCATGGTAAGATACATTAGCTGCAAGCCATGTGTTATGCCGCGAAATTGGCTGTTCATATACATAAATTACATGGAACTTAGAATCTTATCCTTTCCCATAACAATCCTCTACATCAGTTTTGGTTAATGGTGAACCTTCTGGTCTCTTTGACCTCAGGAAGGGTATTAGGCAGGGCTGCCCGCTTGCCCCATACCTTTTTCTAATTATGGCCAACCTTCTCACAAGGATGGTTAATCTCAAAGTACTGGAAGGGGGCATCAATGGTCTGATTTTACCGAATCAAGCCGAAAAACTCACAATCATGCAATATGCGGATGACACCTTTATGTTCCTCAGGTATGACGATAGCAGCTTTCATTCCTTTCGTGAGATATTGATTGCTTTTGAGGTTATATCAGGCATAGGGCTAAATGCCACCAAATGTACCGTTTTATGGGCTTTAGAGGGAGATATTGACCCTCGTGCTAATGGATTGGGCTTCCCATCGTGGCTGCTAGGGAAACAATTAAGTTTGTTGGGTTTGCCTCTTTTCTCTCGAGATAATATGAAGGGTCTCGGGCTCCTATTTTAGACAAACTTAGGAAAAAGGTTGGGTTATGGTCATCTAAAGGATTATCTGTAGAAAGGGAAGAGTAATTGCTTTGCTAATCTTTGTTCGCGGCGGCTCTCACATATATTCCTCGCTCGTGCTTGTAGCCCGAAAAGGAATATATAATCAAATCTGAGTTATCATTAGAAAGTTCATTTGGGGGTATGGCTAATGTTGCTTGGTCCGAGCTATGTAGAGATAAAAGGGATGGAGGGATTGGATGTAAGGACCCTTTCACGCGAGCTCAAGCTCACGGCTAGATTTGTCCGGGCGAAGTTTTACAAGGGGATACATCTCACCTCGCGGCATTTGTTAAGCACCGGGTTTGATCTCAGGCAAGATTCATGGTAGACCATCTCTTCCTAGGGATGAACTAGGAGCCTTGTTTTGTAATTTTAAGGTGGCCCCCCGCACCTCCCCACCATGAGGCGTCTTCTTCATGCTTGGAGGGAGGTGCAAACAAGATGCTCCCCCCATGACTATACCTCGAGAGGCCGGGAAAGTCGGTATATTCGAACACTCATGTATGGGAGAGAATGGGCGTCCCTTGGCATTAGTTCATCCTCGCATTTTTAAGAAATGGCGAGACCATGGGATCTTAAAATTGCGGCATCTTTGGGAAAAATGATAGATGGATCTCTTGGATGGAATTTAGACTCAAAGTGCAAAGAGCGGGGAGGGTGATAGAAAGATACTACGAAAAGATTCTAGGTAATGTTAAGCTTCTCTCGGGGTCTCTTTGGGTCCCGAGGAAAAGTGGTCCCTGTCTTGAGATAAGGAGGCATACAATGTTGCAAGTATATATCGGGCCCTTTATGATGACTCCCTCTTAAAAGCGAGGCTAGGCTTCAAGTGAATGGTTCAAATGGCTAAGCTCCTCTTAGCAAACTCCCCGGAAAACCTTATGCTCTAGGAGAATACAATTTTTTAGATGGGAGGCTCTCCAAGGAGGTCTCAACACTAAAGTGAAGCTGGTCCATAGAGGAATTGTGTCTTCGATCTATGTCCTCACGGGATGCCGGGCTAGCGAATCTCTTTCACACCTCTTCTTCCGTCCAAGAATTCATCGAAGTTCTGGTTTTGGGTATGCCCTATTATGAGACTGCATATGCATCAACTTCGATGGCCGGATGTTGTTATGATCTCAGACAATGATTGTATTGACGCCTCCCTGGTTAATGTGGCTCTCTGGATTATATGGAGGCATCGGTGCGATGTCACTTTGGGGGGGCAATCTATCTCTATTGAGAAACTTAAGAGTCTTTTTAATAAGGAAGTTGCTTTAATGGCATTGTCCCACCACAGGAAAATGGGGATGAGTTACAATAGGGGATTGGACAGAATTGGTAAGATTGAAGGATTCTATAACTACTTCAAGTGCCATTGGATGAGCTCTGAGGACCCAGACTCTAGGTCTAATGGTGGATCAGTTTGACCAGATAGGGTCTCTCTACCATTATGTTGTTGTGGAATAGGACTTCCCTTAGTACGCACATCATGATGCATAGAGAACCCATATAATAGCCCTAATGCTTCCTATTTGTCCCATTGGGGACTCTCTGTATCTTTATTATTATTATTAATAACAAAAAACACACTTACCCTCAAAAAAAAAAAAAACAATCCTAGATGGAGAGGTGCACTATGACACATGAAATAAATAACTTTGATGACCCTTGGTTGATGCTTAGACTTGAGGTGCAACATTTAATTATAAGTGGCTTTGAGAAGATATGATGGTATATGATGTTGAATGAATGTGGCTTTGTTTGGGTAGGACAAGATAGAGCTTATGATAGGTACTATAGGAATTGCAAGGCCTTTGTTGAATCTCCATAGATCAGATGTGATTGAGAATGCAATATTTAGACATAGCTTCCAAGTGACATTAGGCCAAAAAAACTAGGAAAAGATCCTTGAACACAGTCTTTAAGCTAAACACTAGATATATGAAGGAATCGATGTTTGGGAATAATGCAAATAATTGTGGCATAACCCTTTTAGATGCAAGATTGTTAAAAGCCCTCATAGTTGCATTAGCAAACATAAAAAACTTTGCAAATCTCTGGGGCAGATCAAAAGTGCAAGAGGAAGGAATGATTTGATATGTTGTATGCACTACTTATATCATTGAGAGCAAGGGGATCCGATGGTGGCGTGGAAAGGAAAAGAATTTGATGAAATTAAAAGTAAGGAAGGAAGGAAGGAAGGAAGGTACTTTTATCGTCCACGGAGACCAATCGGTCTATGGGACCCAATACAAAAATGCAGCAAGCGGATTACTGCCCGGATTAAAAAACCCCCGCCCCGAAGGGTTTTCGAGGGAAAAACCGTGGCGACAATCGACCTGTATTGACAAACCGTGCTAATCATATAAAATGCGAAACATCCCAATATATCACCATGCACCACCCCCTCGTAGTGCCTAGTCGTGGACGGTGCCAAAGGGGCAAAGGTGACCTCGCGGTCCATTACCTCTGGGATGTATGACCCCGGGGCATCGCGTCTTGGCGGTGTGTTCATCAGCAAATGCAAGGGCACGTCCGGCCGTACTAAGGGGCGTGATCCGCCCGGATCCGACCAACGCTTGGCAACTTTGGAAAGTGTGAGACTCATCCTCAATGGCACCCGTTTGACAAAGACCGACAGAGCACGCCTGGCGGGGCTCCCCAATCCACACCGCCTGCCTCTCGATCGCGAAGATGGTGGGCACTGTCGCGAATGGAGGCAATGAGTCTGCGCTTTTCGTGGGCACCGGGGACGCAGGAGTAGAAATTGTGGGCCCCGGGCTAACACGGGGTTGATGTGCTCCTTGTAATGGGCCATTTTGACCTGCTCTAGAGCAATGGGGTCCCAGAGCTTGCCAAGGAAACAAGCATCTAGGTACTCCCGCAGGCTGTCACGATCGGCCGCTGCACCCAGCTGTACGCATCTGTGCTCCTGCACGTTCCATCTGGCGAACCACTGATCTCTCTTACCCCTCCAACAGGCCCTAAGCCGTTGCGGACTCATGGCCACAGTGTAAGCCAGGTGCGGGAGCCGAGCATCACCCATAGTAACCACTTTCTGAAAGAGGCAGTTCAAGTTATGCCAAACAGAAAAGTGGGTTAACATGGCTTAAATAAGCAAATAAATGTTCAAGATTCTTCTTTAAGGCTGCAAAGCAAAAAAAAATAGTGAACGACTTTATCTAGTGTCACATTAGAAGATGAGTTGATATTGAGGAGTTCTGATGACTTGAAAGAATCCCTACACGATTATCTAAGAAGTTCTTTGTTGAGAAAACGATGCTTTATTGTTTGAGGGGTTTGTGATCTCAAAGGCACAACCAATTATAGGACAGGACCAACAACATATGCTATCACTAGAAGACTTGTACTAGGCAGTACTCTCACTAGACAAAAGAAAATGCCCTAACATGATGGAACACCAATGCAGAGCTACAAGGCATGAATAATATAAGCTCTTGTGTAGTTTTTTCTTGCACATACATGCATAGATAGTCAAAGGATGTAAACAAAATTCTCACCTTAATGCTATAACTAGTAAATATATGCCCGCATAAGTAGTTATATGCTAACTCCAATCAAACAGGAAATGTCAGTACTATGACGCCGCCAAATCTATCTTAGAGAAGTATTTTGAACACAAAAAATAGCTACAATGTGAACATTAGAGGTTAAAGCATGGTATGGTGTCTCAAGTTAGTTGCCCCCAAAAAAAAAAAAAAAAAAAAAAAAGTTCTTGGTTTTAGCCTATTTTGACTCCCCCGCCTAAATTCGAGAGAAGTGAAGTGAAGTGAATTGTATTACGTCTTTTGGGAGGCCTCTCAGGCCTATAAGACGAGAAAATTTAATTTACATCATAAAAGATTAGATGAGTCTCCATTTCCTCATCTAATTCCTCACTCTCACTCCAAGTTTCCTCTTCATCTATCAATGTATTCACATCTTTTGTACATCTCTCTCTTAGTTGTAGTGTCTCAATTAAGAAAGATCCAATTTTGTTTCCATCCAATTTAAAGAAAGTATCCAGGTCAGGTGCATGTGTGCAATGTCTATCTCGGATCATGCTATATGCTGGGCATCTAAGTATGACATGTTCTTCATCTTCGATGTCATCTTTACCGCATACCTTGCAGCACCTTAGATGTCTTGGATATGGTGTGCCTTTTTTTCATGGATATATTCTCCCCTAAGTATGCAGCAGTCTCTAACGAGGTATTCATATGCATCCTGTATAGTAACATCTTCGTTTTTGGATTTATCCAAAGTCTCCTATTAACCTTTGCATGAACCCATGCCCTCAAGTGATCATTGTGGGGTATATCTTCCCATGTAATGTCCCATTTAGCAAACCATTTAAGAACATCAGCAAGCCATCCCTTATTTTCCGTGCTCAACATGGCATGATGGGGAATGCGTGTGCTATTCATTTTCTTGATCCTATTCAAGTATTTAATGCACTTGAGCAGAGCCTCTCCTTCAAGCGGCATAAGGCCACACTCAGCCAGCATCATCGGGTAGGGTGTTTGTGCCTTTACTCCTAGCTCCAGTCTTAAGAATTTCTTGTGTACTTGCTCTATGTCTTCCCATAAGCATTGTGATAATCCTGGCCCCCAAATTTCAGCTCCATAAAGTATTGTACTTTGTACCAGCGCCTCATATAGCTTGCTCTTAAGAGCCCACGCCCAAATATGGG
Organism: Isoetes taiwanensis; assembly: GCA_021234155.1. Lineage (NCBI taxonomy): Eukaryota > Viridiplantae > Streptophyta > Lycopodiopsida > Isoetales > Isoetaceae > Isoetes > Isoetes taiwanensis. Next base: position 8,740,610 of record JAJEKV010000043.1, read on the forward strand.
ACTTCCTGCATGTGCTTTGCATTGAGTAAAGCGCTTTTAGCCCGCTTTCCACCCTTTGTGTTATGCATGCATTCCATTTATGATTTCTGCTTATAACAAGCCTCAGGTATTTGTATGCCTCGCATGTCTCCACTAGATCTTCCTTATATTTAAAACTAGATACTTGCCTGACAGCTCCAACCGTCATGATCTTCGTTTTTTCCAAATTGACTTGCATCCCTGTCCTATCACAGAAAGTGACCAGATGATCCAGTAGCTGTTGCATGTGTATCTGTGAGCGTGCAAAAAGCACAACATCATCCGCATACATAAGCAATTGGATGACATACCCATACATCTCTGTACCTCCATCACAATTGTCTTTCAGCCAATCTTCAAGACTGTCTATAAAAAGACCAAAAATCGTAGGAGACAGAGGGCATCCCTGTTTCACGCCAATGTTGCTTTCCGTCACATCTGATATGTCTAATTTGAAAGGCATAGATAGCTGCACCAATACTCTTTCATATAATATCTGCACTGCATCTGTCAGTTGTTTGGGTATCTGTAAATATTCCATTCTTTCCCACAACTTGTTCCGTGGAACTTTATCAAACGCTTTACGGAAGTCAATAAAAGCAACATACACTGGTTTTTTGGTGCCTTTTACTGTATCAAATATGCATTTTAGTGTGAGCAGGTGATCTAATGTAGTCATATTTGCACGGAAACCTGCCTGGGTCTTAGCTCTGTTATCATTATGTTCAGCCCATACACTGATTTTCTTCTCTACTATGCTAGCAAAAAGCTTGGAAAATAGATTACTTACCATGAGAGTACGATAATTATTGCCGTCCAGCATAGATCCACTCTTGTGTATGGGGACAATTCTGTTAAGTTGCCAATCCTGAGGGAATCCCTGCTGCATCGCTATGTTGAACATGCGCGTTATTACTGCATACATACTCTTCCCTGCCCATTTGAGATGCTCTGCGCTCATCATGTTCTGATCCTTAGCTTTGCCATTTGCAAGTTTGCTTATGCCTTCCGCTATGTTCTCTTCAGTGAAGACCAAATCAGATTTCGCTTTTAGCGTTCCTTGGCTGTTAGCATCATAGTATAGCTGTTTCACTTGTCTCCAAAGCTCAGCTGCAGAGATAGGAAGCTCTTTATGTTTGTGCTTCTTCATATTTTTCCAATATGTTTTTGGGTCTGCATAACATTGTTGAACCAAGAGTTCCTGCTTAGACAAGATAAAATGTCTTTTCTTTTGCCGAACAATTTTTTGGTATTTATTTCTCATAACTTTCTTGCTTTCTCCATGGCTGTTTTTTCATTGTTTTTTGGCTGCCTGGCATTCACCATCATACCATGATTTACAGGGAAGTCCCTTTTTTACCCGTTCTGGCATACAATGATGTATAGCATCTGCAATTATCTGGATCAACTGATTGTGCATACCTGTAACATTATCATCCCAAATGCTTTGTTCGATTTGCTCTTCTACATATGTTCTATATGCCTCTGTCATAGCTGGCCTGATCATAGAAAGAGGTTGTGGAGCAGATTTTTTCACATGGGCTGGCAGTTTACACATACCCAAGGAGAATGTCAGTGATGCATGATCTGATTCCAGGTTTTCTCCACCAACTTCGAAGTCTGCTATTTAATTCCAGCGCATTTTGTGATATGAGCAGATAATCAATCACACTCTTTGATCTGCATGTACAAGCTTTAGAGTTAGGAAAACGATCTATTCCATTACATACCAGGAGTTCGGCATTTGTGCAAAGATTTAACAGTTGGCGACCGGATTTTGTGATTATTGGATCATCAGATAGTCTATTCCAGCCTAGCTTAGCAATTTCTGAACTCTCCATCGATTTAAACCATATGGGATCCTCTTCCCATGTGTGTGTGTGTGTGTGTGTGTGTGTGAGAGAGAGAGAGAGAGAGAGAGAGAGAGAGAGAGAGAGAGAGAGAGAGAGAGATGAAATGAAATGAAATCTATTATTCCAGAGAGAGAGAGAGAGAGAGAGAGAGAGAGAGAGAGAGAGAGAGAGAGAGAGAGAGAGAGAGAGAGAGAGAGAGAGAGAGAGATGCGTTGGCCACATGGGGGTTGAGAGACAATTTGAGAGATGGGGAGAGATGGGAGATGGCGAGAGATGAAGGGAGAGTCAAAAATTTGGCTCTCCCTTTGAGAGACAAAATGTCCCTAACTATTGTTAGGGGCGTTCCCATTAGTTATTTTTATTGTTAGTGACTTTAAGCCAAAAAAAATTCCGGTCGTCCGAAATCTTTTCAAGCGTGGTACTCTTTTCTGTTTGCATTACGGCAGAGGTCTGCGACAACAAAGGGGCTGGAACAGGGTTTGGAATCAAATCGAATCGAACAGGGTTTGGAACAGCCTCAATCGAATCAAACACGGTTTGGAAGGGATTGAATCCGCCAGGGGGTTGAATCTGAACATGGTTTTAAACAAAAAATGTGCTTCAATCAACTACAAACAGGGCTTTAAACGAAAATCGGCTTGACAGGAACTGCTTCATCTGCTTGAACTGCTTGAAAAGGGTTTCTATGCATCCGGAGCTTCTTCCAGATCATGAGTTTTTGGAAAAGCCACTCAGGACTGTTATGATCTGCGAAATAATATCTGCGAAATAATCTCTGCTATGCGAAATATCTGCTCTGCCGAATGATCTATGATGGGTACAGACTGCCTCAGATGCTTTCACAAAAACGATTTTGCACATATTTCCTTGTAATCTTTGCATGAAACACAGCGATTTTGGCAGTCTGCCTTGCAGCTATGGCCGGCACAGCTACAGCTATGGCATCTACAGCCATCACAGCTATGGCTTAAAAAATTTGGATCGAACAGGGCTTTAAAGAAATCGAAACAGGGCTTCAAAGGATTTGAATGCGCTGGAGGATTCAAATCTGTTTCAATGCTACGACTTAAAAGCTATATAGAAACAGGGCTATAATCCAAAAAATCCACTATAAACAGGGAAAGTTGCAGAGCACTGCTTATTTCTTTCAGATTAACAAGACCCAAGAAGAAAACGGCTACAAAATCTATGACTAAGAACAAAAACATGCACTTTTAGCATGATTTTCTGGCATGTAGTCGCTGCCATAGCCGTCGATCAATAAGCGCTGACCTGTTCGGTTCGTCGCCGCAGTAAAGCAGAGGGAAAAAAAATGTAGGGCATCCCGGAAATTTTTTTGGTAAGAAAGGATCGACGTTTTTGGTCTTTTTCCTTTAACGGGCCTAGTTAAGCGATGAGAGATTATTATCTCTCATAATCTCTCAAGCTATACGGTATAAAAATTGTCTCTCGCCGTATAGCACGAGAGACAATTTTTTTTCGATCATGTGGCCGACGCAAGAGAGAGAGAGATGAAATGAAATGAAATCTATTATTCCGTCTTCGAGACCACCAGGTCTATGAGACGTTTACAAGTTACATTCAAAATTATAAAACAAGTCATCCAGTGCGTCTTCTGAGAGTAACACACTGGGCTCCTCTATCTCAATCTCTCGTACCTTCTGATTTTTCAAACAAGCATCTCTATGTTTAAGAATGTCAACAATATATCCCCCAATGGATGCCCCTGGGTACCGAAAGAACTCCTCAAGGGAGGTAGCACCGATCCCATGTATGACTCTTAAGTCTGAATAAGCACGACAACAAAGTAAGATATGAGCCTCATCCTCCACCACACCGTCACTACACAAGTTACAATGTCTAAGATCATGAGCGATGTCTGCCCATCTCCCTACCTCCACACCAAGATGGTGCGAGCTTAACCGGATCCTCGCAATTGCTTGCCTATGCTTCATAGATATGGGTTCACTAAGATCTTTAGCTTTGCCTTCAATGTGGGATTCATCCGAGTCCAATAGTACTCTTTCTTCACAAATTTTGGCGTACTCCATGTCTTAGTGAGAACACTCTTCTGAACCCATCCCTCAATATCTTCCTGATTCATCTGCAATTCGTGAATATCCATCCCCCATTTCACCAGCCATCTATTAATATCCGCATACCAACCATTGTCACTACTCTCTGCTGCAACAATTCTTGGCAAGCTATTCCTGGGCATATCATATAAAACCTTATGCAGATAACGTAAGGTTTTGCAAAGAGCTTCAGCTTCAAGGGGTATCATCCCGCACTCTCCTAACATCATATCGTATGGCGTTTGCATTTTAGTGCCCAATTCTGTGTGAAAAAATTTCTTTTGTATTTTTTCCACCTTTTTCCACCCATCATTAGCGAGGCCTGGCCCCGCCCCTTCTTCACAACCATACAAGATAACCGTTTGTACCAATACTTTAAAGAGCATCGTTTCATTTCAAAGTTCCAAATGTCGATTCACACACCTTCTCTCGCATTGCATATAGTGCCTTTTAAGCCCAAGACTCACTCTATGTTCGGACCGCTTTGATTCCAATTCGGACTTTTGTCTACATCAAACCCCGGATACTTATAGCTTTCAACGACCTCAACTTGCTTGCCCTTGTAAAATAGCCGCACATGATCTGTTTTATCCGCTCCAAAAACAACAGCCTTAGTCTTTTCCAGATTCACCTGCATACTTTTAGCATCACAAAACCGCAAGCACATCCAAATGTCTTTGCATCCCCCAGAGTATGCTCAGAGATAGCAACACAATATCATCAGATATAGCAAGAGCATAAGTACATACCCATTCAAGGATGTACCATCCCCTCCATGTGCTCTTATCCACCCCTCTAGCTGATCTATGAACAATCCAAACAAGGTAGGCGACAAAGGACACCCCTGTTTGACTCCCATATTACTCTCTACTACATCATCACACATTCCAACAAAAGGGAAAGAGAGTTATAAGAGTACTTTTTTATAAAGAACACTTACCGCATGCCTAAGCCCCATCGGGATGCCCAAATCTACCATCCTATGCCACGCAGATTTTGCCTATTCACCATGTCAAAGGCCTTGCTGAAATCCACAAATACAAAGACATACAAAGGTTTCCTTTTTCCCACCACTTAATCCATCATATAGCATCTAAGGGTGACCAAATGGTCGATTGTAGACTTTTTAGGTCTAAAGCCCGCTTGGCCTATTGCTCTAGCATTGTGACCCTCGCCTTGATTGCTTATCTTGCCCTCAAGTATAGAGGCATACAATTTTCGCGTAAAGGTGCCAATCATAATGGTATGCGGTAGTTACCCGATCAGATGCATCCCCGACTTGTGCAATGGCACAACCCTATTAACCCGCGGGCCCTAGGAAACCCATCTCTCAAAGCCATATTGAACATATCGACCAGCCTATTCGTAACCGCTTCTCCAGCCCACTTAAGCATTTCGGCCTTAAGGCCACAAGCATCTGCCGCTTTGCCATTAGCAAGTCTCTTGAGTCCCACTTGAACATCCTCCAGAGTAAAGGTAAGCATATCATCCATCTCACATGTCTCTTCGGCCATCTTATCCTCAACTCCATGGACATGGTATAAATTGCGTACATGCTCCATTAGAGCCTCCGCTTGCAACACATTACCACCATGTTTCAAGGGTTTAAGCCTATTCCAAAATTTCTTTGGATCAACCAGCAGTTCTTCCACCATTCGCCTATGTTTACGATGTAAATATGCCTTCTTCTTATTTTTGACCAGCTTGGTATGCACTTTCCTTTCCTGTACTTTAGCTGCCCCTTGTGCTGCTCTAAATTTTTGCCTCTGCTGTTTACATTCCATGTCAAACCATCCATTACATGGCAGCCCCCTCCGTTGCCGGTGGGATACAAAACATTCATTCACTGATTCAAGCAAAACCCTAGACAACGCCTCACTCATATCCCCTACTGATGTGGGCCATGCAAAAGATGCCATTTTCTGCTCGCATATCTCGCTATATTCATCAGCTTTATCATACTTGAGAGACATCCATTTACCTTTATATGTATCTTCTTGTTTGCCTATGATGCCACTGTACATGAAGTTCAATGAGCAAAGGTACATGATCCGAGGTTTCATTCTCATCTCCAATGCGTAAGCTAATAACATGTTCTGCAAAAGTAGGTTTGGCAATAACATAATCCACCACACTAGCATTTTTACAAGTGCGCTTACCAGAGCCTGGGTACCTATCCGTGCCATTGAAGATCACCATCTCAAAACCACTACACATATGTAAGACATGACGCCCCTGCGGTGTCAGCCATTTCACATTATCTTCTGATGTTCTGCTCCATCCAATTGTCTTCAGCTCAGTATCATCCAGCATTTCCAACCATTCTGCTTCTCCATCTAGGCCCACCAAAGCTGCTTGATGGTTTCTCGTACGCCCATTAAAGTCTCCTAACAATAGCACTTCCCCTGCCAAACCCAAAGCTAGTATATCCTGCTCTAAGTGAAAGAATGGGTCATCCTTATCCAGATCTTCTTTGTTATACACGGGTGATTCCCTTGGGGGGAAATAACAACCAGCTACATATATCTTGTTGCCCCCTACCTGGCAATTCAATCCAAATGTATTGTGCAGTTGCCGTATGTGTCAAAACACACACTGCATGCACAATTTCATTGCGAGCATAACATGCAATACCACCTGTACCTTTGAGATTCCAGCCCTTCTTATTCCATACTGAATGCAATAGCGTAAAACCAGAAATATCTGGAAGAGCCTTTTCCTCATGCTCACACGTTTCCAAAAAGAAAACTATGTCTACATTTGCTAGCAAGTCATCCATAGCACATATCTTACTACTTTTTAACGTATTTACATTCCAGCAAACTAACCTGGCGGTCGCTACTTCCTATGCATCCTCCACAATCACTTTTCTGCCTCTCCAGTAAGCACGTTGTCCAGCCACTCTTGCCTCCTTCATCCTCTTAAGATCTTCTCTTCTCTGCTGAAATTGGGTCTTAGTTAAGTCGTCATTGACCCATATATATTTGCCCTTAAGCAATGTTAAACTTCATAACCCGAGCCTTCGCTTCCTTGGATGCGCACTTCACCAACACATTCCGTGTTCCTTCCCCCTTCCTTCCAACCCGATACGCCTCCAAAATATCCACCTGCACCTGCATATTCTCTGCAAGAAATGTTTGAACAGCCATGCTTGTGTCCTCTCCTTTTCTGGTAGGCCAGAAAATCTGAAATTATTAGCCTTCGATTCCCTTTCATGCATATCAGCCAAGTGCTCCATTTTCTCATTCAAAGCATCAATTGCTCCTTGAAAACCATCATTTGAGCCCCTATTCGAAGTCTCAGCTTGATCCATGACCTGCTTTGTCTCTGATACGCTTGCTAGCTGCTGCTTTAGCTCTATATTTTCAGTCTTTAAAGAACACAAAGACTCATTCATACCTTGCAAAAGCTTAAGCATTTGTGCACGATGGGCTGCCGCCTCCTTCCCTTGCACTGCTCTTCTTCCTTCTGGACTGCTCCATGGATTCTAGTAGCTTCATCATCACCGTAAGCAATTGACCCATTAGCATCTCTCCTCCCAAGAATCCAGAAGGTGCCATAGCTCGCTGCAAATCAGCCCCAAAGACAGACCCAAGCCCTCCGGATATGTCAGTCTTCAGCCCCAAATCCGTTGCCTCTCGCCTCCGGAGATTCCTTGAAGTACCAGAGTCCCCATCCGAGGGTGTCATCCGAGATGTCTTCTGTAAGAACTTCCTTGCCCTGCCTTTTACATTCATTTTTAAACTTCTTGACATTGCCTACCACAGATTTATTTGCCCCCAGGGAGCCGGAATCAGCCTTGGAGCCCACCTCCTTTGAGCCCTTTTTCCCCTGTATCTTATCTGTCTCCTTTTTAGGATGTTCTTTTGAGAGAGAGAGAGAGAGAGAGAGAGAGAGAGAGAGAGAGAGAGAGAGAGAGAGAGAGAGAGAGAGAGAGAGAGAGAGAACAAGAACACTGCGCTTCGGTCGATCTTAATCGCTCAATCGGAAATGTTTAGAATGTATAGAGAGAAGAATTTTCAACATCTATACATTGGTTTATGGCAAGAAACAGGTTACAAACCATTATATTTCTACATATTTAGCTCGGGCATTTACTCTTCACTTGAAGGGATGCGTTGTTGATTGGGTTGATATGGCTAAGACCGCTAAGGAACTTGCCAAAACTAATCATAAATAACAGAATTAAAAGTGATACTTACTTTTGGAGGAGTTTAGCATCTACTTCAAAGCCTTTGACATGACACTATGCTTGGACTCACCAGACACGAGAGAGTGGTTTTGAATGGACCAGCAAGCAGAAGAATTGCCAAGCCAACATTTGGGCCTTGCAGAACTGGGACAAAAATGTATGGACATCGTGCAAGCAGAATGCCATACAACCCTTCCTTTATGTGACTGTTCTGGACATTAGAACTCCTGTTCTTAAGGACACTCACAAAATTGATGAAGCTCTCTGGTGGAAACATAAAGAACTTGTTTCCAATCAAATGAAAGAGAGCTACGAAGGTACCTGCACATAAATCCAGAATATATACTAGTACAAAAAATGAGTAAGTGTAAGAATGAAATAACAAAAAGATGCTTAAAATTGTAGCTAGGTACTTGCACATAAATCCAGAATATATACTAGTACAAAAAATGAGTAAGTGTAAGAATGAAATAACAGAAAAATGCTTAAAATTGTAGCTTATCTCCCATACACATCTACCATATTTAAAGTCAAGTCCAGCTTCCAACAGAACTCATCGACATCATTTTGGAACACAGCAGGTGTAGACTTAGGAGGACAGTCCCTTTAACACTAGAGTTGTTACTGGAACTATCCTGGGTTCATCCACCAGGATTGGTCCAGCATACTCTCTGCCACTTAAACCTAGATATCTAATAAAAGAAATTTCCATTTCATAAGATACCACCACTTTTTGGAATCTTCACTTGATTTTTTATGGCTATGGAGAATTTTAGGACCAATGGATTTACTGATATGTTATGGTGATTGTCCAATTTTTATAGAATTTAGCAGTTTTTACGCCAGGTCAGAACTGCATTTTCTAAATTTTCTAGTATAAAGGGGTCCAAACGTTTCTAAAATTGAAAGTAATTGATGTTTTATTATAAAACATGTTGATTTGCATGTTTTCCTGTGTCGCTGCTATTAGATGACATTATATGAAGTCGTCAAACCATATTTAGCTCAAAACTGCTGTTTGAGGTTGTGAATTGTTTCTCCTTTATTATAACAAGTTTTGACGTACGATTTGTGGCCATAAGTTGTCAACTCTAAGAGCTATAATCCAATAATTTTTTGAAGTCTCCATAAGTCGCGTTGATCTCAATTTTCATGAAAAAAGATTCGATACAGAATCCAGGACAAAAATAGAACTAAAATGGTGTAACTAAACTCATATATAAGCTTTCTAAGGGCAATAAATGATGCATTCCATCCATTCCACTTATATCTACATAATAAAGAATTTTATCGACTTAAATATGGTGAATAACTATGTATTCTTTATATTTAGAAGTGGTTGTCTGCACACAAAATTGGAGCTTAGTTAAGGTAATAGTACGACAACAGTTTTGACCCTGTCATATTCAAACAACCCTATCTCCCTTCTCAGATCTCGGATTGAGATGCAGTTTTTTGTGTTTTACTCCCTAACTCGTGAAGAAAAATACAAAAATAATGGAAAAAATCATAAAAATCTTCTTGCTGAGACAGTTTTACTTTGTCTAGACATAAAACAAAAAGACTTGACCCCCTGTTTACCTCAGTGTAACTCTCATAAACGAGGACCAATAGATTTTTAGGTATTTTTCCCATTATTAACATATAAAAAGGGTTTGACTGATTATTGAACCTTTGATTTTATATGATTTTAAAGCAAATAGTGCAAATGCACCTTTTCTGGTACATCATGTGACGACTCTAGTGTTAAGGAGTGAATGGGATCAACCTTTTGAGTCGGTCCACTAAACGGTACAAGGAAATGGCAGTATCAGCATAACAAGCAGACTTTAAAAAATTAATCAATTGTAGATCTATTAACAAGATACTCGCATTGTTTTCTCACCACCACCTTCCCTGTTGGAGATAGCGGCTTCTGCATCTTTCACGCTCTGCTGCACCTTGCTTGCTATCACATCAGCCTCTCGGTCGATGTCCTCTTCTTTTTCTTATGGTTCTGGTTCTGGTTCTGGTTCGATTACAACCTGTGATCTTCTCATATGTATAAAACAAATATGGTTAATTATCATAGAGCTGAGATCTAGTCCTGCACATAAGTCTTTCTTGGTGGTGATAGCACGGGTTTACCTGGAGATTTTCTTTTTGCAGGTAATTTTTTTGCTACAGCCTGTTTTTTACCTTTTGGAGTTACAGCAGCAACATTCTTTTGTTTCCTCCTTGGAGTAGATTGAATATCCACCTCTTCCTCGGGGGCCTCCTCTTTCCTGCACTTGCCTGGGTTAAAATCTGGATCTGTATCCACTGTAGCATCTGTAACAGGTACAGAGCTTGCATTTGTAGATGATGCTGATGTTGATGATTTTGCAGACAAGACATTAGCACGAAAATGAACGAAAAAATGAGCGCTATTTTTCTTGAAACTTTTGTCTTATCCCATATTTTCTCTTACAAGTGTTTTCTTGGCACAAAGGGTGGGAGAAAGCAAATTCTCGGTGATCTGAGGCAGAAATCGTGCAAATCGATTGCTGTCCTTGTAAAGGGGTGGTTCTCACATCCTAAGCTACAAACTGGAGTATAAAATCTTCACAATTGTGAAGCAAGAATCCAAGCTCACTTGTGGTTTTTTAAAAGGCAACAGCTCGGATCTCTGGAATAGTCTCATTATCTAGCAAATCTTTCCATTCAGAACTTTTCTTTGCGGAGTATTCATTCACTCCAAGCAATACAGAATTTGAAACTGAGATAATTGAGGCCTGCCTAGAAGAATTTGTGGGACATAAAAACATTTCGGCTAGTTTTAGACAAGGAATTGAGAGAGTTGAAGTATAAAGAAGGAGAAGATATTAAGGACTTCTTTGAAAAATTTGATAATGTGATTGCTGACCTTACTGCTGCAGGAGTACCCATAACATGTGAATATCAGATTTTGTCATTGGCAAGGGCATTCTCAAAGTACAAGAATCTGTCCACCTTGGTCAGAAATGTGGCCAAAAGTAGGGAGGAAACTGAGAATATGACAAAACAGAATTAGAACAACACAACCTGGCTATTGAAAAAGAAGAGGAGCAAAGCGAAATCCTGTATACTTCTAGTGGAAAGACACGTAGTGGGCAAGGTAAACTTTGTTTTATGTGCAATGCCTATGGCCATCTCAAAGCCAATTGTCCTAAACTGAATAAAGGAAATAAGTGCTACAATTGTGAGGGATTTGGTCATTTGGCTTCTAACTCTTCAAGTGCAAGAGACTTCTAAGAAAATCAAGAGGGAAATATCTCTAAAGCGGGCAGGGGCTGAGGATATAACACTAGGGGAAGAGCAACTCGAGGAAGAGGAGGGGCAGATTTGCTGAACTCAATGTTGCTATTGAAAAGGTCACAGAACCAGAAGAAGAACTTGATGAAAATGCTGAGGTAAGTCACTCTAAATTACTATCAGTAGTTTTAGATTACAAACTAAAAGATGTTGAAGATTTATATGTGTTAGATAGTGGAGCTGAGAGCAACATGATCAAGCCACAATCTGTGAATATCTAGCATAATAACAGGGGGTTTCCTTGTATTTTTGTATGTTTTTTTCTATGGTTTTCATATGATTTGATAGTTGTATTGCATGAGATATACTAATGCGTACATCTAGAGTGCGCATACAATCATCCTTGATTTTTGCGCCAATTTCCAATGGTTTGGCCGTGTATTTTGAAAATTGACATAAACTCCCAACACATTTTGCAAAAAAACTTAATTCATTATCCGAAAATATGTTGCAACCTTTCTTATCAAGCCTTAATTCATATCCAAGATCAACTAATTGACTCACTGATATGAGATTTTTATACAGACCTGGGACACACAGAACATCTGACACATTCACACAATTTCCTTGCAAATCGAATAATTCCAACATCTCTTTTCCTATTACCTTCTGTAAATCTGCATTTCCTAACTGTACATGGCTCAAATGTTTACTGGAACAAACATTAGCTAGATAGTCAGTAGAATTAACTTTTGATCGTTCAGCTCCACTATCAACTATAAATTCATCAACTTCATGGTTAGAAATATATCTATTTGCTTTGTATGTTGATAGCACAATAGGTATTACCTCTTGATCGTCTTGTTCCTTCTCAGTCTCTTGTTCCACAACTTCTTGAGTTACATTAACCATGGCTGCTCCTCTTCTTCCTCTTCCCCTAGATGAGCTCCCTCTTCCTCTTGCAACAGAACTCCCCCTTTCAGCTTGCCATCTTCCACGTCCTTTATTATTATAATTTTTTGGACTAGAGCATGTCATGGAAATGTGACCTAACCCCCCACAATTATAGCAGCTTAACATTTCTTTATTCAATTTCGGACAATCTATCTTCAAATGCCCAATTTCATGACAATAGAAGCAAGGCCTATATTTTTTTTCGGATAGGTCTTTTTACTCTTTACTTTGCCAGCAAACAGAATTTCAGAACTCTCAAAACCCTCTTCTTCCTCGACAACTATTTTACGCTGCTCCAGCTCTCTTCTTACTAATCTCTCAGCATCATCACGATTTTTAATTGTAGTTCTGATTAACATGGATAATACATTATATCTGGAAAATGCATGAGCTATAGCTAATACTTGAAATTCATCACTCAATCTAGCTCCCGGGCCATTTAAATCGGCAAATATATTATCCAATTTTGCAAAAAATTCAGTGATATTCTCATTTTCACTATATTTTAGTTGTCATAGCTCTTTATCTAGGACATCTAGCTGTGAGGATGATTTCTTTTCATATTTGCTAATGAGATATGCTCACATTTGTTGAGGATTCATTCCTCTCATTTCAACAATATGCTGGATCCCACTTTACATGCTATAATTCCTCTTGCCTCTCTAATTTTATTATCAGCATAAATAGAACCAAAATCTTCAGCCTTACCAGAACTTTCACCTTCCTTGAGCTTCATTTTTGTCATTTTCTCAAGTATCTCTTTCAGATCTTTACATTTTGATGGCTCTATAATTTCCATCAAATCTTCTGCGCTCAACACCTCAAGTATTTTCTCCTTCCAGACTTGAAATCCTGAGCCACCAGTATAAACTTCTATTGAATTGAGGAGCGTAGCTCCAAATTTGGTTGCCATAATTTATAGCTCGGATACTACTATTAGAATTCAAGGCAACAAAAGAAACCCAATCTATTCTTGGAATTACCAGATAAAAGCTCCTTCTTGGAAAAACATTTTCTTCTCTGACGATTCAACACAAGACAAGCAAGCTGCGGCACCTGCAGCAGGATCCAATGATCAGAGCAAAGGTGAATAGGTCTTCCACAAGGATGACCAACCTGGGATCTACTGACAATCCCACAAAGCAACCAACAACCCAATCCGGATTCCACAACCCGATCTGAGTTCTGTCGGCAATTCCAACAGCAGCCTGCTTTTATTCCGACTTCACTTTATCTGTCTGCACCAATCCGTCTCCGACCTGTTCAATCCGTCTGCAGCAATCTGCTAGTCGGCTCTTCAAACTGCTGCTTCGACCTCGATCACACACTCACGTTAGTTTTTTTCGTGCCCACTTTTATTTTGATCATTAACCGATATTATTGCATGATATCGACATTTGTCGAGCTGTTGGAGCTGTTGCTTTGTTAACACTAGACCTGTCCCATGATGGACCATTAAAAGGCATTTTGAAGGTTCACAAAAAAAAAATCATATAAAATCAAGAACATAAAAACTAGCCAAACCCTTTCTAGGAATTCATATATGGTAGTTATGCTTCACATGAAAAATACACAAAAATGTATTATGCTCTAGCAAACCCAAGGGGGTCAAGTACCAAAAGCCTTCATGATCACACAGAGTAAAACTATCTTGATGAAAAGACTTTTTTGGTTATAATCTTATTTTTCTACACGAGATATAGAGCAAGGCACAAAAAACCACATCTCAATTCGAACTTTATGAAAAACGATAGAGCAATTCAAACATGACAGGGTTAAAACTGTCCTCTCCCTTCTGAGAACCAATACTGGTTCCCAGAAAGCAGTTGTGATATAAAAACAACTTTTTTTAGAAGGAGATCAATTTTGAGTCCAAATTTGGCATATAAGTCATTCACGAGGTCCTCCATCCTATAAAAATATTTGTAGAGTTTGAATTTGATGTTTTGACTTTTACTTCTATTTTCAATTTTAGGGAATTTGTACTAGTATTGCTACATATGATTCTAGGTTGTCCTCCAAAAAATCATATTATGAAAGTTTATAAGGATATGAAACCAATGCAAAAACAAGCTCGTGGAAAGAGCAAAAGACATGGTAAAAAAAAATCAAAAACAATATCTGTACGTGCCCGTTACTGGTCCATAGTTCATTCAAAAATTGATAATATCCTTATGTTAGTCCATTTCAAGTTGAACTTTGGGACACGAGTAGCTCTTGAACCACTTTGTTCACAAAAAATATTTGTTGTTCATTATTTTAAGGATTGTACTAGAATAGATAGCATCAATTATATTATATCTTCCATGTTTGTTCTAGATTTGTGCCCTAAGGTATGACTTTACAAAATCACATCCTCAAAATATCTCATGTCAAGAAACCAATGCAAAAAGAACTAAGGAAAAATATGAAAAACTTTTATTATAAAAAATCAAGATAGACTGCTATCTGCAGTCCAGTTGCAGACCATCCTCATTGGTCCAAATGACTGAAAGTTTAAAAATTATTAATGGTGCCACCTTATTCAATTTTGATCTCAACTTTCACATATAGTTTACTTGTATGATTCTCGATAGGACAAAATTAATTGATTAGGTTAGTTTGTATAATTTAAAGGTAAGGTTGAAGCACAAACAAGTGAGAATTTATAGGGTATTTATGACCAATTGTACCTACATGGACTTTCACTTACACCTTTCAAAAATCATGTGATCGAAGCTAAAAAGCCATAACATCATTCTATGGAGAAAAATGGATAAGGCTAGTGAGAGATATATCCTCTATACAATTGGTCTCGTGGACCATAAATGGTGATGCGTGCTTATATAAATTAAAATCTTAGAAATAACATGTTACTTTAATAAGATAAGATAAGATAAGATAATATGCAACTAGAGATTTCTATTGCCAAGAAAGGTTTGCATCCATAAAAATATAATATACATGAAAGATAACTTACATGTAATGTTATTCTACTTGGATGACAATGCTTTATAGCAGTAACACAGATAAGAAGTTTATACTAGTAAGAAATAAGCAGATTTCATGGTATTTTTTTCAATAAGACCATACAACCTATATAAGAGATCTCTATATATGTCATTTTTCACATTTTGAACCATTTTAAAGGCATATTTGGGGAAAAGTAGTGTCTCTTTCTATGAATCGAATGCTAGCAAGAAAATATGGGAACATAAAACTCAATGTATTCTATGATAAATAGGCAAATACCTCCAACTTTAGTAAGGTTTAGGTCACTTTATGCTAGAAATATCGAAGAAGGCAGTTCTGGACTGGTGCAGAAACAGCCAAATTCTCCAATGTTTGAGCAATCACCACAAGGTATAGGTGACCCCATTGGTCTTGAAATTCTCAGAGGCCATTAAGAAATAAGTGAAGACTCAAATGACGGTGGTATATTATAAAATTGAAAATTTTTTCGTGAGTTACGTGGGTTTAAGTGGCAGAGGTCATGTGGGCCAGTTCTGGTCCATGGATCAAGAATGGTCCCAGGGACAGGTCTAGTGTTAAAAAAAAAATAAACCATAGATCATATGGCATGACAATATATATTCACATGTTGGATTGTTGGAGTATGTGTAATGGGCACACATGAAGAATGACTCAGTGGAAGAGTACCGAAAGCCCATCAATGGGCCAGTAGCTCAGTGTTAGAGTACTTGGCTTGCAAGCAAGAGGTCCTACGTTCGATCCCCAGCCTGTCCACCTAATCAAAAGAGGCTCATTTCTCAACATGGTATCAGAGCCATGGTCCCAAGTAGAGGGTGTTCAACCACACCGGGATAGTCTCCAATGGTGTAGGGGTGAGAATGAGCAAAGCTTGGCTAGTGAAAGCCCAACTCCCACAGTGGTGGAGTTGCCCGAGGAGGGGAGCATGTGGATTGTGGTGAAGGCTGGAATGGAGTGGCGTGCTTATTAAGGGGGAATGTTGGAGTATGTGTAATGGGTACACATGAAGAACGACTTAATGGGTCGGTAGCTTAGTGGTAGAGTACTTGGCTTGCAAGCAAGAGGTCCTGGATTCGATCCCCAGCCTGTCCACCCAATCAAAGGAGGCTCATTTTTCAACACCCTTGGCTTGGAGGATTCACTCAAGCGAATCCTCCTAGTGGCAGGTGTCAGTTTATAGGCATGTTGCATGCTTTGATTGCACTTTATAGGCTTGCTGCGTAGCGTTTTAGAGTGATTTGATTGGAGGATTCACTTAAGCGAGTCCTCAGGATTCACTCAAGCGAATCCTCCTATGGCTTGGAGGATTCACCAAGGTGAATCCTCCTGGTTGCTCTAGTCAGTTTGGGAAGCCAATAGCAGCACCGTGTTTGGCATAGGAGAAGAGATGAAGAGCTTTAGAGATGGATAATGTGGAAAAGTCATGTTAGAAACTCAAAATCAAATCACATACCAAGTCAACTTAAGGGGTCTTCCAAACTTCAAATTGCTTTGCTTGAATCTCCTTTCCTAGCATGTTTGTGTGATCCTTCATGAATGTCTTCATCTTGGTCTTCAAGCTAGTGTTTTCTTGTGATCTTCAGGGATCAAAGTCATCAGATCTGCAGTTACCTACTCAAATGCTCAAGTCAAAATGTTGATGTGTGCAATGCTCTTCTATGCTGCCATATCATGGCAGCATCATGCTAAAAAACGAAGCAGGATGGTCTGCCAGCACCTTGGAGCTAAAAAAATTCTCCTTTGTCTTCAGATAGTTGCCTTAGATGGGAAGGTGATAGGCAACATGGGAACTTTATGTGAAGAAGGAGTCAAATGTTTATGGTGTTGATCAACTTAATGAAGGATGGCTGGTGAAGCTGCATGACAAGTGAATGTAGAATATTGACAGTGTTGAGCAGTTCATTACCATCAGTTAGTGATCTTAACCAATAGGAATCTTTGCCTGCTGTGCCAATGACTTCAAATGGTCCTTCCCACAAATTTTCAAACTTGCTGGCTATTTTCTCTTTGGCCTTATTCCACTTCAGCACCAGCTCACCATTCTTGAGAGTGCCTTGAAGTTTATGAGCAGCCTTAAATGCTACTATATCCTTTGCCTTCTTCAATAGAATAGCATTCTCAGCTTCAAACCTATGTTTCTCTAACTGCAGCAACCTGGCAAATCGATCTTTGAGTGCCTCTTCCATTTCCAAGTTATTCTTGTATGCCAATCTCAAAGATGGTAACTCAAGCTCCACTGGAACAACTGATTCTATCCCATACACCAAGCTGAAAGGCGTGTGCCTGGTAGCTGTTTTGACTGTAGTTCGGTAGGCCCACAATGCATCATGTAATTTAACATGCCAATCCCTTTTGGAAATCTCTATGGTCTTCTGCAGAATTGACTTGAGTACTTTGTTGGTGGATTCTGCCTGACCATTCCACTGAGGATAATAAGAGGAACTTTTCACATGCTTTGTTGGTGGATTCTGCCTGATCATTCCACTGAGGATAATAAGAGGAACTTTGTTGTGTGGTTAGCAAAGTTGCAATAACTTCATTAATGAATTGACTGCCCCTATAAAATATCAGCTTAAATGGAATACCAAACCTGGCACATATATTCTCATGTAAAAATATTGTTGTGGTTAAGGCATTAGCTTGCCTCAGAGGTGTTGCCTCAACCCATTTTGTGAAATAATCTGTTACAACAAGCACATATTCATGTTGAGCAGAAGAGGGAGGATTATAGGACCAATGAAATCCAAACCCCACACTTGGAATGGTCCAGGTGAAGTTATAGCTGTGAGAGGTGCAGGTTGCAGAATTCTTCTGCCAAATATTTGGCACTTGTGGCAACTCCTAATTTTCTCATAACAATCCTTGTGAAGAGTAAGCCAGAAGTATCCAGACCTTAGTATTTTCTTAGCTGTTGTGTCAGCTGCATAATGTCCTCCACGTACTTCATCATGACAAGCCTCCATTACCAAATCTGTCTCCTCCTTGTCCACACACCTCATCAGTACTCCTTCTTTGTCAACCCTGCACAAGATATCATTTATAAGTCTAAATTTGCTGCATTTTTCTTTGAATCTTCTTTGCTGGCTGGCATTTAGTTCTTGAGGCAGCTCTCCAAATTCTAGGTACTTTTTTTTATTTCTTCCTGCCAATCTGCTTCTTTCATGCAAGAAACAACTAAGTTAGTATTCACATTGTTTTCACATTCTTCTAAACCTTCTTGGTCCTCATGTTTGAAGAGAGCAAAAGGAAGATAAGCACTAGGATCTTCAAATGTTTTGATTACTTTCACACTCAAGTTGTATGTCTGGACTTTAGAAAGATGTGGGCTTTTCTCATGAGAGCAGCTGTACTTTTCTCGAGTCTAGAGTATTTGAGTTCTGTACCTGACCAAATTTTACTTGCAAAAGTGATGGTCATGTTTTCTTGCAGCAAAGCTACCCCTATGGCTCTTTTTACGATGCTTATGTAATCTTGAAAGGGTTTTGAGGGATCAGGAGGTTTTAGCAAGGTAGATTCACAGATTGCTTGAATTATCTTGTCAAAAACGTCTTGACAAGATTCATTCCAATTTACAGGAATATGCTTTCTTTCTTGCTTTGTGAACTTTTCTATCTTTGTCAGATCTGTGATTGGACTGACTGTATTAGAAAAATGTGGCACGTACATCCTGAGGAAACTTGTCATTCCTAAAAAGCTTTTTACCTGCTTGATGGTTTTAGGTGGTGTGAGCCTTTTCAGAGCATGTGCTTTACTTTTAGCAACTTGAATACCTCCTCTTGATATCTCATGCCCCAGCAGATCTCCTTTGGAGCATAAAAACATGCATTTTTTGGGATTTAGGATTACTCCTCTTTTTTGCACATAGTAAAAAGTTTGATCAGATAATTCAAATGATCATTCATACCAGTTCCCAAGCAAAGATCATCTAAAAAAACTTTGAACAAATGTGAAGGCATTTCTTTGAATATGGAATCCATTGCTCTCTGAAATGTAGCTGAAGCATTCATTAGGCCAAAAGGCATCCTCTTCATAACAAAGGTGCCCAGGAGTGTAATAAATGATGTCTTAGGCTGATCTTCCTCCTTGATGCTAATTTGATTAAATCCTAAAAAACCATTCAAGAATGAGAAGATTTCTTTTCCAGCAACAGCATGTAAAACTTGTTCCCAAAAAGCTGGCACAATGCAGGACAACCAATCAGGATTCACTATTTCTGCTATGACACCTGCATCTTTCATTTTAAAAAGTTCTTCTTTTATCAGATCAAGCAAAGCAATATTTATCCTTCTCAACTTCTACACTACAAGTTTTTCATTTTTCTTAATTCTTATCTCAAATTCACAAACCTTCCTGTCGACACCTACCAGCTCTTTGTAATCCCAAGCAAAAATATCGTTCCATTCCTCAAAGATTTGAGTGACACTACCTTCATCTTCTTTTTTGAAAAGATCTCCATAAGAAATTCTTTCTTGGCCATTTTTTTCTATCTTTACCTCCCCTACCTGTTTTTCATTGCTTGCATTGATCACCAGGATGGGACGTAATTGCTTCAAGTCTTCCTCTTCCAGTTCTTCTTCTCTGATTGCTCTCTCAGATAAATGTTCAAGTAGAACATTTTTGCAAAGGGAATCTGCTTCAGCATTTAGGCCCCTTATTACATGTTGCAGCTCCCAAGTCTTGAATCCTGCAACTTCCTCCATAGTTTGGTCTCTGGGTATTATCATTTCCTCCTGTTTGGCTTGATATTCACCTGAAATCTTCTGACCTTTCAAAGTTTGAAGGTTATACAGACTCGAGAACTACAGAATTTGTTTGGTATTGAAGAAGCTGAATCCGGTTTAGACCCTGACGCTGCTACTAAGTATTCATCGAATTGTGGATCCACCTTCCGCGTTGAAAGGATTTTAAGTTAGGTCCTTTGGAAGGTCAGGTGACCACATGGCATTGCTTGCTTTCCCCTCTCCCTAGCCAGTTCGGTTCGGGCAAACCAATTGAGAATCACCAAAGATGACAATGTTAGTTATGCCAATATGCTTAGCTTCCTAAAGTCCTGCAATAATTGCCTTATATTCAGCCATGTTTGATGTGTTTGTTGGGGTGAATTCTACCAACCTTCGCCAAGGGGTCTAAGTTAGATATTGGGGTACAAAAGCACCCGTCCGGACGCGCTGCTTTTCGTGCTTGGTCCGCTGTGCTTGGAGGTGCTTGGAGAGTGGAAACGCGATGATCCGTTTTTAGCAAATTGCTTTCGGATCGATGACATGGCTACCCGCAAAATCATTGTTCGCGAAAAGGCGCGCGGAAATAAAAAAGGTGCGTCGGGCGCTGCTTAACGTGCTTTCTCCGCTTCCGCTTATCGCGCTTTTTTGTACCCCAATATCTAACTTAGACCCCAAGAGCCTACTGTTTTTGTCTTTCAGAATGGCAGCAGAGGAAGCAATGTTTAGTTTTTTAGAAACTCCCGCATCAAACTATAAGAAGGCAAAATTTTCTTGTGAAGTTGTATTATCCTTTGCTGTTAGTACTGACTTTGCTTTTGAGACAGCAATGGACATTTCATACTCATCAAAGAGATTTGGCACTAACAGATCTTCTTTAATAAAGTTGATAGACTCAAACTCACTTAACTTATTTAGGAGGGTTACTGTTTTCTTGCCATCTGATATTGCACATCCTCCTTTTGACCAAATTGGTCTGGCATCAACTGCGGCCAACCATCTCCTTCCTAAGAGTAGGTCATATATATCTGTCTTGTCATCCATTCCTTCAAAGGCCACCACCACAAAGTTAGCAGCAACCACAATTCCCTCAACATTTATCAGAACATTGCTTAGTATGCTTATAAGGTTTATTTTTGAATTTGAGAAAGATTTTAACATCATAGGTGCCTTCCTGTCAACTTCCAGACCACACATTCTCATTACATGACGAGGCATAACATTTAAAGGAGATCCCCCATTGACCAGCACTTTAGTTAGAGTTTTCTTGCCTATCTTAGCTGCACATGTGAAAGCACCCGGGTCATATTCATTTTGTACAAGCATTTGTTCACCAATGTGACCTATAAGAGCTACTTGTTCTTGTGATAGATTGACCTGTTCTTCTTTGGTCATATTAAGTATCTTTTCTCTATAAGAAGGTGCAATCCTCAGCAATGTGAGCAGATCTACACTTACTTTAGCATTCTTCATCAAAGAATCAAATTCATCAGGCTCTTTATCTTTCTTAGCATATTTTTGGTGGGGAGAGATAGGCACAACCTGCTATGCCCATTTGCTCGACATCTTCTGCTCTCCTTCTAGACTTAATAAAAGACAGAGATTTTTTCTATGATCACCCTTAGTCTGAGGAGTGTCTTGTGCTACCTCCACATACCACCTCGGAAGAATCAAGAGTGACAATACAAATAGGCTCCACATTGGGCCCGAGGAATAGTTTCAAGACTGTATAAAAGAAATCTTTCGAAGATACTACTACCACAAAACATGACCGTGATCTTTGCAAAATAAAATCTATAGCACCAAGCATGATAGACTTAGAGAATTAAAAGAAAATTAATGAGAATAATAACGAGGATTCTGACGATGATCATCTAAAAAGATAGACATCGCCAAAATAGTCTGAAGGATCGCAACTGTGATCCTTTGGAGAACAATAAAAAAGAACATATTAACTAAAAAAACATGAAGAAACATCGGGATTCTAAAGATAAGTAATATAGCATACACTTTTCTTGGCAACAAGGCGATCTAGTTGACAAGACGCCTATCTCACTAAAGAGAAGGTTCAGTTCTCACATATTGGCTTCATTTACAGAGAAGCGCATATCCAGCTCATGAAATTGGACAATAACCACCCAGCTTATACAAAGGCATTGAATTTGGAAGACCATAGATACAACAAAGCTTGTTCAAAATCCAGGTCCTAATAGTGCAAATGTAGCATTCGATGGATTGATACGAGAAGTATCAGATGACTAATAAAGAAGTCTAAGGGAACCAATGAACACACAATATACCAAGAAAGTCCTTGCAGAGCCACTGCGATAAATTCCTTGTAGGATAAGCATGCATTTCAATGAACTAAAACAATCTAAAAGCATATATTCCTTATCAAGATAGAAGAGGACAATGCACGACCTTTAAAATAAGGTAAAAATGAACTTTAGCTAATATAGCCATATCCTTGACCTTGAATGGTCTTCTTTGAGCCAAGATAAGTTTCATATTTTTTGGTTCAAACTATAGAAAGTACAATGAGAATTTGAACTTATTTTTTGTCTCTTTAGAAATATTAACCTTACCTAGCTTTCGGTGGGCTCATGTACCGTGTTCTATGTACCTACTATCTTACTAACTTGTCTTGTTGAGCATGTTTTAAATTCGTGATTTAGAGGGCTATCTGGGGAGCTACATGTGAATAAAGATCCATATACTTGGTTAGACCAATCGATATATTTACTTACTTTACTTATTTATTTTGCACAAGGGAGTTTTGAAGGAACCAAGTGTTGCTGGAAGGAGGAAGAGTGTCACTATTAGGTGTGTTATGAGGTATAAATCCAGAGAGATCGCATGATTTTGCCAAAAAAGAAAAAGAAAAAGGGGCTTTGGAATGGCTAAGGTATGTGGGGAGGCATGGCTCAATATCAAGGTGTTGTGTGTAACAATCCAGGAGGATTATCGCATGGCATCTCAGCACCCATTGTCTCTTGTAGTATCTTTAAGACGAATGCACATGGACACCCAATTATTGGTTAATGGAACAAAAGCTCATTCTCAGGAGCTAGTGCCTTTGATTTTGAAATTTGATCAGTTAAGCCACGACACTAAATTCTGGAGCTACAAAGCTATAGATTGCTTTAGTGCATTGGGTCCTGTGGAAATTGAAATTCGGCATGAAAAGAAAGTCCTGATAAAAGCAATACTTGATTTAGGCGATGGTGCCAAATGTGTTTGGAGCCTGAGTGTGGAGGAACAAAATTTCAAGCATTGGATTAGAGTTAGGGAGATTGGAGTTGTGGGGAATATTAATGGGCGTTGTTTGATTTTGGAAGCCTCTCCTGATCATCTGAAGCAAAGAAGCAGTACTTATTTGGAGCCCATTTCGGAGTTTGAAAAACAAAAATATAAACCTTGGTTTTCGTGTCTGAATTGTGCCCAATAGTGCACAAAGAGGCAGATAGCATGTTGTCCTTGTATTGTGCTACTACATATGAGTTGAAAAAGAAAACTATGTGTTTGTATAGAATACACATTTAACCTATGGCAATCATAGAACATCACTTTTATTTCAAAGGTTTGATTTGTATATATGATTCAAATCCAAAGGTTTGATGATCCAAAAATGTTACTCCATCATGTTTCCTTACCAATATTGTCTTTTTAGCCTTGGAATTAGTTTACAATGAATATAACTCTCTTATTTTAAATCATTGAATTGATTAGAATTCCTTAACACACTGCCCCTCAAGTTTATACTGATCCAATGGTTCAGATCAATCTTGATCAATGTGTTACTGGAGTTATAACACACTGCTACTCAATAACACCCTAGGGTGTCATAAAATGGATGGATCCAGATTGATTTTGATGGTGATGAGATGACACAAAACTCTCGAGGCGGTGTGTTAAGGGCGATAACGCCCTGGCCCTCGGGTGTTACTTCAAAAAAAAATTCGGACCATCAAAATCCGTAACATCAAATCCAATTAATAGCACTTTAGTGAATTGATTAGAATTCCATAACATCAAATCCAATTAAATTATCACCTCTAGTTTTCCATTTTCACAATTGAGTTTTACAGTTTCCTGGAGCGAGGCAATTCTTGCAAAATAATGCATGGCATGTCACACATGTGCTTCAAAAACAATCGTGAAATGCATGCTCTTGGCCATTTTTTACTTAATTAGGATATTATTCTATTTACAAATGGTTTGTCACGTTCTTAGCTTGAAAGGTAAGGGGATTTATCGTTCAAAGTAATACGAGTATTTATATTTATGAACTGCAATATTTATGGTGAAAATTTAATAGAAGTACATACTAAGCAGTTTTCTTCAGGGTATGGGACAAGCAACATTAGTTGCTTGAGCATACTAGCTTGCATAATGTCTATGGCATTGTACATTGTAGAGTAGGATATATTATATTTTATGTGAAAAGTAGCCGCCAATTGGCACTAGAATAATAGAAAATTTTTTTGACATGAGAAAAAGAGGTTGTTCGGTGATTTTCAATGAGGAACAATACATAATTTGTGCTATACATTTTGTGCCAATCAAATGCCTCTATCATCAACATCCTCCGTCTCATTTATGCCAAGGATTGCTAAATAGATGAGCACTATAAAATTCATTCAATTCAATTCGCGCCTTAAATCCAAGTTACTGCTATATGCATGTATGCATGATCGTTGGTTATTCTACAGGATGGAATCACCAATCGTTGTGATTGCGCCATATCAGACTGACAAGGGTAACTTTATTTTCACCCGTGTAGGCCGTAATGACATGTGGACATGCATGTGGGCCTTCATGACGTGGACGTGGTGACTGTGGTCTTTATGTCCACGGAGACATGCATATAGTATTAACCCATAACCTGGCCGTGTAACAAGGTAATGAGACATGAATTCCTTCATGGGAAACCAAGATAAGGGTTGGTAGGATGTGAGGCATGCAATCATTCCTCAAGAGAATACGTTTCCTCTTTCTTGCTCTTTAGGTTTCAACATGCACCTGACACGTCTTTTGGAGATACGAGATTTTTTGGCCTGTCTTTATTGACTTCATAGGTATGATGATATGTGCACCACAACAAAGAACCAAGTGACATAATTCCTATTTCTATGTTGCATTATTATGCGATGGAGGCTGGTAATATTTTAATACGGACAAAAGTGTTCGTAGCTTTCCCATGTGTGTGTGGGGCATAATGCTTTCTGTTTAGCTCCAAGCTACCTTTTGTTGAGTTATTGTGTGTGTGGGGCATATGCTGTCTCTTTAGCCTTGTCCTGTCTCTTCAACCTTTAAGGAAAATGAGCTACAGATACTCTCAGCCTATTCTAGCATGTTCTGAAGAGAAAACAACTATCAATTCTTGTGAATCAACAAGGTGCCTGCTCTTGTCTGAATACCATATTAAGAAGATGTATTTACTTTTCTCTGTTCAAGGAACATCCTTTTTCCAGACTGTATTCACAATTTTCTTCCAAACTTTTATCTGTTTCTCAACGTCCTGAAATTTTGTTGAGCTTCTTTTGTTCACCAAATCTTACAGATGAATCAGTTTTCTATTCATATTCTTTCGTCAATCTCATATTAAGTGATCATTTCTATCAATGGATCTCTTTTCCTTTTGCTATTAAGTAATGCCTTTTAATCTTGAACTACAAAAGACAGTGGTGGAGGAGAAATATTTGAGCTAAGCATTTACAGGATTTAATTCTGCGAACACTTAGCTTATGCCCAACTACACTAAAAACTATGGTACACAAATATTACAAGGGTATACCCATTTTAAAGGCTGCCTTCCCAATTCGAAACAATGTCCTTCAGTCCTAGGGACAGGCTTTTATAGAAGGAATTGTATTCCAAAAAATTTCCTCCAGCCTTTCTGAACTCCAAAATAAATACAGATGGAGCTATCTCAAAAATCTCTGTTATCACAGAAAGATGACCCTTTTTTCCAGTCTTAGATGCATGCAATTTGAGCCTGAACTTCTGCTAATAAACCACAAAACCAAGTGCCTTCACTGTTTCTTCAATTTTTGTTATGATTTCTCCAACTGGCGCAACAAAAGTGAATCTGGCTTCTTGTTTGAAAGGCTCATCCTGCTGCTTTTCAAAAAGGCCAGACAGATCCAGACCAGGAGACATGGATAAGAATTCAAAGGCATTAATAACAACAGGCTTGCAGTCACTTGATTCTGTAACAAGATGCTTAAGGTTGAAGACATTCTCCACATCCTGAGTATCAATAAATTCTTCAAAGTAGAACTTAAGAGGAATATAGCCTTGTTTAAACCAGGAATCTTCCAAAATCTGATCAAAGGTCATACGCAAAGCAGGATCAGGCTGCAAAATACGAGAGATGAGATGGCGAGCCTCAGCAGTGAACCATGTAGGGAACTTAAATTCAGCTCTGAAGATCTTCCTATACAGCTCACACATGTTTGACTCATAAAAAGGCATATGGCCAGCCATGAGAACAAACAAAATAACACCACATGACCATAGATCTGCCTTGGCTCCATCATAACCCCTGCTCAAAATCACCTCTGGTGCTACATAATTTGGAGAGCCACATGTAGTATGTAACAATCCATCTGCTCGTAATTGCTCAGGCAGAGCACTTAGACCGAAGTCAGAAATTTTTAAATTGCCCTTTGAATCTAACAGTAAATTCTCAGGCTTCAGACCTCTGTGGAAAACAGAGCAGCTATGGCAGTACTGCACCGCATCAATGAGCTGCTGGAAATATTTTCTTGCCTCATCTTCGGGCAGCATTGTTCTTTCCACTATTTTGTTGAAGAGCTCACCTCCAGTGACATACTCCATAACCAAGTAGATTTTGGTCCTGCTTGCAAGGACCTCATGGAGATGGACTATGTTGGGATGCCTTACTAATCTCATGGTGGAAATTTCTCGCTTGATCTGCTCCACCATTTTGTGCTGAAGCACCTTCCCTTTGTCTAACACTTTCACTGCCACATGCTCACCTGTTTCTACATTTCTGGCCAATCTAACCTTTGCAAATGTGCCATTTCCTAACACTCGGCCTAGCTCATATTTCCCCACTTGCGTATGCACATCCATTTTAAAATTTAAACTTCCCTTGCAATGCTAAACCCACAAATCATCAACTCTAGCTACAGTATCATAGAAATTTGAAGTATCTAAGCCGGTACCCATTCTCCTCAAAAAAATGAACAGAACTAGAACTACGAATCAAAGAGAAAAAACAGAACCTATTTGATAAGAATCACACAAAAAAAGCTCCGAAATCTATCAGGTGATTACAACGGAAGAGAACCTGCTTTCTAGGATTGCAGATAAAAATCAGACCAGTACTGACAAACCTCGCTGTGGGGGCTCTGAGTGATATAGCCATGGCTGGCTGATCCTGGCGCATATTCTTTGCATTTTTCCTTGACAAAAGTGAACCGTTTGATCCGCAACAAATTAGACGGTTTGGAGAGATTGGTAGATAAACTCTTACTAGAATCCTTCATAAACATCCAACGTGGTCGTCCTCCGATATGTCATGGCGTGCTGAACATGTTCTCCTCCATGGCCCGCTTCATACCACTCAAACTACTTTGTGAACCTTTTTACGTCCCTTTTGTGCTTTATGAACGAGCGTTATCACTTTTTATGCCCCACCATGTTTTGTTTGCTAGATTTCATTGGTTAAGCTTTAGAGAAAACAAGTGAGATTATTGTGGGCCAACTATCAAATTCTTCACGACGTTGGAGCACCTCACCAAGTCTCCCTTTTCGGACCTAGTTGGCCATTGGGACCCCTTAAAACACAACCCTCACTGGCCTGCTTTGCACACATGCCTGATATTTGGCACTAAGTCTACCTTTTCCAACTCTAGCTGGTCTCTCAGGCCCATTGAAATGGATCCTTGAATCACCTATCCTACACACATGCTTGATATTCTTACTTCCCACTTACTATTTATATATCCAATGGTCTATCCTTTTTCTTCCTTGTTGGTTGCTCCTTACATTCATTACTGCCCACTCGCGTATACCTACTATTTATATTTATATTCAAAACAATCTGAGGAATATTTCTTTGTAAACTTGTAGTTTTAGCTTCATAGGTGTACCACCTATGGCACTTTATCAATGAGCTTTAACCTTTTCTCCTTCTCCCTTGCAACAGTACCACGTTTAGTTTGTCGTGTTGGAGGAGATTCTTGTGGACGAACTCCCCCATTCTTCAAGATGTTGGAGTAATTCACCAGTCTTAATTTCTAAACTTTTTTTTATCATTGGGCTTAAAATGGATCCTTGATGGCCCACCAAGAGATCTCCCTTATATCGTGCACCTTTTTTTTTTAATTACATCCCTACGAGCTTGGTTCGGGAAATACCGAGGTTAAGCCGATGTGTCCAATTACTTTCTAAAATTAACATGTAGGAAAAATATTAGCAGGAAAATTTCACACTACAATTAGGAGTTTTTCTTGGTTTTTCTGGCAATTTTGAAGAATAGATTTGTAGCTTGCCGGAGAGGTTCAAAACTGCAGGAAACTTGACGCTTTAGGCTAAAAAGTTTTCCGAACCAAGCCTACGAGAGGAAATGAAACAAAATGGTTCTTTACAGGATCCAACTGTATACTTTTGTATCAAGGAATGGAGTTTTGCAGATGGGATCCTGAGACCTGCAAAACTGAGAAGGAATTTCCAACTTCCATTCCCCTACAAAATAGAAATAGAGGAGGCAATTTTGCAAATCCAACAGAATTGCAGAGCTTTTTTCCACATTTTTGGAGCGTTTTTGCCAAATCAAGTTTACAAAGCGTTGGAATTATGATCTTTGGTGGGCTCTTCACCAAATATGGACGTTGAGCAACTCCTTAACACACTGCCCCTCAAGTTTATAGTGATCCAACGGCTCAGATCAATCTTGATCAGTGTGTTACTGGAGCTATAACACACTGCTACTCCATAACACCCTAGGATGTTATGAAATGGACGGATCCAGATCGATTTTGATAATGATCGGATGGCCCAAAACTCTCGGGGCAGTGTGTTAAGGGCGATAACGCCCTGGCCCTCGGGTGTTACTTCAAAAAAAAATTTCGGGCCATCAAAATGGCTCGGGCGTGCGCTACGCGCACACCCTCGCCATTTTGATGGCCCTCAATTTTTTTTTTCAGTAACACCCTCGGCCCAGGGCGTTATCTACTCCATAATTATAGGAGTGAATCTCTCCTTTGTTTGTATTTAGTGACTTCTTGTTCCACTGATCAATCAATTGAATCCATTATTTCTCTCCATTTCTTGCTGTGTTCAGCATGGTATCAAAGTCTAATTAGAGCACTTGGAGCTCTCCAGGGATTAATGCAAGAGATGGGCTTCGCATTTCAAATTCTATAATCCTACTATTTCTTATTCTGGAAATTTTTAGATGAAGTACCCTTGGTTGCATTCATATGCAGATCAATACTTAAGCCTGCACAACAAAATCATGACAAAGTCCTAGAAGTTCAATATTTGAGGATTGCCAGCATTCTTTCTCATCCATTTGCAGAAGTTTTGGGAAGTTCCTGACTGTTGAAGCAAATTTATTCAAGTGATAGTTGCAGCAGGAAAGATAAAATGGGAGTACAAATTAGCCTTGCTCAAGTTCCAATAATTATTTTCCTTAGATGGTTGATTCCAAGCAAAGAAGGAGACTCCAATCCTGCTCAGTACAATTTCTACCCCAATTCTCTCATCTTCGACCAGTTTTACGGTAAGCAGGAGAAGCAATTTGCCACTATTTCGATAAATCTCCATGGTTGCAAAATGTCGAGCCTATTTGCACATGTTCCTAAAGGACTTCCAATGGGTTTTTCAACCAAGGATGTGGATAAGAGCGAGTATTCTCAAAATTTAAGTTAAAGTTCCCATTATCTTCGAACAGATCTTCAAATTGTCAAGCAATCCATTCCAAATCTTGAATTGCATTTGGCTACTGCAGACGGTCAAATTAATTCCTTTGATCCCCATTTCCATTCTGGATCTCGAGTTGTATTTGGCTAATATAGAGGGCAGATTTGAATCCCATTTGTGGGCTATTTTTGGTTAACAAACTTCCTACTACAATTGTTGGCTATGATGGGCAAAATATATTGTTTGATCATGGATGTTAACTTTTGAGCTGCAAGACATATTCAATGAACTAGTGTTTCACAGAGTCTTTCATGGAGCATATAGTGGCATCATCAACTTTACTCGTATTGCCTTACCACATGGTAAGGGTAACTACTATCGCCATCTTCTCAATCTCCTTACTCTTTTCATTCGTCACGATAAAGAGACACAAATCCTTTGGTCTGCTCCACGCTATATATGGCATGACTTGCATCGTTTCGATACACCATCTTCTGCCAGGACCAAGTGTGACAATTCTCTTCGATACATAGTGCACTGAGGTCCATGGAATATTTCAGGTTCAGCAAAGTTTCAAAAGTCCAATTAATTGCAAAATATAAAATGCTTCTAACAATTGCAGGCGCGATCCTAATAGCATCATTTCACGAATTAATAATGATTTTCAACATTATGATCATGTAAACGTAGCATAGGAAAAAAGTATCTAACATGAATACAAATGCAATCCTTGGAAGTGTCACAAGAATGGATACTGCACAAAATATTTTATTGCAAGGAAAATGTTACATCAGATAATCCAGCATAGTAGACTGACAGGCACACGAGCCATTAGAAAATAGATAGATAAGATTAGTTAAATATGGATGCCATCTATATGTGATCCTTTCAAAGAGTACATAAGCTTCCAAGGCTTTAGCTGATATTGGGTGTGCAACATGGCATCTTGATGATCCTTCATGGGACATGCCAGCAAGGTTTTGAATAAGAGATGCAACTGCTCTCTCAGTCTCCGCACCCGAGCATCAAAAAGGGCCACACACTGAAGCCTCGTAGCCGACCTATTGGCAGGATTATTCAGTTCCTCTGAGATCAGGTGGATATTGGCTACCACACGTTGATGGACTAGATCCAGTACTTTCTTTTTATGTACTGCATCGTGTTCTTCTATATTGGAAGCCAAAGCTAAACATTGTCTGGTGACTTAATGAAGCTATCTCCATCTCTCTTCCTATAGAAGATACCACAAAGCATTATGATTAACACATCTGGGTCCAAAAATGCTAGACCCTAGCATTTTAGCACGTCCTGGACATACGTGCTGGAAATGTGCTGGAAGAACTTCATGCCCTTCACTCGTCGCCCTTCACTCCTCTTCAGTGTTTTTTCGTCCTCCTCTCTCTCTGCAGCGGGAAAAGAATAGCAAGAACGATTTGGAGCGGTTTGGAGCTTCTGGAATGGCAATTTTTGCAGCCATGTCATCAATCCTATGGGAATCGGTTGCATTCAGCGGGAAAAATTGGGATGAACCATTTTCTTTTGATTACAGGTCTTTCTTCAAAGCAGTGGAGAGCAATGGATTGGGAACGACGTTTCTCTGAATCTATTGCTAGAGGGTAGAAGCATAAAAGGGTGATTGAATTTTTTTTGTATATTAATGTAAAAAAATGAACTGGGTTAAAGTATTTGTAATGTACATTTTGAATTTTACATGGAGTTGCCTATCATTAATAAAGATGGTTGACGTCCAATATTCTCCATAAT
The DNA here is from genome assembly GCA_021234155.1 of Isoetes taiwanensis. Classification (NCBI taxonomy): domain Eukaryota; kingdom Viridiplantae; phylum Streptophyta; class Lycopodiopsida; order Isoetales; family Isoetaceae; genus Isoetes; species Isoetes taiwanensis. Next base: position 8,772,303 of record JAJEKV010000043.1, read on the forward strand.
TATACCAAATTCTTCCAAAATCTTGGCGCACATTTTGAACTTTCCTCCATCGATCAACCATGGATCATCCATTTTGAATTTGTACACTAGACTTGAATTCATTACATTTTGAATCTGTAAATGTAAAATACTGGCACTTTTTTTGCCCACCCTTCAGTATTGAATTGTAATGAGTTGCTCTCCAATCTTCACCATTACGAACACGTAACTGCTGAATTTAGTGGTATTTGCTCCAATTTGGCACAATCGATTCTTCATGAGAAAGCAAATTCTAACCCTAGATCTTCTGCCAACGAAATGTGTCCTAAAAGTAGTGAAGATTTTGGTGATGAACATGATCATGAATTTGGTGATGTAGGCCAATCTGGTTTATTCAATGAAACTGCAAAATGCAATAGCAATTGCAATTGCAATTGTGATGCTGAGAGAAGGCGCCTTGAAGCTGAAAGGAAGCGAATTTGGAGACAAAAGAAGAGGGATCTTGCAAATGCTAACAAAGAAAATCATTCCCCAGCAAAGGTAAGCATTTGAAGGAAGCAACAACTATCTAAAAAGCTAGCTGATTCTATGAAGAAAGCAGTAGCAGAAATCTGCGGTGGCCTTCATCTTGTAGACAAAGCTGAGGTATCTTCTAATGCTGCTAAAGCACTCAATCTTATTAATGAAAATGTTATCACTGATTATAAGACAGTAAAAAAAGTTGTGGAAAATTTGAAGAGCTCATTTGATTCACATAAATTGGCTAGGAGGACTGATGTCTTGAGGGCCAGGACTGCTGCCATGGTTTACATGGTAGATTCAAACATTAACTGTTCAGCTATATCTAGAACATTTAATTTGAGCAGAAACATTGTGAGTGCAGCAAGAACTAGAAGAGTCTTTGCTGAACAGGGTGAGGGACCGTGATCTATGTTTACAAGAAGAGTTAGAAGTGATAGATTTTCGGATGAGATTAGGAAAATTGTTGTGGAATATTGGACTGCTAATACCAGAGTTTCGCCCAACAAGAAGGATGTTTTAAAAATAAGGATAGCACGAAAACAGAAGGTGCTTCATCCTTTACATTTCTTGGAAGAGACTCAGGTAACACCACCACTGTTATTTTTATGATAATTATTTTGTTAGCACTTTTCAAACTCGTAATGATCATATTTTTCCTTGAGCAGGTGGCTTTCTTTCAGCGTTTCAAAACAGACCATCCTGAGCTTAATATCTCATTGACAGCATTTGTAGCTTTGAAACCAGAGTTTGTCAGGAAGATAAAAGATCGGGAGACTTGTTGTTGTGTTCATCACATGAAATTGGATTATATCAGGTTAGCAATTAATAAAATGAGGAATGATTCCAGGATTCATGGTCAAGATTGCACATGCAATTGTGTTGTATGTGGCTCTGGGCCAGTTTGCTTAGCTAAGAAGAGTACTTACATGTCTACTAGTGAGTTATGGAGGTCTTTGACCCTCAAAGCTTCCCGTTTGTCCAAAAGAGAAGCAAGACGAGCACTATATGATTGATTGGAAAACATTTGAACAGGTACCCTCCTAAATTTTTAAGTTTCTTATGTGTTCTGTTATAATGATGCTTCCGTGTTAAAATAAGTTGTTTTCAAGCTTGATTTGCATGTAGAGTCATATGCATAAGCTCTCACCATGTGCTCTTCTATTGGCAAAATGCTTATGTTGTCTGTTGTCAAACTGCAGGTCCATGACCAAGTTGAACACATTGATGATAAGGGGGCCTCCAAAAGTAGGAAGAAACCTGTGGCCAAACTTGCATACAAGACCACTAGCAGTGCAGTTGTGCTGCAGCAGGCCAAAATTGTTTTGAAAAACTTTTACAAGGCCAGATGGCAAGCACAACAATTTAGGAATTGTCTTGCCACATTTTCAGAAGGTACAGTAGTCTCAGTGATCGACTTCGCTGAGAACTACACCTTTAAGATTCAACAAAAGATTCAGAGCTTGCATTGGAGGAACGACCAATGCAGTATATTGGTCCACATCACCTACAGACATGCTCCTAGAGTTGCTGCTAGCCCCGTGAATGAATCGGAAAGAAAGATAATAAAAGAAACACATTTTTATATTAGTGACGATCGAGAACATGATGTATTGTTTGTGCAGCACTGTCTAGACAAGCATGCTAAATTCCTTGAGCAGGAAGGTGCGCACATAAACGAGCACATCATTTGGTCTGACGGCTGCTCCAGTCAGTTCAAAGGGGCTAGACAATTCTTTTATCTTGGTAGGTCTTTCCAAGCAACAGGTGTTCCGATAAAGTGGAACTATTTTGGTTCCTATCATGGAAAAGGTATTTGTTCATTTAATATTTCTTACTTCTGGTTTTTTTCAGCAAGTTATGGTTATTAAATACAGTGGTTGCCTGGGCAGGGATGGAGGAATTAGATATTTATTGTTGCACATGCACGTGTAGACAGATTTAGTTAATAGGTCATGCATGGTTTGCAGGCATGGTGGTTTTGCTTAAATATAAGGACATATGTTTGCCACAATAGAGCAAGATGTTGCCACTAGAACTACCAATTGTTATTTCTTTCCTCTACAGGAGAACATGATGGAGCAGGGGCTGTGATAAAGCGGGCAATGACATTTGAAATGCTCAAAAGGGATTCTGTGCCATTGCAAAATGCTCATGATGCTGTAGTCTTTCTGAAGCAACACTTTAGTAATTGCCAACATTTAGAAGACAAGTCCATATTCAGGTATATTCATTCAGTCAAAGTATAAGCATTTCTTTTGAACAATAGTATGAGCATTTATGTTGAGAAATTATGTAAGACATCCATCAGCTTCTATAAACACCTGCAGAAGTCGCTCATCTCCCTCATTAACACGATCGACCCATTTCTGAACACATTCCGAAACTCTTGCACCCATTTCCTGCATTCGGGTTACCTCCAGAGCCGAAAATTTGGCAACAAATATCATCTGCATGCCCGGATGGCTTGAAGAAGAGGATTCCTCTGGCTTGGCCCTCCGGGCAGTGTATTTCAGTCTAGCCATGAGATCAAGAAGCTTAAGGGAAGATCAAACGCAATGAAGCAAGAAGATCAAACGTGAAGCGTAAGGGAAGATCAACGCGCTCGAAGCAAGAGTGAAGATTCTTCACCTCCCGACTGGTCTTATATAATCAGACCATAATATCCCTGCTGCATGCATAATTGGGGTCGAATCAACCATAATGTATTCCCTGCTGCATGCAGAAATGGGGCTCGAAATCCGAGCCCCCAAGCCATGCAAAATAAAATGTCATTCTAAATTCCCCTACTTTCAGAATAACATTCAGAATATGCTACTTTCATATTACTACTTTCATACCATATTTTTTAACATTTAGGTTTGTTAACATTTAAATGGTTTGATACTACTTTCATACCATATGAAAGGACCTTCCATACCATAAATCTCCCTGGAGCCATGGTGGTGTTTGAAAAGGTTAAACATAATAACCAAAAATGTCAAAGTGTAGGACTTCATGTAGTAAAAAATGTCAAAGTGTAGTTATATAGTTAGCTAGCCATGTAACTAGGATATCCTACTTAGGATCACTTTGTATGTTTATAACTAGTTTATCCTCAACTTTGTATGTAAACTTGTATACAAACTTGTATGTTTGTGTGTTTATAACTTTGTATATGTTTGTATGTTTGTGTGTTTATAACTTTGTATGTTTGTAGGAGTTTATTTGCCAACTTAGTACCACATGTAGCAAATGCATGTGGTTGATTATAGCAAATATGTGGTTAACACATGCAAAATATCTATAACATCTCAAAATCGTGCTCACTGGAGCAAAATAGTAGTGATACCAACACCATGAGACATAAGTATATATTCCAACAAATATGTTTCACATAGTGTATCCACACTAAAACATTGCCACACAAAAAAATTGAGAGAAGAACAAATGAGTCAGGTCAAAGTCTATGCAAGTGTGCTAATGAATTTGAGAACGTGTCCAAAACTGCCATCAATGTAGCCATAAAATTCCCAACCTATACTCTTGCACATCAAGTACCGGGTTCTGCTTCAAAGATGAAGAACCTTGCCCTGTACGACAGTTATATCTTGTATGTTAGTACTTGACCACTTGTGTCCAACATGAAATTTACTGAAAAGATATGCTACCTGTTTCTTCAGCAGCCAGTCATCAAGCGTAAGGTCATCCTCAAGACTAACTTCTTCATCGTCTGAACATGCCTTTGTTGAGATGTCATTGCAAATGGATTCATGAGCTGGAGCAGTGGATCCAAAATCAGCATCACAATTGGCTGTCACGTTCTTACAAATTGTATCATCTGTACACATTTGAGCAAAACTATAGTCTGATACAATAAATCAAATGGTCCTATGAGAATAGTTACTTACTTATTTTGCCAAGGGGAGAATTAGTTGGAGGCAAGTGAACATAATTACTCTGACTTGGCATCTGTGTCAGATCTGCACCTATATTTGCCGAATTTCAAAAATACAATCACAAAGAAAAAAAGAACACTTTACATTTTTCTAACAAAGATAGCAAGTCTACCTTTGTGTTCTGATTCAAGGGTGTTCTTCAATCTTTTGCTAGACTGGCTTTTAGTGGTTGCTACTGTACGTGGATCTGAATCTTTTGTCATATTCCTCTCTAAAGTTGCACTGTTTGCACTCTCTTCAACATGTTTTATCTGTTTGACCTGGCTTTCTTCCTCCGCTTCCATGCAACTGTCATCATCACTCCCTCCACCACTTTCATGGCAATACAAGCCTAGTTCTTGTAACAAAGCACTAGGAATAAGCATCTTGCATGCATCAACCATGCATTGACGGCTATGCGCTACAGTATGAAAGCAACAAACATGGTAAGTGTGATTGCATGATAAACTAACAAAAAATTGATAATCTTGTCTGAAGGCCAGTCCACAAGCTTCACAACTTTTTTGCATGCCTACAGGCATCTTATAATTGCTCATGGTTGGCGTCAGCCTTTTTCCTGCCTTATGTAGCTGCTGCAAACCAATAATATGTTTGCTCTTACAACTCCAAAAACATAAAAGATCACTGATTTCTTGCAATTTATCTTTCAGAAAGTCAATCTCAGTCTTTATTGCCATATTTTTATCACCACCAAGATGTTCACGTACCTTTCGCATGGCATCAAAGATGCACCTCTCCTCCATCTTTAATGTATTGATTGCAATAGCAAAATCACCATCACCAGCAAAGATGGCTTCTAAATCCAAGTAATCTTTCTTCTTCTCTTCTGCCATAGCAGCTAAGGACTCTAACAGTTTGTCGGAACTGCCCAAACTGCCTTCAATTCGGAGCAGTTCTTGCTCCTTCTCACGTAATGTCTGCTCAATCTCATTTTTTTCATTAAGAAGACGCTTCATTTCACAACTAATGGTGGTAATGTTCCCCTCAAAAGAGTCCACTGTTGGACCTCGTCTCCGTTTATTGATATCATTGGAGCACTTTAGGGACTCTGCTGCAAATTCTACCCAATCTACCTTGTAAGCATTTGGAGCAGCCTGGGCACGGACGGTATGAGACCATGCAAATGCTCGGGCAAACAATGTTCTAACTTCTGAATTCTTAAGGCCTCTCTGGTACACTCGAAAGATGAGATCATGCAATTCGTCTTCAAATTGTGGCTGGATTTGAGAAACATGCAGTTTACCACCACGAAGATGGGACTTCCATACCATTTCAAATTCTTGTGGACTGACATCCTTCTTCTTGATCGTCCTAGCTTGGCGGCCATTGTTGGATAAGCCCCTAAGGATGTGGAATTCCTCCTTGTTATTGGCAATAGGAAGCTGAAAAAAATGTTCAAGCTAATAAGTATGTGTATAGAGCCGCATGCATATTAGTTTTCTTGCCAAATAAGTACCTTTTCTTGTGACGTGAACATCTCACAATCTACAAGTTATGCTTTAGTGTTGTACATGTAGCAGCCTGAAATTCCAAATGAACAACAACAATCTACCTAGCATAAAAAAATTATCAGAAAAGACAGCAAAAATATTTGAGATTTATTTCATAATAATTGTTACCTGGCTCCATGAAGAAATTAAGCCTTGCTTCGAAGAATCTGTTAACCTGCTTAAACAATTGGTTGCACAAAAATCTGAGACACCATTAAGAAGGATAGTTTAATTGATAACCAAGTTAAATAGAGGCATCAAAATTTAATCCAAACATAGGTTTTAAAGCATGCAAATTGTAGAGGACATAGTAACATTTATATTGCTTAGTTCTAGAAATGCTGGGATTTTTTAGAAAAGAATCTATTCTGTGCAGATAAGTTCACTTTACCTAAAATGCAGAGATAACATCAATTTTAGCCTAAAATCCTGGCCTGTGAAAAAACCATGCTATGACAATTGATACATCCTCGATGTCTATACGACTGTAATAGAATAGGCTAGGAAGGAACGGCCAGGAACTAGATGCTTGAACCCGAATTCATATTAATTATACATATACATCAACAAAACGATGCAGATTATGAAAGAATAGCAAAAATGAAACCGACTGCATCTTACCTCGAGAGCTGCCTCAAGAAATCCGGCCTCTTCGAAATAGGTTCTCCCGCTCTCGAGCCTTCATGCCATTCTGTCCCTTCAAAAGAAAAAGGGGAGCCCTTCCACCCGTCATCGATTTTCTTTGCATAGGTCGAGACAAACACAAAAAAAAAAAAATGCTAAAAAGTGCTACAATTTTGTTTTTTTGCTTAGGTCTAGCATTTTTTCACCCATCTACGAGCCTGTCGTGACCAACTAGTAAAGAAGCTAAACAAAGCAACTCAGACGGATCGCAATCCAATCCTTCTGAGCATGACCTCTACGACTAAAAAACATAATGGCAAACTCAGACAGATTGCAATCGCATTCTTGCCGAGCCCAAACTCGTGAGATAAGGACAACTGGCACACGCCATATGGCACCAAAAGTAGCCTACATGCTTATAACAATGTAACCTTAGACTAAGAACTATTATCCAGATAGTGCCTCCTTCATCATTACATATGCCTGATATCTATTTATCGCTTTAAGTAGAGCGCGGGCATGCAATATCATCTCTGGATGATCAGTTGTGGGGTATGCCATCAAGATGTTTTTCAGTCAACTCCATTTCCACCATCAGTATGTTCGCGCATTCTTCACAAATTGACAACAGGGTTAACGCCATCTCTGGCGCGCATGAAGGCTTTGTAGGAGCATTTAAAATCCGCTCCATATTATGGACAACATGCTGCAGCACAATACAAAAGACTTTCCACTTCTTCTCTTCAAAACCTTCTGTGTTGTTTGAAGAAGCTACGTCTGGCTGGTTTCCTATGCAAGATATAGACAAGCAATATTCTTATATGGTTTGGTCTTTGACCTTATAAGTATGCGATCTCTATGACTAGGAATAAAGTCCTAGTAAGCCATGAAGGATAGCGAATTCGATCCTACAAACCAGAATCAACCAAAAGGGAGGGCTGGCTATTAAGAAAAATGCATTTCTAACAACTAGAAATTGCTCAAAAGAAACATCGTGATCTTTCCGAGCCCATATGCCTATTTCAATTCTAAGATCACGTGCTCCAGTGCAAATGGATCCAATCATCTTATGCTTCTTTGTGCAAGTGTGGCAATAGGTATTGACGTAAACCACGGGGTTAATCTTGGTTGTGTAGTGTGACGTCTTTACCAGCTCTAACGCATTAGCATTAACAGCCACCCATTGGGATGCGGCTATCAGGTTGCGGTTGCGGGTCACTGCGGGTTGAAAGCACTATATGCCGTGCGTAACAAATGACCACAAGGCGAGTTGTATGCCCAGGGTCACCAATCACATTTGTTTGGCCTTGGTTGAGCCGGCCCTTTTGTATGGGGCGAAGTTTGGGGTCCAAAGGATATCCCTCAACACCGAATGACCTCGGCGGTGCGAAAGGCCTTCTTGGCGGGGGCCACAGGGGTGAAGTCCACGCCCGCACGGATCCTACTCCGAGAGACAGATTTCTACCCCTTCAACGGCCGCATTGGAACGCCATATCGTTTACTTCCAAAAGGTGGTCGCTATGGCTGATACACGCTTGCCCCGCCTTTGCTTTGGCCCGCGGCAATGGGTCCCCACGCTGAAATCTGGCTGGAAAGACAAAGCGGGCTCGGTGGTTCTCCGCGGGGTGTGCGGGCAAAACGGATGTGTCCAGTCGGGACAAAGAAAGATCGCGAGGCACTTAAACTATACCTTGATGCTACTTTCCTTCAGCAGGCCGTGGGATCAGAGGGCTCGACACATGTTAAGGCTGGCACACTATCGCCAAACAAGTCAATCCTAGGCTCACAAGAGGCCCACACCATACTTGTACACCCGGCTACCCATGAAGAAACGCAGGCTTATAGCTTCCATTCATGACGGGGGCACATCAGCCTCCGCATTGAAAACAGGCGTTGGGCTCGTGAAGCACGGGAGCAAAGGCTTTGCCGGTGTTGCCACCTCGTAGCGATTGAGGATGAATGTCATGCCCTCCAGACACTGCCAAAGCATTTGCCCATATCCGGAAGCGATATGTTCGACATTACTAGTGCCCGGCCAGCCCGACGCTTATTGGCTACGGCGTCGGTGGGTTTGTTGGGGTCATACCTCCGTGAGGTTATGGATGCACGGACTCGTTTGTGTCCTACGGCCGGTATTGAACCGTCCTATGCAATTGTGCGGTGTGCCCCGCCCGGGCTTATTACGCTAAGGTTTTTCCTCGAAAACCCTTCCGGGGGGGTTTTTAATCCTGTCGATGTATGCTTGCTGCTCTCTTTTTTGTTTGGGTCCCATAGGCCAATTGGTCTCCGTGGACGCTAAAAACCTATTCTATTCTATTCTATTCTATTAAAGATTACTAAGAAAACATGTATCTAAATAAGTGTTTAAGTTATTGTGGTCATCGTTGTTCTGTATCTGTATACACCCTCGTTCTTATTATATATTTCCACTTGAAGGTGCATTAAGTGGATACATCCCTCCTTCTTAGGGACCATCAAAGGTTGTCACTAGGAACGATTTCATAGTGTGCATTTGCTAGTTGAATAAATGTTTGATGTATGTGTGGTGGATAGTCAAGTTGGTACCCTGATGCTTAACAATAAGGATGTCTGTCGGCAAGCAATGTAGATGGCTTACGATATACTTCTGTCAACTTTTTACAGATGGGAGAAGAATTTTAGAGAAGACTACATGGTAGCTCAGCATGGAAATTCAGGTTCAAGGAAACTCAAGTCTCATATTCTAGCAGTAGATGGCATATACATATTGTATGTTGTCAAGAATAGAATAGAATAGAATAGTTTTTTTAACGTCCACGGAGACCAATAGGTCATGGGACCCATACAATGGGCTAGTACAATCATTACTACCACCACCACCACCACCACCACATTCTTACCCATCTCCACATTCTTTAATTGAAGAGGAAGCTTTGAAGACATTTGCAAAAGTATCAAAATATATGAACATCAGGTCCGAGGAATCATGGTTGCAATTTTATAGAACTAAATAGGCAATTCGCATCAGCAAATCGCTTAGGCGATCTGCTGGATCTGTATCATGTTTTCCAAGCTGAGCTAGAAATATAGAACACACGATGGTCTAGAAGATTTGTTCCAGTTAAAGGGGATTGCCACTGCGATTTCATGGACACCTTTCTATTGTAATGATATCCCATTAGCTAGTCAATTAAGTTCCAAACGGCCTAAAACATCGCATGTGCGATTTTTTTCTAGCGCAAGGAGGTCACCACTACTATCTATAGTAGTTGATCGCATTGTAACTAGGGTTTGGTTTAATGGATAATTGGGTTTCCTTATCATGTCAAGCTCAGCATAATGTTAAAGAAGACTAGCTAAAAACAATAAATTAAACAAATCCAACCAAAGCACTCTCTAAATGAAATGAATATGTGCTCTAAATAAGTTCCTGGGAAGGTAGACAACAATACTAAAAGCAATCTTAGAAGTCTTGAACTCACCTCTAAGTGAATCTTCCTGATGGCCTAAAAAGAATGCTTGAGAGCACTAGAAAAATGCCAAAGAAGATTGAGAAGATTGTTTGAGTGCCTGAGAAGATTGAATTTGGGGCCCTGAGAATGCCTGAGTAGCTAAGAAAAAGGCTTGACCAATGCCTAAGAAGAATGCTTGAGAGTGCCTGCTTGAACAAGAATTGATCTTCTAATGCAATGTTCAAATTTCGTGTGTGGGGAAATTGAAATCTCTCTCAATTGCCCTGACATATATTTGGTACAAGATTGTGTTATATTGCGCAGGTTGTTTTGGTTTACTAGTTTGAATTATTTGAATTTGCAATGATGGCAAGTATTTGAAAAAGTATCATGATTCCAAATTTGAATTTGAGGGATACTGCATACTTTAGTAAAAAATGGGCACATAATTTTTCCCGCACTCAAAAGGGGCAGACTTCTCCCGCCAAGATTAATTCAGGTAGTGTAATGAATATGATGGCGATATTTACTATGCACGATGTATTTGTGGCACTGCCACCCGCCATATTTATGGCACTCATTATGGTGGTATTAATTGCGACAGGAGAAATAACTGTTGTCTGCTATTTGCTGTGCATGCACTGCCAACAAAATTTAAAATGAAACGCACTAATTTGCTCATCAAAACGCACTTCAAAAGGAATCTTTGAAAGATTCCCTAAAATCCCCCCAAAAAGGTCCCTTTTCATGGTATATTTGTGACAAGTGTGACAATTTGAAAATTTTAGGCATCATTTTTGAGGGGGGGTGTGAACTTAGCTTCCATTCAAAATTGTTTGACATCCCTTTTTGGCCCCCCTAGTTTGGTTTGAGAAATAGTAATATTTTCAAAAACTAAACAAAATAGACATTGAAAAAAAACAAAGCACACTAAAGTGCCAAAAAGGTATTTTATTCAAAGTTTTCAAAATCGATTACAAAACTATGAACAAAACGTAAAAAATGCAACACATTTTGGCATTGCCTCATTGAAGCAAACATTTTCACATGAAAGTATGCCTCATTGAACAAACTTACACTTTGAAGCGCAAGTTGGAGTCGAAGACGCCGCTCTTAAATCTTATATACTTGCTCTTATTTGCTCATCCGTCTTGCTATAGACTTATGTATACCGCGATGACAATGTGTGGATATAACGTCTTCAAAATAAATTTAAGGTGGTATAAATTTATACCACAATAGGTAGTCTTTGTCGGATATAACATGCCGAGAGTTCGCATGGTATAAATTTATACCGCAAATGGACTCGAGCGGTATAAATTTATACCGCCAAAGAGGACTCGGCGGTATAAATTTATACCGCGAGAGAGCTCTCTCGATTCATCAAGGAGAGCTCCCACGGTATAAATTTATACCGTAAAGAGCTCCCCTCATTATCTGAGTGAGAGCTCTCTCGGTATAAATTTATACCGTGACAACTCTCTCGGTATAAATTTATACCGCATGAACCTTCGGACAATCAATTTATACACATATATGTGTATATATATATGATAATATATATACATACTTACATATATATATCCAAGAAAAGAGAACTCTTATGGTATAAATCTATCTGAGAAACGGTATAAATTTAGACCCGAATTGCATATATATAAAAAACGTTTATATATAGATGTATATATATGCAAAATCCAGAGGTAAAGTATATATATCGTAAAAATCTTTTGGGGTCTTTCTTACTTTCGCCAAAAGGTTTGGCAACCTAAAACTACTAAAGTAACACACATAAGGGATAATTTTACACACTTTTCTTAGTTTTTAGTCTAAAAAGTTCTAAAACGGTTCTAAAATTTCTGAGCTTGTAATGCAATGTTAGAGCATAAAGTAGTCGAATCATGTTGTTATTTCTACTTTTTTTTCTCTACATACATGCGAACTTCACTTCAGGCAGCTAAAAAATTGCTACTAAAGGCAAAGAACTCCAAAATATTATGGTGACACAGGTGTTTGACTAGAAGGAAACCACGTGGTTTATCCAGAGGGGAGCAAGGAGTAGCAACCCCTCAGAAGTTTACCTATTTATTTACAAAATATTTAGGAAAGGGTAAGGCAGATGAATACTTCACTGCCAGAGAAATGTGCATAGTGCCCACTACTACAGATGACGTAATTGTGATGAATATGCTCAACATTGCTAAGGAGATTGACTATCTCTTGAGCATCACCATGTTGTAGATTGGTATGTGCGTTCAAAAATACATCTCCGAGAATAAAAAAGGAGGGCATGTAATCACATGGCTTCATTACTTCAACTTTTGTATCCTCGGTATAAATTTATACTGCATCATCAACTAAAACTTCAGCTTAACTACAAAATATCATGGATGTATTGGTAATTGTAATACTATGTGATACAAAAACAATGGTTTGTCATTCAAGAAGTTTGTTCAACTGCCTCCCAATGTGTTTTAAGGTCCATTAGGATGTTCAGCCAAAATGGTTGTGAAATAACAAATTTCCTGTCTTCTAAAACAGCTAATATAAAAATTTTCAGGGACAAGGTACAAAAGCATCTAATTTCTTCATACGAATTTGCCCCATAGTAAATCTTCGAATTTCATTGTAGTTCTTTCCCCCTCTACAATGGGATTTTTTGTGTGTGTGTGTTTTTCCTTAATACTAAGTTTTCTTAAAATGTCTGTTTTCACGAGCAGTTCTATAAATCTTTGGACTAAAGGTAATAAAAAGGCCCTTTTTAGAGGGATTTCAGAATTTTATAAATTTTCAGAAGGAATCTTTCAAACGCACTTCTTAAATAAGTGCGTTTCATTTTAAACCTTGTTTGCCTATATTAATGGCATTCTCTGCTATATAATCAAAGCAAAATTTTTTGGTCCAGTCCAAAATTTTTGCGAACGCCTGCTCGAGCCGAATTCTGAGTGTCTGCCCAATTCACTTTCTCGATGGCGCCATTTAAAGTTCCTGAAAAGGCATATTTTTTTTTTATTTTTTAGATGTAGCTTCACTTGAACTTAGCTAGGTATCTGTATCTCTTTGTTTGAGCTTGGAAGGATTTTCATTGTGATCCTTCTAACAGTTCGATTATACATTTCCTTCCTTGAGACTATGCCACATAGATTTGAAGAAGACCAAGAAGGATATACATCACGAAGTTAATATAGCTGTGGAAGAGCTCACTGATAAGCATGTGTCTAGGGCTTCTTTCTTGCATATTAGGAAGGATAATCATTCGATCCCTTAGCATCACTAGAGATTTGATACATCGTCATGGTTCAGTAGCCATTTTTTTTGTTGAGCTTTGGCATGATGACATTGGGTCTCTCAATTATGTATTGAAGAAATTAGAAGATTCAGCTAGAGATTACTGGGGCCATCTATGTGATACAACTGGACCGACATGTGCATGGAGTTCTTTATTTCTAAACTTTAAGGCCTTGAAGATCACGAGTACCACATAACACAATCAACCTATATAATGTGCCTCCTAACCGAAAAAACTATCGAGGAGGATTTATCTTTAACTTGATAATTGCTCTGATCTGGCTAGAACAAAGACAGATATATGCTCTCATACTTTTCTTATCACATATGGCAAAGTGTATCAGATGAGGTGCAATTGAGGTTCATGATGGTTGGGCATACATATGATGATGAAGATGCTTTATAAGGCTTTATCTTGTGCACGAGGTTCCTGACTGGAAGGGCTTTGTGAAAGGCTGCATTCCGATAAGAAGGAACGTTCTTGATTGGTCTCTAATGTTCTGTAAGATGAGATCTAGGCACCAAGAGTGGCTTCCGGACAAGGGTATCATGTGGAAGGCAGATGCAAAGGGTATACGGGTCCTCGCATCTTATGGCATTTTTAGTGTCCATTTGTCCACCTAAATTAGCACTATTTTTTAGTATTACAAAAAGAGGGAAATTCAAAATTTGCGAAAATATCAGGGGGTGGTTGATTTCCCCTTTCCCGAGGGTAAGAGATCTCATTTCGTTCTTTCTATCCATTTTTTGTGATCCGATGATAATGACAAAGACAAGAGGTGAAAATGGCATTTGCAGAAGCAACGACAAAGAGCAAGCAAGATGAAGGAGAAATTGTTAGATGGAAATTTAGATTGGAATATTGAGCACTCGAAAAATCAATTGCAGTGGCAGCCCCCATAATCACAAAAACTTTTTGGATTTGACAAAATCAATGTCTACAGACTAGAAGAAAGAAGTATGGCATCTGCTGACGAATAACAAAGTTATGCAGGCTGGAGTGGAGTCCAACGACAAACTAGCAACAAAAAAGAGCATCATTAGTCGTGGCACTTGGGAAGGTCAGGCATGGCAACAAACGATTAGCTATCAATAGGAATTTCTTCCAACGAATTGTTCAACAGCTAAGAAGACCATGTTGCAATTAGTAATAAAAATGCATTATGGGCTCTTGGGGAAAGGAAGAAGAGAGGATTCCCTGAGCTAAGAAGTGATTAACTACACCAGAGTTGTGGATTATTGGACTAACTACACCAGAGTTTCTCCTAACCTCAAGGACCTCAGATCTCGTAGAGGAAAACATTCTAAGCATCCAACACATTACCTTGATGTGGACCCGGTATATTTTTTGAGAAAAGGTTTATTGTTTACTAGTATTTTTCATGTTTACTAGATACTAGTATTTTTTATAAGTTTTGAGGTACTGATTCTAATATGAATCCCATCGATCCGAGCCATCGGATCGCAATTCTAGAATGGGGCGAGCATGCATGTCTTGCATGCATGCCTGCGGCGCATGCCCTCTCTGGTTGGGAGATCGCTATATTAGGCGAGGTTCGTCATCAACGTCTCATCGGCGCTTCCTCTTCTCTCTCAGCAGTACCTTATTCTCTTTTCTTTGAATCCACCCTCCCTCCCTTCTTTGTTTAATGTATTTATCGCCTGGCACGCGTGACCAGCCCCTCTATTTGAAGAGGTTTTTGTTTTATTGTCGCGTGGCATGCGTGATCAGCCCCTCCACTTTGGGAGGTTTGTTTTGTCACATTTTTTCTAGTGTTGGTGATGTGCAGGTACAGGTTGGCGAGCGGCAGCAGTTTCGACTTCTCCATTCGTGGGTTTTGGGAGCGAATTCTCTGCCTTACGTTTGTCCAAGCCCCTTGCCGAAGGCTTATCACTAGGATTTTTCCTCAAAAACCCGAAAGGGCGGGGTTTTTTAATCCCGGTGATAAGCTTTCGGCAGGTACACAAGCCAAACATCTATTAGCATTGTATTTTATGGGGTCCAAATTATATAATTGGATGTTCCCTTTATTTTTCATGGGCATGGATCTCAATGATTCCGCTTCCTTTGCCCAAATCGACCTCTTTGAGGCCAAATCGACCCAATCCAGACCAGCTTTCATGCTTCTCAGACATTCCCACTAAATAAGATCATGCCAATTCTACAAGCAGCATGCAAGAGATAAATACTGCCGTCTTGGCTTGTACTTGCTTCATCAATTTAGTTTTAATCCTTTCTTCCAAATTCTAACCGATTCAAACCTTTCCATTCCAGCTTCTTCTATCATAGATTACAGCTACAGCTATTACTTTGATGGAAAATATTAGGAACATATTAATTTCAATACTAGCCATGCAAGCCACAATATTCCAATACCAAAGAGCTACTACCCATAAACCGTGCGTTTATATTTACAATCATGCTCACATAAACCAATTCTCATCCCATGCGCATATAATCCCAATTCTAATCCCGTGCTGGATGCTTAATCAACAAATTAAAAACAAGCACAGATACTACACTAGAAAACCCCAGGTGTAAGTCTTGATCCCCACCTGGAATCCCGCTTGCTTCCTCTGCGCTCCAACATGCTCCCAAAGCTCGCGACGCACTTCATCCTTCAAAGAATCCCTCTGCAATCTATCCTTTTCCAAATGCTTTTCTCTGTACTTATATTTATTTTTAACCACCAGTATTCCGTCTGTATAATCTCTACATATACGATGTATTACTCTGCATGCGTGATATTTTAATTATTATCCCCTTTGCATCTTTTAATAAAATAATTCCACAATGTACCTCAATATCCTAGGTCTGTTACAGTCTCTCCTCCAAAAATTCAACCCATGTCCTCATGGGCGTATCTCCGGAAACTCATGAAGAATCCAATTAGCATCTTCCCAGGTGGCATCTTCCTCAGGACAACCCGCCCATTGTATCAAAAATCTCCGTATTGTTCGCCTCCTTAAGCGACGGGTTTCCTCTCGCAGAATACGTTTTGGTCGGGGATACAAAAAGTTCTCCCTGCTTACCAAATCATCGTCCCCCAGCATATACTTCCTTATGTTACTCACGTGAAAGACATTATGTACTTCAAGTGCGAGGGTAACTCCAACCTGTAAGCCACCTTGCCAATACGTTCCAAAATTTCATACGGACCCGCATACCTAGGGGCCCATTTTCCTGCACTTTTAAATGCCAGTGAGCTCTGCTTGGGATTAATCCTCAAGAACACATAATCCCCTTTTTGAAATTCAAGTGGTCTACGTCTCTTATTTGCATACTGCTTCTGTCTATTTTGTGCCACAACCAAATTTTGTCGCAGTCTCCTTAGCTGAGCTTCCATGTCCTCCGCTACTTCATTAGCTGCTTCAACATTGCATTGGGGATCTCTCCAATTAAGAGGACAACGACACTCCTTACCATACATTGCCTCAAAAGGACTCATTTTGATGGAATCTTGATAAGTGTTATTGTATGCAAACTCAGCCAAGTATAAGTAAGAATCCCATACCTTTGGTTGACTAGGCACATACATCCTGAGCATATCCTCCAAGATTTGATTAACTCGCTCCACTTGACCATCTGCTTGAGGACGATAAGATGTACTGTAGGGTGTTTTTTAGTGGCCCCGGCGGGCCAGTTGGCCACACATTCACATATTTTATAAAATAGTCGGCCCCGCCAGAGTAGGATGCATTCTCACCATGACCAAAGGGTGGTGGCCAGTTCAAAGCACCAATTTATTAAATTCACTCCATGAGTGGCCAATTTGATATTTGCCAAACCTTCAACCCCCTAGGGCGTGGCCATTCCAAAATATTATGCGCACTAGCGTAAGGGAGCTAAAAGCTTTTCAAGTATAGCCCAAAAATTCTAAAGGCATTTCTTATAAAATATTATCTTTTCTTCGATTCAAATTTATTTTGATTCAATTTTGCAATTTGCATCCCGAATTTGTTCTTCATCGTCCAACCGAATATGCTCTTTATCGTCCCAACTCAAATCAAGGTTAATTTCCATTTGCTAAGTACTTGCAGTATGGTTTTCGGAGAGATCCATCCTACCAAATCCATTTGTGATTTTGCCTACATTCAGCATGTTTTATACATTCAAATGATCTTAGAGAAGCGTAACATGTATGTTTGTGACAACTACGTAGATCATAATAAAAACTAGACTATCTTCACACATTAGATGTATGGATGTGGCCCATTCAAAATATTGGAAAAAAATTAGTTCCATGATTTTGCCATTTAAGTTACAACCTCTTGGTGTAACGATTTGAAAAAGGGCCAGGCCAAACTACACTTAGCAAATTATCCAAGGTAAGTAGTGGCCAATATTTTACGCCCCGTCAGATATCTAGGAGGGTTAAAAAATACCCTGATGTACTGGTATATAACTTAGTGCCAATATTTTGAAACAACCCTTGCCAAAATTGGCTCATAAACTTTGTATCCCGATCTGATGAAATAGTGGCTGGCATCCCATGCAATCTGAAAATCTCCTTAACAAATAACTTAGCAATATCCATTGCCGTAGCAGTAGTCTTCGTAGGCATAAAATGGGCCTGCTTAGTTAATCGATCAACCACAACATAGATTGCATCATAACCTGAACGTGTCCGGGGAAGTTCAACAATGAAGTCCATGGAAGTACTCTCCCACTTAGAAGATGGAATTACTAAAGGTTGTAATTCTCCAGGCTCCCTAAACCTTGATGCTTTTACTTTTTGACAAGATAAACACCTAGCCACATACTCCTTAACCATCCTTTTCTGTCCGGGTCAAAAGAAATTCTGGCGCATTTTCCTCAAAGTTTTGCGTACCCCAGGGTGGCCCGCCAAAGGACTATCATGTGCTTCATATAGCAACCTCAATCTCAACTCCTGATCATTAGGAATACACATACGGCCATTATATAATATAAAACTCCTTTAGACAATGCATACCTCATAAAATCTTGGGGGTTCTCCAACACAGGTGCAAAATATGGATCATTCCTCAATTTGCTAAGAATATCCGCATCCCATTGTCCTTGAAGCACACTAATAGAAGTTAAGAATGACCTTCTAGACAAAGCATCCTCAATCACATTTTTTTGCCAGGTTGATATTCAATTTCAAAATCATACTCTTCCCTTAGTTGCATCCACCTCCTTTGCCTATTATTCAAATATGGCTGTTTTGCAAAATACTTCAGATTTTGGTGGTCAGTCTTCAAAAAGAAATGACGACCCAGCAAATAATGTCTCCATACCCTTAAGGCATGGATAATAGCCAACATTTCCAGATCATGCACTGGGTAATTTTGTTCAGCAGGAGACAACTTACGAGATATATAAGCACAAATTCGGCCATCCTGCAGCAAGACTCCCCCTATAGCTTTCCCAGAAGCATCAGTAACTACATGGAAGGGTACATTTATATCTGGAATCCTTAAAATTGGTGCACTAATCAAAACATCCTTTAACTTTTGGAAACTTTCTTGACAACTATCAGTCCAATGCAAATCATTCTTCTTACCCAGCAAAGAAGTCAAAGGAGCCACAATCTTGCAAATTTAGGAACAAATTTGCGGTAATAACCCGCTAATCCCAAGAATGATCTTACCTCCTTCACCATCTTTGGTGTGGGCCAATCCCTAACTGCCTCAACCTTAGAAGGATCTGGCTCCAATCCCTTCTCTGAAATAACATGCCCAAGGTATACCAATCTAGTTTGTGCAAAAGAAGACTTAGATAGCTTACCATACAACCTTTCTTGCCGCAAAATAGCTAATGTCTGCTTTACATGTTCCACATGCTCCTCTAATGTCCTGGAATATACCAAAATATCATCAAAGAAAACCAATATAAACTTATCCAGGAAAGATCAGAATATCTCGTTCATTAGGCGCATAAAAGTGGCAGGAGCATTTGTCAACCCAAAGGGCATTACAACAAACTCGTAATGTCCGTCGCGTGTCCTAAAGGCAGTCTTATAAATATCTGTATCCTTGATCCGGATCTGATGATATCCAGATCGTAAATCAATTTTTGTGAAGTACTTAGCTTGTCCCAACTGGTCAAATAGCTCATCAACCCTAGGCAATGCATATCTATTCTTCACTGTAATTTGGTTAAGCATGCGGTAATCAATACACAACCTTAATGTCCCATCCTTCTTTTTAACAAACAAAACTGGCGCACCAAATGGAGAAACACTCGGCCGTATAAACCCTTGTTCCAATAATTCCGCTAACTGTTTCTTCAATTTGGCCATCTCTAATGCATGAAATCTATATGGTGGCCTTGATGTGGGTTCAGCCCCAGGAACAAGTTCTATCTCATGATCTACTATTCTATGTGGAGGCAATTCTTAGGAAACACATCAGAAAACTCATCCAATACCTTCTAGATCTCAGGAGCAATAGGTTGTTCTTGTAACTCTGCGGTACCCAAAAATGAATCTAACAACAATGCACATCCCATTCTTATGCAACCCTTCTTAATCTGTTTCTTAAAACTTTTCCGGGACAAAGGTGTAACCATTAATGATGAAGGCAATCCTTCTAGCACATACTTAGAATAGCATCATACTTCCCTAGGCTCAATACTTCAAAACTAGTATGGGACTCAAGATCTCCTACTTGGAATTTAAGATTGTCTACCTTAGCATAAGAAGTCTTAATTTTGCCATCAGCCAACTCCACATATCTAGGGTCCCGACTAATCATATTCAAATCTAGTTTCTTTGCCAGCCTTGGGGAAATAAAACAATGTGTACTACCACAATCAATAAGAAAGAAAACAGGAACTCCATGAATAATACTTCCCTCTTAGTGTCCTTCAACACCTTCTCTACTGCCTTGTCAGCTGTTGTCTTTTGTTGCGATGCACGCTGCTGCAACACTCGCTGGACAGCCTGCAAGATATCGGCTATATCAGAGGTTCCACTAGGCCCAGCTCCTCCTGGGGATCCTCCTTGGTAACTCATCTCTACAAGAATCTGGAACCATAGCAAATATCATCAATAATCAAAAATCTTATAATCCACATGTCCCAAGATCGAAACTTGGCTCTGATACCAACTGTGACGGGCCTGGCCAGTTAACCTCTCGGTAACTGGAGATCCCATCGATCTCTACCGTTGGATCTATTTACTCTTGGAACTCAGAAAATTGATACATGCATACTTAGGTAAAGAATTTAATCTTTATACATGCTCAAAGGTCCCAAAAATTATACTTGCCATTGCTCAGCAAAGATTCACACAACTCCCAAAGCTTTAAAATAATATTAACTTCAATCCCATATATAATAACAATAATAGTCCAGTTAATTGAATAGCAATCCACCCGCATCTACCCTCGCTTTTCCGAAGCTTGGCTACTCTCTGGAGCGTCTGCACCTCTGCTTACACCATTAACCACGGGGTTAGTCACACGAACTAAGTGGGGATCGGGGAATCTAGGACATGTCTAGCATTAATAATCACAAAGCGTTAACTTAGAACAATAACGTAGCCTTACCGTAACCTCGACCCTGTAACCCAAGTAATTAACACAGGGGCAGATGTTGGTCTTGTTTTTCATTTCCATCTACATGTGCAAAGGCTTTATTTAGGGCCCGAAGGGCCCAAAATTTTTTTTAATATAACAATTAACACACAACTACCATTAACATTATTAACACGAACCATTGCATTTAACACATTTAAATTAAAATCCCCCTTAAACCCCCTTTGGTTTGGGTGCATATTCACACAGGGGGTTACTCCGGGCAACGAGAGCTGTCGGATGGGCATATTTGCCCTTTATTCCAAGATCTGGACCATACATAGCGATCCTCGTTTGTGGGGTATGTATGTACAAGTTTTTGTATACTGTATATTAAGGTTTGCAAAATACTATAAGGTTTGAGAGAATGTACTTAATGGTGTTAATTTTGTACATGTATTGTAAATATATTTTTGGGCCATTTCGCCCCTCACGTAACCCCCGTGAATATGCACCCAAACCAAAGGGGTTTAAGGGGATTTTAATTTAAATGTGTTAAATGCAATGGTTCGTGTTAATAATGTTAATGGTAGTTGTGTGTTAATTGTTATATTAAAAAAAATTTTGGGCCCTTCGGGCCCTAAATAAAGCCTTTGCACATGTAGATGGAAATGAAAAACAAGACCAACATCTGTCTTCAAAACGAGAACACGTTTCTGCATTCTCAGCTGTTACAAGGGCATATATTACGACGGAGTAATTCTTAGTAACACAAATAAACCAATTGGAAATGATGTATTACCATTGTAATATCATGGTCTGGTGAATGTAAAAATTTACATTACAATTGAAAAACAATTTAATTGGAATATATTGGGATATATGTGCTTCACTATATGTAATGGTTATCTCCTTCCTGCAAAGGATCCATATTTTTTAATTAGCAATAGCCTATGTAGCATCAATGGTACCTGGCAATGAGCTCACCTAAATGTAAGGGATGAATAATTAATTGCTGGCAGCAGTCTGTAACACCAATAATATCTAGAAATGAGCCAAGAGCAGGGAATGAACCCTATTATAATCGGTGAGAGCATATATTCCAGAGAATTGCTGTCAAGTCCATGTACGCGACAAGGGTTTTATCAGAAGACAACTCATTGCTTGCAAATCAATATGTAGCATGAGGCCCCAAAATGAGTTAAAACTTGGTAGAATGAGTATGGCATTTGCCAAAGTTTTTCCTGCTAAAATAGCTACGGTATCCAGCTACGTTCCGATTTTGTCTTTGCTCACTTGCTTGTGATTATGCTTGCATTTCTACAAGGGTGAAGGCACAATGTTTGCAACCCACAAAACTTGAGATGTTCCTCTGCAAATTCCTGCAGCACATGTAGATGCAAGAAGGTAAGAGCGGAGGAATGTAAGAAAATAATTAAATCTGCTATGCTAATTACAAATGCTCTGTAACACAAGGATTCCACAAAACTATAAGATAAACTAGGGGACAAGTACCGGAACAGTAGTCAACATTACAAAGATATGTGCTGCATCATAGCAAATCTAACATAGTCAAATGGAAGAGGAATGGATGTTCCATACCTGGGAAAAAAAAAACAGAGAGACGAAATAGCTGATGGAAAACCTATGCCGCTGTTCCCTTTTCTAGAACTTGCAGCTGTCACATGAATACAACCATCTCTGTAATTGCTGTATCTGTTTTGACGTTGAAAAGATCGATACAAACAATATCTGGACCGGCCTAGTCTAATCTGGTTTGTGCAGAAATTGACCTTGCGGAACAACTGCTTCAGTTAAACCCTTGACGAAATACCATAACTACCTGTGTAAAACATGATCTCTCGTGCGGTGTAGGTTTGCCAAAGTGCATTGTCGTGTGGACGTCTCATTGTGCCATCCAAATCTTGGTATAATGTTGCAAATATGAAAACAACTTCAGATCTCAGACGCCCAAGAACCCAACCTATCTTTATACACATAATTATAAGAACTAATATTTCTGTTTATGGCATGGGAAGTTAGCCTCCAATTCACAAAATAGATAACATTGTATCTTCTCACAAATGATATACCAACAAGGACTTTCTGAATTCTTTTCCTTCACATTTCCAACACAGTCAACGATGACAATTCGATTATATACCTGTCCACCTGAATCACAAAGATATATGGCATCGGCCAGCATCTCTGTACAATTGTCGGCACTTGGAGCATAATGAATAACAGCAGCATCTCATGAAAACTTGGCATGAAAGCTCTCCCCTCCTTAATCGAATGCAAATCTGATAGCCCTAAATTAAATCGTGCCCTCTTCAGTCTTCTGCAACTAAGCAAAGCAATACAAAGCAACACACCTAGGAAGAAAACGATTCCTTCTGTAGCCGCTCCTTGCCTTAGTCTGATGGGGAAGCAGATCCGATGGGGCTCTGAAAACCTAGAGTTCGAATGCGCGATCGTTGCATGTCCCTCTTGGTTTTTTTTTGCTTTTTCTAATATTAACCTAATATTTGAAACCTAAACTAAAAAAACATGCAAACAATAAAAGCCTCACAACCACACGATTTTCCCTCTTCTTTAAAATCAATGGCTAATAAATGGGTGCACTCTAGAAATACCGTTTAGTACGTCCATGTGAATACTCCCGTGAAATCATATAAAAACCATGCCAAAAAGCGTATAAAATCACAAAAAAACCCCCTGTTATAATGCTACATATTCCAACAAACATAACCACAATGCATAATTATACCAAGCATAGTCATTGCAACTTGATTCCAACATTAAAACCACATACACAATAACCAAGCAACCATAGCATCAACATTGCAACCAATATTCCTCTGGGTCTGAGCAAGGTCAACTCGGCTAATCAGGCCAGTGACATAGAGGCGGGGTAACCACGTGTGTACACACCCATCCACGCTTCCGCTGTTGGCTTGGGTGCAGAAGGTCAGGGGTTCAATCCCATAGTGTACCTTTTACTGTAACGGACCCATGGTAGACCGCTCGAGTATTCGAACCTTGAATGTGCCTGTGGGGCATTCCCGAGACACCGGCATAAATGGGTAGAAGCGACTACTCATAAACATCTAGACGGTTTTGCCCAGTTGGCTAAGGGCATGTCGGTTAGGAATGTCATAGTTGGTATTAGAGCAGGTCTCGAGTTCGAGTCTCCGTGGGTGTCTATATGCATGGGTAATTTGCAAAGACTTGGTAATCATTGTGACATGGTATAGCCTTGGATGCTCGAGGACGAGCATAATTCTAGTGGGAGAGATTGTAACGGGCCCATCCAAGGCTCGAGGACGAGCATAATTCTAGTCGGAGAGATTGTAACGGGCCCATGGTAGACCGCTCGAGTATTCGAACCTTGAATGTGCCTGTGGGGCGTTCCCGAGACACCGGCATAAATGGGTAGAAGCGACTACTCATAAAGGTCTAGACGGTTTTGCCCAGTTGGCTAAGGGCATGTCGGTTAGGAACGTCACATTCTGGATTTGAAGAAGATAAGGATTTGGCTATGGAGAAAGATCATTTTACTCCAGAGAAATCGCCAAGCCCAGAAAAATCCCCTGTTTCTTTTCATAATTTAGGCCTAAGCAAAAAATCCCCTGTTTCTGATCATCGTTTAAGCCCACATAGATCCACAAATCTACGTTGATTTTGCTCCTTCGTTTCTAGCCCCAAATGCTATGTATATAATGACTAGATGCTCTCTCTATTTTTGCCCTTGCTTGAACATTAAAAGCCAAAAGGATCGATCATTTAGCTATGGGTATGGCGAGGTTAATCTTCCTTCACATCTACTTATTTGAACATCGTTGCTTCCTTGCAACCAAGGGTTCCTGCTTTTTTTGGAAAAGAAAGTCAGAGTTCAGAGAAATTTCATGGGCCAAAGCCGTTGTATCAAAAATCGTTAGTGAAGAAATCCATGCCTGTGGTGTTTGTGTTTTTCTGTTTTGTGTTGAAGCTCTGGTTCTGTGCCAAAGATCGGACCCACTTCTCAGCTTCTCAAAGCTGTCTGCCCAGAGCCCTGTGTTTCTTAAAACATGCCGTCGCTCACCATCCCCGCCGTTGTAGGATCAAGAGAGAAGGGGAGGAAAGACGCACCCCAGGAAGGCCGGTGGAACGCCATAGCTAGAACCTCATGGCAACAGCAGAAAAGCCAACATTCTTCTATTCCTTTGATTTATGCAATAGATTTCAAGGCTGGGTTCGTCCGCCATAGCCTAGCTAATACTGCATAAAAAAAACTCTGATTTCCTATTGCATTCTTGCCGTCACAGAATTAAGGCCGCAACTGTCCTTTCTTACTATTATAAAATCCTGCTGTTTTTATGGCAAGCCAATCTGGCTATGCCTTTATGGGTGGCCGTTTTGACGCCACAGCATTCTCGAAGGAAGGAAGGAAGGAAGGAAGGAAGTATATTTTTACGTCGCACCACAAAGGCAGCGTCACAGAGGACATGCGACCACAAGTACAAAGAAAACAAAAAATACATTGCATGGGCCGAAGCCCGTGAGCACCATGGCCCGGATTAAAAAACCCCACTGGGGAAAAACCGTTGCCATGATGACCACAGATCCAAAAAGCTATGCTGCTGCAAAAAGCAACAAGCATACCTCCAACAAACAGAACTTCAACAAACGCCCCCAAACCGTAACCTCTTCACAGCTAAGTGCCGAGTACTAGTGCGGACTCATGCACGCGCTAAACCTCCATGACGCCATAGCCAGCAGACCTTTGCTTTACCTTGGAATGCAACGTGTCAAAAAAATTATAATAGAAGTGTTGCGCACGAAAATAGCTGACGTGTCGTGATCATAGAAGCATCCTATAAAATTATATATGTCAAGAAAGAATGAGCTAGAGAGTCACTGTAACCCAACCTCGTAATATGAGATGATTTTAAGCAAGTGGAAGAAGTAATGGGAGCTCCAAAACATCATCTACATATTATACACTAAAGAGTGTCAATGTGTTAATGCATTAAAGGCTGCATAGTAAAATAAATGCACCATTCTAATTTACTGAAGAATAGTTTTAAAATCAAAATCACGTAATCTCACATTTTAATCCACTGAAAGACAATTCTAAAGCAGCCTCCTAACACTTGTGGATAGATCATGAAATAAATGTTAATGCCTAATTTTGACTCTTCAATAGAAAAGCTAGAATCTGTGATGTTGAAAAGCTCATACCGATTATGAGTTTTCGAGTCATATTTTATACCTGAATTTCACAACGCAATGGTGATACTAAAGAATATGATTGAAATAAGATCAAAATAACAATATAACTTCTCTCAATGTCTTTCAAGTGGAACATCACCCAAAAGATTGTTTATTGTATGTTGTGACTCGTTCAACGATGCTATAGATGAACACCTACAATTTAAAATATTGTGAGTATTGGGAAGTGTTGTGATTGTGTCTGCATGTACAATTCAATCGAGGGGCACTTGTGGACGGGCTTGTACATGAATGTAAGAGACCTACAAACTGATTGTAAGAACATGGTAGGGGTCTACTTTAATTTAAATATAGATTGTGAAAACATGACGTCACGGTTTGGTTTAGGCCACTTCATGCTCAAAAAACTGGAGGGCAACCCTCCGTGCGCAGCACCTTGTTTTTCGTTCTTCTTTTTGGTCTTCTCACGTTGCTCACAAAGTTCTAGTCGATAGGCATGTATCAATAGGTGCAAATGGGACAATCTATACTTTTTGAACTCATAGTTTTAGTGTATCAATAGGTGCAAATGGGACAATCTATACTTTTTGAACTCATAGTTTTACTTTCTAGACTGTTTACACCCAAAATTATTTATCTACCAACAAATGAGCTATGTCATTGTGCAGTAATACATTATCTCAATGGTTGTGTCCATAGTCTAAAAAACAGACAAAAATACAATGTGCTAATTGTTGTCCAAAAGTATTGCCAACTATTATCCTAAAATGCATATGCTAGGCTAAATTCTAAATTATATGACAATTGCTTTGCACTGACGGGTATAATAATCCTACCTTCACTGCCAATTAGCTTGTCCAAAACCATCTTAAATCTCTTACGCACATAAGCACCCACTAAAAGAACAAACCAGCGGCGGCGACAAATTCTTGTATAAGTTAATTGCCATAGACAAAATAGAATTGTTTAAGTGGTTTGATCTTAAGTTGATTACTTGATCTAATCGTCTACTCATTGTTTCACAGCGCTTTGATCAATTCAAGAGCTCCACCACAACAAGCATACTTAAGCCTTAATCTAGAAACTATTTTGTTTTCTAGCATTTATGTACTAACAAGCGCTCAAAGTTTGAAGTTAAATGGTTGCACTTTAGATACCAACAAATTTTTTTTTGCCAACATAAGAATTTTTATATCATAAAAATTTTACATTTTAGCCAAGTGGAAAGATAAGTAAAGGGCTTTATTTCATCAAGTTTCGCCAAAAAAAAATCTATGAACTTTTGTTTTTCATAGGTTTAGCCAATATTAATTTGAATAGAAGAATATTTAGGGCCCTTAAAATTTACCTAAGAGACATAATTGCTAATGAGGATGAACAATAAAATTGCCTTTTAGCTTGGGTAAAATTTGTTTTGTTAGGTCGCGTAAAATTCACAAATTAGCAGTTTTTTCTCAAATCAATGAGTTCGTACTTTTAGTGGCTTTGTTTCAGTTTAGTCTAATGATGGCGACTTTCAGAAGTTCGCATATTATTATCAAGTCTTTGAGGTTATAAAAATCATTTCAAACTCAAACACTTTGACGACCTGTTCTTTGCTTTGGTCTTATCCTTATCGCCAATCAAGTGCTCATTCTCAATATATAAGAAATATATTAGTTAAACAAATATGAAAAAGGACCCATGAAGTCAAACTTAACAAATTGAAAGCCCTTAATTATGGAGTGAGCACTCGAGTCTTAGATAAAATTTGACTTCTCGTTTCTTAGTGACTTGTTAGTCAAAATGGCATTCAAGCCCCTAATTATGGATGAATATTTGACTCTGGATGAAACTTGGCTTCATATCTTAATAACATGTTAGTCAAAATAACAGCAAGACTATGACAATGACATGGAAATAATGGTTTAAAAAGTGACCTTAAGATGGTTAGCATGTGTTCTTTTTTTTTCTCACAAAAATCCGACGAACAAGACAACCAATTTTATCTTCATTTTATCGCCTAATTAGTTTTGTAAAAAAATAAGGATCAATATGTAGCAAATAACAGGGGGTTCTAGGGGGATTTGATATGTATGTAGAAATAATAATTCCTGAAACCATAGACCATATATCCCTAAAACAATCGAATAAGTTGTTATATAAACTCAAGATAAAAAATATCGTATTAGCTCACTGGGTATATTGGTTAAAGTAGTCTTAGTGAGGACATTGAATTATTTTGGTAGAGGTTCGAGCTCCCCTATTTCATATTCCAAAATCTTACCCAAAGTCGTATAGAGGTTCGATATTCCCTCAAAACCTTAGGCAAAATCGTATTTCATATTTCAAAATCATAGGCGCCTCCAATCATAAATGACTATAAGCGAAACGAGAGATGCCCAGGGGCTCCAACATACGATCTGGGTCATAGGGTCGACGAATCCGACGACTGTGGTAGTCCAGGGTGCACCTCGTTTAGAATATATAGCAAAACGTAAAGATAAACATATACAATCTGAGCAAATGAACCTATTGTAAGCACTTGACAATTTTGCTGTAGCTTATTTTATCTACACTGAAACATTCACTTACACACGTATAATGGTTCTGAAATAGTTAAATGCTTTATTTCAAGAACTTTGATTGCCTTCATCCAACAATGAATTTAAGGACGTGTGTGAGAAACTAAAGGCATATTTATTTTATGAATTTATATGGATTAAGAGGTATGTGTAAACAGTATACTTATTATTCTTATAAATTAGTACAAAGTAAAATCATATTCTCAAAGTACAAACATCATCATCGATGTGTATGATGAGATGATGCTTCTTAAATGGACTAGAAAATATATAATGGATGTACAAGAGTAGCATTAACAAATGTCACAGAATCCGGTGAATTAATTTCCACATGCGTGAAGTTAGCCCAACCTTTTACTCCCCTAAAGTCCCCAGTTCCACCCACAATAGCAAGCTCATAACCATAGACAACGTCTCGGCCATTGATACAGAATGTACCATTGTATTTCTTAGTTTCAATCACGGCGGTGAGAATTTGTTGAGCATGTGGAAAATCAGTGTCCACGTCTGCAATTATAACCATGGATTTGAGCCTTCCTATGGCTTTAGAAGTGTTAGATTGCTTTGCAGTAAGCAACATGTCACCTACTCCAATTGTTCCCCACTTAGTAGTGGTGACATAGTCCCCATCTGTGCTAGCCACAACTCGGGCAGTCTCATTTGGTTTTGAAAGTTTGGTATGGATATAGAAGGCTATGTGAGATCTCGTGGTCCGGAGTTTGCCATGAGCATTATATGCTTTTGCAAAGTGCAAGAGAATCAAAACCAATGCAGATGTGAGTAAAGCCTTCATCTTTAAATGTACTGATATGTAAAGCCCATGTGCATCTTTTATAGATGGAGCTTGGGTGTGAGGATACAGCAATGAAAATAGGTCTTCGAATGTTCTATATAACGTGATTGTTAAACTAATTCATCCTTCCCATAAGCACGAATACTTGACTTTTGAGATGGATGAATTAAGAATGTCAAAGAAAAACTGCAACTTTCAAAGTTTCGTGAGATTATTATTTGAGGTTATAAAAATTATTTCGAACTTAAACACTTTGATGGTCTATTCTTTGCTTTGATTTTATCCCTGTCGCCAATCAAGTGCCTATTTTCAATACATAAGAAATATATTGGTTAAGAAATTAAATTACAACTATATACTAGAAAAAGAATCCAAAGTCAAACTTAAGAAGTTGGAAGCCCTTAATTATGGAGTGAGCACTCGAGTCTTGGAGGACACACACTGGATGAAACTTGACTTCTCGGGTCTTAATGATATGTTAGTCAAAATAACAGCAAGACTATGAAAATGACATGGGGATAATGATTAGAAAAATGACCTAAAGATGTTAGCATGTTCCTTTTTTCTCACAACAATCCGAAGAACAAGACAACCAAGTTTATCTTCATCTAAGTATGAGATGCGATCTTTCTTGCCTACCAGATTTTCATAATTTAGTTCTAAGATAAGAACATGAATTTACAATTATATTAGAAATTAGAATGCAATACAATTTGCAATTCTGTCAAACACTTCATTTTTTACAATGAATAAATCCAAGCATATAAGAAGCACCTCTATTGTAAGCACACCACCATTTAATTGTATTTTACCTTGATCCTCATGTCCAATAATATTTCAAAAGACACGTAGGGACGTGGGTTCGATTTATTTGGGACTTTTTCAAGTAAATTGTCTGCAATAGTTGAAATTCCCAAACAAGTCAGTCGTCAAACAAATCTCAAACACTAACTAGTAACGGGTGCCCAGCATTGCCGGGCATAGATACAACATAAGTTAATGCGAAGCATTTCATTGATGGAATAGGTGATGCTAAACATATGAATTATTGAAATATATATGTTGTTATTGAAATTGAAAGAAGTTGAAACTTGTCGTATAAAGATGATATTACCTAGTATTTATTAGAGAGTTACTTTCATTGATAGATAGATAGATTGTAAGTATAAGGATATAAGGACATTCGTTTGGCACCACATCTATAACAAAAGAAATATCCTATATAGATATGACCAAATAATTGTCGTGGCTGCAGGCTTACTTCAAGCTATATAGAGACAATCATGTTGTATTATAAAGAGGTATTTTCCATTGAACTTTGGAATGAAGAACCATAATGACTTTGTAAATGTTATGGCATTTGGGTTCTAGCTTAGAGCACAATCAATTTGTAAAATGTAGTGGAATTTGGGCTTGGCAGTTGGATTTAAAGAGGATGTTGTTACATCACAAACAATCTACCTTGCATAGAGTGGCCCTTAAGACATGGCCAATGATAAAATGTAGAGCTATTTACGAAATTATTGGTTTGGAACTATATATTTAGGTAGTTGGGGTTTTGATTTTACACTCTAGCTTTTTTGCAAAATGTTATATAATGGAGTGACAGGCACATGTGGCAATGATATGTACCATTTAAATTAAGATTATCCAATGGTTTTTTTCAAGTGTGGAATCTTTAAATGCATGTGGACTTTATATGAATGAGGAATTTGCCTTTAGACGGATAATGTAACTTGCAAATGAGGTCAAAGGTGATGTCAAACCTTAGACTGGACATAGCAATATTTGAATCACAAACCTTCTAGAAGCCTTGCGCATTGGAAGAAGAAAATTTAAAAGAGATGTCCATAAGCAGCTTTAAATTTTTATAGTTATTTGTCATATAATGATATCCTGTTGAGCATTTTGAAGATGGAAATATATGGAATGCCATATAATGCGGGCAAACATTTGGGGGGGCTCTTCAATTAATTTATGCAAAGCCAAAGCACAAAACATTGAATTGTAGATTGGATATTGCAATATTTGAATTACAAACCTTCAAAAAGCCATGCATATTGGAAGGACAAAATTCAAAAGAGATGTCCATAAGTAGCTTTAAATTTATGCAGTCACTTGTCATATTGATATCACGATGAGTAATATGAAGATAAAAATATAGGAACGCCCTATTTTCCTTCTTGAACAATAATGCCGTCAAACATTTGAGTGGGCTCTCCAATTAATTTATATAAAGCCAAAATACAAAAATGTTTGCACATCTATATATGGACATTTAGGTTGTCGATGCAACTTTCAGATAATACACCATGCTTTGTAGCCTACAAAATTCTAGTCCAACAAAGACATTGATTTTAGTGCATCAAGGCATTTTGGATTATTAAAGCCTGTTAACTAAATAATGATAGGGCTTTGGATTTAACATGAATGTCAAAGAAATTTGAAGCAATTTGTTGTAAGTTAGCTCCATACCAGATAAGAGAGCTACTTGTTCAAATTCCATTGTATATTGCTTAAATCTCACTGCTCACTGCCAGCGTTCTATCTCTGGGTTCCATTTTGCTGCTGCACAGAATATACAGTTTAACACCTGCTAAATTCATAGAACAATGATTAACTAATTGCCATCGAAACATATCAAAAGACATTCATGTATCAATATATTGTGTCCGTAAAAAAGGTTTGAAAATTGCATACTGACTAAAGTTATAAGAATATACCAAAGCCTACATCCATACTATCAATAGTGAGATAGAAGATACAATGTTCAAAAGCACTCTGATGCCCAAAAACACTGTGATGAATGTTGCTTACCCTGCTTCCAATAAAGCAAACCTGGTAACCAATCATATAAGGAAGGCTTGGAAAATACTCTTATTTGCTCTGAAATCATATCAGTCACGACGTCTACGTGGCGGTAGTCCCTTGATAACAGAAGGTCAAGTAATGAGATTCTTCACAATTGGTTGTTAAATCCAACAATTGGGATGCTACGTAGCCACGATCTAGGCAGGAGCAGAAGAACAGTTAACATTGAACTATCCAGCTGAACAGGAAGAAAAGGCAGCTCCTAATGCATCTGCAACGATTGGAGCCCCCTATTGGCTGCTGCAATTCCTCCAGCTACATCACCTCCAACAGAAACAGTTCGAAACAGTTCTGAGCTAGCAAGCACACCAGGCCCTGTAGTAGATTCTAGAGCTGTTGCTGCCACTTCTACTTCTTTAGTACCCCTAGAATTATGAATTATCTCTGTACAACAGTTCAATGTGAAGTTGCAATAGACATTTCAAATCATGAATCTGCAAGCATTCTTAATGATATGCCACATCTGTTAAATTTGGTCTTTGTGGAACAAAATACTACAAAGGTTGGTCCTTATAGTGCTATGTCATTATCGTCCACCTGTTGCACAAAGGAAGTTGGCAGTCATGCTTCTATGGCATCATGAGAGCTCAGACATTTTATTGCAGCTATGGACTTCTTCATGACCGAGAATAATAGTCCAACAAAACCCAGTTTGGAATGCAGCAAACCTTGATGCAAAAAAGAGCTAAAATGACAGGAATGCAGATGAGAGAAGAATAAAGCAGCCAAAATAAAAGCACAAAGAATAGAGGACAAAGTCAGTTAACCAGAAATGAAGAGTAGATGAAGAAAGGATAATTGTCGCTGGTATTTGTATTGTACATTTAATTACCACCAATATGGATAATCTTAAAGTTTGAAGTTACATAATAGGCGGTCTCGTCAAGTCCTTACAATGTTGACCTCGCATGGTATACTGAATCTGTCAATGGTAAACAACCTAGTAAATTCCAAGAGAGCAGAAAGTGTTGTGTATGAAAATAGATTAGAACATTGAAAAATTCAAGATACGAATAGAGATAAGGTAACAAATAATGAGAATCGATACATAGTCAAAATGCATGAACAACTAAAAGAAAATTTCGA
The DNA here is from genome assembly GCA_021234155.1 of Isoetes taiwanensis. Lineage (NCBI taxonomy): Eukaryota > Viridiplantae > Streptophyta > Lycopodiopsida > Isoetales > Isoetaceae > Isoetes > Isoetes taiwanensis. Next base: position 8,805,582 of record JAJEKV010000043.1, read on the forward strand.
GCTTGCATTTGCCTACCTGTGTAGTTTTCAAGCACTGGATAGAGCAGGCTTAAGTCTCAATGGATTCTTGAAAGCACATACAAAAGCAATAAGGGATGCTCGTATTGGTTGGATTCCTTTAAGAAATTAGAACCAAGCATATATTTAGACCCGACCAAGCATGCTTTCAGACCAAGCACTTCGAACATGGATTCAGAGAATTCCAAAATCTATATACAAACAAATGGCTTATATAACTAAATGTCATGACAATGTGTGACGTATATTCGTTGTTCATTGTCTTAGATTGTTCTAGACAAATTAAGCACCTTCAAGTGATACGTGTATTATAATCTGATAATCTGAAATGATGCACCTCTCTATATGCCTGGTAAATGCCTCACAGCCTCTTTTTTATTAAGGTCTCTTTTATTATCTGCTTTTTTTCCTGAGGACTGCACTTCATGCTGCTTCATCTGAGCTGGCTTTTGCCTGTATTGAAACCACAACAGTACAAACATAGCTGTTAAGAAATTAAAAAAGCACATTAAACTCAAATAACACTCATGCTAAAGCCAACAACATATTAACGTAATATCCATTTAAAAACGTGAGGATTTGCTTCAGCAGCCTCTTTATATATGATCCTCATAATATTCAAATTTTCTTACAGGCTACACATCCATGGAAGCTCTTACAAAAGGGGCAATTAACTTTGGTAGACAATTCACAATTAAAGAACTGTGAGAGCAATGGCGTGCCCTTCTATGTAAACCAGAACTTTCTGAGCAGGCAGCTCCGCATACGGCAGAGATAGAGGGCTACAATGGGTCCAGTCCAGATTTAAGAATCCGAGGATTCAAAGATACAGAATGAATAGTGTCCACTATCACCATTACAAAAGCCGAAAGCTTATGGAAGCTGAAAGGCTTAGCAGTCAGGCATTAGAAAATGGAAACACAGATAAAAAGCAGGATGATGCCGAAATAAATGAGGCATGCAATTGTGCAAAATGATGAGTTGTTTCTAATTAACGATAATGTTAATGGTGATATAGACTGCAAAAGCCGGGATCTTACAGAAGCATAAATGGTTAGCAATCAGGTGATGGAAAATGGCAACATGGAAAATGGGCAACACAGATGAAAAGCAGGACGATAGCCAAATTGGTCTCCTGATAGATACTCTCCACTTAAACAGATGATATAAGCACACATCTACACTCACCTTAAATCACTCACGTCTTACTTCACACCAATGATGCACCCTCCACAAATCAAGCAAAATATTCTTAATGGGATGCAAATTGTTAAACAGCATTAATAGGAGCTAATGCACAATCTTCCTTACTGTGGCACAGATGGTCATGCACTTCTTGGTGCATCTAATGACAAAGAATAAATATCCAAGAAACCATAATTTTGAATGCTGCAAACCCTATGCAATAAATGCCTAACAATCATGGACAAAATAGCCAGATAGAAGATCAAAGGCACAAAGATTGAAGGCAAAACTACGAAGAATACCAGATTAGATGTGGCATGGAATCCTAATCTGCAGAAAGGGGAACGATTATCCTATTGATCCTCTTCTCCAAAATTGAAAGTGGGCAAATTTCGTATATGCATGCCGGGATTCAAAAGGGGCAAATCGAAAAGGGACTCGGGATTAGGTATGGAAAGCTTTGTCAAGAATGATTTTTTCACATGTCGAAGAACAAAATACAAATTTTGCATCAACGATGTCATCGTACCTAAGGCCCAATCGCTGGGCAGGAAATCTGAAGATGGGGCACCCTAGAAAATTTCTTTAAAGCCAGACCCCTCTTGCGCATTCGATGCAAACAACAACAACAACAATGGGCAGTGCACAAATCATGCCGAAAAACTTCCACAGAGCCAACAACGGAACTCCTTTTCGACCTACCGAAAAGGAAAATCGAACAGAGCATATAGCTGGAGCTCAGAAAAACAAATTTCTAAATCCCAGGAAAAGGACAAACTCGATTTTTGGAAGATTGGAATTTTTTGCCGGCAGATAAAGCCTTTAAAACCTTAGGAAATCATCCTTAAAAAAAAATCCAAAAAGTTTACGGATAGTCGGAAAAACCAAATTCATGAATTTCTTTGGCAATGCTAGGTACTTGTTCAAATGCATGTAGTACTCTTGCTATGCCAAGTAACTCCTCAGAAAACTATATTCTAGGAATAGAATTTGACTTTTGAGAAAGTAGAGGTCCGAGCCCTTACACAAGCAGGGTTCAAACCCAAACACTCCACCATTTTTCACATTGCAAGTCTTGATAGAAGATAGCAAAACCTGCAGACTAGTATGGCTATTTTGTCGACTTTGCAGAGCAGTGCCTAGAGAGAAGCTATGAGAGATTGACATAGTTAGAAGTTCCTCCGGAGTTGCCGAATGCAGTATACCGACTATACGAAACAAGCTCAACCCGAATGACATCATCAGACCAACTTGTGAAACTAGTATTGGGGTCTGCCAAGGATGCCCACTCTCTCCAACGGTATTTGGTTTGTACATTGACCAACTAAAGGATTGGCTTATTCAGCATGGGGGTAGAAAGGCTCAGCTCATGCACCATATCATCCAGCAGTTTATATACTCGCCGATGTGGACCTCGTAGTTTACACGCCAACAGACATACAATAGCATTTAGATGCTCTGGATACTTTTGCTCAGGCCACTGGAATATCCATGAATTTGGCTAAGACTAAGGTGCTTCATATCTCGTTTCACGTCAGCCAATATCGTCCTCTTAAACTTATCAAGGTCAAAATGTAGAGGCTATGCCTACTTACAAGTACCTAGAGTGGAGTTCATTACTACCACATTTTGAGACACTTTTATCTGTCAACGAATGATGGTATGATGGAAGGTACTATATGTAATGCGGAACAACAATTATGAAGCAGAGCGACTGGGTCCATCAGTCGCACTTGTTCAGCGTGTTGGTGGAGCTCTTTCTTTTATATAGGTGGAGTTGTGAGGATCGATGTTATTACTTGCCACCTGGAATGATTGGGAGTGGGCTCAAACGACCTTTCTGGCCCGAGCACTTAGCGTCAATTCGACAGTTTCAATCAGATGCTTCTGCAGAAGACCATTTTTTGCCTCTATAAAGGGCTGCACTCGAACATCACCTCATACTTCTAAAAGCTGGTCAGTATGGGCAATGCTCACCTTCCAAACCTCGCCTATACCATGTCCATGGGTCCGGAGCACCTCAACGCCTGTTGAAAGGAGATGTGAGCTAATTGGCTTTCCAGATAGAATGTGTGAAAGCACAAGTGCATACAGGTACAAACCGAAAAGAGCTGCAGTGACCCGAAGCAGTATCTTGACGCATGCTTCCTCAACAAGCTTTAGGATGTTGGAGCTTTAGAATAGGTAAAAAATGCACACTACAAAAGTCAGATCAATCCCACGGTACCTGCAAACACATTTACTCTGAAGACGCGCAGATTCATTATGTCCATTTTCACAAGTGATCATTGCCTCCGAATTGAGATAGGCAAATGGATTCGGAAAAGTCAGACATTTGAACCTATCTGGGTATGCTATGCTGAGTTGGTCCCTCTAACTAGTCACTTCATATGATGTTGCAAATGGATTTAGTGGGGATACTCGTCAGTTGTCTACCTTTATACTTCATTGACATGTATATGTGACTGTGTAGTTTGTCAGCATGCTTTTACTGCTTCGAAATCCCTTCGGAGCAGGGGTTGTTTAATTCTGGACAGTAGTACGTCTGCTGTGCTCTTTTCATTTGGGTCTCATAAGTCATTACTCTTTATGGATGATAAAAACTCATTCAATTCAATTCAATTCTAATCTAATCTAATCTATATATAATTTGAGAGTTTTTCGTGCTTAGGTGTGAAGGCCAACTTACTCAATTTTCTGCTTGCTTTGGTGTTTAAAAGGAAAGATGATTAACCATATTTTTCCATGACAAATTAAAACTCATGAACTCCTAATTTAATCTGAGATGAATAACTGTCATGGTATAAAAACAAGGTGCTGCGCACGGAGGGTTGCCCTCCAGTGGCCTGAGGGTGTATTTGCATGTTTTTTTATTTTGTCTAAATTTGTCCCGCGACATGCCTAATCTCGTAGGAAAGAACCTTATTCCACCTTTCAAAACCTCGCATTTAATTAGAAAGCAAAATGGTTCTATTTGTACGTCGGCAAGTAGAGGAAGTATGGGCTCCTACATTCTTTATGCCGCAAGTAGTGAACGAATTCAAGAATAAACCCTATACTATTGTTTAAGTTGTGCCTAAGGACTCTCAAAACCTTTGGGCTTCATAAGCAACAACTGAATCCTTCCACCCAATTGAGCTGCCTGCAAAAACCTACATATGCGTAACACGATATCGTAAATAAGCGTAATTAAAAATCCTCAAACAAGTATCTTAAAAATAGAAGTTACAATAAGAAAGAACTAGATAATTAGGCATTACCAACCAAACAAAATACGAAGAAAGTTAGCAGACAAGACTGCAGCAGGTTACGGCAGGCTGAGTGTCCACTGCAGGACTTTCTTGAAGTTGGAAGCGACGAGATTTTCTTGAAAAGACACAAGCAACTAATTTTCAACATAATTCAGCTAAATCACGCTAAGCCTAAACCGAGAAAATAATTTCAAACAAAAGGCCACCCAAATGCATGCATAAAAACAGAGGTTGTAACCTACATCCCTGTCAAACCTAAACCTCTAGTCCTATGTGCAGGGCAAAATCATGAGACCTTAGGAGGAAGGACCTGGTTGCCATGCGATTTGCTGCCATCTTGGATTCTTCCTGGCCAAACTCAGAAAGCCCAATGGGAATCTGCAAAATACCAACTTTCAATCAAGGTTGGGCAATTATCTGTAAAGTATGCGATGGTGCAGTGAAAAATTATCATGGAGCCTCTTGAAATCGTAGGACAAAGCTCACCTAAGTTGATTCTCTCGACTTCGCAAAAAAAGGGAACAGATTCCAGCTCATGAAATATTTGATTCTGTCTTTGCAGCTAGGGCACATAGAAAATACAGATGATTTTAAGCTTATTCAAAGCTTTGCAAATTTCCCCAGAAAACCAAATATGCAACTGATACAAATTGCCAAAGTAATTATGTTTTGTCTGTCGACTTAAGGACCACAGAATCTCTCGATAGATCTTGTTTTGTAGCAGTTGTGTTGCATCTCATACTATATGGTAGATAGATCTTGTTTTGTAGCAGTTGTCTTGTATCTTATACCATATAGTAGTTGGTGGGCGGCGCAGGAGTTAGACTCTGTTCTGAATTGTTAGCAAAGTTAAGAAATTGTTGAAGTGGCGAATAAACAAGGGCTTCTAAAGCAGTCTCGTTGTAGACCTAGAAACAAGCAACCCATTGAACACTTTATTTCTGCAGATCTTCATATCCTGTATGTTGATGCTGCTTCGTGTCCAAGTGGACTGAAGCATGGGAACAGAACCATTCTAAGTAATCAGAATCCTTGGTTAAGCCAATGTCCAAGACTTCATTCAGTGAATTTGTTTGGTGTTACATGGCTTCCAACAAATTGCACGATACAAAATAAAGATATTAACACAATACAATTATGAACCAACGAGCATGAACAATGATTTTTATCAATAACCGGATCCTAAACTTTGCATCAGATTTTCTTATTTTATCAATTCAAGCTCTAACGTCTGCAGATTATCCAAGGCATCCATATGCTCTATCTAACCATACCATTATCATGTACAAATCTCCTGCATGTTGGTCGGCCTCGCTCTTCTTTCTTGCTGCTCAAGACTGAGTACAGCTTGTTCTTTACATCTCCATAGACACCCAATGTTCAACTTTGGATTGTGGAGGGTAAGGATTGTTCATCTAACAAAGGGAGAGCATGTCTCCATAATCTGGAATCAAAGATCGCTACCGACTTTGGCGCTTTTTAAAAGTAGGAAAATGGAGCAGGGACGTTGCTCTCACACTTGTGGCTTCGGGATCTGAAGGAGAGATCATGCCATACATGAGACACCTTTTACAAAGCGGTGAGCATGGTCATGGCATCCGATTCTCCAACTTCAAAAAACTCATCTTGCCTTGAATCTGAAAGTCCAAATGAAGAACATGTCATAATGAAGGCCAACAAGTAAAATTATGTGGAGGTTGATAATAGCAAATTATGCTATGGCATTGTGTGCTCGTGTTGCATTTCTCATTGCATTATGTTACATGCAAGTTCTAACATTATGTAAGACATTCTCAAGAACATAAACAAAAGATAGCTAAATTTGGACTGGATTGGGCCGAGGAGCCGAGGCACCGAGGAGTTGCCCTTTCATTTTCCAATTCATCCTCCACACACAATTTTAACTTCAAATCAACATCACTCTTTTCTCGTTGCACAGAGTTAGACTTGCCATCCATGGCCTTGCGAGGATCATCCAGGGTTGTGATGCCAATATTCCAGTTCATAAAATAAACCCTTCCAGACTGCAAAACTCAAACAACATAAGCATGGAAATGAAACATTTTAGAGGTGAGATTTTTTAAGATAACCTTGAGATCCAGTCGCTTTTCCCATCCAAGAGGAAGCGCTTGTTATTGACCCAATTCCAGCAACTAAGAAGGGGAGCTTCCTAAGAGATCAAGAGTATGGCTATGGCTATGGTCCGTCTCAGCTTCTATCAATTTAGGGCATGAACTACAATTAGATGGCAAGGATGAGGTCTACCTACGACATATACACCTTGGCTATGCGGCCAGCTCACCAGTCCAAAGGTCTCGCTCAGAAGCATCATCAGAGCATCAAGAACAACATCAGAAACCTGATCACAGAGCAACCATTTGACTAGCTACTGCATCTAGCTCTCCTCGATGCCGGTTAGCCCCAAAAACCAATGCTGGCACCGCTTAGCCGGTTTCGAGATGGATGCTCAAGAATAACGGCGACTGCCAATTTACACTCTATGGCAAGTTTTTAGAAGTCATTGGCATATTCTAGTACATACTTAGAATATGCCATAAACCCACATAAACAAGGGCTTGCCCCCCTAGGGGCAACCCAAAAAAGCTTAAGCTAAATATTACCAAGCTAGGATCATTCATTGTTTTCATGTGAAATATTCGCCCAAGCTCATCTCTGATTAATACGTAGATCTGAGCTTTTACATTCTTTACCATGGAACCATTAGTAAAATACTAGTAAATTGCCCACTATTGATGGGCTTTACTTCTCATTGTTCACATTTTGTGATCATTTCATGTGATTGTTCACAAACAATGGGATAGTAATGTGTTACCAGTAGTTTGAGGAGCCCCGTAAATATCAGATGCCATCTTTTAAACCATGGGTATATCCAGGTCTTTAACATGTTAAAACCACATCACAAAAAAATACATGTCGTTTCTGTGGACTTAGTGGATTTTTTTGTGATTTAAGGCTGGTTCAAACATGTAGTTTGAAGGTTACTATTCAATGTAGCCTAATGGGTAATGGGTTTTTCTTGCGCAACAGGCCTATAAAGTATAATTGTGGAAGCTTGGGCCCATATGAAGAAATGGGAAGCTTTAGTCTTGTTGCCATGATCCTTTGTAACGTTGGGAACCTGTCAACAATACATGGTCTTTATTGAGATGAGGTCTTTTTTCACAGATGCAAACTTACTCAAAATTTTGCTATATGACCAAACGAGGTGCACCTGGACTACCACAGTCGCCGGATTTGTCGATCCTACGACCCAGATCGTACGTTGGGGCCCCTGAGCACCTCTCGTTTCACTTACAGTCATTTATGATTGGAGGCGCCTATGATATTGAAATATGAAATACGATTTCGCCTAAGGTTTTGCAGAAATATCGAACCTCTATACGACTTTGCCTAAGATTTTAGAATATGAAATACGGGAGCTCGAACCTCTACCAAAATAATTCAATGTCCTAATTAAGACCACTTTAGCCAATATACCTTATGAGCTAATGCGATTATTTTTTATCTTGAATCTATGTTTGTTTTTTTTTTTTTTTAAACAACTTATTCGATCGTTTTAGGGATATGTCATCTATATGGTTTCAGAAATTGTTATTTTACATCCATATCAAATCCCCCTAGAACCCCCTGTTATTTTGCTACATATTCTAAACGAGGTGCACCCTGGACTACCACATTCGTCAATCGTCGATCCTACGACCCAGATCATATGTTGGGGCCCCTGAGCACCTCTCATTTCACCTATAGTCATTTATGATTGGAGGCGCCTATGATATTGAAATATGAAATATGATTTCACCTAAGGTTTTGCAGAAATATCGAACCTCTATACGACTTTGCCTAAGATTATAGAATATGAAATACAGGAGCTCGAACCTCTACCAAAATAATTCAATATCCTAAGTAAGACCACTTTAACAAATATACCCAGTGAGCTAATGCGATTATTTTTTATCTTGAATCTATGGTTTTTTTTTTTTTAATAACAACTTATTCGATTGTTTTAGGGATATATCGTCTATATGGTTTCAGAAATTGGTATTTTACATCCATATCAAATCCCCCTGGAACCCCCTATTATTTTGCTACATATTCTAAACGAGGTGCACCCTGGACTACCACAGTCGTCGGATTCGTCGATCCTACGACCCAGATCGTATGTTGAGGCCCCTGAGCACCTCTCGTTTCACCTATAGTCATCTATGATTGGAGGCGCCTATGATATTGAAATATGAAATACGATTTCGCCTAAGGTTTTGCGGAAATATTGAACCTCTATACGACTTTGCCTAAGATTTTAGAATATGAAATACAGGAGCTCGAACGTCAACCAAAATAATTCAATATCCTAACTAAAACCATTTTAGCCAACATACCCAGTGAGCTAATGCGATATTTTTTATCTTGTGTGTGTGTGTGTGTGTGTGTGTGTGTGTGTGTGAGAGAGAGAGAGAGAACATAATGAAACGAAAAGAAACATTATAGAATCCAAACATTTCAGAAACTTTGTAACATGTCATGCAATTGATTTCATATCAGTAAAAGAAATATATTGCAAGATTTTATTACAAAGTATGCCCATATAGCATTTAATTCTAGTGCAATAATTTGTGCACAAAATTGTAGCAGTGTGATTATAAGGTGTTCCAAAGTATGAACTATGAAAAAGTACTTCCCTGAATAACAATTTGGAGCACATTACATTAACTCCATAAATCCAAGGGTCAATGCTCATACCTGCATCCATCCAAGAGCATATGTTAGAGAAGAAACCGTAACAAGACTTGGGAACTGCAGGCGTCAACACAAAGACCCACTTGTTATCGATGTCCAGATTTATAGACATGATATAATGCGCTTCATTTGCTATGCTAATAATAAATGGTTAATTTTGCAATGCTTCAGCATTTCTACTATTCCTAGCATATGTTTAACGATTCTCATCCACCAGTATCCTCCTATTTAGTGAAGCAATTCAGGATAAGAGAATACCAAGCTCAAAAAAAACTTTTCAACAAATTGTGAGTCACTTATTGTACTCACTAATGCTAAATTCTGTATTAATTCTGTGTTCAAGAGAACCTGCTATGCATTGAGCTATCAGAAGCAAAGAGCAAACACCACCAACAACCGGCAATCAAGAAGGAACCAAGACTAAAAAAGCAGACCAGGAACTGAGATCCAACCTTAAGACGAGGACGCCAGAACACCGACCGAAGAAGCACCAGGCACGAAGAAAGCAGCCACGAGAAGCCATAAAAAAGAAGGGCAAGGGAAGCGGAACCGAAATGATAGAGGGAAGACGAAGGAGAAAGGGCAAAAACGAAAATTGGCTAAGAAAAATAATTATGAGAATAAGAAAATAAAGGAAAAAATTAAGAAAATAAAGAAATTAAAGGATAAAATTTATATTTACGAAAAACACGCTCAACCAAGCAAAGAAGCAGCACAAAACAAAAGATAGCTCAAAGCAGAACAAGATATAGCAGGTTGCTACAAATGCTCAGCACTGGGTCGATATATAGAATATCCATGTTTCGATGTTCAATTATAACATTGAGACATCCATGGGTGTATAAAGCTCTTTCGTGGATTATGTTAGGCAAGAAATATTGCCTTTAAAAATCGTAATTATGCTTTGTATTTGAGGACTCTGTTGCGGTACTTACGTAACAGAAAATCACTAATTATATTGTTGTTGTTGTTCTGATAATGCTGGATCATGAATTCAGAGCATTATTGTATAGATCGTCCATCATATGCTGTGATCATCAATGTGTGTGTGTGTGTGTGTGTGTGTGTGTGTGTGTGTGTGTGTGTGTGTGTGTGTGTGTGTGTGTGTGTGCGCTTTAATAACAACTTATTCGATTGTTTTAGGGATATGTTGTCTATATGGTTTCAGAAATTATTATTTTACATCCATATCAAATCCCGCTGGAACCCCCTGTTATTTTGCTATATATTAGATGCTAAGGCAAAAAGAACATAAGTAGTGTGTCTTTATGTACTTATAGCAACGGTGCCTAGCAAAAAACATAGAGGGTGAGATAAGTTGGCGTAGTTAGCACTGGGCTAAAGTTGGAAACTTGTAACTGAATTTTGTATTCATTCTACTTTAGATTGCTGAGACTATGTGCATGTCTTCAAATGTCTAAGTTTACTGTATGTTAGAACTACAGAATGCATATTGCATTTTTTAGATGTCCCTTTTTTTTTTTTTTTGAAGGACGACAAGCTTTATTCACCAACTAAAAATCAGAGCAACATAAAATGCAAAGACAGGATTATAACCCCAGTGGACAAACCGATCCAACTGAGCACAACCACCTGCCTATGCAAAAGAATGAATCTGAAGGTACATTTTTTTTTTACATGTCTTGTTTCCCCTTGCGATTGAAGAAGTTGAAAGAAGCTATTCATGTGTTGTAGAGGTTATTTGGTAACTTTCTAGATTAGATTCTGGCTCTTTCTGCTCTTACGACAGTTGTTCAGCCCTTTTAAGTTTAAAAGTTAAATCAACTATGCTTTCCTAAACAATCTCACAGAGTCTATTGCTATTGTTTTCTTCTTTTTTGTGCACACATGTTTTAAGATTGTGATAAATAGACATTATCACTTTGTCTAATATTATTGCATAGGGATGAGCATCAGAATGCGAAAAATGATCAAATCATCTCAAGAGTAGTTTGAACTAAGCTTTTACACAACTTGCTTATGCTTCTGGCAACAAAGGCGGGTAAAACATTATGAGGAACTAAGTACTGTGATCGTCCAAGAATGACAAAAGAAACTACAATCCTTCTTTTCAAATTTTTCTTCCAGATGTCAGCATCTAGGCCAGACCCCATGATGATCTGCCAGCATAAAAATAAAAATAAGAACTTCACCTTCTTGAAGATCCAAGCAGGAAGCAAAGAGAAAGCAGAAACAACTATAATTGCAAAAAAGGATCATGATATTGGAAAGCCTCAGACGCAAGCATGATAGCTTTATCAACAGATTGTTCTATAAAGCTGCAAATACAGTTTCAGTGCTCTGCATTGGAAGTAGCATCGGAGTAGTCTATAGATATAAAAAAGTATATGTTGTAAAGACCTATGAGTAGCCAATGTAGTTGATTTTACTTCGTGACATAGAGTAAGCTACATTCAGCATCGCAAGAAAATCATATAGGGCAAGCTCATCCAAGCTCCAATCCCAAAAACCCTGCTATCAGTAGACTATTCCATAAACTCTATGTATTAATCAAATGTCTAACTTGGACAGATATGGCAAATGCCATAAGTTCACCGGTAACTTCACTGTTAACTTCACCGCACCTTTAAGTCTTTGTAGTGGTAGCACTTGGATACTTTCTAAACGAACAAAGTGGAAATATGCCAATATTCTGCATAAGCAAAGCCATGGCTGCAAGGAAGGCCAGGGTACATTGATACGTACAAATTAAATCTGAGCCAGAACTACAAATGCAGGCTGAGCTTTTGTAATGCACGTGCAGAAGCAATGGGTTGCGATAAATCATTTGATTGAGCTCTGAATGTTTATCTAAGTCGATGCCTTACTTAGAACTATTTTAAGCCCCATACATAATCTCAGCACAAGCAATATATAGGCTTACATGAAAGCATTTCACAACCTGTAAGGATTGGGAAGTTGGAACTAAGCACTTGCACGACAAAGCGAAAGTTCCATTTCAAGTTTGGGTATAAGAAGGGAATTCTAAATAATACCAATAACTTACCAAGGAACAATCACCAACAACTTCTGATATATATGTAGCAGGCCTTCAATAGTCCTCGTTAAGAAGTCATGTAAACTTTATCTTGTTGAGAAAATAATCTCCTCTGAGACACAGTTGTTTAGATGAAAGAATTTCTACTTGATGATCAGAATAAGGCTCACGTTCTGATGCACATTTACATCAGGCACTCTGACAACGATGGCACATATATATAACCTATTGTTCCTTAAATTCCATGCCTGAATCTATTGTATTTCCTTCATATGCGGCCTGCCTGCAATCATCCACATGTATTTACTAAAGGATTAGAGCAGACGATTCATGAGCTGTAAATAAGCTACCATTTTTTTTTTTTGAAGGACGACAATCTATTATCAAGTAACCTCAAGATACATACAAGGGATCTGTGACATGGGACTCAAAACCTAGAGGACGAAATAGTCCACTAAGCAAAACCACCCATACACAGAATATAATCATACTCCTTGTGCCACCTTGAGGCGTTTAATAGCCTCATCACAACCGCCATGTTCTGCGTCATCGAGATGATCATCAATAGACATCAAATTATCATGCCACTGAATAGTACGAGGCAGGATAGCCTCGTGAGATGACATAACAGACTTCTTCCTCGCTCGCTTCCTTCTTCCAATTGACATGTTCCCATGACTCTTTAGCACACTAAAGATTAGGACCATCAGTCATAACAACCTCAGAAGCATGAGGGCAGAAGCAACATCGTGGAGAGTAGTAGGAACTATAGCTGCAGCTGATGGTGCTAAGGGTGACACCACCGGAACTGTATGTAGAGCATCTTCCGCCGAGGAATGCAAAGGAACCGGCAAAGGTTGATCATGAATAGATGAAGAGGTAACAGTGGGAGCTCGAACCTGGGAAGAATGTTGAACATACGCCTGAGATGCATGAGTACCTCGACGAAAGCTAACAAAAGCCTCCTTATCAGGAAAAAGGCGAGCTAATTCTGGACCATGCAGAAGCTTAAGATCCAGCCTTTTATACCAAGGCTCGCTCTTCACAACTATACAGTCCAGTAAAGGCGAGTCCACTGGCATAGAAACATAGATTCTTGGACCATTCATGATGGAGTGTGAAATATGTAACCCCAAGTCCCATTGCAATTGCAACTAGAAATTGATGAGCCATTAGATCAGGAGGAAGATTAGGTAACGAAAACCGGCAAGGCATCTTTAATGCACGGACCATATCTGGTGTAAAGCCAGGAGAATAATATTGGTACATTATATATTCCCCACCAAGTGGATCAATCCCTTTTGATACCAAAGAGTCCACTACATCACTACTTTCAAACATAATAAGAACAAGGTTTTTTGCCAGCAACTTGATGGACTAAAAAGGAGGAAATTGAAGGCGTCTCAAAAGCTGAGATAACCAAACACGAAACCAAGAAAAATCTAAATAGCCACCAGTAAAGTACCCAAGAACTGCACAGGAAGATAAGTTCTCAGCACAATATGAGCTTGATGGTCCACCTCAACCACAGGAATACCAGATGCTTGAACCATACTCTGACAGTCAGACTGGTAAAATATGTCATCTGGAGGCAATTGTTGTTGAAGTTGAATCTGTCGGGCTTTCAATGTGTCCAAGATTGCAGATAATTCTTCCTTAATCCCTGCAGACAATACCTGTAAAACAGCTGCTACCCTTGCCTTTCTAGATGCATTAGATATATCCTTACAAAGCCAATCACTAAATCTTTGATATGAAACTTTTGTAACCGAATCAGATGACTTCCAAGCACTATCATTTGCCCGAGGCTGAGGAACTACATTAGGATTGGAATCTGTACCTGTTTGATGCAAATTCCTATTAACTTCCACTCCCTTATTCGCAACGCCTTGCAAGGGAGGAAAATCCCTTTCTTCAAGAACCACTGGAGTAGCCACCACCGAAGGCAAAGAGCTTCCAATTGAATTATTTACCTCTTTTTGCACATCAACTCGTTTGTGTTTATTTTTTATTTTTTTAACATTTAAGGGAGGGAACACACAGCGCACTGTGAGGCTTGCCACCCACTTCACCCATCCAATGGTATTTTTTGCATAATTAGATCTTAAAAATGCTCTTTCTTTTTATTCCTTATTTCTATTTTTACAAAACAACTCTTCACAGATTGCCCCATCGCCACAACCTAGTGCAATAACACGTGTGGGTTCATTTTTTGGATCCAAAAGTTCCCGACATCGAGGGGGTTATATGGCGCCTGTGGCGGCACCAATAGGATTTCGACGAGGGAGATTTCGACCGCAGCCAAGAGGAGGTGCTACTTTTCAAGGTGTTATCAACAATGTAACCAATCTCCTAGGTTCAGACTCAGATCAATCTAAAGATCCATCATATTATAATGATCCGTCATCCTATAATGATCCCTCATCCTATGAAGATCCATCATCCTATGATAATCCATCATCCTATGATGATCCACATTTTATAATAATCTGTCATCTTATGATGATGATCTTGACTCATCGTCCTTCTGCGATTCCTCATTTGACTCATCGTCCTTTTGCGATTACAACTAATATTCAATATAGCGTCAAATGACCTATTAATAATTTGTTTCATTTCTTTAAGCATGTTACTCTTTGCAATCATTTATATTTTACTTTACTAGCAGTTATCATGTATCCTTCTATGCGAAAGGGATAATTTAGCTTGTGAATTATTAAAACGATCTGTCTTGCTCTAATTATTGAATATTGTATTTGTAACTGACCGTGACGAAGAGATAACAAGCAACTCGTATAGTATACTTTAGCCCAATACTAGACATTAGTGTTTCTTATAAAGCTCTACATTTTATTTTTATTTTTTTTGCATGATAAAAATTTATTGTTTAAATACATGTACAATATTAACATATACGAGCTATTTGCTAGGATCAAATTTAGCAAATACAATACTTCAAAAACCAAACCTGGTCATAATGTACATAATGTCCATCTTGGCATTAATGAGCCCAAATATACCAAATACAATACTCCAAAAACCAAACCTAGTTAAAATGTAGATAATGTCCATCTCAGTGGCATTACTGAGGCTCATATCCAATAACTGGCATTCATTTCCTAACAATGTATTCATAGATCAATTAATTCTAAATTGAAATATCAGAAGTATTTAGCAAACTGGAGCATCTTCTATTATAAAACCATGGCGTCTGTCTGTCCGCACGATCGACGACCGAGATCGTCCCAATGTCCCTCGCGACCTCTATCGATGGCCCATATTTATTGTTTGACCGTCGCCCTATTGGACGGCTTAGATTGTGCCATGTGGCATGTTAGCACCGGTGTCTCCCCAAACGGAAGGGTGCCAAAAGTGGGGGTGTGTCCTGAATCACGCCCTACAGATTTCTAACGGCCTAGATTTCACAAAAAAAAAAATTTTGAACAATCTTTATTTTCTCTTATCTTTTCCATGGGTTTCTATATGGCAGCGGGGGGAGGGGTCGCCATAGCTGCATATGCTCCTGTGGCTACTTCTCTTGATGACTATGGTGGGTGTGGAACAGCAATCTGGGTCTGGAGCAGCGGGTTGATCGTAGGGCGTTGTCTGAATTAACCCTTTCGGATCATAGTGGAAAAGGAAGGCATAAGGGGCATAGCCATTTCAATCGTAGGTTTTGGAGCTTGCTGGAAATGCTTCTTGAAACAAGAAGAAGAATCATATCATCCCCATGCCATGTCATTGTTCCAAAAGCGAGATGCTATTCCTTCTGCAAAAGCTGGCCGTTGCCCTGATGTTTAGGTAATCAGTTGCATAAGGCTCCCGGATTTATGTGCTATGGTTTTTCTTCTAGGTTCTGGGCGAATTCATTAATTAGAGAAAATATGTTTTCTCGTTCGAGCATGAAATAGGTCGCGGACAGTGCGTAGACAGGGATTTAAGGTCCTTGTGCACCTAAATGAACTACTACTGAACGCAATATCGGCCGGAACTTTAATTTAGCGCGAGATCGAGCATTATTTCTATGATTAGCATGCTAAGTGCCAGCACTAGACCCCGCATTTCATTATCACTAGTTGTCCGAAAGATCGCGGTGGCGATCTTTAAATGCTCGGGCGTAGCCTAAAAATCTATGAACCTGCTCTGGGCAGTTGTAACATTTGACAAAAACCTACCACATTACTAGCTCAAGGAAATCATGCCCAGCGATTTCTTTTATTGCTATTGCACTGACAGATTTATAAATTAATATTTTCTCTAAAGGAAACCCGACATAAAATTAGAAGAACTTGAACGATTATATTTCATAAAAATGTCTTGAAACAAAGCTTCACATTTATGAACGACAGAAAAAAACACATTTATCATTTGAAAACACAGGTGACGGTCTAAGTATTGTACTGAGTCTCTTGTACTGAGTCTGGGGCAATTCCCAATTCCTTCTCCATTCTGGCCACATGTTCAGCGCCTCTTGCAATAGTCTGGGAGAGGTCCATTTCGTGATAGCCCGTTGTATCCGGTATATCAACGCTTCATTGCAATTGACCAAACCGTTGCACGTGGCCTGCCTCATAAGATTCATCAAACTGGGGTGTTTCCTGTATCTCGTCCAATTTCATGGCATCTTCCTGTGAATCTGCTGTTTTCAATCTTTTGTGGAGCTGTCCCGTTTCTAGCTCCACGTTTTCAGATCCAGAGGGACCCATATATTCAAACCGTTTGCCAGACAACAAGGGCATGACATTATCCAGACTCTGGTTTAGTGCCTCGAGCATTTGGAATTGAGGATCCAGTGCATCAAGAGCTTTCGTGGTGCCCTCTATCAGATCTCTGGTCTCTTGAAGCCTCTGCTCAAAACCTTTCTCGTCCGACTTATCCAATATGTCATCCACTTTGCTAATATCCGTATGCTGAGTGATATTCAAATCCGTCTTCTCTGCGTCAGACAATACATCTGGTTTGTTTTCCTCAACTTTTTCTTCCACGCTGGGGGTAAGCATTTTCTCTAGGGTCTCAAAGAAAGCATTCAAAAACCGACGCACCTTGTCGTCGAATTCAAAGGCTACGCTGCGTTTGCCTTGCATCATTGCTACTCTTGAGGCTGTCCCTGCGAAAAGAAATGAAGCACGCACCCGTCTACTGGCACTAGTTCTCTCACCATCTGGTAGACATAAGCGGTTTTTGCCTGTGATTTAAGCACAAAGTCTCCTTCAATACCTGCCCAAGTATACTTTGGTTTGCCAGTGAAGTATTGTAAATACTTCTGCTTGGTTTTGGCGTCCACTTCCTCATTGCCTGTTATTTCATACTTGGGAAGCGGAGTGCTCTTGGGGCAGCTTGTGGCCTGTGTTAGTCGAAGTTCCAACTTTGGAACAATTGGTAGTACCCGAGCCCCACTTCTGTTGACAAACATATGTGTGACATAATATTGAAACTCTTTCACATTTTTTTTGTTGATCCATCCTTGCTCTTCTTCTTCTTCTTCATAAGCTCCAATTGACACATGAGACCCACCTTGGATTTGTTTCTGGCTGTACAGGCAGTTCGGAAGTTGCACCGACCTCAAAAAAATTACAATATGATATACCTTGGCCGTTGTGATGCCTGCAATCCTGTTAAATAAATCCTGATATTTTTTAACTTCCCAAATCGTACTAAAGGCGCGCATGTCAATAAAGACCATCGTTGCATTTTCTTGCGCAGGAGCTGTGACGGGAATGCCTCCCGTAGTTACATGATGCACTGAGTTTCTTTTGGTCTTCAGTAGCGGCGCTTCCTCGGGCACGATTATAGATCTGATTGCCTCCAAAAAGGCACTGGGAAGATTACCCTGGATGTTTTCTTTATTGTAATTTGCCTTTATGTATTCAAAATCCGTATCTGAGATGCTCAAAAGCCTATCCTCGGTCAAATCTGGAAAATGAGACACCAACTCTTCGAAAGAGACATATTCTTTGTCTAGCACACTGTTTGCATAGGATAGCACTTCACGGCGCATCAGAGACAGCGTCCTAATATCTAGGGCTCATTTGTCCGACAAATGAATCCCCGCAAGATAACCTTTGTTGAACCTTCAAGAAGGTTTTGCCTTCCAAAATTTCGTCCATCAATAAAGAAACTTCATCATTATTCATACCACGGAGATACCTAAGAAAGGTCTTATTAAAGAATTCTTTGCTGGGCTTATCTGGTAATTCTCCATGGTCGTCCTTCAGCTTACGTCCGGCCCATTGAGCAGCAACTTCTGTTAGCTTCGACCAAGACGATTCCCGCATAAAAATAAATTGCTTCTCATCTTTTAATTCTTTGACCTTCAAAGTAGTGGTCGCAACATCAACAAAATCCTGAGAAAGCGGTGGTTAGGATCGCGGCCGCGATCTTTTTAAGCTGTATGAGCGAAATAAAGCAAAGTGCAGCAAGAAAATACCTTCCACGCCCGTTAGTTACCCGGCTTGTTCCAGCTTGGGCCTTGTGGTGGGCAGCCAAAAGCTTTGTGTTGATTTCTCAGCTCTTGGAGTTTTTCGATAAGAGGCTCCCTGTAAACAGTATCAGCTATTATTTCGTTACACTGTATAGAGAGCTGGATATATTCTTAGCAAACTCTAGACGTTGAGCGATCTCTCCTACCATTAAAACGAGAACCTGAGCAACAAAGATGTTGTGGTTTCCAGATATAATCCAAATTTTTTTTCCAACCAGATCCTCTGGCTTTGACCAAGTTACTCGTTTCCTGCATGGAGCATTAAGCATCACCTTCGAGCAAACTTAACAGAAAGCAAAGAATGAAGCTACTTACCGTGTAATAGGATCGAAAGGCACCAAGTCCGCGCAGTGTCAACTTCCGCTTAGACATGTTTTGAAGCTCTTGACCAGACCGTGCACATGGTCATTGGAGCGAGTCCCCAGGCGTCATGTTAGCCGGGCATTCACAATAAAAAAATGCCGACCCGTCATAAACCGGTTTACACCTATAGGATAAAACTTTTTAAATTGCTCCAGTTTCATCTTTCTCGCCGCCGCCAAAGTTCTTTTCTTCTTCGATTAAATTTTAAAGCCGGGAATCCTAGTGGTGGTCGGCCCGCGTAAGAGCGTATGATGCCGCATCATTTTGGTCGATGACGATGGAGTTGTGGATGTGGATGCGGTCTCTAAACCGCCCAATGGCAATTTTATTTTAAATGGTCTAATTTTCTCGGACCGGAGGATCAACAGTCCGGGCATAATCATCTTCTGCCGGGGATCACAACGGCGTATGGGGTTAACAGTGTAATGGGTTCTTCGAGCTCAACAGGGACTTAGGGGCGATGATTCACCTATTGCAGCTAATGGGATGACGCCCTTTTCTTTGTCTTGCCGCCGCAAACCGGTTGGTATCCATCCTCCGTGGCATCTTGTTATCTCTTGTGGCCTTGATAGCATAGGACGGAGGTTTTTGTCCGAGGCTGCTTCATTTCTCGCATTTATCGAAGCCTACTAGTATATCCCTGTTTCCTTTAATACCTGACAACGCTAATGAATCATAGGAGGGGAGGTTCCAGCCAAAGCCCTTTGGCGCTTAGTTGGTGCCCCTTTACCACCGGGCGTGTTTGTTCGCCTTGCTTGCAAGCATCATATTCGGTCATAGCTTTGCAACAGAAAATGTACTCAACAAATGCCAACTGCTGTGTGTCTTCCACGCTGCAGATAAGGGCTTCCTGGACGTTGTTCTTCGTCCCCTCCCACATGGCTATGACGATACCCATTTGTTCAGACAATTCCATATCCTTGCCATTTCTTATGAATAGGCATAAATCCTTTCGTCGATCACCTTTTGTCTCAGCGGATAGCCTCGCAAGAATTTCTATGCACCACCTACGGGTAGGGCCTGGAGTTACTATGCGAATGGGCTCCACGTTGGGGCCGACAAAAAACGTATCAATGAAAATATTCGGAGGCCTACACAAACTGAGAGATAAACAAAATCGCGACCGCGATTTCTCCAAGCACTTGGAGATAGGTAGTTGAACTATTGACAAAAATTCAAATCAAGAACATTAGAACTAAACAAAAGCGCGGCGGCGTTTTTAACGAGCACTCACAGTTTCTATCTACATAATGAAATTCCTAAAGAAGATCGCGGCCGCGATCCTTCGAACAAGGCCTTTGCTGTATTTGTTGGAGGATCGCGGTCGCGATCGTGTCGAGCGCGGCCGACCCTTGAACTACGTAATGAAGTGCTCGACTCCAGCACTGCTAAAAGAAAGCGCGGAAATTACCTTGTTGGAGGGCTTGATGGCGAGCCATGAAGGCGCTGATTCTTGGAAGAAGGCGCTGATTCTTGGACGCAGGCGCTGAAAATTTTCGCGAGATTTCTAGAATGTGTTTATATATAGGGTATCAATTTATGACGGGCGCCGGTATTAATGACGGGCGCATTAATGACGGCCGGGTATTAAATACGGGCGCATTAATGACTGACGGGCGCAATAATGACTGACGGGCGCATTAATGACTGACGGGCGCAATAATGACTGACGGCCATGAACATTGCAGGTAAATAGCGAATGGACTTGACAACGACGGGCGCATTAATTACTGAGATCCGCATAACTGACGACGTACAGATGTCTGACGGACGGCAGGAGGGCGTAAGAATGGGATGACATTGACGTGTGACCAACAGTCCACGTCAAGATAATGCCATGTCGTAACCATAATTACCATAATTCAAATTCAAACATTTTCGAATTCAAATTCATATATTTTGAATTTGCATTCAGAACCCAGTGAGAAACTTATTCATAGGCGCTTCATTCCAATTTTGTGGGCGCTCCGTTGCCGATTGTGGGCGCTGCTTGTTGTTTTGTGGGCGCTGGGCCTGGGGGAGCAGGCGACCTCAGATTTTCGAAGTTTTTGCTCGATTCGAAAGGTTCAATTCAATTTCCTATATCTGCGTATTTCTTGTTCAATCCAATTTTTAGTTTGCCTGTTCAGATACATGTGTAGATGCATGTTCAGATGCGTGTTAAGATGCCCATTTGTTTGCATGTATTTGGCATGCATATCTATGGAGTTCTCTATTGAATCTGTGGAGTTCTCGATTGAATCTGAAGCACACATTGACTAGTTTGCCCACCTCATGCAAAAAATGGCTATACACTTCTCCAATTGCCACAACATTTGTTAAGGGCGCATTCATTTGATTTATTTACGAAGGGGGACATTGGCATGATTCATTGATGTTTTATCCTGAAGCAGCATTTCAAAGGCTCACCACTGGTCACATAGTTTCATCTCTGTAAGATCGTGGTAGCGATCTTTTCTAGCCACTTCAGTTGTCCGATCATAATCACTTCAGATGCATGTTTACATCCCTGTTTCGGTGCATGTTTACATGCCTGTTTCTTTACGAAGGGGAATGTTATGTTGATTCATTGATGTTTTATCCTGAAACAGCAATTCAAAGGCTCATCATCGGTCAAAACGTTTCACCTCACCAAAATCGCCGCGGCGATCTTCTCGAGCAAATTTAAGGTAATATGTACTCTCATGTCAAATGCCCCTGTTGTTGTTCCAGACTTAAGATTTGGTCCACTGGATCACGACCGCGATTTATAACACTACTTTCTCATGTTATTGTTGCAGGATGGAGCTAAAGTGCATGTCATACAATGGCATTAAAGTTGCCGAGGGCAAAGTCCACAGCTTTACTTCTCATCATAATTTGCCCCTGCCTGAGGGATTCAAGGTCGTGTCGCTAGAAAGTATTTTCAATGGAGATCCGCCGCTGTTCTATCCTAACCCGAGATTGATACACTTGAAGAGTCAAAGGGTCATTTATTCTTTGGCCCAAAGAATGACATCTCGCACCGATATCGCAGAGGAGATAATGTCACACCACCCACCGCAAAGTTAAACGAGATAAATTGGTTGTGCATTGAAGACAAAGATGCAGAGCCTGAGGCATGCCCTCGACATGAAGGTATTTCAAGAGAGGAACTCATGGAGAAGACTTGCTCGTTGTTGCACGAGTGTTGTGGTCAACCATATGCATCGGGCGTAATAATTTTCACAGATCCTAATCATGCAATTGCCGCATGAAGTTGGGAGAAGAGTTCTTGGGTGTGACAATTATGAGGTTGTATCCAATGCCGTAAAGGACGCCTATGAGATGCCGCTTGTGCCAAGGCACCCCAACCGTATGACTTAGTGAGATGGCACAACGACTTTCGCGGACAAAGGATAATGTTCCCTGCCTCCAAGCTCATTAAGGTCGTGGAGAGGACTTCATGGAAGTGGAGCCATACATGCGAATTCAAGGGGAGTCCGTTAGAAGAAGACCATATAGAATGATCAATCGAACACGAATGCCTCGCCCGCCCGCCAAGCAAAGCAAAGAAGAAAAATCACCGCCAAGCGATTCGATTTCAAGTCGCCAATTTGTCGCATTCAAGATGTTGTGCAAATTTTACAACGCGGTGAGATCAATGCATTAGGACGCTCTATTGGAATATGAAGGTAGCGCACAAAACCACCTTCACTTATAACATGCTAGACCTTTGCTCGAGAATGGTCGCGTAAACCGATGATAAACAACAAACAAGTGTGCTTGAAAGCATGGTATACAGCTTATGGTATACCACCGCTCTACATTCTATAAATGGCAAAAATTGTTTATGGGGGGGGCATAGGATAGCTGAACATGGTAACCCCCGACTCAAGAAAGCCGATCCCATACCCCGGCCGAATGCCATATTAACTATGTACATAGATGCTAATGCAGGTCATGCCCCATAGATCCAAAATAACCACGTAAGGTGCAAGGGAGAATGTGAAGCTTACTACCCTCCGCCTTGACGAAAAAGATATTCTTCATGAGGTTGACCAAGGCGTAATGGAGATGACTGGAAGCACATATCTCCCTTCGGCCGTTTTGAATGTATGGAAGGAGCACCACAAAGAGGTTGGAATAGCCAAAAGGATTGCCTTCTCTAAATGTAAAATAAATTGTATTGTAATAAAAGAGAAATTAGCCAAGACAAGAGATCCAAGAGAGAAGGGAGCTGCAGATGGATGAAGGCTCACATGATCAAGCCGATATCTTGCGAAGCCTTTATTGGTCATGGAGAGCTCTTTCACACCGCTCTCCCGAGCATGCACTCACAATCATACACTACAAAAATGGACCGCAATAAGACAACGCTGCCTAGACTTGAGAAGTTAGTCAAGTCATGGAGAGGGGGAGAGCGCTTGAAAGTAAGTTTGACTGGTGCACTCATGCATGGCCATGGCATAGGTGCCTTGGGGCATTTCTCACTTGACCTTTGGAAAGATGACTCTAATTTTCATATTGGGTCATTGAACCATACATTGAAAACTATGGAGGATGCCTCTTTGGACAACTCGGGCAATTTGAGGGAGTCATCCCTTCCTAATGCGAATGGGTGCTAATATTAAACACTACGCTTTGAAGACCAAAAGGTCAACAACACAGCATTGCTTTTGTGGCCCCACCAAAGACCACCGATGCAAAGATAAAAAGCTCCAGAGGCTCTACTTGCAATTAGACACCAGCCGCCGTAATAAAAATAGATATCTTTTTCTTACCTTTCCTATCTTGTTTCATCGGGTGTTTTTGAGCAAATACAGCTCGGGTTCATGATGGTGGGTCACACACACGATGATATTGATGCTCTATTCGGTAACTACTTCGACTCGCTAATACAGATCAGATGCTCGACTATTCCAGAGCTTATGCAACTTTTTCGAATGCAAGACCAAAGCACCAAAGACCATACCTAGTGACCGAGGTTCGGATTGGAAGTCTTTTGTGAAAGGGTACATCCCGATAAAAAAGATCGATTGATTGGTCACTTGAAACCCCCGCCAAGTTCGTATGAGAGATGGATGGCCTTTAATGTATTACAAGATGAGGCCAGGTCATCGAGAATGGTTGCCTCACAAAGGTATTAGAACGTGGAAAGTGGACGAATGATTTGCCCATGATGCCTCGGGCTCGCCAAAGACCTGATGCCGTATGGTAGCTTAAAAGACATTGGAGCATTAAGATCATCTATTGCAAAATATATGATGCAATCGGGCCCATATCTCTAGGGAGGTGAGAACTCGTGGCTAATGCTTACATGAGTGAAGTTATTGACTACCGGGTCGATCTAATGCGTCCTAAGTGTGGTTCCCATAAGCATTGTAGAAATCAAGGACTTCCGGCCTATCACAAGGCAAGATGTGCCGGTTGAGCCGTAAAGCATGTTGGTTGATGAGTACGATGCACCCCCGCCTTATGTAGGACCCGCAGCGGATAAGCCTAGAAACCCTGCACATGCTTTTGACCCATACCGTGATGTAAAGAAAGGTATGTTATTGCTTATTAGACCCGAGATGCTTGTCCCACATGGCTAGCCTATGCGTAGAGGAGCCCATACAGATCCCACTCTTCCACATTACGAGGAAGTGCTTGTGTCTTGGTGGGAGCCAAGGTGAGGAAAGGAACCACCTATAGCCGCCAGCACAAAGATTGCCGGGAGAAGAAGTGGAGGCCAAATCCAAATGACCCACCGCGATACCAACATCCGAAAAACTCGTGACTATGGTTGGTTGGTCAAGAACAAGCCATCACAAGTAATGATCCCTACCAAAGCAGTAGGACTCCAGCTCCAAGAACTATTAGCTAAAGAAGATGTCAAGATGAAGCTTTACACTTGAGGCTATTCAAGGTAAGATATACATTATTCATCCATTCAAAGAACGTAACTTTTTTCTTCTACATAACTATTATATCATATATCAATTAAACAAACTTGCATCTTATATAGGTGATGCTGCCTTGCATTTTTCATCTTAACACAAGAGCTCTTTACACTATAACATGTTGAACAGTGATTCATTCATCTTCGTGATCTCAGAGTAGTGATCCCCGATATCTCATAGCTCATGCGCCGAAGCCAAATCGATGGATCATAACATGAATTGACGCAGGCAACGAATCTCACCAAAAGTTTTTTCTTCGCAGTAGGGATCAAGAAGAAGATGCCCGCCTAGGCAACCAACAAGATCGAGTGGCTCATTGAGCACTTGATTGCCTCGATGTGGTGAACTCAAGAAGGCGAAAAATCCATGGGAGATGAATGAAATTTAGCCCCGGTGAGAAGCTTTTATAGTGAAGTGGAATGATTGAGGTGAATTATTGGGGTAGACTTTACCACCATTATTGAGCGTGTATCGATCAAGTTGTATATGCACAAGAATAATACATATTTCATATTAATATGCGCGACGCTTGAAAACATGTTTGCTTGACAAATTTAGCTATGATTGAATTCAATGACAAATTTTGCGTAAAAAAGTGGAGGTGGATAGCACATCGCTACAATATACTCGCTAAGGTACATGATATTACATCCTTACTCGTAATGCTATTACATCCTTACTTAGTTATTAGGTACACATGTCATTATTACATTATTAGCAAAAAGTGCATTCACTCATCATCAACACCAAAGCTCGTGGATGCTATTCAAATTTCATAGATCTCCTCGATCGAAGCCAAGAATGTGCACCACAACACGAGTGAGCTTCCCGCAAGCACTAGCAGTCCATCAGCCTTAGATAGGAGCCATGGATCAAGATTAACGCCATTTCTAGCGATTCGCCCGATCGCTGTTGTAGCTCAAGTAACACTTGAAAGAGCGGATGTGCTCTGGACGAGGCATCGAGGAAGCCATGGAAGATGAATGACCTCTGCCCCCGAGTCAAGCCGTTTTTATAGTGAAGTAAAATTATTGATGTGAATTATTGGTGTACAATGTAGGGCCATTATTGAGCTTCTACAAGTGTCATATACACGTACAAGTATAACACATAATTTGTATGTATATGTGTATGTTAATTACCTCAGGTTTCTTGTGCTCGAGAAGTAGGTGAAAGTTATTCGTGCTAGAGCAAATTAGGTGTGCTTAAAATTCTCAAAATTGGCTTATTTTCTCCAATTAATGAAATCGTGCTTAACCCTCAAATGGCAAAGGACTCTCCCCAGCCGCAAGGCTTCAACAGACAGAGTTGCAAGAAATCGCCATGCACGGGGATTACTTTTGGGATATGTTCAATAAACTCGAGTATTGATGGACTTGCATACGGTTTTGCTGAAAAACCCTCTTGATGGGATATACTTGGAGTATAAGCTGGTGGTGCACTTCGGATATGTGATCTAACATCTCCAAGGAAGTATGGCAAAAGCCACTTTGGAAAGCAACGGATTTGGGTGTGGAGCAAAGATACCCAGAACTTACGGTATGTCTTCTAACAATTTAGATTGGTGCTGGGCACTTGGGATGTGGCTGGAGAAAGTCCTCTAGATGATTTGAACTTGGCTGCATGGCTAGACACAAACCTGCAGATGTTCATATAATTGGGTCTGTTATAACAGATTGATTCGCCTTTGCAGTCTATAGCAGCACAATGAACTGCCAATCTTTTATTTCTTGATGGGAAACATCACTTATGATAAGCATGACAAGGTAATGCCCAAGCATGGTAGCTTATTTACAGAAGGAATGAATTCAAGAACTCTTGTGATAATAAATCAACTTAGTACAAGAGGGCGCTTAGGGATGCCAGCGGTTTTCCTTGTAACTTGAGCATCTAGACTCCGTTTTTTATGATCTTTAGTTTGTTGGAAAGCTTGTCCCGAGAGCTCTCTGTCACCATCAATTTTGTTAGGGTTTGCTGTCAGGTTAGGGGCCGGATTTGGATCTGTTTAATTTCGGCCAGTTATAGTAGAGATGGGGAAGACAGATATTGCTCCAGCAGCCAAGGTGGCGGCAAAACGGCGTGAGTCTACCACCAGTTTGGTGATACGTGATCTTAGGTGTTCCCTCCCTTAAATGTTAAAAAAGTAAAAAATAAACACAAAGAATAAAATTACAAAATAAAATTAAGGAAAACTTGTCTGTGGAGTATTTGCGATGATTACACTCTCATCCAGAAACACTTTATGTCGATGCCAAAATTTCCTCTCGTCAAAGCAAGGCAGACGTAGATCATATGTATCGACTCCATGTTCATATCTTCTTTTAAAGCACTCAACACATGAAAATACCACACCCAATATAATCTCTCCACACTGGTCACATGACTTCTTGGCTTTTAACACGTAACGAAGGCACAAATACTCCAAAAAATCTAGATCTCCACTCTCATCCTTATTCAGGAAATCTAGCTCGCCCTCTTTTATATACATCCATACCGGTGAACATATTTTGCATGTTTTGCTTCGAATTCTGAGACATTTCTCTGGAATGCAAGGCTGCAGCAAGGTAGAGCTCTTCGATATGTTTCTTCACGGCCTTGGCACAGACTTCTTTAGAGGATTTTGTTCTTTTAAGGCCATCTTTGGGGATCTTAGGGTCTTTAAAAGCTTTATGAGGAGGATTTATATTAGGAGGAGGAGGATATGGAGGACCTGCAGAAGGATTAGAATATGCAGAATGTAAAGGAGCTGCTGCTAAATATGGAGGATATGGAGATTTAGGCTTACTTTTTTGAGGTTGAGGACTATTATAAATATCTGGATAGCCTGGAGAAGGTGGATTTACATAATCAACAGATTTAGATCTACCTTTTTTGGGTGGATCAAGATTATGACCACCATAGCCAGGTCTATGACTTGGTTGAGAAGGAGCACGCTGAGGGCCATCATCTTCAGAAAAATCAGAATTTGAACTGGATTTAGCTTGTGGAGCTCCTTCATCTCGGTATGAAGTAGTATAGTTGGTTGTATCTTATGGGAGATCTGAATATGCAGTAGATTCTTGGGCATATGAAGGGTCTTCATATGAAGGCTGTTCTTCTTCATATGAAGAAGGGTCTTCACATGCAGAAGGGCGCAGATTGGAGAACTTATTATTAGAACCAAGAGATGGAGGGTTTTTTTCAGCATTTGGACAGCTTGAACAAGGATCTTGTGATTGATAGGAGCATGCCTTCCTCTAAAGCATACAGATTTGCCTTTCTACTCCCTCATTCTTCAATGAAAATGTCTTTATATACTCCCATCCATCCATCCATCCATCCATCCATCCATCCATCCATCCATCCATCCATCCATCCATCCATCCATCCATCCATCCATCCATCCATCCATCCGCACTTCCTTGTCCGCACATTGTAATCCGCTCTAAAATATACAATAAGCATCTTAGTTGGTCCCTTGTTTAAGTCAACATCTAAGGTTGTTCCTTGCTAAGTCAACTTGGACTACATGCCAATTCCTAGATGCTACAAAAGAATAGACTTGACAGTTTGGAGATTTCTAGCACATCCGATTGACCCTAAAGCACTAAGCTGAGAAAAAACCCTTGATCAAATCGTGAGGCAAACCCAAGGGTTGTCTAGAGGGGCAAACCCTTGTTTGGATGGTTGGGAATATTGTTTTGATTCTCAGGTCATGCCCATGTCATAGGATAACCATTGATTTTTATTTTTTTTGGTGTATTCTTAGATTTTCACCTCTTTGTGACTATTGCATTAACCGATTGTTTGATCGCAGATAGTCCATAGCTAGGCATCACATCCAGCGGCGAGGCGAGTACAATGATGATTCTTTTCCGGCATCAAGGTTAAGTTCTAACCAAGGCAAAAATGGTAACTTCCTCTAAAAACCCAGAAGAGCCCCCCACTTCCCCAGCCCCAGTCAATTTCTGAGTCCAGAGGTTAGCTCCGATGGGAGCTGTATCAAAAGGGCTTTGCAAAGGCGAAAAGCTACCTCCTAGGAGGTCTAGTCCTTTGAGAAAAACAGTGTCTAAAACCAGACTTGGACATAATGGAAAGCACAACTTTTCTACCTTCTTAAGTTGGCTAGAGCTAGGCATCTAGCTATGGTACATTGAAGAGTGTTGCGATCTTGATTCTTTACAATTGGGGTTCATCCTTATTGATTGGTATAATGCTCCTAAAGGCCCATCTTAACCGCAGTCTCACAAAATAAAGCAAGAGGTTCTACCGGTAACAGATTAAGCTATAGTCCATTTTGTTGACTTTCAGCTCCATAAAGTGAGTCTTGAATTTGGGGCTTTCTACGTCTGCTGTAACATTAGAGCTAGAGAAGATTCTGCTATTTTGGATTAGACTCATTTGGAGCATTATTTTCTGCAGCAAACAGATGCTCCATTTAAAGCAGGGTTTCATTATATCGGGAAAATAATGGGTTTTTGAGAATTTCGAGTACACCTGCTTCAGGCCCACCATAAGCAAAAAGTGGTACTGGTTCACTTTAATTTGAAATTTTGTCCCGCCCGCCATTGGTTCACTTTAATTTGAAATTTTGGTCCCGCCCACCATGGGCGGGAATTAGGTGCATCAAAACCTTTCTTTTCCAAAAAATATCCAATTTAGGGCATTAGCGACCTGCGGTCTGCGAGTTCTCCGGCGTGAGCGGATAGTGTTGCCATAGCCAGGGTTTTCCGGAGTGTTCATCGCCATAGCCACATGGCTCATCGTCGGATCTCATCGCCATAGCCACAGGGCTTCCAGATTTCAAGGACATCTGCAGCGGCCATATCCAAGGCCGAGTCTCAAGGCCATAGCCAGGGTTTCTTCGCCATAGCCAAGGGCCGGATCTCATCACCATAGCCACAGAGCTTCATTTCAGGGACATCTGCAGCAGCCATAGCCAGGGCCAGATCTGAATGCCATAGCCAAGGCTTCGCATCTCACGCATTTCTGCTTTTGGGTTTTCTTATTTTGTTTTCCAGTTCTTATATTAACTGAAGCATATGCATGGCAGAGCTAATCCCTGATATGCTGCTTCAAATCCGTGATATCTTGCCTTCAAAAGTGTGATATGCTGCTCTTACAGGCAAAAGTTTTCTTCTATTCTATTGTAAAATGTCAGGGAAACAAGGATTTTCTTATCCAGTTACCCGTGAGTTCAAAGATTCAGGCTTCTACTGTGAAATGTCAAAGAAATAGGGGATTTTCTGATCCAGTTAACGGTGAGTTCAGAGAATTCATCTTGTTTTTTTTTTATGAATTCATCTGCTTCTTACAATCTGATTGTAAACAGGCTCTGCGTATTTTCCGTACAGAATCTTACAAGCTTTAATGTTTGGAAGGTTTATGCTCCACGAAATCGCAATGGCTGAAGCAAATTGCCACAGCGATTCTGTTGAGCAGAAATCCAGGTACACAGCCATAATTTTGCTGAAGCAAATCGCCATAGCGATTCTGTTGAGCAGAAATCCAGGTACACAGCCATAATGTTGCTGGAGCAAATCGCCACAGCGATTCTTTTGAGCAGAAACAAATTGTTATTTGATGGCTTTTTTTTCGTCATACTGTATTTCTTCTTAAGGACTTTCAATACTGACAAACAAAGTTGCTTTAAGATGTATATAAAATAAAAATGTTATTTTTTGTTTGGGTGCTTATTTTGCACCCATGTTTTGTTTTAAAAGATCGCAATGGCGATCTTTGGGAGCTCACCGTGTGCAATATATATGTCATAACACATGCCATTTATTATGAATATGCCTTAAAAAACAAATATTTTGGTCGTGTAGATGCAAATACATCGCGGTAGCGATTTGTGCAACCTTTTTAACATGTTTTTGGGTCACCAATATAGTCCCCATGAAGAACTTTTTGCGTTTTATATGGCCATTGCAACCTATTTGGAGGTCAACGAGAATTCCAAATTTCTCTAACTAATGAAATCATGCTTTTTAGGGCTATGAATTTCTGCAATTTTGTAATGCTTCAGATTTCTTAAGACCTGTTTTACCATGGCATGCAACTTGGTTGACATTGTGCTCAAGGATCTAACATAAGTTTGAAAGTTCGCAAAATCATTCTTCTCACTTCCATTGCTTTAAATATTCATGCACTGTGTATAACGGCCTCCGGCAGTTGAATATTCATAGAACGTTGGAAGATGTATAAAGAGATCTGCATTTTTCGTACTGGATGTGAACATTTGCTTAAATCCATATCTTCTATGTATTGACGTAATTGCTCCTTTGTATGTGCAGATTCATATTTAGATCTTGGTCCTAACCCCGCATTTGGTTTCTCCAAGGTAATGCTCTCAAATTCTATGTCTCTTCAAGGTAATGCTTTCAAATTCTATGTCCGCAGAAGAGGGGTCTGTGCACAAGTACTTAAAAAATCAACATGATGTTGTGCTTGGACGGATTCTTTGTTATGCTTCTCACGAGCGGATGCAAGTATTGGGCAACCAAATCCTTCATAGATGAATACAGTAAGAAGTGTTCTCTAATATATGGCATTGTTTTACTTTAAACTTCGCAAGTACTGGAATTGCTTCAGGGATATGGTCTATTGTTTCAGGAATTATATGCATATCAAATCCCCATGGAACCCCCTGTTATTTTGCTACATATTGGTTGCACTTTAGATACCAACAAAGAAAATTTTGCCAGCACAAGAATTTTCATATCATATAAATTTTACATTTTAGCCAAGTGGGAAGATAAGTAAAGGGCTTTATTTCATCAAGTTTCGCCAAAAACAAATCTATGAACTTTTGTTTTTCATAGGTTTAGCCAACATTAATTTGAATAGAAAAATATTTAGGGCCCTTAAAATTTATATAAAGAGACATAGTTGCTAATGAGGATAAGGACGACGATGAGGATGAACAATAAAATTGCCTTTTAGCTTGGGTAAAATTTGTTTTGTTATGTCGCTTAAAATTCTCAAATTAGAAGTTTTTTCTCAAATCAATGAATTCGTACTTTTAGTGGTTTTATTTCAATTTAATCTAACACTCTACTTGCATTAAACTATGTTTCAAGCAGTGCATTTCTAAACCAAAACTATATTCTAGGAATAGAATTTGACTTTTGAGAAAGCAGAGGTCCGAGCCCTTACACAGGCAGGGTCAAACCCAAACACTCCACCATTTATCATATTTTCACATTGCAGGTCTTGATAGAAGATAACAAAACTGACAAGACTAGTATGGCTACTTTGTCGACTTTGCAGAGGCTTTTGACACAATGCCTAGAGAGAAGTTATGAGAGAGATTGACATAGTTAGAAGTCCCTCCGGAGTTGTCAAATGCAGTATACCAACTGTACGAAACAAGCTCAGCCAAATGACAACGTCAGACCAAGTTGTGAACACTAGTATTGGGGTCTGCCAAGGATGCCCACTCTCTCCAACAGTATTTGGTCTGTATATTGACCAGCTAAAGGATTGGCTTATCCAGCATGGGGGTAGAGGGGCTCAGCTCATGCACCATATCATCCGGCAATTTATATACTCACCGTTGGACCTCTTAGTTTACACCCCAACAGACATACAATAGCATTTGGATGCTCTGGATACTTTTGCTCAGGCCACTGAAATATCTATGAATTTGGCTAAGACTAAGGTGCTCCATATCTCGTTTCACATCAGCCAATATCGTCCTCTTAAACTTATCAAGGTCAAA
This sequence comes from Isoetes taiwanensis, assembly GCA_021234155.1. NCBI lineage: Eukaryota > Viridiplantae > Streptophyta > Lycopodiopsida > Isoetales > Isoetaceae > Isoetes > Isoetes taiwanensis. Next base: position 8,838,238 of record JAJEKV010000043.1, read on the forward strand.
ATGTAGAGGCTATGCCTACTTACAAGTACCTAGAGTGGAGTTCATTACTACCACATTTTGGGACACTTTTATCAGTCAACGAATGATGGTATGATGGAAGGTACTATATGCAATGCAGAACAACAATTATAAAGTAGAGCTTTATGACTGGGTCCATCGGTTGCACTTGTTCACCGTGTTGGTGGAGCTCTTTCTTTTATATAGATGGAGTTGTGAGGACCGATGTTATCACTTGCCATCTGGAATAATTGAGAGTGGGCTCAAAAGGCCTTCCTGGCCCGAGCACTTGGGGTCAATTCGATGGTTTCAATCAGATGCTTCTGCAAAGACCATTTTTTGCCTCTATGAAGGGCTTCACTCGAACATTACCTCATACTTCCAGAAGCTGGTCAGTATGGGCAACGCTCACCTTCCAAACCTCGCCAATACCATGTCCATGGGTCCCGAGCACCTCAATGCCTGCTGAAAGAAGATGCGAGCTAATTGGCTTTCCAGATAGAATGTGCGGAAGCACAAGCGCATACAGGTACAAACTGAGAAGAACTGCAATCACCCGAAGCAGTATCTTGATGCATGCTTCCTCGACAAGATTTAGGATGTTGGAGCTTTGGAACAGGTAAAAACGACACAATATAAAAGTCAGATCAATCCCACGGTACCTGCAAACACCTTTACTCTGAAGAAGCGCAGATTCATTGTGTCCATTTTTACGGGTGATCATTGCCTCCGAATTGAGATAGGCAAATGGATTCGGAAAGCGTAATAAGACAGGCTCTGTCAGTGTTCCAGCTAAGAGTTATTAAGGAGGAGTGCCACACTCTTTTGCATTGTCTGACATTTTAACCTATCAGGGTATGCTATGCTGAGTTGGTCCTTCTAACTAGTCACTCCATATGATGTTGCAAATGGATTTAGTGCGGATACTAGTCAATTGTCTCCCCTGATACTTCATTGACATGTATATGTCATTGTACAGTTTGTCAGCATGCTTTTACTGCTAAGGTTTTTTACTCGAAATCCCTTCGGGGCAGGGGTTGTTTAATTCTGGACAGTAATACGCTTGTTGTGCTCTTTTTATTTGGGCCTCACAAGTCATTAATCTTCATGGGTGATAAAAACTCATTCAATTCAATTCAAATCTAATCTAACCTATATATAATTTGAGAGTTTTCCGTGCTTAGATGTGAAGGCAACTTACTTAATTTTCTGCTTGCTTTGGTGTTCAAAAGGAAAGAAGATTAACCATATTTTTCCATGACAAATTAAAACTCATGAACTCATAATCATGGTACCAAAAAACGCTTAGGCTAAATATTACCAAGCCAGGATCATTCGTTGTTTTCATGTGAAATATTTGCCCAAGCTCATCTCTGATTAATACGTAGGTCTGAGCTCTTACATTTTTAAGATGGAACCATTAGTAACATATGCTCCAGCTTGCTAAATACTTATGTTATTTCAATTTAGAATTAATTGATCTACGAATACATTGTTAGGAAATGAATGCCAATTGTTGGATATGAGCCTCAGTAATGCCATTGAGATGCACATTATCTACATTTTGACTAGGTTTGGTTTTTGGAGTATTGTATTTGCTAAATTTGGGCTCAGTAATGCCAAGATGGACATTATCTACATTTTAACTAGGTTTGATTTTTGAAGTTGTATTTGCTAAATTTGATCCTAGCAAATAGCTCGTATATGTTAATATTGTACATGTATTTAAATAATAATTTTTTATCATGCAAAAATAAATAAAAATAAAATGTAGATCTTTATAAGAAACACTAATGTCTAGTATTGGTGCTAAAGTATACTATACGAGTTGCTTGAGTAGCTTATTTTTATCTCTTCATCACGTTCAGTTAGAATATTCAATAACTAGAGCAAGACATATCGTTTTAAGAATTCATAAGCTAAATTATCCCTTTCGCATAGGAGGATACATGATAAACTGCTAGTAAAAGTAAAATATAAATGATTGCAAAGAGTCCACCGAAATGAATGAAAAACATGCTTAAAGAAATGAAGCAAATTATTAATAGGTGATCTGCCGCTATATTGAATATTAGTTGTAATCGCAAAAGGACGATGAGTCAAATGAGGAATCGCAAAAGGACGATGAGTCAAGATCATCATAAGATGACGGATCATTATAAAATGATGGATCATCATAGGATGATGGATTATCATAGGATGATGGATCTTCATAGGATGAGGGATCATTATAGGATGAGGGATCATCATAGGATGACGGATCATCATAGGACGATGGATCTTCATAGGATGATGGATCTTCATAGGATGAGGGATCATTATAGGATGACGGATCATTATAGTATGATGGATCTTTAGATTGATTTGAGTTTGAACCTAGGAGATTGGTTACATTGTTCATAACACCTTGAGAAGTAGCACCTCCTCTTGGGTGCGGTCCAAATCTCCCTCGTCGAAATCCTATTGGAGGCACCACAGGCACTGTATAACCCCCTCGATGTCGGGAACTTTTGGATCCAAAAAATGAACCCACACGTGTTATTGCACTTGGTTGTGGCGATGGGGCAACCTGTGAAGAGTTGTTTTGTAAAAATAGAAATAAAGAATAAAAAGAAAGAGCATTTTTAAGATCTAAATATGCAAAAAATACCATTAGATGGGTGAAGTGGGTGGCAAGCCTCACAGTGCGCTGTGTGTTCCCTCCCTTAAATGTTAAGAAAATAAAAAATAAACACAAAGAATAAAATTACAAAATAAAATTAAGGAAAACTTGCCTGTGGGGTATTTGCGATGATTACACTCTCATCCAGAAACACTTTATGTGGATGCTGAAATTTCCTCTCATCAAAGCAGGGCAGACATAGATCATATGTATCGACTCCAGGTTCATCTCTTCTTTTAAAGCACTCAACACATGAAAATACCACACCCAATATAATCTCTCCACACTGGTCACATGACTTCTTGGCTTTTAACACGTAACGAAGGCATAAATACTCCCAAAAATCCAGATCTCCACTCTCATCTTTATCAATCAAACTCAACAGCCTGTCAATGTTAAGATTAGGCAGAGATCTTTTCACTTCACGAAATCTAGCTCGCCCTCTTTTATATACATCAATATTGGTGAACATATTTTGCATGTTTTGCTTCGAATTCCGAGACATTTCTCTGTAATGCAAGGATGCAGCATGGTAGAGCTCTTCGATATGTTTCTTCACGGCCTTGGCACAGACTTCTTTAGAGGATTTTGTTCTTCTAAGACCATCTTTGGGGATCTTAGGGTCTTTAAAAGCTCTAGGAGGAGGATTTACATTAGGAGGAGGAGGAGGATATGGAGGACCTGCAGAAGGATTAGAATATGCAGAATGTAAAGGAACTGCTGCTAAATATGGAGGATATGGAGATTTAGGCTTACTTTTTTGAGGTTGAGAACTATTATAAATATCTGGATAGCCTGGAGGAGGTGGATTTACATAATCAACAGATTTAGATCTACCTTTTTTGGGTGGATCAAGATTATGAATAGCTTTCAGAGAGATCCACGTTCCAATTTGTCCTTGAAGTTTTACTTCTTGGCTCTGGAGCTCTTGATTGTATCGAGCAAGAATATCTTGATAATAAGATGCCCTAGATATTGTCTCATCCAAGTCAAAGGTATGCTGAAATACTTGAAATACCTCGTCCATTGGTGCTTCCGTGATATGCTCCGAGTTGCAGTACCATTGAACAAATTCTCTAGGCGCCATGGAACTATGCAAGGTGCGAGTAAAAGCGGTGTAATAGGATGAGGAGTATGGAAGATCGCCTAAGTGAGCTCCTTGTGGCTTCAAGTAGGAGATGAAGGATATATATACTCAAAAGGGCATTTAGGGTTTCATTCTAAACCCTAATTTTCCAATGTTTATGTTTGGGTATGTTGAGTGGCTCTTAGGGTTAATCACAAGTGGCTTGGCACAAGGTGCCATTAAAGATTAAAGGAGGTCGTTCAGACCTATGTGGAATCCAATAGAGTATAGTGTAATGAAGTGGAAGGGAAAATAATAAAAATAAAGGGTTGAATAAAACGTGAGTCATAGTAAAGAAGGCATTAATTCCCTATAATGCCAAAGGAAGAAATTGATGTCAAAAAGGAACGAAAAGGTTCTGTTATATTATATGCAAGAAAAGGGCATTTCCCTGCTAAAGGGTATGGCGAATTTGAAAGAGACGGTTTAGGGTATAGTCGAGCAGAAATGAAGGAGAAGGTTTAAGGTATATGGTCGAAACAGAAGGACGGAGAAGGTTTAGGGCATGGTCATAACAGAGAAGAAGGAGAAAATCAGAGGTAATGGTGGACTCGGCTGCTCCTGGCGACACACCCCGCGCCTGGAGCTGAGGCGAGTGTTTGGCAGAGGGTTTGGGCGCGGCATGCGTCGCCTCTGCTGTTAATCCGCTGAATCCCCTTCTATTGTTGCAGGTCTTGGCGAATCTTACTCTATATTTGCAGATCTTTGCCGAATCTTCTTCTATTTTTGCAGATGGCTATTTTCTTTTCTTGAAGACATGGGTCATTCAGCTGGAGGCGACTGATCCCGCAAATTTAAAGGTCCCCGTTTTAGGTTGAGGCTGTATGCGGCATGCGCCGCCTGCGCCATATTTCGCTTATACCGTTCAGGCTTCAACTCTATACTTCTGCTACAACTCTATTTTTTTACAGTAAAGATTAGCACTTGGGTAAGAAGCGTCCTATTTCCGGCTTGGGTATGTTTCGTCCTATTTCCGGTTTCGTCCTATTTCCGGTTTCGAAATTCTCATATGATGGTGAAAACGTTCGATGGGGAACACGCTTCAGTTTAGTCAACCATGCATTACATCTCAGTGGTGCCCTGTGCTATTTTATCACACAAGTTTAATTACAGAATAACTATGTGACAGGCTATATGCTAACAGAGGTCTGGCATTATATCAAATACTGGAATACTGGTTTAGACAGTTTTCATTAACTAATGTGATGAACTCGTTCTCTTTTATGTTCACAACTATTTAATATTTATCTAGCATTACTCGATTCAATATTTATGCAAACAATTAAGAAAAATAGGAATCACTCCTACAAGATTAAAATCATAGTTTAATACTTAGGAAATCACTCACTAGGAATACATAGTTTATTTAAACAATAATTATGACAAGATTATGTATTAAACTATGTATATTGGAATCACTCACTATGTTTAAACTAAGCAAAGTTTAATACATAGTTTAAACATATAGAACGAATATGTTTGAACATACACATTTACTAATAATTATGACAAGATTTCGTGATTCTCAGAACCCGGCCAAAAATAACCCAATATCTTTTCCCTCCGTATTCGTTTCGCCAAATTCATGTCTTTCTAAGATAACAGTTGACTCGTTTTGCATGAATAGCGCAGAGATTTGACTCCTCAAACAACTGACACAACTCTGCCTCAGCTGCTTCTTGGCAAACCCCGAGCATCATAGGGGTAACCCTATACCGGGTCGTAAATTTCTCGCATAATTTCTCGACTAGCCTCGGCGGGGTCTTCAATCAAGAGATTTACGCATTGTTGAAAATGCCTAATTTCTCTTAGGGCCCCGAGAGGCTTCGAAGTTTGGCCCATGCTTTGCCGGTTTCTTGGCTCTTCCTACGAGGTGGGGGTTTCCAACATCCGCCGAGGTCTTCCTCCTTTTACAAATCGGGAATCTTCAAAGGTGTTATACCAATGATTATATGCAACCCATTGTTCCATATATATGCATCGTAATCCCATCGATCCGAGCCATCGGATCGCCATTCCGAAAGGACGAGCTCTATATTAGGCCATTGTCATTTTTCGCTTGGTTATCGGGCGTCTTCTCACAAAGATTCTTCGCTCGTAGTTTCCCCCCTTCCCCCCTAATGCGGGCGATACTTTTTTTCATTTATATATTTTTATTTGTCATGCACTTTTTGTGTTCTCCATCCGTGGGTATGACGCTTTCCATATTGATGTTTTCGCATTCTTCTCCTGCCTGCAGTGATGCTATTTATTTCCACCTTGAGGGTGATGCATATTTTGATATAATGTTTTTCCACCCGCCTGGTGATGTTTTTTCCACCCTATGGGTGATGCTATCTTTCCCCCGTTATGTTCTTTTCTACCTATTTTATTTCGCCTCTTCGGTCCTTTGTTGATCCAAATTTCGCTTTATGGCTATACTTGTTTTGTTGTTCTAATCGCTTTGCGGTGTTTTTGGGAGTCCTTTGGTCTTGCAGTTCTTATATTCCACCGGGTTAACGGGACCTCGCGTTTCGTTCGTCCCTCGCTACCTTCGAAGGTTTTTCACCATTGTTTGGGTCGTGCTCATGTTCGCCGCCCGGCCCGCCGTTTTCTCGTTCTCCAGGCAACACATTCGAGGTTGGTGGCGACCATTTCTCATTAGGTTTTCCTCGAAAAACCCGAAAGGGCGGGTTTTTATCCCGATGAGAAGTTGTCGCCATTGCCCTCCTATATTGCCTTGGCATCTTTTATGGGTAGCCCGATATTGTTCCTATGGTCGGCTACCCTCTCTCTTCCAAACATTGTATAATTCTTCTGTCGCCATGAATGACAAAATCTTGCAACTTCCTCCCAGATTCCGATCCTTCCGAGACTTAATGGTCTCTCCCCGCTCTGCATTTTATCTGATTTCCCATGGGTAGGCCATTTAGGATACGGTGGTGGCGGTGCTATCGCTTGCTCCCGGAGATTTTGTTCTACTTTTATTCTCGATGTTCTTGATCACGAATTACTAAACTCGAAGTTACCATACCTATCAAGGCGGCGCTAGATCGCCTCTCCCGTGCAATTGACTCCTCTTGTTCCTCCGAAGTCCTCTCGTGGCCCGGTGTTACTTTTAAACTACCCCGGTGTACTTCCCTCTTTTTTCGCGATTCTGAGTCCTCTCCCTGCTGTGATTCTTCTTGTTCTTGTGATTAAAGGCTGTTGTTTTCGCCGACGATGGCTCGCGCATAATCTACTAATACCACCGCCTCATCTTCCTCGTAAACTCCGCCCTCGGATGATTCTTTCGCTCGCTTCTTGGATGTTTCTCGGGGTAAATCTGTTGCCTATGCTTTACGTGTACACCTTCACGAAGCTTGATATTTCTGGCGGTGGCTTTTCGTCGTGCCATATCAAACCCGCTCGAGTTGGACGGAAATTCTTAGAGATCTCCTTTTGGAGAGAAGGTAACTTCGAGAAGGATTTAAGGAACAGATTAAGGCAAAATTATTGTGGCGAATTAGGGTATATATTTGGGATATTCACGGTTATTTATTCTAACCACTTTTATTTACATTGACCCTATAATATTAGGAGTCTATTTTGGCCAATTTTTTTTTTTTTTTTTTTCATCAAGCTACTAGAATTCATGGATTCTATTACTATTATTTTCTAAGTTAGACTTTATTTTTAAGGATGACCTTATCCCCGAAAAAAAATTTCCCACTGAGGTTCATTATTGGGATTCGCACCCCAATTTTTTACTAGGCTAGTTAGTTTTTCTATCATAAGGTGATGGCTGCTTGATCTTGGTCAACCAAGATCATTGCTCGATACCATTAGACGCCCCTTATGCTATATACGACAGCCCGCGATACATCGAAGGACCTTCCCCATCCAACGGCACCCGTCAGATGGGCCCTCTGTCTAACTCTCGTGGTCCGGGGTCCGCATAAATGAGTAGAGGACACAGAGGTGTCATTCCGGCCCCGGCCCTCTATGGGGTCCCTATGTCGAAGCAAAAATATACAACATAAGCACTAGCAACAATAACAATAGACTACCTCGAAGGTTAGTGATAATCCATCTATCCATGTCATCAAATACAACAATACAATGAATGCTTCAAATACATCAAATAGAGGCTCCTACCGGGCTCGGACTCAAGGGGAGTCGACCGACTACCGGGCCTCCCCATGATAGAAACAGACCGAAGTTATGGCAACGACTTGGGCTGGCAATAGACAATGGCTAGGGTTGACCACTCCATCCGCCTCCCCCTGCATACTTTGTAGATAGGCTAAATCAGCTCGACGGGATCAGAACTCGCCGAAACGTAATCCCATGGTATCACCTAACGAGACTACTCCGGTTGCATCTCCCTGTCCGATGAGGTAGGAAGGGTTGCATCTCCCTCCCCGAGTGCAATGGTTCCATGGGCTGCTAGAGGATCGTGGGCGACACACGCCCATACCCGACCGAACTCCCCAAAACAAGAGCCAAGCCGACACTTGCAACTCTTGAGAGTCGCATGCACACCATTGACCCAGGAAGTGTCTGACCCATATCCGCCCACGCCAAGTGACCGACTATGAGTCTAGCCCGCTATGGGACCCCAAGAGAGTCGCTTCCGCCAAACAGGTCCTCCCTCCACTTTGCCACTGACCCCTGTGTGGTGCTCCGGTCATTCCATAGCCTCCGTGAACTGTGTGGGCTCTATGCACAGTCGCAAATAATAATGGGAACTAGTGGGTCTAACTAGGAGCATCATCTACTAGTGGCTACTAGGTCTCTACCCCCTTCCCAATACACAAGAGGTGCAAATACGAGATCAACCAACATCATATCAACATAATCTTGATAATAAAAGAGAATAACAACTAATCCTAATCATATACATCTAACCTATAGTTAGGGTTCATTGATTAGGGTTCATGTTCGTAACAATAGGTTCTAGAATGGCTCTCATCGCAATACCGAATCTATTCAAATACCGCTCGACGCTACCGCTTAACTCCCCGTTCTCCATTTCGCAACCGCCGCCGAACCCAGCCGTCGAAGACGGTTTTCGAATCGGAGCTCTGATCGCGAACTGGTGGGTCTGAGGTTGGTGGAGCCAAAAGTGGCTAGGGTTTAGGGTTTAGCCCTTTTATATGTTAGGGTTTACATGAGTGCCACTTGGCTCCTATAGGTGCGTCTATGTGGCGGTATGCATATAAGGTGAGGCCATGTGGAAATGGCTTCTTACCTTAGGTTGGCTAAGTTATAGATAACTTAGTCATTACCCCCACATTGTTCGTATACATGTCTAGGGATGTAGAAATGTATGGTGACGTGGCCATAAAATATACGTACGTATGCCGTATATTTTTAGGGGAACGTCACAACACCCAACACATAACAACCATTGACATTAACAACCAACACATAACTACCATTGACGTAACTACCATTAACTACCATACCCTACGTCATCCCCCGTGTGAATATGCACTCAAACCAAAGGGGGTTTAAGGGGGATTTTAATTTAAATGTGTTGGACCCAATGGTTGTGTTAATTAATGTCAATGGTAGTTATATGTTGGTTGTTAATGTCAATGGTTGTTATGTGTTGGGGGATTTAATTTTTATATGTTGGATATTAATGGTTTGTGTTGCAAAATGTTGTATATGTTCGGGGCCTTAGGGACGTCACCCCCCCTCCCCCCCGGTGTGACAAAAATTTTAGAATTCAAACTAGAAAAAAACTAGAATTCATTTGAGGCTTTCATCACCTATAACTTTTGAATTTCATCACAATAAAACAAATAGAACATAAGTAAAAGTTACCATAAAGACAGAGCACAATAAAACAAATAGAACATAAGTAAAAGTTACCATAAAGACAGAGCAGATTGATCCCATTATTCTGAAAGTCATAAAGTTTGCAACACCCATACACAAGCATTTTTCAACCGAATTTAACAAAGCCTTTTGGCCTCCATGAATTCTTGTGGTGAGAAACCAAAGTGGGAAACTTTTCTGCTTGTTAGCACAAGGATCTAGAAGCCTTGGAATTTGCTTAATAACTGCCTCAAAATCTAAAAATACATGGTAATTTTTTGCAAGCTTCATTCGGAATGAGCCATAAAACAATATCCAATAGCGCAATCCTGTATTAATCAGCTGGTAGGATGTGAAAGCCTACCAAACCCGGCCAAAAAATTGCTGTTTTAGCATAGATAACTTAACCAAACATATCCATATCATACACTATCAAAACGATCTCGGAGAGCTCTTTCCAACGCAATAAAAATCATCTCAAACAGAGCTCTAGATCAAAAGTTATAATAAGAAATGTGTTGCCTGCGAGGAAACTGCATTACATGCGCCCTTTAAGCCCTTCATGTGCCTATTATGCACCACATACACAAAAAGAGGTCTTTTGTTGTGATCCATTGGTTGTTGACCATTATGCACCACACGCACAAAAAAAGGGCTTTTGTTGTGAGCCATTGGTTGTTGACCATTGAAAAAAAAAAAGGCTAAAATCAATGGCTCAGAAATGGTGCACTCTAGATGTACGCATTAGTACATCTATTTGAATACATCATGAAATCATAGGAAAACCTTAGTGAAAAGCGTACAAAAACACAAAGAAAACCCCCTGTTATTATGCTACATATTGATGTAAGAAGAGCTCTCAAGGAGATAGATCAAAAGGGTGACCATACAAAAGCTTTTTGTAACTTAACTTTCATAGTCTATATATTTACCAGGTACCAATATATATCTACTATTCACCAGTAATCATATCAAATCCGTGGTCTACTTGAAGAGGAACCTCTTCAAGTGTTGCCTTGACATAAGGAGCCAACAGCATGTTCCTTTAAAGTATAGTGTTCAATATTCATTTGTTGAGCACATTGCCAAAAGATGGATTGATGAAATGATTATTCTGGCATTTATGTTTTCGATTGCAAGAATAAAAGCGTGATAAGAAACATTGCTTATTATTTGATGGATTGATGAAATGATTATTTGGCATTTATGTCTTCGATTGCAAGAATAAAGGCGTGATAAGAAACATTGCTTATTATTTTTTGTACAGCTCATGATAAAATAAATATGAGGTCCTTGATACATCGATGACATTTTCTAAACATATATAATCGAGAGTGCAATTTTTCATTTCGCTTGCCCATCCAATTTTTCTCACACCAATCTAAGTTTATGCTTTGATGCCAATGTGATTTTTGAAAAATTGAAACGGATGTCCGGCAAATACAAGCTACAAGGTACGGCGACGGGAGTGGCGAGCTATGGCGGTGCATCCAAGCTCCTCAATTTACAAAAGGAACAATACGGCATAGTCTTCTCTTTAAGGCAGTGGACAGTTCGGCTTCGACACTCCTCTAGCATGGATGGTCTTCTGCTTTTGGCACCGGCCGCTTCTATGCGCGGCCGAAAGCAAGAAAAGTGAGGTAAGCTCCGCACTCACGCCATAGCCAAGCCGAGCTCAAAGTTGGTCCGGGTTCTAGATATGGGCGATTCCATTTGGTCCCATCCTGGGTTGAAGCTCCTATTTATGGTTTGCAAGTCTACTCTGCCAGTTTTCTTTGCATTTTCTCTGCATTTGATAGACCTATTCGCCCTGTTTTTCGCGACTTCTGCTAGATTGTGCTAGCTGACCAGATTGCCAGAGTCCTAAGAGCCATTTTTAGACTTCGGTTCTTGATGGTTTTTTTTATATGGAATGCTTCCATTGATTCCGGTCCTGGGCCCCTCTGCCTTTCTTGAAAACCTTTCGGATTTCTGGGTTAAAATTTTTACTTATACCAGTATACCAAAAAAACTTTTTTGAATCCTAAATCTTCTCCCAATAGTCTGATGCACATGGGTCCTCACATCGTACAAATGGCAAAACTCAGATTAGAAAGAGCTCCCTGCTCTAGCCAGCTCAGAGACGACATGCACACAACGAGTTGCAAGGGGCAATTTGGATTTTCAATACTACCCATATAATTGACAAGCTGAACTCAACAATTTAATGGAAAAAACTAACACAAGAACGCAAAGCAGAAAACAACTTCCATGGAGCAGCTCTAGTCCAGCCAGGGAATAAATTACTAATCGCATATTTCTTATTAGCCAGAATGACTTTAGCTAAACTTGCTCGATATTAATCCCAAAACTTTCTGTGGTTTGGCTAAACTGTACATATTTTTCCTCTCACACTTTCTAGCGTTTAGCTAAACTAATCCAAACGTCATCCCAAAAACTTCTATGGTGTGACCGATAGAAAATATTAGGCCAAATTACTATACTTTTTTTTTTCAATATATTCCACTTATTTTAGTCATTTTCTTTGTAAAAACAGTTAAAAATAACGCTAACTACCAAAGTCTAGGACTCAAATTCATTCATAATGCTAGAAACTAAACTACTAATCATATATTTCATATAAACTAGAATGATGTTAGCTAAACTAGCCCGAAATTCATTTTAAAAGTTTCTATGGCATAGCTAAACAATACAAAATTTCACTCTCTTACTTTCTAGCGTTTAGCTAAAGAGCTCCAGGGTTGGTGCAGTCCCGAAAAAAGCTAAGCTAAAATTATTATTTTTTTCCAATTTTTTCCATTTACTTTAGCCAATTGTTTTTGAAAATGTGCTAAATAGCTAAGTTTAACCCTTAAATTATTCCATGAGTCCAGCCAGCCCACATAAAAAATGATGATCGTAAAAGCTCCCTCCATATTCAACTCGTGGCTTCTTTTTGTTCTCTCAATAGAAGCTATTTCTTTTAAATCTTATCTGGATCCGCAGAATCTGGCCGCGGCTCCACCAAAAGGATGAATGAAGTCCGGCAGATTTCATTGAAGTCGCTTGCCCTCCAAATCGTGGGGCATTATGAAGCCGCCGACTAGCGGGAAGATCAAAAATTTGAGCTGCCCGATGCAAAATAGGAGGGGGGAGGGGAAGAAGCTTATGCTCCGCACCAAGGCAACGGAAAAGAAATAACACGTGCCAAAATTTAAGATTTTTTGAAAAAAACCCACCAATAACATTGGGCAACCTTATGTGATCATGTTAATATAAACTGAAAGATGTGTAATATCCTTTGCAGGAAATGCTCTTAGGTTGCAATTTTATTTCTGTTGTCCATGTTGATGATGATTGTGCAGTTTTAACACGTCACGAGTGGTAATTTAGCATTTAACTCTTTGTGCCATATTATTTAGCATCATTTCTTGCATTACATTATTGACAATTCAAATTTTGATGTCGTCTCCAAGTGATGAACTAAATCTTGAGAATCCAGGATTAGGTATCTGCTCTTGAAATAGTTGTTGCAAAACTACATATGAGTTGTTTAGATATTGATAAACTGATAGTATAAATAGAAGTGCTCTTCATTAGTTTAGATTTATGCTTTATATACTTACTGACTAAGCTTTGCGCCCATCTAGCAATGTTTTCATAATCTAAGTGGCAAGGTTATGAACAAGGATGATCTTGCAGCAATAGTTGGGTTGTGCTGCAAGTACAATTTTCTTGCAATTAAGTAGTATATTTTATTTTTGTCAAATATGCATATAATTTCTTATTGATTATCGGTCTTTTGGACATGTTACGGCTTGGGCTTCAAGCATATAAGTATTGCCACAGTTTCCAACATGTGTGAGAGAACAATTGTCGCATCATCCTTATCAAAGACCACCTTTATTACAGTTTTGAAATACAAGGGCTCTACTCCTCACTGGAAAAACACTTGACCACTGCCCAAAATAGTCAAATCCTAGAAATTTCCTGCTTAAAATCTGTCTATAAATATAAGGGTACCCCTCATTAGCAACATACAATTTTGCTCCTCACTCCAAGCCGATCTTCTAGTTCCCTGAGGCACTCATACATCTGTTTGACATCTCTATCTTCATCAGAATCATGGCTACTACATCATTCAGGCGATGGTACATCGGCAGACCCCATGTAGCAGAGGCAGATGTTAACTTTGTCTTCTCAGTTTTTTAATACGAATTTGACTTGTCAGCCACAATAGCAGCTACACCGTCATGCAAGAATTCCAAGCAAAAGTAGGTCCTACATTACAGGAACTGCCCCCCTGCATAGAATTCTTTGTACCTAAGGCATCCCTCCAGGGAGCCCTAAGACATATCCCAAACATAGATAAGTACATGGACAACAAAGCAGTTCGCATGCCAGATTACATGACTATGACTGTGAACAGGAGAAGGTACTTCTTCTACACAGCTGCCTTAGCCATGTTCTTGTTCCACAAAGCTCAAACGCAATTAGGGGAACCTTCCATCCAGCCTTTGGCTATAGAACCCCTGATCTCCACAGGAGAAGACCATCTACTCCTCGAATACGACGACTTGGATGAGGAAGAGGAAGAACATGAAGAAGATGATGACATCGAGTACGTTACCGAAGTGGATCTAGATAAAGAATGATGCCAAGCAGAGCAAGAGATTCATCACTTCGATGCAAACTTACAGACAATCCGGATAGCTCCACCACTAGGGCTAGGCATCACAAGCCTCACCCCCATCATCTTGAGAGGTGAAGAATACTTTCTCCTCTATGACATCAAGAACCTAGCAGGATGTAGAGATCAGGAATACAGAGTAGTCCTACATCTCCTCGCCAGCAATCGATAGATCGAGAAACACGGGATTTTTTGATTGACATATGTGAGTCGGTATCATACATAGGCCAATCCACTAGAGACCCTCAGGCCTACGGTAGGATCAGGCACATGATGACCCAACAAGAACTACCATCAGAGGAAGAATTTATAGCAATCCAGAACGAATGGGAATCAGAGGGAAGACAACAAGTGCACTTCAACCGAGCTCTTCCTCAACAACACCAACCCCAACTACAGGGCAGGAGCCGTCAACCTGACTCATTTCAGAACTCAACTTGCAGATCATAGGGAGTTGATCACAGTTCCAGTGGACGAGTACGCGAGTAGACACAGATTAAACAGAGGGACAGACACAGAAGCCCAGCACGGAGGATAAGGCCCTCAGATACTACCTGCCACTCCTCACTGACGGGAAAATAGCAGTGATCCACCGGCAGTTCAGTCCGCATGGGGAAGAAGCTGTATTTATGTTAATCGCACTCTCAGGCTTTAGTAGACATGCAAGACTTCAACAGAGTGTCGACCATGTTATACTAATCAAGAGATCAGTAGTATTACGCATCTTCAACTTCGCAATTCCTATCGTCGGTCTGGCAGGTTAGCAATTACCGCTGCCTACACCTCTGACAGGAGAGT
The DNA here is from genome assembly GCA_021234155.1 of Isoetes taiwanensis. Taxonomy (NCBI): domain Eukaryota; kingdom Viridiplantae; phylum Streptophyta; class Lycopodiopsida; order Isoetales; family Isoetaceae; genus Isoetes; species Isoetes taiwanensis. The sequence continues at coordinate 8,853,277 of JAJEKV010000043.1, forward strand.
TAAAGAACTCGTTGCGGCTATACAAGGAGGAACAACCACAAACATTCTTAGGAACTTGGGACGTATAGTTGGTACAACCTAAGTGAAGAAATTTTTAGAAGATCACCCAGACTATCGGTGATCATACCACTGTTATTATAAATTTTATGTTACAATAATATATCCGATATTGATAAAATATAATATCTTTTGTCTTACATTATAAACACTCTTTGATATATTTTGTCCGAACAATTACATCAGTAAACAACGAAAGATACTCATATTAAGAGTTATAATTCAATGTGTATAGCTAGAACAACCGGGACTGCCGAACAATACCGTCAATGTAAGGACAAAGAAATACCAGCCCGCCAATTCCAACCCCGCAACCTCTTCGACGAGTATGGAATGCCAAATCCAGAAGAGGAATTATCTCGGATAAAGTCAGATATATAGGAAATAAGAGCCTTGTTAGCAGAGAGAGCATCAAACACACCGGAACAGAATGTCAATTGCCTCAGGAACCACCTCAGGTCAAGGATAAGAGGAAGAAGAGGAGCCGCAGAAGGAGATCGCCCAGTACAGACTCCTCGGATAGCAGCCTTGATTCTGACTCAGAATCAGAGGAGGAAGTGGAAGTTCAGCACGACTGCCGGGGCTGTCAGAATAGGGACAGACCAGGAAAAGTGGCTGATTATCAAAAGAAAGTGGATTCAGCCCATGAAACGTGTAGAAAGCTTAGAAACTTGAGCAATTTTTAGGCAACAACAGATCAGGGATGGAAGCCGAGACATGGCTTGTTGAAATGAGAGAGTATTGCAATGCCTACGGAACGAAGGATAAGGAAAAGGGCAGAATAACCACTGCAAACCTTACAGGAGCTGCTAGAATATGGTGGAAAGGTTATGCCAAAGTGCATGGGTTCAACAGGGACAACTACAGATTCAAAAAGTTTGTGAAGGTATTCAAACGCCATTATGTGCCTAGAGAACACAAGTGTCACATGATGCAATAGTTTATAGGCTAGAACAGGGTAATAAGTTGGTGCAGAAATACACCAAGGAGTTCTTGAGGCTGATCCTCTATGTGCCAAAGCTAAGTGAATGACATGCAGTGGAAGGCTACGTCGAGGAATTTAACAATGGGGGGTAGAAGCATGAAAGGGTGGGCAAAAAAAGTGCCCGTATTTTACATTTACAAATTCAAAATGTAAGGAAATCCCTCCCCCCAGAAATTATTATTCTTGGAATGAATCATTAATAGGGCAAATAATTTTGAACTCTCCTCCCAAGGCCTGCTCAACCTTCCTCCTGCTTTCGAACCTCCATAGCCGAAAGCTTGACATCCATATTCGAACCTCCATAGCCGAAAAGCTTGACATCCATCCATAGCCAAGATCAGGACCTCCATAGCCAAAAGCTTGCATTTTCAGAGAGCTGAAGCACCGTTGGGAAGAGATCATGACGAAACAAATTTTGGAACAAAGACATCTCCAAGGAAATCTTCTCGCAACAAACCCCCAGAAGCCCATGCCAAGGTCTCCCACTAGAAGTGTCGCCCCGAAAACTCAAGAGTGGGTCTTCTTCAGACGGAGGTCTTGTCACCGAGTTTGACAAGGTAAGCATCAGGCAGCTTAGGAGCAACAATTTTGATAGCATGTTTCCGTGGCTAGTGCAAATAGTGTGATGTTTGGGGTTCTAAAGCCCTTGTCGTTAGGGGTTATCAAGAGTGCGTGATTAAGCCCGTTGGATGTTTTCTCCGTATGAGCACGCTTTTTGTAGGAGGGACATTGCAAATCATCACATTCCATTGTATTTTGCCCGAGCATATGCACTTCATTACAAAGGAGTACGATTGATTGGGATGAGGTGAAAGCAAGTGCAAGTCTTCATTCAAAAGGCTCTCAAAAAGAATCTGACCGGACAGCATTAGCTACAAAAGTCTTCTTCCAATGTTAAAGCTATTAAATGTATGCCTCGTAGAATTGGGGCAGTTTGGAAATGATGAAAAGGTGGAGGGAAACAAGAGCATTAGATTCCGCCCCATGCTTGATGAAATACGTACTTTAAAAGAGAAAAGGAAAACAATGGAAATTGAACTGTTGAAGCATGAGAGTGATAAGAGCTTCTTGACAAGACTTGTGCAGAGTAAAGATGCAAAAATATGTGAGCAGCTTCAAGATTATGGCAGGTGTTTAAAAGCAAGCGGAAGCCAACCGATGTGCAAATGGCTTTGCATCCCATTTAGAGGAGGAGAAATCAAGTTATATTGCTGACTTAGATGCTCTAATGATTCCCATTGATTGTTTAAAGGCTGATTTGCAAGAATTAGAAGCTGCCATTGAAAAAATCAGCAAGGATTTGGAAGTTAATTCCAACCGTGGAGAATAGAATAAAGGAGATGACTAAGCATTTGGAAAGGTCGACCCGATAGGGCCTCGCAGCCCGCCCCCATACCGCAAAGAAGACGGAGCGCTTCATTCACATATAAGCAATACTTGCAAAAGAGTCTCTAATGATTGCCTTGACTCGACCATGGTAATATCTCCACTTTGTGGTCATACATATTGTCTATTTTGTCTTATATTCGTGGTTTCAACGACGAATACATGTGTACATGATTGTTCATGGTCCGAGGACCCCATGACAATCGCTTTTAGGAATCCCTTCCTCAAGGTACATCTATTTCTATTTTGATTACATAATTAGTTTGAGTGTACTTAGATGTAGTTAGTTTCCATCATGTACATAATCAGATAATATTTGATTTGGCGTGGTTTTGTTCTTTACCAGAAGAGGAAATGTATTTGCTTCTCAGATTTTTACATTTACATGTGCCATGAAGTGCTTTTCCTCGAATTCCTTTACTGTGGTGTATTAATAGGGTGTATTGCATTGACTGCATTTTGCATTTACATGTGATCAAAATGCATATGAATTTGGTATTTGACTTTCCTTTTACATTCAATGTCAATGATGTATTTGATAGGTGTATTGATAAAATATTTTGTTCTCAAATACATTTGAATTTAGTATTTGGTTTTCCTTTACATTGTGTTAGCTATGTACACTAATGTACTTCTATTTTGTCGTTACATTATCGCCAAAGTTTGCCCTCGTAGTAAAAACCTACTTGCATGTAATTAACATTTGTTCTGCTTTTGATTTGCATCCGATTGTTTTTTTCTTCGATTTTGCTTCTATCTACTTACATCTTCCCTTGATTCTCAATCAAGTGTTTACATTTTTATTGACACCCAATTGTGTCAATGCGCATATGGGTAGTATCAAGAAAGGAAGAAGTAAAACTCAACCAGTAAACTAAACAATTCATGTTTCGCACTATGCTTAAGTTCTCAATATAGCAAAATTTCATGTTGTAGGTGAAAAGAAGAATGTTATTGAGATGGGGTTGCATTTACCATTCTCGACATCCCAATTGTTTAACCCGCACAAAAAGATGCTGCCGCTATCGATGTTGGAAGTCCATCCACATCTACATCACCTTTGAGAATTGCAATAACTCATAAGCAATCAAAGGATTTGGAGACGAGGGTATGTGGAAGGTAGGGTGATGACATTCTCGATTACATTAAGATTGCATCCAGTAGTTAGAGTTCACTAATGTTCAATATTTTGCAGCAGAGGTTGTTTTCCAAAAAGAGATCCCACCTGCTGAAGCCGAGTCGCTATTATTGAGCAACTCCAACAAAGCCCAGAAAAGTAATTCTCTCCCTTTCGTGGTTTCTAATTTTTTTTTTTGTATTTTGAAACTTATGTTGACGTGTTTACGTATAAAATTACCAAGATGTCGGTGATCTACATTGAAAACAAATTCGTCATTGCTTTTCAAGTTGAGGAAAAGGCTTGTTCTTTAATGTGTACGTGTTTCTTTTTTGTCTTGCTTTCAAAACATTAGAATGAAGCACTTTCTTGTCTTCGAGACTTAGCGACGATTCAAAGGAGCTAGATGATATTGAAGAAGCCTTGAGATTGCGACCAAGGCAACGACTAAATTTATGGTCAAAGCCGATGCCAAAACAAATTGAAAAAAAAGAGTGTAAACTGAAAGTGCAGGGGACATCCATTGCAAAACAGTAATTGCTAGTTTACATTGACTTACTTATACTTCAATATGTAGTTTATTATATATTTACTCGCTTTTGTGTCTAAACCACTCGAAATAGAGATTGAAGGTATCAATTTATGCTTTTATTGTCATGGATCAATTGTTAATATGACACTAACATTGACTTACTTATGCTTCACAAGAGGCTTATTATATTCTACTCTGTTTTGCAGGTCTAAACCACCGAAATGTAGATTGAAGGTATCAATTTATAACTTTATTGTCATGGATCAATTGTTAATATGACACTAACATCTTGATCCGACCACGTGAAATGATGACAAGGATAAACTTATGGAATTCGTGCCATTCATGCCATTCAAGAACCCGGGTCCACGCTTGAAATGAAAGTGGTTGCATCCGACATAGCAATTTTATGTGCAACTAACTCTAAAATGAGTAGCCAGCGGTGGATCTTTATGGCGGTAATAACCTCGTTGTAACCGAAATGTATTTGTTGCCATTCCTTGGTCTCAGAATGTTAATCTTAATCTAATCCGTGTGCTTGTATGAGACATTGCCTTTCGAAAGTGGAAGAGCAAAAATCTTTTTTATCCCTGCCATAACTATATAAGGTTTAGAGAAGCTACCAGCGTTAAAAGAAATGGTGAATCAGTCAAGGACCATCAACGTCACTGAAATAGTGAAACTGTGGATGAAGGGGATTGTGGTGTGTGGTAAGTGAGTGTAAACAATTCATGTTTTCGTGCACTATGCTTAAGTTACGAATATAGCAAAATTTCATGTTGTAGGTGAAAAGAAGAATGTTATTGAGATGGGGTTGCATTTACCATTCTCGGACATCCCAATTCTTGAACACGGCACAAAAGATCTTTGCTTTGCTATCGATGTTGGAAGTCCATCCACATCTACATCACCTTTGAAATTGCAATAACTCATAAGCAATCGGTCGCGGGATTTGGAGACAGAGGGGTATGTGGAAGGTAGGGTGATGACATTCTGATTACATTAAGATTGCATCTGTTGTAGTTAGAGTTCACTAATGTTCAATATTTTGCAGCAGAGGTTGTTTTCCAAAAAGAGATCCCACTGTTGAGCCGGATTTTGCTATTATTGGAGCAACTAATTTGAAAGCCGAGAAAGTAATTCTCTCTCCTTTTCAGGGTTTCTAATTTTTTTTTTTTTGTATTTTGAAACTTATGTTGACGTGTTTACAGATAAAATTACTGAAGATGCTGGTGGCGACATTGAAAATTGATCCACGAAGGCTGCTTTGTTTTTTCAAGTTGAGGAAAAGGCTTGTTCTTTGGCGGTCACGTGTTTTTTTTTTGTCTTGCTTTCAAAACATTAGAATGAAGCACTTTCTTGTCTTGAGAGACTTGCGACGATTCAAAGGAGCTAGATGATATTGAAGAAGCCTTGGAGATTGCAGCCAAGGCAACGACTAAATTATGGTCAAAGCGATGCCAAAGCAATTTGGAAAAAAGAGAGTGCAAACCCGGGCGGGGACATCATTTTGCAAAGCGGTAATTGCTAGTTTACATTGACTTACTTATACTTGAGTAGCTTATTATATTTTTACTCGTTTTGCGAGGTCTAAACCTTTGGAAATAGAGATTGGAAGGTATCAATTTATGCTTTATTGTCATGGATCAATTGTTAATATGACACTAACATTGACTTACTTATGCTTCAGTAGCTTATTATATTCTACTCGTTTTGCAGGTCTAAACCACTGGAAACAGAGATTGGAAGGTATCAATTTATGCTTTATTGTCATGGATCAATTGTTAATATGACACTAACATCTTGGATCTGACAACAGAAATGATGACAAGGATAAACTTATGGAATTCGTGCCATTCATGCCATTCAAGAACTGTCCGCCGGCTGAAATGAAAGTGGTTGCATCCGACATAGCAATTTTATGTGCAACTAACTCTAAAATGAGTAGCCGCTTAGTGGATCTTTATGGCAGGTAATAACCTGGTTGTAACCGAGCTGTATTTGTTGCTATTCCTTGTCTGTAATGTTAATCTTAATCTAATCCAGGTGCTTGTATGAGACATTGCCTTTCGAGTGGAAGAGCAAAATCTTTTTTTATCCTGCTTACAACTATATAAGGTTTAGAGAAGCTACAGCGTGACAAAAGAAATGGTGAATCAATTGAAGGATCTTTGAATGTCATTGAAATAGTGAAATCGGGGATGAAGGGATTTGGTGGTGTGTGGTGGGGTGAGTGGTGGGGTGTGTGGTGAATGGTGTGGTGTGTGGTGGGGTGAGTGGTGGGGTGAGTGGTGAGTGGTGGGGTGTGTGGTGGGGTGTGTGGTGAATGGTGTGGTGTGTGGTGGGATGTGCTCGTTCTGGTGAATATGATAGTTGGTGTTCATTTCATGCAGATGGTATTGTTCAAGAGGTTTCTGGACCAACATCCAGAAATTTTTGGCAGATGCTTCAAGATGCATTTAAAGAAAAATACTCTGAACATATTTTCCTATTGGCTGCTGGTTACCATATTTTGTTAGTGTGCAGAATATTTTGTTTTGGTATACTATTTCAGTAATTGTACTTTGCATTTTATAATTAATGACAAAAACTGTCATTAACTTGAGTTGCACCAAAAACTTGAGTTGCAAACTAAGTACCAAACATGTTTCTTATATCTATACAGAAAGGATAGAAATAGTTCAGTTAACTAAAAGAACAGTGGAAACTCAGAGAACAGTTAAAGCAAAAAAAATAGTCACAACAGTTGTAGAGAAGAGGAAAAAGCTTTACAAAAAATGGAGTCACAAGGACTATTGCTTCTGTGTTTAATTAAAAAGCTTTACAAAGAATAGTCACAAGGACTATTACCAAAAAAATTGAAACCAGGGATTACAAAAAACAAGGCTTGATCTTCAGGCCATCTTGACTCTATATGAAGGTGGCGTCCTCCATGGCATACATCTTCATTTAGGAGTCGCTCCTCGTCGAGGTAAACCTCATGCACCCACTCGATCACCCATAGCGAAGCGGCGGCTGATGATCCATGATGAGCTTCTCCACCTCACGGTGGAGTGAACCATACGGCCACACCTTAGGGTGGCCTCGGGAGGAACCACCGGATTCTCGGGAGGAAGACACGGATTCTCAGGAGGAAGAGGAGGACCCGTCTTTGGCGGGGAGGAGGCGAGCACAATGGCGGGGATAGTGTTCTGCGGAGTGTGGTCTTGAACTTGGCCATGGCGGAAGTGAAGGAGATGGGCCCGGAATGGGGAAGGAGTGAAGGAGATGGCGGAATAGGCGATGGGGGCCGGAATGAAGCCTCTGAGGCAGAATTATGGGAATAAAAGGGATGTTTGCATGCATACGATTTTGTTTTGGGAATTAGGCAGAAGAGGAAAGGGATGTATCCATGCATACGATTTCACACCCTAGCACAACCCTAACACAAAGTTAGCAATATCCCACATGCGTGCACATATATAAATAGGGTTTTGCTTATTATTGATAAGTGTGGATAGAGATTTAGATGTTGAAAAGTTATGGCTTTTGGCTTGTAATCTTGATTCTGAGGGCGGTCATGTCCTCTTGTCAAGATGTAATCCTAGTCCACCCTTTTTTTTAGTAATGGGCTCAAATATCCCACATGCATTCAATGTTCCTCAACAATTGCCAAATCAACAATTGCCAAATCAACAAATGCCAAATGAATGGATTATGTTAAGGCATATTGTGTGCCTATGCATATTGTGTTTGGTAAAGCGTGAGTCAACAATATAGAGATAACAAGGAATATTCCTTATTACCTTGAAAGGAATATTCCTTATTGCATTGAAAGGAATATTCCTTAGCGCCTAGTTATCAGGAATATTCCTTATTACCTTCAAAGGAATATTCTTTAGTTTGTTTAAGTGCACCCATAGTTACAAGGAATATTCCTATTACCTTGAAAGGAATATTCCTTTTTGCATTGAAAGGAATATTCCTTAGTGCCTAGTTATCAAGAAAATTCCTTATTACATTGAAAGGAATATTCCACATTGAGTATAGCCCTTTCCTTTGAGCTAGGCTTGTGGGATATATGCCAGCATCAACCATTGGCCAATTGGGTCAGAAAAAGAGGTCAGTGGGATAGATTTTGAGAAAAGGATGTTGAACAAATCATTGGCACAAATCATTGGTTAAGGAACAAATCATTGGCATGGTGCGAGCCATATCGAGAAAGCAGGGGAGAAGGGAATAGCGGGGATAAAAATTCCTTTTTACAATGTTGGTAGTTGATTCGATGGCGGGAGGAGATCGAGCGACTAGATCACAATCCATATCCCCAATTCAAATGCAAACTCACTGGGCGCACCCGATTCTTGAGGAGATCAATGCGAAAGGGGAAACCAATTGAACTTACACTAAGTATAACAGTCTTGGAAGTATATAAACATTATATTAATGTTTGTGTTTTAATCTGGTTCACATTCGATTACATTAGGTTTGCAAGTCCATGCCTTAGTGCATAGAAAAGTTACTTCAACAACGAGGTTAGCGTATTATTGAGAGATTCTACAATCTCGGCAAATTTCAACAACATTTCATGCCAATAGTTAGTCAGTTCATATGCATAAGATGTACCTTTAATCTTATGTTTGGTGGCTCAATGGAAATCTCACCCCAATTCTTGACTCGGGATGGACAAGAACTTTCTTTCCTTATATAATAACAGCGTACTTTTGATGGCAACCGGGGAATCAATTCAAAGTAGTTACCAGCTATAACTTCATTACCACAATAAAATTCATTTCCATAGTCATCCTTGGTGTCTTCTTGAGGGCATGTTTCACTTACATTACCTTTGGATGAGATAATAAAGGGACCCTTTCATAATTATGCGGGGATGTGAATGATGCAAAATAATCTCCAACACCTTTGTCTCATCCACATTGTCCCGTCATTTGCCCACAAGTCCTCGCCTCGTACCCATCTTCTTCAACATTGTCCCTGTTTGTAGGCTCTAGTTTTCTCAACTCCCCACCTTACAATGATCGGCATTCTCACAAGCGAGGCCAATCAAAATTGATGCATGCCTTACAAAAACATGAAAGAGATCTACACATTAACTTTGTTGGATCATTTGGATCTATGGATGATACGCAATGAAGAGATTGCACCCCTTTCTTTGGGAGCACATCAAATCTTTGGGAGCGGTCAATGTCGGACACCTTCCAAAATACCCTTTCCACATCGAAACTTTCTCTTCAAGAACCTCACATGCGGTTTACGCATTTTTTATCACTTTCCCATCCTTTTTCTTTGTTACGCCTCGAGCCATAGTTTGGCTATGGCTCCTTCTCAAATCATGTGTGCCCTTCCCATGTCACGAGCCAAAGAAATTCGGTGCATTCGATCTTATGCTCTTGATGATACCTAGTTACATGATAGAAAGCTCTTCTCGACTTGAATTGGGCTGCACACCCGTCAGACCAAACTAAGTGGTATTTCATATGATCGGCACCATTTTCTTTCAGCCAATTGAGGTGCATCTTGAATGCTTTTTGTACAAAGTGAGTATCATGTGTTTTGTCATCTGAAATAAAGAAGTGCACACATTTCCTCATTTTACCACGTACCTTGAACATCGTGATGTGGATCAATATCTTTGATTTGTTCATTGTACCAATGTTGTGCTTGAATCTCGTTGAATGGCTTCAAAGTATAATTCTCAGAAATCAACAACTAATAATACGGTATCATCGAAGACTCTTCATGGATTCCTTGAATTGTTTGCTCTGCCAATGTGCCACAAAGTTATGATATACAAACTTCGACATATGATCAAACATGTTATCCAACATATTACTGGAGCTGCCTTTCTTGTCAATTAGCTTTAGTCTTCGTGAAGTTCCTTTCTTGAGGGCTCATTGCGTAACCATAGACTTGCCAATCAAGCGTTTGATCAATACGCTCCTTGTATTCTCTTGGACACAACTCAATTAATTGTTTCCCACAATTTCCACAATCGATTTGATACATTGTAGCTTATGCCACTTGTTGCTCTTTGCTCTGTCACATACCATAGCCCTCCAAAATGTGCTAACATTATCAAATGTCTTGTCCTTCGCTTGACATATTCCAGCATGAGCTTCAGATCGCACACACCACAATTGCACGAACAATTTTCATGGAGTCTTGACCTCATCAAATTAAATGCACAGCTTGTACGGATCGATTGCTCATGTTTCACGCAACAACATGTGTTTCTTTCCTTTAGCTTTCTAATGCAAGAAGGTTTTAAGTATTCAAATTGGCCTAAGCCCAATCCGAACCTACGGATCTTGATCCACAAAATTGCGGAATAATTCAACTGTAAAATTACGATTGAAATAAAATTAGTCACCTCATTACATTACATTACATACAAATCTTTTACATATTCAAGACCCTAAACTCCCACACATACATGTACATTCTGACATGAATTTTATTTCATTTACTATGAAGTCACATAATTTTTTGACAAACAATACATCTCCACACTAATTTCTTCTTAGTTACTGCCTACATCTACAATACATCCGAATATACATGTAAACAAATATACATCAGAATATACATGTAAACAAATATACATCGGAATATACATGTAAACAAATATACATGTATGCGTGTTGCCATGAAATAATTTGACATTTCCATGTAGAACAACTAGGGCTGATTTGCATCTACATTACATTCAAAAGTAAAGAAATCATTTACAAACTTTACATCGGTGTTACAAAATAAAAGACATCTTTATTACGCTTAAAAAGTAAAGAAATCTACAAACTTTACATTCTTTATTACGAAAAACAAGATGCAATTCTGACTAAATTACGATCGTGCACATGTGTAATGTCAATATATTGAATTGGTTGTGTCCTCTTCTTCATGACATCTCTAATTTTTGGTGAAACCTTTGAGTTATCTAACCAAAACTGAGCAACCATATCCTTCATAGCCTAATCTATCGTATTTGTTCTTGGATTTCGACCTGCTAATGCCCACAGATTTGTTCCACCTAGTGACATTCTTTTCCTTCTCTCCACTGCTAGTTTCATATTTCTAGGATGTATTTTCAGCAATTTAGCTGCTAGTGAAGTCTTCTGTAATTCTCCTTCCTCTCCAACCACCATAGATAGTATGAGAATGCTTTGCGGCAAAGTCTGTCATTGCTATTTGCATTTTTGGCGTCTTGGAGGCCATCCTTTAAATTCTTTACGGATCTGTTTTCACGATAGCCTCTTGAGGCCTTCCAATGGCTTGGCTCAAATAGGAATTGCAATCTTTTGTCTGCAATAATCTTCTTGCAAATATACTTTCTTTGTTTTGGAGTCAAATTAGATACCTCATTCATTATGAGATTTGAAGCATTCACCTTTCTTCTAATTGGCTTTGTCGCGTATCCACCCCTACAAACCCTCTATTTCGATTTTCTTTTGCACGCTTGTATGATTGCTTTCCAAAACTTCATCAAGGGGGAGGATTGAAATGAACCCGATCTTGACCTCGAAGTGCTTGCATGAGAGTCAATCCTTCTTCCATAGTTTCTTCTTCAAGCGGTGCTTTAAGACATCGATCCATTCTGCGAGAAAGGGGATACAACATCGCACAAGAAATCAGATTATTAACCCGATTTGTACTCTTTGCTTGAAGGGATTTGTATTCTTTGCTTGAAGGAAAGGGATTTCAATTTGTTCAAGATACATTTGTTTCTTGAAATGCATTCGATTTAAGAGCAGCTATAATCGATTCGGGCCAAGTTTTCGTTGAGGTAGAATCCGGAGCCATGTTTGATCGATTGAGTAAAGTTCAAAATGTGCACCAAAGTCTTTTTTTTTTTTTTTGGCAGGCAAGATATTTAGATTTTATTGATAGAGAAGCTAATACAAGATTTCAGGAGGATTTGGTATAATTATGGAGAATATTGTACGTCAACCGCCTTTATTAATGATAGGCAACTCCATGTAAAATTCAAAATGTACATTACAAACACTTTAACCCAGTTCAAATTTTTACATCAATATATAAAAAAATTCAATCACCCTTTCATGCTTCTACCCTGGAATCAGGAAAACTTGTTTGAGCAATCAACCCGTAGACAGTAGCAGAAGCGGAGTCCGAAGCAATAAGCTTGCAAGGGACAGGTCCCCAAGATAGTGGCCACAAACAATATGTATATGATAAGGGAAAGAATTCGGAAGCCTATAGCTTGAGGGCAACAAGCTTGACACTTGCTAGACCACCGTACAATGCAAACAACGGGAAGTAGGATAAGAAACAGGTCACCTTCAAAGACAAGGGACAACCAGGAGGATCCAACTACTCTAAAGCAGTGAAGCAGTTTTTGCAGTTCATTTCAAAGGAAAAACGACAGGAATGTACTAGAAATTGTGCCCACCATTGCTGGGCATTGTTTGCATCCTATATAGGTTGGAAACCTGTAGATGAAAAGCATAAGTTTGTTGCCAATTTATAAGTTGTCTATGCTATTGTTAGAGTGCTATAATGCATGCTTCCTTGTGCGTGGTGTTTATCAACTGTCGTAAGTTCCTATTTTTGTAGTGAAATTGTGTGTCTTTCAATGTTTAAAATTTGATGAATTATACATGGTATTATGATTGCAACATTCCACACAAAATAAGAGCTATATTTGTTGCAGCATGATATAACTTTACACCAAGTGCCATGAACTTCTTTTGGTCTTCCTTACTCAATATAAAGCCATCTTATATTATAACTTGCTAAGAGATTACTCAGAGATTTATGCTAAAAATTTGCTAAGAGAGAGTAAGATCTGTGTCCTAAAAATTGGGAGGGAATAGATTGCTCAATGGCATAAATAAACATAAACATCCCCCAAATCCTAGATGACGATGTGCACTATTTTTGTCCTAGATGATTATGCATTATTTTTGTCAGACTATGGTGCTTGTGATTGCATCAAATCACCACATGTTTTAAGGGGTTAAACATTTGTATAGAGTCTATTGGGACCAAGTCAAAGCCATAAGCTTGATGCATAAAATCTGGGCTTCAACAATATGTTTTTGCCCTTGAATGTAAAGAACATAACATGATATGAATATTACACTCAATCAACTTTTTAGATCACATCCAATATAAAATGTCTCTGTTTTATCCTATTCTTACACAGGCAGGTTTCCGGCCCAGGCACTCCACCATTGATCATATCTTCACTCTGCGCACATTGATTGAGGATAGCAGGAATCGCCGACAAAACCTGTACTATTGTTTCGTGGATTTTGCAAAATCTTTTGACCACGGTGCCATGACGGGCTATGGGATAGGCTGCGGCAGTAGGGACCCCTTGACTTGCGAGAATGCATTATCTGCCGCATGCGAGGCATGCTCGGGCGTATATCACATCGTCGGGACAGCCGTGTCGTGTAGTATTGGAGTCGTCGGGGTTGCCCCTCTCCCCCACACTCTTTGGCCTATACATTGACCAACTGGAAGATTGGCTCTCTGAGCATGGAGGTGCGGGTGCCCATCTCATACATCACACAATCTGGCAACTCATATATGCTGACGATGTCAACCTCCTGGCCTATACTCCAGAGGACATGCAACACCACCTGGATGCTCTTGACACTTTTTGCCGATTCACTGGCATGCGAGTTAACTTGGCCAAAACTAGGGGGCTGCTGGTAGCATCATCCCGTCAGCCAAGGCTTCCCTCATTCACCTACCAGGGACAAGAGGTAGAGGTGGCTCCGATCTACAAGTACTTGGGGATCGAGTTCTCAACTACCACCCATTGGGATGCTGCCATCAGGTTGCGGGTCGCGGCCGGGTTGGAAGGCACTATATGCCATGCGAACAAGCGACCACAAGGCGGAGAGTTGTATGCACGGGGCCACTAGTCACACTGTTTGGGCCTTGGTCGAGCCCGACCTTTTGTATGGGGCAGAAGTGTGGGGTCGGTGATATCCCTTAGCTTTGGAATGATCTTGGCAGTGCGAGAAGGCCTTCTTAGCACGGGCCCTTGGGGTGAAGTCCACAGTTCCATACCAGATCCTGCGCCGGAGGCGGGCTTTACGCCCCTTCAGCGGGCTGCATTGGAGCGCCATATCGTTTACTTCGAAAGCACGAAATCCCTTTGGAAAGACAAGCAAGCTCGGTGGTTCTCACTTGTTGGGGTGTGCGAGGGCAAGCAGATGCGTCAGTCGGGACAAAGAAAGATCGCAAGGCACTTAAATTTTGTACCTAGATGCTACTTTCGCCGCAAGCTACGGGATGCGGATGCTCGGCGCATGTTAAGGCGGCACACTATCGTGACAAGTCAATCCTAGTCTTCACGAGAGGCCCACACCGGTACTTGTACACCCGGTTGCCCATGAAGAAGCGCAGACTTATAGCTTCCATTCGCACGGGTGCACATCGCCTCCACATTGAAATAGGACGTTGGGCTCGAGAGGCACGGAAGCAAAGGGTTTGCCAGTGTTGCCACCAGGGTGCTATTGAGGATGAATGTCATGTCCTCCAGATCTGCCCAGCATTTGCTCATATTCGAGAGCGATATGCTCGATTACTAGTGCCTGGCCAGCCGTTGCATCAGTTATTGACTACGGCGTCAGTGGGTTTGTTGGGGTCATACCTCCAGGAGGTTATGGATGCACGGACTCAGTTGTGTCCTACGGGACGGCATTGAAACCGGCCCTATACAAATGCGGCGTTCAAAGATGCTTATTCTTGCTAAGGTTTTCCCTCGAAAACCAGCGCCGGGCGGGGTTTTTAGTCTGTCAATGTAATAGGCTTGCTGCTCTCTTTTGGTTTGGGTCCCATAGGCCAATTGGTCTCCGTGGACGCTAAAAATCTATTCTTATTCTTATTCTTGTTCTTATTCTCATAACATGCTATACAACTTAGTATAACTGCCAAATAAATTGTCACATTCATAAGCTATCCCATAGAGCTATTCATAAGCTAGCCATTGATGTAAGAAGAGCTCTCAAGGAGATAGATCAAAAGGGTGACCATACAAAAGCTTTTCGTAACTTAACTTTCATAGTCTATATATTTACCAGGTAGCGATATATATCTACTATTCACCAGTAATCATATCAAATCCGTGGTCTACTTGAAGAGGAACCTCTTCAAGTGTTGCCTTGACATAAGGAGCCAACATCATGTTCCTTTAAAGTACAGTGTTCAATATTCATTTGTTGAGCACATTGCCAAAAGATGGATTGATGAAATGATTATTCTGGCATTTATGTTTTCGATTGCAAGAATAAAAGCGTGATAAGAAACATTGCTTATTATTTGATGGATTGATGAAATGATTATTTGGCATTCATGACTTCGATTGCAAGAATAAAGGCGTGATAAGAAACATTGCTTATTATTTTTTGTATAGCTCATGAGAAAATAAATATGAGGTCCTTGATACATCGATGACATTTTCTAAACATATATAATCGAGAGTGCAATTTTTCATTTCTGTTTGCCCATCCAATTTTTCTGGGCCGCAATCTAAGTTTATGCTTTGATGCCACGTATTTTTTGACAAATTGAAACGGATGTCTGGCAGTCACAAGCTACAAGGTACGGCGGCGGGAGTGGCGAGCTATGGCGGTGCATCCAAGCTCCTCAATTTACAAAAGGAACAATACGGCACAGTCTTCTCTTTAAGGCAGTGGACAGTTCGGCTTCGACACTCCTCTAGCATGGATGGTCTTCTGCTTTGGCACCGGCTTCTGCTTCTATGCAGCTTCTGAGCAAGAAAAAGCGAGGTAAGCTTTGGCACTCTGTCGCCATAGCCAAGCCGAGCTCAGGTTGGTCTGTGGTTCTAGATATGGGCGATTCCATTTGGCCCTTACTCCGATTGAAGCTCCTATTTATGGTCTGCAAGTCTACTTTGCCAGTTTTCTTTGCATTTTCTCTGCATTTGATAGACCTATTCGCCCTATTTTTCGCGACTTCTACTAGATTGTGCTAGCTGACTAGATTGCCAGAGTCCTAAGGGCCATTTTTAGACTTCGGTTCTTGATGATTTTTTTATATGGAATGCTTCCATTGATTCCGGTCCTGGGACCCTCTGCCCTTCTTGAAAACCTTTCGGATTTCTGGGTTAAAATTTTTACTTATACCAGTATACCAAAAAAGCTTTTTTGGATCCTAAATCTTCTCCCAATAGTCTGATGCACATGGGTCCTCACATCGTACAGATGGCAAAACTCAGATTAGAAAGAGCTCCCTACTCTAGCCAGCTCAGAGATGACATGCACACAACGAGTTGAAAGGGGCAATTTGGATCTGCAATACTACCCATATAATTGACAAGCTGAACTCAATAATTTAATGGAAAAAACTAACACAAGAACGCAAAGCAGAAAACAACTTCCATGGAGCAGCTCTAGTCCAGCCCGCCCACATAAAAAATGATGATCGTAAAAGCTCCCTCCATATTCAACTCGTGGCTTCTCTTTGTTCTCTCAATAGAAGCTATTTCTTTTAAATCTTATCGGATCTGCAGAAATCTGGCTGTGGCTCCACCAAAAGGATGAATGAAGTCTGCAGATTTCATTGAAGTCGCTTGCCCTCCAAATCAGGGCATTATGAAGCGGCCGACTAGCAGGAAGATCACAGATTTGAGTTGCCCGATGCAAAACGGGGGGGGAGGGAGGGAAGAAGCTTATGCTCCAGACAAAGGCAACGGGAAAAAGAAATAACACGTGCCAAAATTTAAGATTTTTTGAAAAAAACCCACCAATAACATTGGGCAACCTTATGTGATCATGTTAATGTAAACTGAAAGATGTGTAATATCCTTTGCAGGAAATGCTTTTAGGTTGCAATTTTATTTCTGTTGTCCATGTTGATGATGATTGTGCAGTTTTAACACATCAAGAGTGGTAATTTAGCATTTAACTCTTTGTGCCATATTATTTAGCATCATTTCTTACATTACATTATTGACAATTCAAATTTTGATGTCGTCTCCAAGTGATGAACTAAATCTTGAGAATCCAGGATTAGGTATCTGCTCTTGAAAGAGTTGTTGCAAAACTACATATGAGTTGTTTAGATATTGATAAACTGATAGTATAAATAGAAGTGCTCTTCATTAGTTTAGATTTATGCTTTATATACTTAACTGACTAAGCTTTGCGCCCATCTAGCAATGTTTTCATAATCTAAGTGGCAAGGTTATGAACAAGGATGATCTTGCAGCAATAGTTGGATTGTGCTGCAAGTACAATTTTCTTGCAATTACTGATGAAGTAGTATATTTTATTTTTGTTAAATATGCATATAATTTCTTATTGATTATACCGGTCTTTTGGACATGTTACGGCTTGGGCTTCAAGCATATAAGTATTGCCACAGTTTCCAACATGTGCGAGAGAACAATTGTCGCATCATCCCTATCAAAGACCACCTTTATTACAGTTTTGTTAATCAACCATATTAATTTTGTTTCTTGTGAGTGCAAAGTCATATTAGGCAACAATAAGTCAGCATTGTTGTTAAGATAATAGGCTAGATTTTCTAAGGCAAAAACCCTTTCTTCTTCTTTGGAAGAGTTTCTTAGCATTCACATCACACTTTTCTAATTTGGATTGTTTTAATTACAGAATCTTTCAGCATTCACATTAGACATTTCTAAACTGGACTGTTTTTTTTGTAGGTTTAATGGTTTGCGAATTGGATGGGATATTCACGTCACAGAGTCTAGCGTTTCTATGTGATTTAGGCAATCCAACATTAGGAATTTGCAGGTTGCCTAATATGTAGAAAAGCTCATTGCAATGGAGAAGTTTTGATGGATCACAAATATTCTTTTTTTGTTGAAGGTTAACGGTTGTGTAGCTTATCTGTGTTGAAAAATTATTTTCACTTTCAATGTCTATATAACACTAGCTACAGAAAAATGTAGACAATGAAATAATGTCATAATCCACATTGTGAAGTCTTTAAAACTAGGGTAATACGGCGAGAGGAATTCGAAGGGAAAGGCTTTAGATCATATAGTCAATTTGACACATCAAAATTTGCTGCAAGACTAGGCTTGCTAGTTTAGCGCCCTCAGAATTATGAAGTTATTCGAAATGCATTATAAGGAATGCTATCTACAAACCATTTATAGTTTTAGTATACTCATGGGGAAGATATGTCTAATGCAGGTGTGTGCATTTCACAACATTTTATTAATAGATGGTCGTTAATAATGAGTGTAATTTCACAGTTTTAGAAAGGCAATTAACTTTACGCTGCCACTTTTTAATTACACATTATTTTCTTTTTATAAGGTCCAAATCATGTATATTTCTGGACATATAGACAAGATGGACAAAGAGAAATGCAAGGTCGCCGCGATAAATTTCTTGTATTTCTTAAGCAATATGACCATTGTGAAAGTTTTCAAGTGACTTACTAGAAGCTCCATTATATATTTCCTTTAACTAGCAAATTTTTTTCAATTTGGGCAACCATACCACAAATCATAGGGTGCCATATTCTTAATGTGTAACATTATTTGAGCTATAGGTATTTAGCTAACATGTGAGAAGTTGGAAGTATGGACTGTGTTCATTATATTCATGTTGTTTCATAGATGGATGTCTTTAATTAGTGTGAAATAAATGTGATTGATTGTAATATAGTGGCCAATTGGTAGAGCTTCGTAAAAAAATACAATATAATGGTCAATAATACGTTGTCTTACCTAATGGCTATTTTATTAGTGTCTTGTAAGGAATGAGAATATAATTTGTCAATATATTTTATTTTTTTTTTTATTTTTTTTTAAGGGTAAGAGTGCAATTTATTAATTTTTAAAAAGGGTACAGTGAGTCCCCTCAACGGGCCAGATAGAAAGATATAATCCAATGGGAGGAATGCCCAAGGGCTCGACAATTGAAGGTGTACTAGTGGCACAGCCAATTCTTCTTCCTCACTGATGTAGGTACTATAGGGCAAAACAACCTTCTTCTCCACAAGAGCGAGTACTATAGATAAGGCGCATTTCCACCCATCATTTGCCACTTGGGGGTTGTTCATTTGGTTCAAGAGTTTACCTTCTTCATAGATGGTTGCCTTCATCCTTGTCAACCCAGTTACATTGAAGTACGTGTAAAAACCTTCAAGTCTCCGCGATTCATTAATTTGCCTTGTCATAGTTCCTACCCATCTTTCTATGATGGGCTAAGCCATTAGGGCCACTTCCATATTGAAGAGGCTTTTAATTTTTTCAATGCTAACCTCCACGCCCCCTGTAAGCAACTTCGCACCGATGCTTCGGACCACCCAAAGGGCAATTGATACCCGGTGAAGAAGTGATTTGGCGACTTCGGATGAAATTAAAATACGGCGGTTGAGTTGGTGTAAGTCAAGTCCAGAGAATAGGAGTAGCCCACCTCGAAATAAAAAATCCTAGAGGCGAGAAAAATCGTTAATGCTTGATTAGATTCGGCTTTCTTGACAACCCGGAGGGCATAACTTCAAACTTTGAGATACCTCTGAGGAAGAGTTTAGCATTGGAGGAGAGACCACCTTGAAGGGCTGTCCACTGCAAGAACTGGATTCTTCGGGAACACATGGACTTCCAAGAGTTGGCAAGGAGTTGAATAGCAGCTGGTCTATTGACCCCTAGTATGAGCTCAGCTTTAAGGGGGACTTCTCTACGAAGCGCTCGATATACCTTTGCTACCTTGTAGAAAGGGGATTCCACACGCTCCCACCTTTCTTCAGGACCCTCCAACCCAGAGAGACCAGAAATATTAGCTTGGATTTCCCTTAGGATCTTCCTATCACCCTCACCAGCATTTGGGATCAGCCTTTTTAGTTTGGACCAGGAGATCCACCTACCATTCTTCCAAAGGTGAGATAGCCTGGAGATCCCATGAACCCTCCACTTACTATAGATCCGGGGATGTATTAGTGCAAGAGGAAGATTCCTTGATCCCCAAACCCTAGTATTCCAGAAAGGATTAATCTTACCAGCATGTGGAGGTAGCTCAGCAGGAGAGCATAATGGTTGCACCTTCGCCCATGCCTGGGGTATTCTTCTCATAACAGGAGAGGTACCTGGGGCTATCTTAAAGTCTCTAAAAGCCGCCCCAAAATCATCTCTTGGGAGGGAAGGCTTGCTTTTGAGTTTACAGCGTTGAAACCAATATCTGACAAATGCTAGGCCAGGAGAAGTGTCCCCTTGCAGTACTCTCCATACGTATCTGGCTGCTAATGCCTGAGCCTGAGAGAAGGGATCTTTGCAACCAAGACCACCTTCTTTCTTATCTCTACATAGTTCAGACCAACCCACTTTGGCCATACCTCCCCAGATAAATTTCCTGATTATGACCTGGATCTGGTTGTACACAAATGTCTGCGCCACAATTACAGACGAGAAACAAAAGTGAGAGGCTGCAAGAACAACATTGGCCACTGTTACACGTCCAGACACAGCAAGACCTTTGGCTGACCATAGGGCAACTTTCTTCCGAAGACGGTCCAACAGAGGCGACCAGAGTCCTTTGATATTATCCGATAAGGAAAGTGGAAGGCCCAGGAGAGTAATTGATTCACCTGCTTTCACCACCGGAAACCCTAACGCACTGACTCGAGGATCAAGAGCAGTATCTAGTGCCCAGAGAGTGGAGCATTTGTTAGGGTTAAGACCAATTCTGGATATGATCTCAAAGGCCAAAAGAACATCCCGAAATGCATGAAAGCTACCATCATCAAATCTGAGAAACATGAAGGTATCGTCAGCATATTGCATAATTGTGAGCTCATCAGCACCACCAGGTAGAGAGAGACCACTCATTGAGCCTTCTGAAGTTTTAAGTTTCACCATCCTTACTAGTAAGTAGATTTGCCATGATGAGAAACAAGTAAGAAGCCAAAGGGCACCCTTGCCTAATACCTTTTCGGAGATCAAAGAGGCCAGATGGTTCACCATTAACAAGCACCGATGCTGATGCTAATTTGTTCATGCCCATAGAGATGTCAACAAACCGCTTATGAAAGCCCATATGAACCATCACCTCCTGCAGACCCTCCCATCTAAGAGAGTCATAGGCCTTCATGAAATCCATCTTTATCAGCACACAGTTCTGCCTTGATATCCTACACCAATGTAGCCCTTCCCTTGCACCCAAATAATTATCCAGAATGTTTCTTCCAGGGAGAAAGGCTGATTGTTCTCTACCAATAATCCTATTTAGAATAGGCTTCAGACGGTTAGCTAGAACTTTGACCTTATATAGGACATTGATCAGGGCAATAGGTCTCCATTTACTGATAACCTGAGGTCTTGGCACTTTAGGAACAAGAGTGATGAATCCAGCTGCCAAGGAGGGATGTAAAAGTTGGGAGTTCCATGCACCTTTGATAGCCCTGAGGAAGTCCTGTCCCAAGAATTCCCAAAACTCCTTGAAAAACTCTGGGGGAAATCCATCTGGACCAGGGGATTTTCCAGTTGCCAAGGAACAGAGAGTTCTGTACACTTCATCATCCCCTAACGGTCGAAGTAGGGATTGATTGTCAGCTTCCGAAACCAAGTGCGCCCAATCAACCTTTGGTAGCCATCTAGCAATTTCTGATCTATAGGTGGATGGAAGTGGCTCTTCTTTAAATTGGTCCTGGAAGTTTCCCCTGATGAAGCGCTTGATTTCATCACAGTGCATTAAGAGGGCCTGATTTTGATCTTTGATAGCAGTGATGCTATTTTCTGCTAACCTAGCCCCAGCCAGTCTAAAAAAACACTTAGAATTCTCATGGTCAAGTTCAGCATACCACTTAGTTTTGGAGCGTATAGCTGCACCCCTTGCCTCCTCCTCTTCTATAGCTTTAGCTTTGGTTTCGAGCTCCTCCTCCAAAGCATGTTTACCTCGATTGTAGGGGTCGCTAAAACGTTCCTGCTTAATAATCCGAAGATTATTGTAGACAAGATCCTTTTCCTTTTTAAAAATCAGAGCCCGATTCCTTCCCCAGTTCTTGATCCAAACCTTCATGAGGTTGAGCTTGTGGGCCCAAGCCTTCATAAAGGGGGAATTATCCCCATTTTCCAGTGAGCCTAGAAAAGCCTTAAAAGGACTACAGAACGCTTCTTTGGTTAACCATGAGACGTTGAACTTGAAAGGAATATTACCCGATTTCCTAGCAGAGGGGATATCTTCCAGCGTAAGCCTTTGCAGAACATGATCCGAGTGAGTGAATGCAAGATCACCCTCAACATAGGACTTATCCATAAATCCAGCAGATTTGTTGGCCAGGTAGAACCTATCAAGCAAACAGTACACTCTATCCTGACCCTTCTGTTTGTTAGACCAGGAAAATGTAGAGTTGGAGGGAGGAACTAAAGAGAAGCCTGCACTGTTGATTAGAGAAAGCCAGGCACGCTCTTCCCCTTCCTGCAGATTCTTGTGCAAACCCACTTTTTGATTCCACGTGTCAGTCATATTTAGGTCGCCCCCAAGTATCCAGTTATCAATCACGTTCTCATATTGGAATATCCAACTTTCAATATTATTCCACATTATTGCTCTCTCAGCAGGTTTATTGGAGGCGTAGACATTAATAAGCCCCCATTGACAGTTATTGTTTTCAAATATAACTGACTGCCATCTGCCCCCCAATCCTGAGAAATGGCTTTTCGGGGCCTGACCTTTCCAAAGAATACAAGTGCCTCCCTTAGTTCCCTGAACTGCACAACTAAAAGAGGAATATCCATTACCACCCAACTTCCAAGAGAACTTGCCTCAAAGTCAGGGAGCCTGTGTTCCTGTAGCATGACAATGTCTGCCTTCATTGATCTAATTGCCGCTAAGACTCTAGCACGTTTGAGTGCTCCTTTGATGCCACGCAAATTCCAAGAAATAATGATCATCCCGAAGAGGTTATGACGACAGCCCACCTTCCAGCCCTAGGTGCAAGGGCATATCTATGTTCCTTTCTGGCAGGGTCATATCTCCTCAGCTGGTACCAAGTGGGAAGGGTCACATCAAGGGAACAACACCTAGGAAAACATCTGGGTTCCCTTGTTAGGGGAGATAAGGTTTTCAACACCAAAGACAATAAATGGTTTAAGGAAGTCCCCTTGTGAATGGGCCTCTTTAGACATACTGAAGGGGGGCAACTTGAGATACCCCTATTAAACCCCCCTCCAATAGCCTCCAGCATATATAAGAGGAGGGGTATGATAACGGACACTTCTTTGTCCTTTTGGCAAAAGTCCAAAGTGCCCAAACTTGTGCTTTTAAAAAAGGTACCAAGATGTCCCATAGGGGCAACCGAATCCAGATATCAATATTGATGGAATATATCAAAAGCCTCCATGTGGGTGCCAAACCATATGTGCTAAAATTATCATTCACAGTGATTAGAGATAGGGAATGCAGAGTTGCACCATAAAGCGTTGAGTTGTCGTCCTTCCCTTTCATAACCATAGAACCCAGAATCATTCTGCTTAGAAGATTATTCGAGAAAAAATGCCAAAGAGGGGATAAGATATGATTGGGAGGCAGCATATCCCCCATCAGAAGGATAAGACCCTGCCATATATTGTTGAGGCAACCATTATGCATCTCCTTTTTATTGGTAAAAAACAAGGCGAGATAGAAATGCTTGCTTAGGGTCGGAAGAAGTGTCACCCAAAATAGAGAAAGGGCAGCGATATCACCTTTATAGGGAATCGACTGCCCACCCCAGAAGCAGCCAGAAAACCAATTCGTTGAATATGATTGGAAAACGGCAGCCAGAAAACCCTTTAGAATATGATTGGAAAATGGCAAGGGACCCCATTGATCGTTCCAATCCAGATATTGTTGACTGAGAGAGTTGCATGGCCCGGTAAAGCCATCAGGGACCTTATGATCCAAGAGAAGAGCATTAAGGCCATTACTATGAAACAGGCATGCTTCATATCTTTTATACCAGCACCGATCAAAGGCATTTGCAGAGCCGATTGTTATGTTTTGCAGGTAGTATGTAAGCCGAAATACCCCAGACCATATACATATAACAGGAAAAAGATCTAGTTGCACAAACCAGATAACTGCCATAACCGTAATAATGAGATTATAACAACCAGCAACCATCACAATGATTTGAATCACACTGAGCATATTATATAACTCTCTGATACCAAAAGCCTGCCTTACAAGAGCAGCCATATCTGATACAAAAGCGCTGTCTAACAAGAACAGCCATACATAATACGCCTGATATAAGACGGATATAAGCCTGGTATCTTGTGGCTAAGAGACAAAATGGCCACAGGACTAAGGAGTATACAAAACATAAACCTTGGAAGAAGCTTCCAGCTTCAGCTTTAAAGAAGAGTATTACCATCTTTGTTTGCAGGGAGGATCACGCTTCCTTGCGCCAGAGAATGCTCCAAACACACTTTTGCTATTGAAGCTTCAAAAGTGTTCCTTCCTGATTTAATCCCAGTATCCTTCCCTTTCTTTCTTCCATTAAGTTTCTTAGCCAATAAAGTATTGTTGCCAACAGCATTGAGGGGTTGTACCACTGTGCCCCCATCATTCATCTGGCCTGTAAGATCTGCAACCAAAAGGTTAGAGGGCGCAACCGAAATGAGAGCCTGATTGTTCTTCACCACAGCAGACGGAGCTTCCTTGGGGCTGGCGGTAACTAGAGGTTGGGACTTCAAAATAGTAGAGCAGGGGTTCTCCTGACCAGAATCATCGCCCATCAGGCTAGATCCAGCACTGTGGAGCTGGATTGGGGAAGCAGAGAAGGAAAGATCATGGATCAAGTAGTCACTCTTGGGCGAAGAGACACGGATTTCCCCATTGGAAGGGCCAAGTTGATCTTTTGGTTTCTCTGCAGCAGACTCTGGAGCAGACTCTGGAGGAGCTTTCACATTCAATGGCCAGCCCTCTTCAGAGGGATCGATATATTCTTCAACAAGGGCAAGTGGGCTGAATCTGTTGTGACATAATAGGCCCTCAGGAGGCAGAGAGGGTTCTACAGCTGGCTCAAGAGCACAGAGCCTTTCCATTGGAACAGGGGAATGTGTTGGGCTGTCAAGAGGACAGGCCTTCATGGAGCACTCGCCCCCAAAGTCTGGGGCAACATCCACGGTCTGCTTCTTAGTGGACTTTTTGGGATCAGTTTCCATAAATCCATCAGAGTCAATCATATGGGCCAGTCTATTTTTGTCTTGAGTGTGTGATCTGTTGTGCTCACAGACCGGAGAGTGGTCTGAACATATGTCCCCAGCATGCACCCTGGCTCCACACCCAAAACAGGGGAAGGGGAGACCAGAGATAGAGAGAGTAAACTCTATTAAAGTATTATTAAAGCCCATGAAGAAAACAGAACGTGGAAGTGGCTTTAGAATATCCACTGTGATACAGATCTTTGGGGCCTCAGAGGAGTTCCCACCCATGCATACGTACTCCCCAAGATATGAGGCAATAGCTTTGAAAGCCTTCTCTGTCCAGTACTCAGCACTAAGATCAGAGAGTGAAAACCATAATGGATAGAACAGAGCATCTAGCTTTTTGGGGTTGAAATCCGGCCTCCATTTCTGTAGCAAAACTTGGCCATTTAGACAGGTGATTATCCCCTTCTTGAAAAGAAACTGGGTTTCCTTTTCAGTTTGCAAGGTGATGAGAAAGTATAAGTTTCCCAAAGGCTAGATCCGAGGTAGGATTCTGCCACGGCATACACGCTCAACAGTCTTCTTAATCTCTGCTAAAGATGGATTACCCCTTATAATCTTAGCAATAAGGGCCTGATTATCAAGGTGGCGAATCCGGTTCGCCACCTCTGGAATACGCAAGGAGATATAAGTCTGATCACCAATATCAGGGCTTACACAAGTATCAGCATGCTCCTCGAGCAGAACAGGCTCCATAGAGGTCATGCTCAGAAATAAGTCTCCAATCAATAAAAGGAATTATTGAGCCAAGGGCAATGCACCAAAAAGGATTGAGTAGGCTCTGTTTCCACGTTACTGAAAATCAGAAGCCTGACCAATCTCCGGACAAATGCTGGATCAGCTCCACGTATGGCAAAGCCTCCAACACAAGAGAAATGCTCCTGCTGCAGCAGTCTTCGATCAATAATAGAATTCCACAGCTGCAATACTGGACCTTCAATGTATCCCCACCAAATGTAGTCAGTGTTCACAAGAATAATGGCTTTCTAATATTTGCTTACAAATAGTCACGATTGTAATATAACAAATCCTTGCGTTTCACCATTCAACCAATACCATGAATGAATAAACCTCATAGTTTGTTATAGAAAACTCTATAGCCTTTATGATCCTTGTGCCTATGAAAAATATGTGGATTGTGTGATAATCAACTGGACTTTTTTTTACATTATTTTGGATCCTGGCCCTGGATATTGGCCTACGTGGAAGAACCTTGTAATCAAATCTGAAGATATAGCACCATTTGGCATGTACAACATTGCCATGGCATGTAAAAGTCCCCTAAGAAGGTTCAAGCGAGCTAAACTAGGCGTATAACCACATCATAAGACTATTACAATCCTAAAATAAATAGGAGTTCACATGTGAGCAATGAGTTCACATGTGAGAATATTTTGTTCTTCATTGCGCTGAAACATTTCTTAAACATAGATTAATCTCAACATTGACTGTAGATGGTCAAGGGTGGGCTCTCTAATTCAGCAAAGAAGTTCTGCATTGAAAAGAAGCTTGTATTTTGGTGATACTTAGTTATTGGGGTGAGTCTAATGTATCAAAGTTGCAAAAACTTAGAAGAGATCAAGAAGCAGCACCTGAACTTTTCCTTCGGTAGATCCTTCCACACATAGTGTTCTCGGGCAAATAAAATATATTTGAAGAATTGTAGTTACCGGTGCTAAGTCTTGAACCAGTAGATTTCTTCGATGTCAATTTCCATTGTGCACTAAAGTTTAGAATCTATTTATAGATATCTCCATGACTGTAGCCGTCTTTAACAAATCTTTGCCTTGCCTTTGCTTTTTTGTTTCCAACAATAATGTACTATCTTTCTATATGATTTCGCCTAATGCATAATCACATCGGCCACTCCCCCGAGCAACTAACCTCAGTTGCATTGAATACAACTTTCAAGAACTCATCACTCCTCCTTAATTCTTAGCTCCAAATAATCAACCCATCAGTTCGTTTCGAGCAAAATATCTCGTGGCTTATAATTCTGATCTATTAAATTGTTTTGCCTGGAAGTACCGAAGGAAGAACGCAAAGGAGTTTGGAGTTTGTCTCATTACCAAGTCGTAGGCTTTCTTTTCAAACCAACTTTTTTTAAATGACATGGGTTGGACATTGTGCAACGTTTGTGTTGAAGTGGCAATGGAAACTACGTGCTTGAATTTTAGCAAAATGATTCAACACCAAAGCACTATTGTAGAACGAATGATAACTTGGCCCTGGCTATTGATCTATGTGGAAGAGCCTTCCGTAATCAAATTTTAAGATAGATAAATAGTCATAGATACATTTTTAACGCCCACGAGAAACTCATGTAGCTTAAGGATTAGCACGGTTTGGCGTGTATAACAATGCCATGAGTAGAAGTCTTCTAAGAAGGTTTAAGCCAGCTAAAACTGGCGTATAAGGCACATCACAAGACCATTACAATCCAAAATTGAATATGAGTCTCGAAGGCACGAAAGCAAAATTTCCTCGAATATCCAAAGGAAAATTTCAACCCATCTCCAACCGTCCAATTCCAGCCCGGCGGTTCAGATCCATCCTCCTCTGCCCTATTTAATAGTCCGGCGCCATAGCTCCTCTTGTAAGCTCGAATATGTTGTTGGACTCCAAAAAAACTCCCGATCTCCAAACCCGAGTTGGGAAGTATGAGCTTGGCCGGACTCTGGGCACCGGTGCATTTGCAGAGGTTAGATTTGGCAAAAACATAGAAACAGGAGATTTTGTAGCCATCAAAGTGGTCGACAAGGAAAAACTTCTTCACCACAACATGGTTGATCAGACAATTCAACAGAAGATAATAGATCAGATCAAGCGAGAAATTTCTACAATGAGATTAGTCCGGCATCCTAACATCGTCCATCTCCATGAGGTTCTTGCAAGCAGGAACAAGATTTACCTAGTTATGGAGTATGTGTCCGGGGGCGAGCTTTTTGATAAAATAGTGGAGCACAGAAAGCTATCAGAAGAAACGGCAAGAAAATATTTCCAGCAGCTTATTGACGCGGTGCAGTTTTGCCATAGTCGCTCTGTTTTTCATAGGGATTTGAAGCCTGAAAATCTACTCTTGGATTCAAAGGGAAACTTAAAGATTTCTGATTTTGGGCTCAGTGCGTTGCCTCAGCAATATAGGGCAGACGGTTTGCTGCATACTCCATGCGGAAGCCCTAATTATGTAGCGCCGGAGGTTTTGCAGAACAGAGGATATGACGGAGCCAAGGCCGACCTATGGTCTTGTGGCGTCATTCTTTTTGTTTTCATGGCCGGCTATATGCCTTTTGATGAGCAAAGTATTGTGGATTTGTACAGAAAAATCTTCAGAGCTGAATTTAAGTTTCCTAAGTGGTTTAGCTCTGAAGCCTGCAGTCTTATTCGGAAAATTTTGCAGCCTGATCCGGCATTAAGGGTAACCGTAGATCAGATTTTGGAAGATCCTTGGTTTAAACAGGGTTATGTTCCTTCTAAAGTTTTCTGTCAGCAAGAATCTTTCCATCTTCAAGATGTGGAGGATGTTTTCAATCAAGAACATCTTGTGACAGAATACAGGCCTGTTGTTAAGATTAATGCATTCGAATTTCTGTCCATGTCTCCAGGTTTAGATCTTTCTGGCCTGTTTGAGGAGCACCATGAAGAACCCAGAAAACAGGAGGCCATGTTTACATCCTTTTCTCCAGTTCCAGACATTATAACTAGAATTGAAGAAACTGTGAAGCCCCTTGGATTTACAGTCTACAAGCAGAAACTTAAGCTCAGGTTGCTTGGATCTAAGGCAGGAAAGAAGGGGCAGCTTTCTTTAGCAACAGAGATTTTTGAAGTAGCACCATCTTTGTTAATTGTGAAGTTTCGAAAACTTGGAGGAGATAATGTGGACTACACAGCTTTCTTCAAGAGCTTGTCTTTAGGTCTTAAAGATATTGTCTGGAATTGGGAAGCCTGAACTAAGCCTAAAACTCAACCTGAAAAAAAATCTCAACCAACACACAACATATGATTTAATTTTTTACACAAAAGTGTTTTTGGGAAACATTTTAAAATCCCTTTATAGTATCTTTTGTGTAATTGTGAGATATCCTTCTATTTTTATTCATTGTGAAATACCCTTGTTCTCGCTATAAAACACGATTGTATTAGTTCCAGAAGGTAACGATTGTATTAGTTCCAGAAGGTAAGGTTATCGGTCTGGCCGAGGCTGATAACCAAAAATGCGTGACCGAGGCTATACGTCCGAGGCCAGATATTTGGCACATAAGGCCGAGGCCCGCTGGGGCCAAAGGCCGGGCCGAGGCCTTATGTGCCAAATATCTGGCTGAGGACGTACAGCCGAGGTCACCCATTTTTTGTTATCGGCTGAGGGGAAGACCGATAACCACCTTATCAGGCTGATTATTAATTATCTCCGAGTATTGATAACTAGTTATCACTCCTAGGAGTGATAAATTAATTATCAGACTCTCCCATTACACTAGAGAGTCTGATAAGGATTTGAATGAGAATCTCATTAACAAAAAGCCTTCTTGGCTCGAGTGCTGAGGTGAAGTCCACGTTCCCATATAGGTCATGCTACAGGAAACAGCCTCTTTAGAGGGCAGCCTTGGATCACACATCGTCTACTTTTAGAAGGTGGTTATGGACGATGCTCAACGCCTTAAGGCCTGTTGGAAGAAAACGCGACCTCAATGGCTCGCCAAATGGAATATCCAAGAGCACAGGTGCATAACGGTGCAAGCAGAGGCAGATCGCCACAACTTGAGACATATCTTAATGCTTGCTTCCTCAGCAAGCTCTGGGATGCCGACACTCTTGAACAGGTCAAGACAACACATTACCAGTGACATGTGAATTCTTCATTGGAACGGGACCCACAATCTTACCTACATACCCATCTGGCTATGAAAAAGTGCAAACTCATTGCCGCAATTCGCACAGGTGCGCATCATTTCCGCATGAAACAGGGAGATGGTGTCAAGTAGGGGTCGTTGAAGATGAATGCCATATCCTATAGGGATGTCCGGCATATGGCCAAATCCGGGCGCGCTATCCTGAGTTGGTCAGGCCTGGCCAACCGCTACACGTGATACTCAGCGCAGTTTCAGTCTGGACGCTGGGATCATACCTCCAAGAGGTCATGGATCCGAGGGACCAACTTTGTCCCCGGACACACGCATGACTTGATTTGGGTTTGTCTCATATGTATACTTGTACAGTTTGACAGCACTCTTATTACTGCCACATTTTTTCCCTCGAATACCTTTTCGGTAGGGTTTTTTAACAGGGCAATAATATATCTAGCTGCAGCTCTCTCTTTTGGGTCCGATAAGCCAATTGGTCTCTGTGGGGGAGAAAAGCCTATTCTATTCTATTCAATTAATATAGTTCCACAAGGATGTGGATGAGAAGCTCCCCCCTCTGCTTTTTTTAATTGAAGCTATTTTGCTTCAATTAAGCAATTTTGCTTGGATAGTCAATAATGATCCAGTCAATAGAGATGCAGAGATCCCTCATGATACTAGATCCCCTGAACTTCATATAAAACATACTTTGCTTATTTGGAAAAATTATTCTTGGTTATATATTTGAGGCTTTGCGCATTAAAACTGTGGCACCAATAGAGTCACTTAGAAAGAAAGAGGGGTTGGAATCGACCTATGGTTCAATATGGGTTAATGGATCCGAGGGACCAACTTTGTCCCCGGACACACGCATGACTTCATGGAATAATTTAAGGGCTAAACTTAGCTATTTGGCAATTTTTTAGCACATTTTCAAAAAAAATTGGCTAAAGTAAATGGAAAAAGTTGGGAATAAAATAATAATTTTAGCTTAACTTTTTTTTGGGACTGCATCAACCTTGGAGCTTTTTAGCCAAACGCTAGAAAGTAAAAGAGTAAAATTTTGTATTGTTTAGCCAAACCATAGAAACTTTTAGAATGAATTTCGGGCTAGTTTAGCTAACATCATTCTAGTTTATATGAAATATATGACTAGTAGTTTAGTTTCTAGAATTATGAATTAATTTGAATCCTAGACTTTGTTAATTAGCACTATTTTAGAATGTTTTCACAAAGAAAATGACTAAAATAAGTGGAAACAATTGAAAAAAAAGTATAGTAATTTCGCTTAATATTTTCTGTTGGCCACACCATAGAAATTTTTGGGATGATATTTGGGGTAGTTTAGCTAAACGCTAGAAAGTATGAGAGGAAAAATATGTAGAGTTTAGCTAAACCACATAAAGTTTTGGGATTAATATCGAGCAAGTTTAGCTAAAGTCATTCTGGCTAATAAGAAATATGCGATTAGTAATTTATTCTCTGCATGACTTGATTTGGTTTTGTCTCATATGTATACTTGTACAGTTTGACAGCACTCTTATTACTGCCACATTTTTTCCCTCGAATACCTTTCGGGCCAGGGTTTTTTTAACCCGGGCAATAATATGTCTGCCGCGCTCTCTCTTTTGGGTCTGATAAGCCAATTGGTCTCTGTGGGGGAGAAAAGCCTATTCTATTCTATTCAACTAAAATAGTTCCACAAGGATGTGGATGAGAAGCTCCTCCCTCTTCTTTTTTTAATTGAAGCTATTTTGCTTCAATTAAGCAATTTTGCTTGGATAGTCAATAATGATCCAGTCAATAGAGATGCAGAGATCCCTCACGATACTAGATCCCCTGAACTTCATATAAAACATACTTTGCTTATTTGGAAAAATTATTCTTGATTTGAGGCTTTGCGCATTAAAACTGTGGCACCAATAGAGCTGCCGAAAGAAAGAGGGGTTGGAATCGACCTATGGTTCAATATGGGTTAAAAATTAAAGAAAAGAAACAAGGTGCTGCGCATGGAGGGTTGCCCTCCGTGACCTGAGGGTGAAGTGAACAAGAATTTCATTCGTGATCCCTAAAATATTATTCTAGTTCTGAAACACAATGGACCATTGTAGGAGCAATTAGGATAGTATTCCTAAGCCTATTTCAAACATGGTTCTCGAGAAATAATGCCTTGGTACATTATGAAAATAATGTAAGGAAAATAGCAATGGCTAAATGGTTTGGAAAAACCGTTTGGGGTTAAATAACCATTGAAATAAAATGGATATACTTTTAAATACCATTAAGTAAAAGTGTAAGCATCCCTAATATAGGCTGAGCACCTTCATTGGCTTAGCCCGGATTGAATGAATGGCGAGAAGGTCGCTAGTTTCGAGCCGGCGAGAATCATGCTTGCTGACTTGACTACTTGCCACGGTGCCATGCTAGCAAGGGTTGAAAAGCGGTGGCCGTTACCGGGAAAACACGGGGCTCGGGGAAACACATTGGGCGATTAGTTACATTTGCTTTCGGAAGTGATTCGATTGGATCCTTTGGGGATTGCTAAAACCCCGATTCTGATTGGTAGGGGAAAGCCTCCATGGTATCAAAGACTCAAATATCAAGCCTGCCAAGGCTTTCTTTAATCCAAGTTTCAGCTTTCAATTACTGTTAATGGTCGTAAAAATAGAGTTGGGTCTAAAATTGGAGTGAGAATTAGCAACCGCAGCAACCTTTGTTTATTTCAAGAGGGCAAATATAAAAAGAATCTGTATGGGCGAGAAATGGAAAAACCGATGATTCTACTAGTTTCAGTGCTGTGCATCCCTTTAGCTTATTTTTTTCCAATTCGGCCTCGATTACGAGGTAAATAATATTAACAATGGATTCTTTGGGCGTACTCAGGCATGGATTTGTTGAAGATTCTTTCCTTCCAATTTAAGATACGACAAACAATTTCCATTGCTAACCTTCAAAATGCCCTTTAGCAATTAGCAATATCAAGATATCAACAAAATCAGCATCGACTTCGTGTTCCTGCTTTAATCGCCTTTCTGATTTGAGCACAATGGCACAATCCCTAACAGACTCATCATCGGAAAGATAATTTTACATCTACTTTACGGATTTTTCGCAAGATTAAATCTACAATCCATAAAAATTTACGAGCCACGCCAAGGTCGACTTCATCTTTTCATCTAGAAAAGCGTAAAAAAATCGCATCACTTCTATAAAGTCAAAGCATCTTACCGGTTTTTAGTCTTGAATCTTTTCTTTTTTTTGTCATTTGAAGGCATCGTTTCTCTGTTGCGGTTCAAAATCCACGAAAGAATACACAAGAACCAAACACAAAAAGAAATCATGGTTGATTCTAGGTCAGTAAATCGACCCACATAGAATCTGTCATGGGCAAACTTAGAACAAGCTGCAGATCGCTATCCCTGCAAAATCCCACGAAAGAATACACAAGAACCAGCAAGAAAAGAAATTATGGTCGAGTCTAGGCTGTAAATCGACCCACATACAATCTCTGTCATGGGCAAACTTAGAACAAACTGCAGATGCGCTATCCAGACCGCCTAATAGTTTCTTCAGTTTCTTGGCTAACTCTGCCATCACTGCCCAGTGCCATAGCCACAATACCTTCGCTAGAGACCTGGAAGAAAACATAGAATCGAGGCGGACATGCCTCAAGCGACCCCTTGCTCTTAGACAAAGAAACAAACTGCGGCCAAGCTTTCAATGACACAAACTCGAAACAGGGGACGAGGAAAGCAAGAACAAAAATGATAAACAAGACTAAAGCTTAAGCCTCTATAAAGACAAAAAAAGACCAAACAAATCACCACCGGATTGAGGCAGAATCCCTTTTCCAGTGGCCGTAGAACTTCTTGCTCAATCCATAGCGCAACTATACTCTAACTGTTGGTAAGAGCCTAGGAATGGCCGATCTGCACTTGAAAATTGTTGTCGTTGCTTCATACTACCGGAAAGAAGCTCCAAAGAGTGGCTATGGCAATGAACGGGCAAAAACCAGAGGATGAACAGGCAAAAACTTAGAGAAAAACAGGGCATAAAAAATAAACAAGGTGCGCCATAGCCACGCCTGCGAAGGAATGGGCTGGATGACCGACCACTTACAGGCACCAGCCAGTTTTTAGCAGTCACTAGTATGTGCTAGGCATATTCCGGCATATACCTGGATGTGCCCACATACCCACATAAACGAGGGTTTGCCCCCCTAGGGGCAACCCAAAAAATTCTTTCCATATTAGACATATACTAGTAAACGTGTGTCCTGGCTTGGGTTTTACATGGCCTTAACGTCCATATATATGCAACTTCCAAGAGCACCAGAGGTCGATGCTGCAAGAATAGACATGATTTGCTTGTGTAAATATGTTTATTGTTGGAATTGTCTAACAACGGTATCATTAACGTATTAGAATGCTATATACAGACTATACGAGGCTTGCTCCGGTCGTCACTGTCGGGGGAGCCCGTTGTTAGTAGCATTGGGGTGCGCCAGGGCTGCCCTCTATCCCCGACGCTCTTCGGCTTGTACATTGACCAGCTAGAAGAATGGCTAGGCGAACGGGGGAGGGGCTCGATTGATGCACCACATAATCCGGCAACTCATATATGCCGATGATGTTGACACCTTTCGCATATACCCCGGGAGGACATGCAACGCCACACGGATGCTTTGGACACTTTACGCCAATTCAAGCGACATGAGAGTTAACTTGGCCAAGACAAAGGGTGTCTTCTTTGGTCCCATCATCCGGCACCCACGCCTTCCCTCATTCACTTACGAGGCAGGTAGTGGAGGTGGCTCGATCTTATAAGTATTTGGGCAATGAGTTTTCTACTACCACACCTTTGGGATGCATCCATCGGATTACGGGTCCTTTGCGGTTGGAAAGCCACGTATGCAATGCAAAACAATGATCACAAAGGCAGTTTGTATGCATGGGGTCACCAGGCACACTTGTTGGGGGCCTTGGTTGAATCGATCCTCCTCTATGGGGCAGAAGTGTGGGGGCGGTGATATTCCTCACCACTTGGAGCGATCTAGAGCGGTCTGAAGGCCTTCTTGGCCCGGGCCTTTGGGAGTGAAATCCACGGTCCCATATCGGATCTTGCTCGGGAGGCAGGCTTCCTTCCATTCTGGAGGGCTCTTGTTGGAACATCACATTATTTACTTCGAATGTGGTGGCTATGGATGAAGCCCAGTGCCCAACCTTGCTTTGGCGTGGCGATGGGCCGCATCGACTCAAAAGCTCTTTGGAAAGACAAGTAAGCCCGGTGGTTCGCTATGGAATGTGCGAGGCACGGATGTGGACGGTGCATACACGCAAGGAACGCTACGCCTTGAAGCGATACTTGGATGCTTGCTTCATGGCCAAGCTTTGGGATGCAGAGGCCTGTCACATGTCAAGGTGGCAAATTATCGACGGCAGGTTAATCCCATGCTCACGAGGGGCCCACACCACTACTGCGCACCCATCTACCCATGAAAAGGCCGGGGTGATTGCTTCCATTCGCCGCAGGTGCACACCACCTCCCGCATTGAGAGGGGAGATGGTCGGGGCAGCGTGAGGGCAGAGTGCTGTCGATCGCGTCAGCGAGCCATTGAGGATGAAAGTCCGCCCTCCGGGCTGTCGGCGTAAGAGCATATCGGGCTCGGTATGCTCGGTTAGTTGTGCCCCATCGGGCCTTGCATGAGCTCTTGAAAGCACGACCTCTGTAGGCTTGTTGGGATCATTACCTCAGGGGAGGTAATGGATACGCGGACTTCGGTTATGCCCCCGTCAGGCATTAACCTCAATTTGTACTTGTGATTATGTATATAACTGTGCAGTATGTCAGCATCCTTATTGCTACTAAGGTTTTTCCCCAACTTGCCCAAGTTCAAGTAGCTAGGTTACTGACGAAGATAATGATCGCAATCCAAACACGTCAAGGAAGCCATAAGCCTAATTATCGTTGATGTAGCTATGACAAGGAAAGATACTACCAATCCACACAATGCAAACCTTACCTCAGGACCATTCTCCCATGAGGATAATTTATTAGCCATGATGCCTTTGATAAAATATAGTGCAGCAACTTAGAATCTTATAGTGTACACCTAGAATAACAGTGCTCCACGCCATAGCCTCATCTAGATGCTCCAGATGCCTCATCGCAGCCCAACCTCTCATAATCGGTTTTTAATATTCCGATTAAAAACCCAATTTCCATAGCTAAGGAATTGAAACATAAAACTAATGTAGAATCCCAAAATCGAACACTTCTGGCTTAAAAACCCCTAAGATCTCACGACGGTAACTGCATTTAGCCTTTGCCACCTGATCTCCAGGCTAGCCCCATCTCAGGAGTAAGCCTGTACAATTATCCTAGCTACCTACAATTATTTATCTCCATTAGTTAAAGATAAGATACAACTCCTTTGATTCATAATCGTCTTCCTACTAAAACACACTGAACCCCAAGCCTCATAAGATACAATCTGTCCTCATACATCAGATTAAAGGCACTAAGCCAAGGTTATGCATCTCGACACCTCTTCCAAGCCTTCCTAACTTCTTCTTTTGTTACAAGACCAGGAACTAAGTTAATACTAATAACAATTGAATACAAAAGCATAGAAGATGATAAAAAGGCAAAACACGTAACCTGTAACCCAACAAAAGAGCCCTTTTCTAGCACTGCTTTGGCTGATCTGGAGAAGCTAATGGCAAATCAGCCATTCCAAAATCCAAAACGATCCTACATACTCAATTACGATCTGTTTCCTTGCTTCTTTGACAGTTTGGCCTCTCTCGTACAGCTCTTGATCATGCCCCAAAACCTTTCCTTCTAGGGGTAATTTCAACCCATCTTTATGATATTTTGGCCGGATCTAGCCGTACCCAAATCTTCCCATAAGGCGATTCGAGTTTTCCCTTTCTACTTAACACTTACAGCAGACAATTAAATCAGCCTCATGCCCATAGAATTAGCCCAAGATTCCTGAGACAAAAGCCACATTTTTTATTCAATCCTACAGCTTTGATTTCATCATTTACTACAGGCATTCCATTCAAATCCATTAAACCTCGCCAAATCTCAAGGAGCACTACTTAATTAATTGACTAACTCAGACATTAGAAAGCTTATTCAATCCAGATCGTTAATCACCTTTGATTACTTTGTAACCCCAAAGTCATCCTCGACATCATGTTTAAACTCAATCCGCAGTCTATGAAATCTCAAATATACTGAAACCCCACCTGATAAGAAGATTGATGCAGTACTAGGTTATGGCGCCTTCAGCTAATCCCTCTAGTGCACTCCTCCTCTGGCCTCCTCAGCTCCATAAAGCTTCAAAAACCTTCTCTTGCAAAAATTCCCTTTTGTAAACCCATTGCCAAAGAAGCAAACCCTTGCTTATATGCATGATGCATGCATGCCTCATGTACGTATGCAACTCATGACGTAGCATGCACAATTACGTATACTAGACCATAGAGGCCAGGACCGTTACACCAACGCATTGTTGTTTAATGTGAATAGTCTTTCCACTATTTTCCATGCCATCAATAAACCTTTAAGAAAAGGGGAGTCATTAGTGCTTGTTCTTAAACCATTGAAGAGCGACCAGGACAACTTGTCTGCTACTTTATTGTGCCTGCAGGAATAGATATGAGTTGTAGACTTGGTGAGTTCACCTTTCCCTCCAAGGTGTTCCATATAAATTTTGCCACAAGTATTTTGCTCTATAAGCCTATGTCAATCATGCATGTACCTCCTCCTTTTTTTTCCTTCTTACGTTTCCACCAGGCAATTTTAACAAAAGCTCCTTCTTCATTCCCTCCCCAGACAAAATTCCTAATCGTTACTTCCATCTCAGGTGCCTTATTTGGGAGAGCTAGCAGAAGCGATGATACATATATATGCGTGTTGCACAACACATGCTTTGCTACTACAATCCTTCCCGCTAGTGATAAGTTTGCGACTTTTGCAGACTAAGTATCATCT
Source organism: Isoetes taiwanensis (assembly GCA_021234155.1). Lineage (NCBI taxonomy): Eukaryota > Viridiplantae > Streptophyta > Lycopodiopsida > Isoetales > Isoetaceae > Isoetes > Isoetes taiwanensis. Next base: position 8,891,365 of record JAJEKV010000043.1, read on the forward strand.
CATCCCAAATCTTAGTTGTATGAACATTGAATCCTACCGGGATTTCTAGAAGCTTGGAGCACTCCCCTTCTGGAATTATTTTCCATGGGAGACGTCGAAGACAGTTAGGGTGTGGATCTTCCCCCGTCCACTGCGCAGAGAATTTCTTCTAGTTAATGAAGCGCCCTGATGCAAAGGAGAATGTATGGAGTAGTTGACTTGCACTCTTTAAATTATTTTTCTCTGCTAGTAAGAATATGAAAGAGTTGTCTGCATATTGATTGCAGACTTGCTGTGAGCCATCCCACATCTGTAGTCCTTCTATTAAGCCTTCTTTTATAAGGCTTGATGAAATAGTTGTGAAAATGCTTCTGCAGCAATATTGAATAGAAATGGTGTTAGTGGGCATCCTTGCCTGATGCCTTCTCTAATTTCAAAAATAGAGGAGGATTCCCCGTGGATTAAAACTGATGCACATGCAGAGTACATTAATTTCTTGATATTATTTGTGAAGACTTCACCACATCCCAGCTTTAACAATATTTTATCCAAGAAGCTCCATCTGATACTATCATACGTCTTAGTGAAATCTAGCTTGATATAAGCCACTTCTTATTTTGTTTTTCGAGCCCAATACAAACCTTCAAAAGCGGCAGCTACGTTATTTAGGATACTCCTCTAGGAAGAAAACTTGATTGCACAGTAGAAATATTCTTTGCAAGTATAGGCTTTATTTTTTCTGGCCAAGCCTTTGCTATAATTTTGTAGAATGCGGACAAAAGCGTGATGGGACGCCAATCGATGGTATGTGATCTTTATTCTTAGGAATTAGAGAGATACAACTTGTATTTGATTTTGCATGCAAGTTATCAACTTGTATAAAATTAATGTAGGCTAAAAGGATGCTTTCTTTTATCCATTCCCAGTAATATTGAAAAAAATCGATTGGTATACCATCCATCCCTTGGCATTTGCCTTCGTCAAATGAGAGGACTGCCTGGTGCAACTCTTCTAATGATTGTTGTTGGCCCTCCCTCTTTCATGTGGCCTTGACTAGCCAGCAGGTGCTTCTTGCTATCTATGCTTCTTGCTATGTATCCCTTCACTTGGAACAGGTTGCAGCAGCATGCTTTTCATTTAGCATCAGGTTGGTTGGTGTGGTCTCTTTGGAAAAGGCTGCGGTGGTGTATCTTCAAGAGCTTAACAATTACTGCTGACCAAGTTTTTCATGAGGCACAAGATAGATTCATAAAGGCATACCTATGTTCACAGCTTGCTTCTAAGAAGAAACACTTGATTTTTTAGGAATTTTCAGGTATATCATCTCTTGCACAGGCGAGTTGCTCCACTCAGTAGATTATCTTTGTCTGCTAAGATTTTAATCCTGCTTTTGCAATTATACATGTACTTTCTTGGGATATTGAATAAAGTTTGATGTCCTTAAAAAAAAGGGGTGAAGGGATATACGTCCAGTGGCATATTGCGGCGGTTGCGAAGGTTTCTCTTTCCCAACCTTTTGTATACACTCAAAATTTTATTCAGGTCATATGATAGATAATTCAATAACACGTGGGACTGTTGTCCATAACAAATGGTCTGACGTGCAACATCCACGCTATTCTACTATGGTGAATAAGTTCAATTTTTTTCTTTGAAATCGCATTTTCTGAGATAAAACTAAGTAATGTTTGCACTACAAAAGATGGATTCTGGCTCTGCACTTTACCTTGGAGATGATTTAGATGTCCAAATGAAGGCCCTATTGAGCTTGCAGTTCAATTCTTTCTCCGTTGCATGGGCTTAAATTCCTCAAATTATTCAAGTAGTAGACAATTTTCAAAACCATTCAAAAGTAATATCGAGATTAACTGGTCTTAATTCAATGGGTAGTTGTTTTATAAACAAAGTGGTTTACAACCATCTTCAAGCAGGTGCTTGGTCTGGCAACTCAGTGTGATGTGTAAATTACTTAACACAAGCTGCACATTCACAAAGACAATTCTTTGTCACTATTGTGAACTTTTTCAGCAGCTTGTGAAGAGGCACTTGTCCCAACACTTCCGTCTTGTGATTTCAAAATATTAGCTTCCTTGGTACTTTTTAAATGCGAGTTCTCAGCAAATTACCATCATGCAATTAACCCAGAACGATGCCACTGCATTGTAATTGACCCCTTTACCAAATAAGGCTGCATACACAGATAACGTCCTTCGATGATGAATAAATATGCACATCCCAACCTTACATTCAAGACTTCACACATCAGGTGAAAGCACCATATCAACAACTTTAGGGAGATCTTTTTATGATGATGATGATGAGTGTTTATAACATCCACCTGCAAAAAAGATAACATTTTTGGCTTAATAGCTATGTCACATAAAACCAGAAAAAATGTGCATTCATAGCATTATTCTAGTTAAGAAACGATGCCGTGTTCATTTAAATCCATGCGCTTGTCCTGCTGTGACAAAAATAAATCCCCTGGTCGGACCGAGATTCCATTGCATAAGTTAAGTAAAGTGGGCGAATTCGTAATATCCATACAAATGCTGAGGCAATGATTTTGGCTAAAATGGAGACATAATCAAGAACCCCAATTCCATTTAGCAAGCTAATTCTACATCCAGTTACAAACACCTAAGCTAGTCTCATGTTTTTCGGGCATACTTATTGTCTCCGAATCAAGTTTAGGTTGAAGATATGCAACATCTATGGCATCTTTTAATGCTTAAACTGAGCACCTGTATATTATTTTTTGAATATATGCAAATGATCACTTTTAACATGCATTTGTGCTCATGGTGAGCTCCCGACAGTAGCAGTGGAAGTGTTCTGACCTCTGCATTCTGATTAGTAGTGCTTCAACAATCAAGTATTGTTGAAAAGTGATTGGACAATACTGCATGCATGACCCTCACGGCCACCACTCATAAGATTTTGCTAGTATTGCCAATGGTTCCACCAATCTTACTTTATCTTCTTATCGTGATACAAAGATAAATTCAATTCTCAAAACCAGCAAGCAAAAGAGAAACACTAAAAGAAAAGCCCCATCTGGGTGTCTCCACTAAACAACACAATATACAATATGCTGAACAATATGATGTGTCTTTGAAAGTGTAACCATTATAGTCGGGATTAAAAAAACTCGCCCTTTCGGGTTTTCGAGGAAAAACCCTAACCATAATAGAAACACTAAACAAAGATCCTTAGCTGAACACAATTGAGCAAGACAAAGAATGAGTCAATAATCATGCTTGAAAAAGCTGATAGTCATGATTCTCTGATCCTTAAATACACCGATACTTGATTCTCCTACACCAGGCTGAGAGTGCAGGAACAAGACTTGATCCTCCTACAACACAGCTGATAGAGCAAGACTGCAACCACAAATCACGAAGCCATACCAGAAACTTACAAACTACCAACCTGCACAGGAAATGAGACTATTACATCAACCACATAGCCTAGCACGGAGCTCACAATGTGCAACCCTCCACTGACCCGAGAGCTACGATCTCACATTCTTGCACTGCGACTCGCATGAAACCAACAAAGCGTCTGATAGATAGGCTTCTCATTCATCTCAACAGATTTTCTACAATGGTGGACAGTGGGTAGCCGCACACATGCGAACTACCTACGAAAAATAAAGGGAAAATCCAATTATATCATTTGGACCCCAAAACAAATACAATGCTAATAGATGAGTGGCTGATGTACTGCGAAAGCTTATCACGGGATTAAAAACCCCGCCCTTTCGGGTTTTCGAGGAAAAACCTAGTGATAAGCCCGGCAAGGGGCTTAGACAAGCGTAAAGGCATAGAATCGCTCCCAAAAACCCGCGCATGGAGAAGTCAAAACGGATGGCACTCGCCAACCTGTACCTGCACATCACCAACAACAAACGAGAAACATACCAAAGAATAGCATCACCCAATGGGTGGAAAAAAAGCATCACCCGCCGGGTGGAAAAACATGATAAGCGAACTTGTACAAAATATAATAAACAAAGAAGGGGGAGGGTGGGTTCAAAGAGAATAAAGATGCTGGCGAGAGAAGAGGAAGCCGATGAAACGTCGATGAAGAACTCGCAATAAGTAGCAAACGCCCAACCCGATGAACAGCCCAAAGCGTATCGCGATGCATGCATGCGACGCATGCAATGCATGCATGCTCGTCTTGAGCAAGAATGCCGATTCGCACGCAGCGAATCGACGACATTCTTACCCGCGCATTCGCATGAAACCAACAAAGCGCCCGAATACCAAAGGACTTCCTTAACAAACTAGGATCGAGGACGAAGGCCACGAGGATGAAGGCTAAAGGCTGGAAAGGCGGCAGGAAAGCAGCGCCAAATTAGCCAAACCGGCGGGAAGAAGCCCCTCCCACGCGGGGAAACAAATCAAAGAGAATAAGGTAAGATGCTGAGAGAAGAGGAAGCCGATGAAACGTCGATGAAGAACTCTGCAATAAGTAGCAAACGCACAACCTGATGAACGGCCCAAAACGCATGCGATGCATGCATGCGACGCATGCAATGCATGCATGCTCGTCTTGAGCAAGAATGCCGATTCGCTACGCGAATCGACGACAACCTATTAAACTAGGCACGAGGGCCTTTCACAAGTTATAACCTAGGCACGACGGCCTCCAATCTCACAACCAACCACTGGCACGAGGGCCACAAACACACAAACCTCCACTGGCACAAGGGCCACCATACACAAACCATCTAAGGTCACAAGATCATAACCAATACTTGGCACAAGAGACATGAAGGCCTTTCATAATTAAGTATATTAACATGGGTGGTAGGTGGGAAGATCAAGGTTTGCAGCAAATAGATGAACAGGAAGACACATATGTGCTGATGAAGCAGAAGAATGGAAAAGGGTTATACGGAGGGAGGAAACCTAACTAACTAGAAGAAACACCATAAGCTCATGAATCGTCAATATGCATATGTACTGCAAGAATGGGGATATTATAACAATCACATTGTACAAAAGGCCACGACCGCACAATCAAATGCTTGGCACAACGCCCATGAACTCTCTGTCTCAAGGGCCATAATCTCATAACCACCATACTAACAGGTGGACCGCAATCTAACACACCAACCACTGGCATGAGGGCCACCATACAAACCATCCATATGCAAGAGGGCCACAAATCGCAACTAAAAACCTAAAGCAAAGGATGTATTAGTATGAAAGCTATAAAACATGAGGATCTTATGTCAATGTTTAGAAGTGGCACAAGAGCCCCTCTAGTAAAGCTAAAAACTTACAAAATCTGACATAACAAGAAGGTAAAGTGAGGGGCGGGTGGGTGGGAAGGTAGCTTGAAGAAAGAACCGACAAGTGGAGAAACACAGAGATGAGCTGATGAAGATGAAAAGGAAGAAATGGAGTATATATGCGAGAAAAACCTAACTACCAAGGGAGTCTAACTAACTAAAGGTAGCAATGGTTTCGAGAATTACATTTATCTTCTTATCGTGATACGAAGATAAATTCAATTCTCGAGAAATACTAAAAGAAAAGCCCCATCTGGGTGTCTCCACTAAACAACACAATATACAATATGCTGAAAAACAGAGGCAGCAAATATGTGGTCCTGAAATAAAGGGCAATAATGTGTGCGAGGGGTCTCATATCAATAGGCCCCAAACCCAAGGAGCAAGAATAATGTTCACAGGAAGAAACTATTGTTTGGAAAAGACCTGGCTAATTAGAATGCCCATGACCATCTGCTTTGGAAATTTAACATGAGAAATTCTATCAAAACGTCTACAATGGCCACTATACTCGATAACACATCAACACATTATTGGTTGGGCTTTTATGCGGCAAAGACCAAACAAGCAATAACACCTCAACATCTCATCAAGCCCGAAGGTATCATAGGTACAAAACCTCTTCCAACTCAAATAACTCATCGTCGCCATCCACCCATGACATTCTAAAAGCATCCCAAAATATATGAACAGAAAACGCCTACAAATAGCAAGAGAAGTTCATCCATTCAACATTGCAAATTCCAAGGCAAATGCGAGGAAGGGGTAATGTGGATCTTATTTAGTAAATACTGAGAAGGAAAACTTGGGGACATAAATATTTATCGAAGAATGCTTATTACATCCACAAAATGCCCAAGTATACATACAGCAAGATAGTTAATGTATGGGTATATAGATCACGGGCAAGAGTAATCTCGTCGAAACAAAGCAAGGGTATCCAAAAAGGGTATCAATATAGAACTACAGTTGTGAAAAACATTTGTAAACACTACTGAAATGACCAAAGGATGCAAGAGACTCAAACTGGCAGAAGCAAACTCTGCTCAAATATGGTAATTTATCCGACTCCAAGATTTTGTAGATTTGTGAAAGGAAACAAGCAAGGGAAACAAAGGATAAACCACCTAAGGTTGTAATTCCTATGACCATCTTGCACCAACAATCTATTCTCAAACAAATCTCCATTACATCAACATGTTCAATACACAGTATTGTATGTATCTATCAGAAAAGGAAGAGGCACCTGTGATTTACGGTGTGAATTACGGTAAGAAGGCCTAATCAGCTCTAATATAGGGCTCTACTGTTTGACAAAATCTTGCACGCTATCCAAATAAAATACTTAAAATAGGTAGATACAAATGAAAATCTTTGGAAGCTAAGCATAGGGTCAAGAATGAAATTATTGGCACATATGGCAGAATCTCCTGCTATCTATCCTCTAAATACCAAAGGTTCCATCAATGGTTCCATCTCCTCCTCAAAGAGACGTCCATAGCCATGTCATCATAAAAGGAATTATCAATATTAGGAGGCCTTCCAAAATTACAGATTATTTTATAGGCCTTCCAAAATACATAATGTACAGAAAACATTACCAACTTGACAAGTGTAATCCCCACCTTCACCTCCACCATGTGGCAAAAAATAATTTGTCAAAACACATAAAGAAGAGAAAATTGGAAAATAACTCATAGCAAGATATGCTAGCAAATAACCAGAGAAGATATATGTCTTAAGAAGCTATGGCCGAGGCAAAGATATGTTAAGAAAATGCAACTATCAAAGTAATCACAACACTTATTACGCTGGAAAGAAAAGGGAAAAGTAAGAATGCTTATCTGGAATGGTCATCAAATCTCTATACCAGTACTTCAGATAAAAAGGTTATGCTTGACAGACCACAGATTTGATTCACCATCATTCTTGAAACAACTCAGCCAATTCAGCCAATGATCGGTTCTTAACTTGATGCACCACAAACTCCAAACATGTCCATACCAATGACTAATGACTGGCTCTCAAGTCGAGAATCAAAACTTGGACAAGGTATGAACACAAATAATGCAACGTAACGAGACACCCCAGGCAGAAAGGCTTGATCCAGATGGACTTGATCAAATGAAAATTTGAGAACACACAGCAGTAACTTTGAGGTAATAGAAGTTGCAAACTGTTGAATAGTCTGGTGCAACTAAAGCGGACCAAGGACCCTGCTTGCTTCGTCCAAACTACTGCACTTGACATGCAATCAATGAGAGTATTCTAAATTATAGTTCCAAAAATTGGTCTTCACTACCAAAGACCTATTAATAAAAGCATCTGTCATTTGTGAAGGCACATAAAGTGCTCAGGTCATGTATGTGCTGAAATCATCTGAATCCATAACACTTCATCTCTATTCAACAACTTGTCAAAGGCCCTCTCTGCATCCTCTAAGCTTGCACACTTGGAATTCTATCAAAGTTTATTAAGGACAATGTTGACCTGGTCTGGCATTATGCCCTCCTGTTGCATATTATCAAAGAACTGCAAGCAGAGTGACCTTCATGAGAGTAAACTTCCTGCTGTTGTGCATATCTGCGTATCCTGAGATCCATGCATTCCGTAAGATTAAGCCTGGGTGTGATATTCAATGAAAGACATAGCGAGCACCAGCTAGATAATTGCAGTTGAAAATGCATGCCAATTAAAGCAAATGGTGACAACAACATCCAATTCAATATATCCCAAAGACCCACTCATGAATCTAAGGTGCAAAGGATCAAAGAACTGGGTTGATCTTTTAATTGATACACATCATTCCTGGAAAGTTATCCTGCACTTATCCGCATGGATATGCATATACTTCTATTGCAGGTTTCCAGCCTTCAGTATTCTTGCAGCGTACATGGGAATAGAACAACATGTCATGTTTGATGAGGTTATAGATATGCCTCCTCTGATTATGCAGCCAACAAATAACCCTGTGGAATCTGCTTAAATGGCAACTGGTGACAAAAGCCATGTGGCTTTGATCATATTGCAGGCATCTAACACAACGTCAAACAAAATAACCCTTTGGAATTGTCTCAGATGGCAAACGGTCAACAAAGAAACCCCGCGGATTGGAACAGAGAGCAAACAACTGGAAAAGGATGAAGAAAGATAGCGAGCTTCTTATGTTCGATTTGCTTCAACTGCTAGAATTAACCAGAAAAAAAAACCCAACCGAAACACATGGCCGAAACCTCCAGACCAGAAACCTCCAGACCAACAAGCAGGGCCGAAAAACATATTGCTATCTCTAGATCTTTGATTGCAATTCGGCCAACCAAAACAACATATACACGTGCACCTGTCAGCTGACAAATGGATCTGGCCAAAACGGCACCCATACATAAATATCTCGGAAAAGCAGATGGTAGGGAAAACAGAAGCCACAAGAAAAAATGCAAGAGCCAGAATGAGAGAAGCCGATTTTGGATGGCCCAAAATACAACAAGCAACCCTAAATAGCAGATGGTGAACTGCAAGAAGCCGTCTAAATTGAAGCAGAACCTTGGTGATTCTGAACTTGGAGATGGCCAAGGCAACAAACTGAAAGGTAGAGCAGAAGCAGCAGATCAAAAAGAGATGCGAAGACAAGGGTTTCGTGAAATGGACGAATTTTTTGGATGCACGAATTCTAAAGGTAAGTAACAAGCAAAGCAGAACGAAGAAAAACGTATGTCGACCAAAAGAAGGTAGCTTGAAGAAAGAACCGACAAGTGGAGAAACACAGAGATGAGCTGATGAAGATGAAAAGGAAGAAATGGAGTATATATGCGAGAAAAACCTAACTACCAAGGGAGTCTAACTAACTAAAGGTAGCAATGGTTTCGAGACATACAGTCAATTTGCCCAATGTGCTGCTATGAAAAAAGTATATTAATCTATTTGCTTAATTCACTGGGATGACAATGCTATGGAATGTTTTTGACGAATAATAGCATTACCTCTATTGTTTGCATAGAGAGATTTTGCTAGAAAGTCTACACCTCCATGTCTTTTGTTAGATGAGTTTTTGTAATCTTTAAATATAGTATCAAAAGCTGCAATTATTGCCAAGATTGTAAGAAAAGCTGATTTATACAGAAACATAAGAAAGCATTATAAAATGTTTTAGGAGAAAGCAATGCAATATGATTTCTCAACCAATGTTGTATAGAACCATTACTTTGTAAGTATGGCAAAAAATTGCAAATGTTGTCCAGAAGTATCACCTCATCAATATCACGTTCACATCCCATTAGCATTGTATTCTATTCTTAATGCTTGTTGCACAGTATTGATGTACTTTGATGGGAATTGGTGTAGTGTTGCCAAGTTGTAAGAAGTTCCTTTCAAAAGGTATTGCTTTCCTTATAGCAAAGGCATTATCCAAGTCCAGCAACCCAATCAAATCGGCCTGCGAAAAAATAAACTTTTAGATACATTCTATCACTTTGCAAGAAGAAAGGTCTAACCACTTACCGTCGTAGCATAAACGCACATGAAGATTTCCGCTTGAATGAATATCCATTATAGAGCTTCCTTCTTTGCACATGGGCATTCTTTCAAGTTATTAACCGATTCATTACAAAAATAACTGGCTCACAATTCCCATGCATTTGTTAAACTATCCTGAAGTAAACAATCAAGTAGCATGGGTCTTTGTAACATACTAAGTGTTCTATATTAATGCACCTTCTCCATCTTGATGCACCATGATCCCACGTGTCCCGTAAACTAAACAATATAGAAATACATGAAACTTCACAGCTAAGACCAACCATTTTTGAAGATTAACTACTTGTCGTTTCTCCTCTGATTTTGTGACATCGGATAGCATGTAGGATCTGGAGGATGCGATAAAAAGATAACTGATGCTAAGAAAAGGGTTGAACAGAAAAAACTGTACACGGAAAGAATAAAAATCAAACACATGAATTAAGAAGCTGTAACGGATGTAATCCTAACAGATTGATGACATCAGCAGAATGAATGATATGGCAGTCCAAGTTGGCAATCTATGCTAAAGGTCACCAGATTAGAGAGTCATGTCTTTAGATTAGGTTGTGTCTTCTGACATCACGTATGTACTTAAGGCCATGTCCCAGGCTGTTTGGGATAGTTCAATATAGAAGCTTTCTCTTTTGTAACATGGTATCAGAGCCGTAGGCTTATGTAGCAATGGAGTGCCCAAGGGCTGTCTGAAACGGCAGCCATGGTGGAGGCAGTCACTCTTGCAATTTAGGCTATAGTTAAATTTAGAAGATCCTGGACCTATGATTTCAAGAAGAAATTAGGACGTAGAAGGTCTTCTTTCTAAAGAAGATGTCATTTTGGCAGAAAATCCAGAACGGCTGGTTGTGGGGTTGAAATTGAAGACCTAGTGCTTCCGGCTGATGGGATCAAAGGATCGAATATTGAAGCGTTATATTTTACAAAGATGCAGTAGTACTTAGAGGTCGTATGATGCAGACCTTATTCAATAAATTAAGTATCTGAGATGCAAAAAGGTTGCAAAGATGACGGTTCTGGTTGCAAACATTCATGGAAAGAGAAGACGATGCTGAGAAGTTGCTGCAGACATGCAGAATTAAGTCCTTATTCTGCTGTAGGAAGATTTGATGCCAGAAAGATGCAAAATTTGCAGATTCAGGGGAGGAAGATATGTACTAGTTACAGATCCCTGAAGATGTCATTACCACTGAAGATGATCTTACTCTCATACCAAGATGAATATGCAGGAGTCATATAAGGATTATAAGATGAAAAATGGAGCAGACCCATTTGCAAAACCAAAAGAAAGGTCTAACTTTTGTCATGGAAGAATGCTCGACTCCTGGACATTTCGTGTTGAGATTGAACCAGAGGCTACCCACGAATTAGGAGCAACGTTACGCAGATTTGAATTTTTGAGAGGCTGGAATATATGCGCAGAAGAATAAGGCGCAGAGGAATATGCCGCAGAAGAATTTCTCGGCTTGAAATCTTTGCGATGTGGCAGACATCCCGACATGCACAATGAAGATACCTTCGAAACTTTGTTGCAGATTATTTCATAACAAATTGGCATAGATTACTTCATTGCAATTTATTTTCGAAGTTGGGTCTAAATCCAGGTGTTGCCAAAGATTCGCCGTGGAGAATGAGGTTTTCTTAAGATTTTATAACGTTTATAGAGTCTACAATCTATTTGAACAAGGAACAAATTTTCCAAACTTGAGCAAAGTGATTGGAATGAAAATAAAACATGTAAAATGTTTTCTATCTGAGGGAGACACCGGGGATTTATCCGCGACTAAGGCTTCCTTAAATGGCCCTCATGAAGAAGCATTTCCAAATATCTCAAATAGAGGTGGGGCATATTGAAAATTTGAAGGTGATATGCTCTAGCTCTTCAACTGCTCGAATGTGAAGAAGGCAACAATTATTCATTGTCTGATTGGTTCAGTTATTCATGGTTAATGATAAAAGATAAAGGCATCAAGATCACAAAGAACCCTGATCAGGATTATTGATCAAGGGGAAGATGTGGAGCAAGGGAAGGAGTTAGTCAGGTTGTGATCAAAATTCCTTCCAAGTTCAGCTTCACAGGTGCAGTATTTTGGCAGAAGCGCGCAGTTATGGCCAAAGATGCACAAGTTGGTAGCTGGTCTATCTGAAGGTGGAATGTCCGGAATTTACACCAGAGGATATAGAGTGAAACCAAGAAATTAAGAATTGCAGCAGTCAAGGCTTATCAATCTGTAGATTACGGGGAATTGTGATGGATGTAATCCTAACAGATTGATGACATCAGCAGAATGAATGATATGGCAGTCCAAGTTGGCAATCTATGCTAAAGGTCACCAGATTAGAGAGTCATGTCTCTAGATTAGGTTCTGTCTTTTGACATCACGTATGTACTTAAGGCCATGTCCCAGGCTATTTGGGATAGTTCAATATAGAAGCTTTCTCTTTTGTAACAGAAGCTGCAATATCAGATAAAAACAGAATGTTTACCTAAAGCGCCCACCTTGCAAATGCTCCTAACAATGAAGGTAGAAGATACAGGTCTAGAATTGGAGAACGGGATTGCAATAACCAATTCGGGCATATGTTTGCCTTAGATTGACCCAATCCAAAGAAGATGCCGCCAACCATTAGCATCCCCAACATAGAGGAGCTCAGTTGTACGATGCAAAATTGCATGCAGAGCTATAAATGCATTTGGGATGCAAAATTTTATTCGGAGCCATTGAATGCGCTTAGCCTTAAGAAAATTTTTAACACCTGTCAACACCATGGCTCTTCTCAAGCAAAGAAAAAATAGCATTAAAGAAATGTGGAATCAAACAAAAATTGTGTCTGCATTATATATGCACTGATGATGATGTTATTGCACTTATTCCAAGAAAACATTTTACAACCTCACAATCTTAGAAACTTGTCCAACACAAGAAGTGGGCCATTGCGCATAGCATAGTATTTTGAGGTTGGAGGGGCTTTATAATAATATTTGAGGTTGGAGGGCTTTGTATTGGAGATGTGAAAAGCAATGTGGGGCATGCATATTTTATGGGATACTATTTTGTGGTCGAGACTCAATGCATTTTGTAGATGTAAAAGCCCAACATGCAAAAGAAATGTAGGATCATCGACATAGGGTAGATGCCCCTCAAGGAAGAAACCCATATGTATAGAAATAAGAGTAATAATTAAGGATGATATTTATCGATAACGTAAATACAATATAAATTATTGCAAATCTGTTGATTTGATAATAAAAAATAACTATTGGGTAAGCTTTGTCAAATCCTATGCATTTCTATATAGGATCTCCACTATAGAAAGCAAGTAAATGTGGCATGGTAATTGATAAAAAGTCGGAAGTCCATTTAAAATAGAATTGGTCTTTTTTATCCATGGGAGAATTAAAAAATACGGCAACAACCATGTACAAACAAGCTTAACAACTTGAGAAGTCCATTTAAAACAGAATTGGTCTTTTTTGACCAGGGGAGAATAAAAAAAAAAAACAATAAAGCAACAACCATGTATAAACAAGCTTAACAACTTGAAAGCAGGCGAAAACAAAATGGAAAAGCGCAAAAAATACAAGGTTTTTTGTTTGGATGTCCTCAAGTTCATGATTGGTGAGAAACATGACAAGGACCGAATACCGTACCAAGTTGATCCTAAGTTGGATTGAATATTCCTAATTCAAACCCTATCTAGTTCTAAAAGCAAAAAAGTCTGGTTTTATGATTGGGAATATTTCTCACAAGATTGATTAAGACCCAATGCGTTTTATTCCCCAAAGTAGTAGTTATGTTACGAAGGTTTACAATACATATCACACAGGTATGTTACAAAGGTGTTAAGCAGGCTATAGGCTTGCTTCCCAATTCCAGAATGTGTCCTTAAGACCTTGAGACAAACTTCTATAGAACGATCTATACTCCACATTGTCTCCTCCTGCCTTTCTGAACTCCACAATATAGAAAGATGGGGCAACCTCAAAGATCTCTGTTGCAACAGAAAGATGACCCCTTTTTCCAAGCAGCCTCAGTTTAAACTTCTGCTTGTAAACTACAAAACCAAGGGGTTTCACAGTTTCTTCAATTTTGGAGATAATCTCTCCTACAGGAGAAACAGAAGTGAATCTAGCCTCTTGTTTAAGAGGCTCCTCCTGCTGCTTCTCAAAGAGGCCAGACAAATCTAGGCCTGGAGACATAGATAAAAATTCAAAGGCATTGATGAAAGCTGGTTTGCTTTCTTTTGATTCTGTAACAAGATGTTCTTCATTGAACATGTTATCTTCAACATGTTGGACATCCTGCATATGGATAAATTCATTGGAATAGAATTGAGGAGGAGTGTATCCCTCTCTAAACCAAGGATCTTCTAATATGTGTTCTATGTCGATGCGCTGCGCAGGATTAGGCTGCAAAATCTGCTTGATGAGATTGCGCCCGGCCGGACTAAACCACTGAGGGAAATTAAAATCAGCAGCAAAAATTTTCCTGAACAACTCTGGCATGCTAGACTCATGAAAGGGCAAATACCCTGCTTTCAGAACAAAGAGAATGACACCACAAGACCATAAGTCTGCTTTGGCACCATCATATCCTCTGCTCTGTATAACCTCTGGAGCTACATAACTAGGAGTGCCACATGTAGTATGTAACAGACCATCCTCCCCTAATTGCTGTTGCAAAGCACTCAGACCAAAGTCTGATATTTTTAAATTCCCTTCTGAATCCAGAAGCAAATTCTCAGGCTTCAGGTCTCTGTGGTAGACACCATGGTTATGGCAGTACTGCACTGCATTGATAAGCTGTTGGAAATATTTCCTTGCCTCATCTCTGCACAGCTTTTGCTGCTGAATAATTTTGTCAAAGAGCTCACCTCCACACGCATACTCCATAACCAGGTAAATTTTGGTTTTGCTTGCAAGGACCTCATAGAGCTGGACTATGTTGGGATGCCTCAGAAGTCTCATGGTAGAGATTTCTCGTTTGATTTGCTTCACCATTTTAGGGTGAAAAGCTTTTTCTTTGTCCAGCACTTTGATAGCCACCTGCTCCCCTGTTTCCAGGTTTGTGGCTAATCTGACCTTGGCATAGGTCCCGGTACCTAATACCCGGCCAAGCTCATATTTCCCAACTCTGGTATCCATATTTTTAACTCACAAGATCACTGAAGCAAAAGCCTCGGCTTAAAGGAAGACAGAATGACAGCAGAAATGAAACAAAAAATGAAGCAAAAAATAATCTAACCATTCCTGGATAGAACCAACACAAATTTATGATCAAAGATCAACTGATGTAGCTAGCAAATACGAAGCGAAAACGAAGAGCAGTCTGGACTCAACAGAGGTCTGAAGAAGAAGCTGCTACTTCGTTGGGTTTCTTGTGGGGGCGACCGGGTTAAAATAGTGGAGGCAATTTGCGACTGGCGTGATAGACGGCTGAGATCTCCGCCCGTGGGACATACGGTAGAGATCGAAACTTGCACGTACACTGAGTTTCTATTTTCTTGCAATAATAATAATAGAGAAAGTTTCACCCCAAGGTGCTTGGAATGCCATTCCAGCCTCAACATTTGTAATAAAGGAGCTGGTGATTCCAACTGGCCCACTGTAGTTGTGGCCTAGTCGCAAGTCTCATCATGTGGTGTGCATTTGTCTTCGATTCTATTACTTCTTCTTCAATTTAACCGTAGTCAAGAGAAAATAGACATTCTGGCCTAACAAAATGCTACACGTTTTTGGGTTCATTCATCCACCGAATGCAGCAACCCTATTACACTGATAATATTAATCATAAACAGAATTTACATCGTTTACCCTCCGATTTCTATAACCCTATTCAAGCGCAACGTATCTATCTGCTAGATCAATGTCTCCTGGATAATTATCTGCATAATTGTTCGCTCGGTTTCATCAACAAATATTTTTCATTTCCTCTTATCCCAAACCACCCCGGCGTGCTTTCCCTTCACATTTTCATGTCAACTTGCTGATGTCCATGGTTGTAATTGCCTCTTCCTTCCCACGCCAACTCGTTGATGTACATGGTTATGCTTGTCTCTCCCCTCATGTCCTTAAGTTGATGTCCATGGTTGTGGTTGCCTCTTTCTTTTGCTTTCACCCACCATTTACCATGCCACACTTGGAAGTTGCATTTCTATCTTCCACCCTACTCCTTACATAAATCTCATTGTCTATATAACTAGATATGATTTTCTTCACCAATTAATTCTTCTTGCAAACTTCATGTTTTGTATGCTTCGAAGAATGTCTTTCATTATTTGCGACATGGCAAACACTCTCAACCACAATAAGATGCCCAATCACGTGATTGATGCCCCATCCTTCCTTACATCTGTTGATACTCATAAACCTCAGCTTCGCAAGGGACAAAATCTATTTTATTTTATTGCTTTTAATGATGGACTTTTATGCTTCATATAGTGGCCTTGAAAGTAGAGAAGAATCACTCAAAGTTAAACATGATGAAATAAACTCCATGTTGTCCCAAATAATGTGTTTTATGTAACAAATTGTAGTTCTTATATGAACGCTACAATGGTTCCTTCATTGAAAATTAACTAAGAAGCACAGAACTTACCAACTCATTCTTTGATTACTCTATGAAGAAACTAAGACAGGGTTCCTTTTTATAATGCCAATAGAGAAAGTTGTCTCTTGAAGAATGGATTGTGAGGGCAATGTTATACACTTCATTTTTCTCTTGATATACTCTAAACTCTTAAGCTGCCTTGCTTGGAAATTTTTATTCTATCGCTAATGTTATTGGTATGTATAGTTTTTACTATTTATTATCAAAACATTTGCTTGCACTTCTCTCCCTATTCATCAATATGAAATTATGCTCAAAGATCAATTGATCTAATTAGCAAATACAAAGCTAAAATAAAGAGCAATATGGACTCAAAAACAACCTGGAGAAGAAACTCCTACTTTCATTGGGTTTGCACGACCGATACATTTTCTTTCTTGTTTAAAAACAAGAAAAAAGTGCAGCTTTTGTATAGGGATAGAGCATCTAGGATGCCATTCTGAGCGTGTTCTTCGAATGTCACACCAACCTCAACATCATTGTAATATAGGAGCCAGTGATTCCAAATAAAAACATTCAGTCTGACCCATTATAGTTGTCGCATAGTCGCAAGCCTCATTATGCATGGTCTGCATCTACCTCATCTACTTTCAACTGGAAAAAGAAAGGAAAAAAGAAAAAGGGATGAAAAAGGTGACATCCCGGGAAAAAGAGATATTCAGGTCTAACCAAATTCTACGGTTTTTGGGTTGCATCCACGTGATGGAGCAACCCTACGATAATAATCATATTAATCATAAAGGAATTTACACTAGTGATTCCTCTGATTTACATAATCTAGTATGATATTTGAGCATGATATATCCGCTAAAAAAATGTCCTGAATATATCCATACTTCGCACGCACTGCATCATCAAATATTGTACTTCCCTCTTCTGCCCAAACCACCTTTCAACTTGGACTCTACCTTTGTATCCTTATTGATCGGGGTGCCTTCCCTTCACATTTTCATCTCAACTTGTTGATGTCCATAGTTGTGGTTGCCGCTCCCTTCCAATCATGTCAACTTGTTGATGTCCATGGTTGTGCTTGCCTCTCCCTTCATGTCCTTAAGTTGATACATGGTTGTGGTTGCCTCTCCCTTCATGTCATGGATGTCAAGTCCTTGAACCTTTTTGCTTTCACCCTCCATTTACCATGCTACACTTGGAAGTTGTAATTTGTTATCTTCCCTACAATTCCTTACATTCAGTCTCTATCATTTTCATATAAATTGGTATGATTTCCTTCACCATCCATTTCATGTTTTTTACAAACTTCCTCCTTCATGAGTGTCTTTGTATGCTAACGTTTTTAACGACTTATGACATGGCAAGCTCTCTCAACCACAATTGAATGCCCCATCACGTGATTGATGCCCCACCATTGTATGCTACATCTATTGATACCCATAAACCTCAAGCCTCCAAGGGATGAAATCCATTTTATTTTATTGCTTTAATGAGGGATGTTGTGCACCCTGTGTGAATATGCACCCAAACCAAGGGTTTTATTTTAGAAGTGTTGTATGTAATGGTTTGTGTTAAGTTAAAAATATTTTGGCCCCTTCGGGGCCTTAGGAATTTTCTAGGGATTGATAACCAGCCATGAAATAAATGTTTGTGATTTGATTTCAATTTATTTTGTATATACAAAAATACATTGTTTATGGTAGGAGCGACACGGATGTGCACTCATGACTATGACGGTTAGGGCTACCAGCACTTTTCCTTGTAGCTTCTGCATGCGAGCACTGTTTTCCATGATCTTTAGCTCATTTGAAATCTTGTTCCAAGAGCTCTCCAATGGTATCAACTATATTACAGTTTGTTATCAGCTTAGAGGCCAGATTAGGCCTGTCTAATTTCGGCCTCTTTCGGTAGAGATGGGAAAGACAGATACTGCTTCATCTAAGGTAGCGGCAAAACGACGAGAGTATACCACCAAATTGTGCAAAAAGATGTAAATAACTCAGTGGAAGGTTCTTTGCCCTCGGTAGCGGCTGCTCCAGTGGTTCTTAAAGAAAGGAATTTTCCTTCCCTCCAAGGCACAACGAGTAAGGAGTGAAAGCTAATGAGAATTTGCATCAAGCAGGTATAGAATGCAATCATAATATAGCTCTTCAACCTCAAGCTAATAATGTTGCTTGGAAGTCATCTGTCTCTGTTACAAAAGTGTCATATCAAAGATTTAGTAATTCATTTTATAAGCATACATCTACTGCATCTAGAAAAGCCAGGATATCAGCTGCTTTACAGGTGTTGTCTGAAGGGAGTAGGGATGAGTTGTCGGCAATATTGGATACATTAAAAGCTTGACAGACTTAGTTTCAGTAGCAATTACCTCCGGATGACATGTTTTATTAGTCTGATTGTCAGAATGTAGTTCAAGTCTCGTGTATTCCCTTAATTGAGGTGGACCATCAAGCTCATATTAAGTGTGTTGAGAATTTGTCCTCTTGTGCAGTGCTTGGCTATTTTACTGGTGGCTACTTAGATTTCTTACGATTTTATATTCTCATCTTTTGGATGCCTTTAGCTGCCTCCTTTTCTGTCCATCAAGTTGCTGGCAAAAGACTTTGTTCTAATTATGTTTGATAATAGGGATGCAATGGACTTCTTTATGTCTAGAGGGATTGATCCACTTGGTGAGGAATATATAATGTACCCTATTTGCCTGGCTTTACACTAAATATGGTTCATGCATTAAAGATGTCTTACTAGTTCTGGATACCTCATCTTCCTCCAGATCTAATAGCTCATCAAATTTTAGTGGCAATTGCAATTGGACTTGGCGTCCATCTCTCATACTCTCTCATGAATGGTCCATGGGTTTGCATTTCTATGCCAGTGGACTAACCTTTACTGGATTGTATAGTGGCAAAAAGTGGACCTTGATATAAGAAGTTGGATCTTAAGCTTTTGAATGATCTAGAATTGGCTCGCTTGTTTCTTGATAAAATGGTCTTCACTAACTTTCATCGAGGCCCTTCTGCATCTCAGGCATCTGTTCAACCTTTCCCTTCTTCTCAGGTTCAAGCTCCCATTGTTATTTCTTCATCTGTTCATGATCAACCTTTGCCAGTTGTTTTGCATTCCCTCGCCACAAAAGATATTCTATCTCCAATTTCAGTGGTGCCTCTCATAAAAATCTTATTTTTGATTGAGAGCTTTCTTTATCCAACCAAAAATTTGTAAAAAGTAAACCCTTGGGCATTCCTGTAGGTATACATATCTCTACTTCAGATGCATGGGATGTTATAGTGGAAGGCCTGCGTAAGCATCTTTTTTGGTGGAATACAGCTAAGCTTTCTCTGGCAGGGCGGATAGTAGTCCATTGTATGTAATATCTAAGCCACTAAAATAGATAAAGAAAAGAAGCGCTAGAGAGAGTGTGTCAATTATTCCTGCAATCATAACTTTGAGCTACAGAGGTCAGATTCAGTAATTCTGGACTCTTTGGAAAGCTTATGTAGAGAGCTTTTCATTGGTATATCATTTGATCTAGATCTATCAAGATAAGTACCTGCTTTTTGTATTTTCCAATCCGGATACCTTTTTGAAAAGTGCATGCCATGCAGATTTGATGGTAATATGTTTTTTATCATAACCTTTGAATCTAGATTCCATTTTGAGTGTATTTTATTGCGTTGAAAAGCTCTCTCTGGGATCTTTCTGATGGTGTATGATAGGCTAATGTTTGGTTAAGTTTTATGGGTCAAAATAACAACTATCTGTGCAGATTTGGTAGGGTTTCACCCGCACTAGTTGATTAAAACATGATATGCACAACGGCAAATCATACTCTCTGGACAACTGATGGTTCTGGTCATGTTCTTTGTCCTGCATCATGCGTTTATGAAGATATTGAAGAGATGATGTTATCGTGGCCGCATTTTGCATCAGAAAAAAAAAAGGAACTTTTTGTTTTGGTATGTTATGGGATTTGTGCTATTTTTGATGGTTTATATGTTATTCATGAATTTACTAATATTTTTTGCATTTTTATTTCTTTTCCAAACCAAAAAAATAACATCTCCCATAACATACCAAAACAAAAAGTTACAATATACATGCATTGTTTTGTAAAATGATTTTTTAGTCATAACCATAGGGAAAACCATGTTAACTTTGGATGCCTTGTGAAACATCATTGCCATAGAAATTATGAATGCACCATCTAAGATGTGGCGTCACCATCAAGATACTTAGACCCCCTCTCATGTGGAGCTAGATTCTACTGCATGTACATGATTTTTGGTGGGAAAAAAGTAGTTGGTCAGATAGGTTGAATCCTAGGGCACAGTTTGATGCAATAATACTGGCTAAATTCATATTTAGAAGAATCTCTGGGTCAAAATTCTAGTGGCAAAGTTTGTGGAGTAGGGTGTTTAAAAAAAATATCTCTTCAATTGGAATGCTATTGGGTTACCTTACATGTTGTCTTACAATTGAATTTATGTCTTATTTGCTTGGCTGCAAAGCTTATGGTGCTGCTTTAAGTCTTTGAAATAATGTATCATTTAAGTTTGGAATAATATTAGGTTATCTTGTGTTCTATCTATATGTGCTTTTCTGGTCTTATGGGCAGTCAATTTTATGGTTGTCTATCAATTGCATTGAAATTGTTGTGGAAAAGGTTCAAATTTTTGAGAAGTTGCCTAACATCATGCCAGGTGAGTCTTTAATATGTCAGATGGTAGAGAATCAAGAGAAGGGTATTGAAATTTTACCAACTGTTTAGCAGTTGAATGTTCAAGAAATGTGGTTTGCAATCGTCTATACTACATTATCTTTTTTGTTAAGTCATATTTTAATATTAACATTATAATATCACTATGGACTGACATAAAGCTTGACAATAATAGTGATACTTCATTTCAATAATTATTTTTCTCTCTCTCTCCCTCCCTCCCTCCCTCTCTCTCGTTTATTAGCCTTTATTAGCCTTTAACCTTACCTTGTACCCATTCCTTGGCAAATTTTAGTTTGCATTGTGTTTGTGTTTCTGAAGTTATTCTTTACGGTTTTAGTTTCCGAGAAATAGTCTTGCCTCATCATCATATGTCATTTTGCATACTTGGCTTTATCTAGATATGAAGTATATTGCATTCCATTGAGTTTCTGTGACATGGGTTCTATATTAGGTACATTCTTTTCTTTTGCATTGCATTTTTGGACTCATTTACATGGTTCTAGTTTTCTTAGAAGATCAATTTCATTAGCAATGATCATTTATTATATTGTTGACTTACTCACCTTTCTGGTTTTGCTCACAATTTTATAGTTACCTTGAATAAGATTCTTTTTGTGTGCTGTTTTTCCTTCAATAGATGACCCTTGGTGTTTTTTCCTCTTGTTTGTCTAGTTTATTGTCTAGCTCATTTTGTGGGATCTTGATTGCTTTACTCATATTTCTCATTTTTCTAGTGCCCTTATTTTGTACCTTCTATGTCTAATATTCTTCTTTCCTTCTCTTTTTTCCCTTTTTCCAATTCAAAACCACACTCGAACCCGTCCTTGGCCTCCATCCCGACCATCACTTTATTTTTGTTTTGAATCATGACTGCTTCCAGTTTTACATTCAGCAATCGGTCTTGATCCTTCTGGATATGGTATACGCATTCTGCTCGTTGTGGTGGTGCTTCAGCAGTAGCGGTACAGGGGGTCCCAGATAATGTTATTCGCACCCATGATCAATGGCGATCCTCTTTTTTGCATTCTCGCTATGTTATTTGTTTTCAATTTCTCATAGCATGTGGTTGTGAAATGCAAGTTCTCTGGTAGTCGGCAGGTTTAGTGTGTTCATTGTGAGTTCCTTCTTAGAATGCAACCGGTCCGAGCCATTGGATTGAGATTCTAGAGAGGGACGAGTTGTCTATTTAAGTATTGTCTTTTTAGTTGACAGATTATCGAGTAGAAGCATGAAAGGGTATGCCAAATCCCTTCTTAATTTATGAAAAAAATGCATGAATTTGGAGTGCATTTTTGTAAACGAATTGTAAATTTTGTCACCAAGAGTTAGTTACACATTTGAATTATGTTAATCTCGAATCAACGAGAGAAATTCTAATCACGAAAAATACCAAATCAAGAATTTTTTTCCCTCCCATGGAATTCCATGCTGCAAAATCTCTCATGAAATTCAGTGCAACTTTGCTTGCAACAAAAATCTATGCAGCTCTCCTTCATGCAGTTTTGAAGGCAATCAGTGAATTTTAGATTATGCTTCTTTTTGTAATCTTGATTGTGTATTTTTTTTTGTTTTTTTTTGTTTTTTAAGAGTAAGATTGCAAAAATAGTAGCAATATCAGGGGCAGATGAGAATGCAGGTACCAAGATTCAAAAAGGTGCATCTGAATCTACTTGCAAATTTGGTTATACAACAAAGAAGATCATGAAGAGGGTTGCTAAAGTTGCACAATGCATCCAATCTAAGTCTCAAACATTGCATCTTGAACAGAGGAGTGTAATGGTAGCAAAATTGTCAGGAGTATCCAGAGCTTCAATCATTCTTTGAACCAGTACTTGGAAATCCAAAAGAGGCAGTCGTCAAGGGTATGCTCCTTACAAATTTGAGAGAAGGGCATCAAGAAGTGAAAAGCTCTAATAGCATAGACAAATTAGCAGCTAGACATGCTCCACTCTCTATGATTGTAGGAAAGGATGGCGGCCTCAAACAAAAGGGATTGGCATAAAAACTATTAGGCTTGCAACCAAGAAATATTAGGTCTGATGTCAAAAGAATGCGAACGATTATGGCAGATAGATAATTGTGGGCTCTTGGGAGAAGGAAACCAAGAAGAATTTTTTGCTGAGGAACACGAAAGTTTCGATCTGAGGAAGAAATGAACCGAAGTAATTCTTTACCTTGATATTCCTCATGTATGTGAAGGTTAAGAACTCTTTTAATTTTATGCTTTCGTCCCTGTTTCTAAGTTTGCATGATCTCCTTTTCCTGTGCATAAGCAGCAAAGTGTATGTGTGGTACTATCCATGACGTTGGTGCAACTGGCGCCTTGGTGCATGGAATACAACTCGGTTGGTGCATACACTGCACAACCATCGACATTTCTATGCACCATATAACATTCACTTGTACAAGAGTGTAGATGACATCATAAAGGTACATGCATGAACATGAATTTCCAAATGTACGAGAAGGAACAAAATGTACGCTTATGATCATCCTTCATGACATCACGTACATTCATGAACATGAATTTGTAGAACATAAGTAGAACATAATGTAATTTGGTTATCATCCTTTATAACATGTGGTATAGTTTTACATGACTTCACATATAGTTCTTAGGCAATTCTAATCTATATTTCCTTTTGTTTTAGGCTAAACTGTGCAAGGCATTCAAGGATAAAAATCATGTATGAAGATTGGTTTTCGAATATTTAAGTACTTGAAGCCAACTTGTGTGAGAACGTTGAAGGAGATAGATAGATAGATAGATAGATAGATAGATAGATAGATAGATAGATAGATAGATAGATAGATAGATAGATAGATAGATAGATAGATAGATAGATAGATAGATAGATAGATAGATAGATAGATAGATAGATAGTATTTTAACGTCACACCACTAGGCAGCATCCAACTATAGAGAAAGAGATGTTTGTGCATGAAACATGAGAAAATGGATCTGTTCCAAAAAGCTTTCAAGAAAATGAGATCAAAGTTGCATGAGAATTGTATTTGCAATTGTTCGGTCTGCCTTGCTAATAGCCATGGAGGTATTTGCCAAGCAGAGAATAGTACATACAGTTTTGTAAGTTCACTGTGGAGAGCCACTATTTGTGACAAATATGTTGGTGGCATATGTTAGATTGTCTAAAGAGTACCTACACCAAATGTGGGACAAAACAGATTGCAATATGTCCTCAAGAAATTGCAAATGGTAGTGAATTATAAGAGGTGGAATGGGAAGCATGCCAATTTGTGAATGAGAAGTAAAAAAAAGGGACATCTAGGAGATTGAAACTCATAAAGAAATCAACAACATCTGCTATCATGGTGAAGACCATGTTTGATTATTTAGCTAAGTTTAGTATAGATAACTTCACCTCACACTGGCAGATTGAACAATTCAAAATTTGTGTGGACAATTTGAGAAATGATGTTGGAGATTTTCTGAAAGCAAGAGAAGTGGAAACTTTCGATTTTCCCATATTCTTTGATCACGGCTCAACAAAACCACATGAAACTCGAAGAAGAGGAACTCGAAGTAGGAACCAAAATTTTTCTCTCCTACTAAATCAGAAAAGTTAAAAATTTTTCCCCTAAACGGACATAATTTTTTGTTGTATAATTATAGCAAGAAATAAATATACAAAATTTGAATTCTAAACTACATATTGTACATTTTAATACAAAAAAAGGTCCAAAAGAAGAGCACCCTTTCGAGTTCCTATTCTATCGATGTTTTCTCACAGAAACATTCCCTTACCCTTTGGTTCCCTCCCTTCCTTCGCTCCGATTTTTCGTTGTCGTTTCTTTGTTGATGTTACTGGTCGATATGTTTATATTTAAATTATTTTTTTCGTTGGCAAAACTAACTATTAGTTATTATGATTCTTCACCAATTGGGTGATGCTATTTTTTCACCACCTGCTGGGTTATGCTATTTTGCTGGGTGATGCTAATTTTTTCTCCACTTATTAAATGATGCTTTTTCTTTTTTTTGAAGGACGTCAGACTTTATTAATAACTCTCAAGAACAAATACATGATACAATGCAGAGACAGGTATAAAAAACCCAGTGGACAAACTGATCCAGCTGAGCATTGCCACTCATCTAAGCATGACAACATAATGCAAATCAAATTACTTTCTTCTCAAAAGAGAAGAATAATATGCATATCTTCGATATAAATAAATCTAACTAGGTCGAGGTTCTACATCCATAGAATCGCTAATAGCAATTGGATCTGTCTGATATCGCAATGCCAATGGATCAAGTGGAGGGATTCCACCGTAACAACAACAGCAGGAGATATTGGATCCATAGACTGAATTATAGCAGCTTGAGGAATGGAACAATTCTTGCGACGTGCAGCCTTCCTCATATGCGGCGAAGACCATCCTTCTTCCAATAGTTCCTGTTTGCGAGCAATATCTTGAATCTAAATAGCAATGGCAATAAAATCTGAAATTTGCAATTCAAGAGGGAAATCCTCCAACGCAAACCAACAAGGCATGCACAATGCACCCGACTTACTAGGCAAAAATCCACGTGAATAAACCTGGTATAGAAGATAATGTCCCCAAAGAGGACCAACACCACGCTCTGCAAGCCTGTCAACTGCAAGTGAGAAGTCAAACATAACTCGAATAAAATTATTCTCCTTAAATAAGACCTTCAAAGATGCATGCTGAGGAAGATCTAGTCTCTGCAAATGATGTCTTACCAAAAGCCAATTTTTTTGAGATCAAGAAATTGTCCAGTGAAATGGCAAATAATCGCATGAGGCACAAGATTCTGCACACACTGCAAATGAATATTATGATTAATCTCAATAACTTGTAGGCCAGCCTGCATAAAAGCATTTGAACACTCTTATGTGTCATATACACCCTCAAACAGCAACTGGACTTCCATACGATCATTGATTGCTTGCAACTCATTTAGATATGATCTCAATTCTTTCTTATTATTCTGCAACATGGTGTCCAATGCTACAGAAACACGAGAAGATTATATACTAGATGCCATATCACGCTTGATCCAATCACTAAATCTTGTAGAAGATACCCTGACCACTGCATCAGAAGAACCCCAAGCTGTAGAAGATGTAGGTAGAGGCACTACAAAAGCAGGTAAAGGTGCAACAGAAGTAAACGAAGCAGAGATACAGGTGGATTCTACTTGAGAAGAAGTAGACAATGGTGTAGATTTAGGAGGAGAAGGAAAGTGCTGCAAGTCCATACTTTTATTAACAGGAAGAGGATCAAAAGCAAGAGGGTTGAGGCGAGAGTTATTTGGCAAATTAAGAAGCGCAAAGTAGAGCTCGGATTATATATAAAAGAAGGAGCAGAAGCATCACCTACTACTTTAGAGGCACCCTTGGTTAAAAAATGCGTTCCAGAAACTGGCAAACTAGGATTTG
Organism: Isoetes taiwanensis; assembly: GCA_021234155.1. Lineage (NCBI taxonomy): Eukaryota > Viridiplantae > Streptophyta > Lycopodiopsida > Isoetales > Isoetaceae > Isoetes > Isoetes taiwanensis. The sequence goes on from JAJEKV010000043.1 coordinate 8,917,888, forward strand.
CCATGGTGGCCGAAATCTGAAAACCCCAAATCCGGCCAAGCAAAACTTAGAAATTTTATATTAACTACACACCAATGGAAAGCTCACATCCTGAACTTTGCAATGCACTAGAAAACACTCGAATCCGACACTCGATCCAGACGTTATGAGAGAAATCGCGTCAAACATATCAACGCCTCCACTCACCTACTCCATGATGCTTGTTCTTTTCTCCACTCATTGGGTGATGCTAATTATTTTCGACCTGCTGGGTGATGCTATAGATATATGTTTTTTACCAGCTGGGCGATGTTAGTTATTTTCCACCCACGGGGTGATGTTATATATCTTTTCCACCCACTGGGTGATGCTATTTTTTCTTTTTCCACCTCCAAGTCTTTTCTATGTATTTATAGACGTTTTGTTTCTGGTACTAACGTCCCATGGGTGCTTTTGATTTGCAGGGATTATCTTCTATTACTAGGCGGTTGCTTGCCCACGATGAACATGTGTATCTGATTTTTCCCTAACAGTTAACGGGTGCTTCCCATGTATTTCATTTTTTGTCTTTCAGGTTTTTTCATATCATATCAAGATGATGCACGTTGTATGTAGCATGTGAGTTATGTTCCAGAATGGTTTCTTTTGCCTTCAATGTCATTGGGCCTGCCTGATGCATTGGGCAAATTAATGGTCATAGTGATAGTTAGACTCATGGTTCACTTAAGAAGGCAGCTCAGCAAAAACGAACTCGGACCATATTGGTGATTTAGAATTTGAGATTTACTTTGCACCTAGATAATCTGAGATAATCTAAGCTTCCAGGTGGTCTTTCACAAACGGACTATTTTTTCTATGGGTTTAAACCTGTACCTCAGTCTTATATATCTACTTTTATGATCTAATGGTGAATATACCTATGCGAAGGAAAAAAAATGCCAATTAATGAGATAAATGCCTAAGATTGACTATGCAAAAAACCAGATAACCAAATCAACGATCTTTTAGCCAATGCTTTAGTTCTTATCTGGCAAAACAAGAGGGGCTAATGTCTCTGAATCGTTAGCCTACTTTTTCAAAACAATTTTAACAAAGAACTCAAAGTTTTTTTACAAATAGGAATGGGAAACATGACTATATGATCATTAAGAGATATCAAATTGAGAAAACTAAGCATTTCTTGCTAACGACCTATGTTTTCTTTGCTTGTGCAAAAACTTCCTTGAGTGCTTGCCTCTTGCCTTGCACCGAAATCCTTCTACCTCGGTCCAATCATAGCACTTTACTTACTTCACAAGCATCATGAAATTTTCTTCTTTTGTTGACATCACAAAATCTGGCATTGCACTTCAACCTCATAAGCCCCATCAGAAAAGAAGCGCATATGTAAAGAAACAAAACGTCAAAAGGCAATAGCAAAGAATGTGAACTAGCAATATCTTGGCCGAGTAAAAGTGTTGGCAACGTGCCACATTAGAAATAGAAAAACAGGAGGGGAAAAACAAGTTCAAATCCTCTGGAACGAAGTTGGCCAGCGGGCTAACATGCCCGCAAAGTCACTCCTCGAGAGAAAATTTCTCTACTAGCATTATCAAGAAAAAACGATTTTCAAGTTTCTTCAATATTCACATGTAGTTAACATAACATGAGAGTGTGACACTGAGGCCACTAAACTGGCATTTTAAAATCCAAATAGAGTAACCAAATAGTGAGTTGTCAGATTCTCTGCACATCTAAGACGAGATTCATGGTTAATGTCCATTGAAGGAACCCATGTAGCATTCATACAAGAAACTACAAGTTGTCGTATAAAACATAATTTCTGAGGGAAGATGGAGTTTCTTTGATCTTTTAGCTTTGAATGGTTCTTCTCTATGATATATGTAACATTGTCATATATCATTGTACTCAGCATACCTATTACTGCCCAGGTTTTTCCTTCGAAAACGCTCTGGGGCAGGGGTTTTTTAATCTTAGCAGTAATATGCTTGTTGTATTCCTTATTTGGGTCCCATAGGCCAATTGGTCTCCGCGGACGATAAAATCAATTTAATTCAATTCTATTCTATTTTCGAAGGCCAATATCTAGCATAATAACTGGGGGTTATTTTATATGTTTATACGTTTTTTTACATGGTTTTTCTATGATTTTGTTGCTATACTCGTGTAGATATACTAAATAGTATTTCTAGAGTGCACTCTTTCTGAGCCGTTGATTTTGAACAAGAAATGCAATTTTGTGGTTGTGCTCTCTCAAAATTTAGAGCAATGGAGATGTTCATTATTGTTTTTTTAGATCCTTCTCTTAAAAAAACTTGCTCAGCCGAATTCTAGATCAGAGCTCGGCAAAGATTGCAGCTACGGTGCCACAACCTGTCGGGCCTGTCCAGAGCTCTAGTTTCATGTTTTTTCCTGATCTTTGTTTATTTTTTGGACTAAAAAAAAAGCAAGAAGCAACAGCATAGGCACGCAATGCTTGAGCTCATCCACTTTAGGGCTGAAGCATTTTAGGGTTCGATTGGACGACGTCAAATAGTAGAAGGGCGAGCCGGATTTGATATTTCTGTTACTTCTGTCGAATTTGTTGTTGCTTGAGGATCCGCAACAACAAGTGAGTCCTTATAACATTTTTGGGCCATGGGATAGACTCATGGAAGCCAAGATTGGTTACTTCAGAAAATTGGGTGATTCCGACATTCTTGTACTGGCTAGACTAAGAAACCTGTGGAAGACCAACAATCATAGAAGCTCCATTTGTTTCTAACATTACTTCACATTTTGACTCTGCAGCAGTTGAAACAGGGCCTTCTTCATCTCTTGGATCATTTGTTTCTTTCTAATCAAGTCTTGACGCTGAATTATTAGCCGCACAATCCACATCCTTAGCTAAAATACCTTCAGATTGTGGCTTCCCAAAAATTGAAACAGGGTTTCCTTTATACCTTTCCCTAATTCCTCCATCATTTTTCCTCTCAATAACTCCGTTGTATCATCAGCTTTGCCATTACATTTTGAGTTTCGACCTTATTCAGATCAGATATGGTAGTGGAAAAACTTATAGAACATGTCAAATGATGTTTTCTAGTATTATGGAGTTCTAATGGTGTGCAACTAGGCAACAATATGAGCAGTTTTCTGAGATTATAATGGAGCCCAAAAGGTATTATTCTGAATGCTTTTGCTTTTGCTGTTGTGACAAGATTCGAAATGTTTATGTCAAAAGCTTACAGCCTCCTGCTGGGAATCATGTCGTAACCCGAGTAGCTGCAAAGATCCCTGATAGAGTGATCTATATTGAATCATTGAAAATTTAGGAATAAACTTCTTTAGAGCTTATAGTTTTTGTAGCTTTGTGATTAGCCTGTGAATTCTGGAATGCATTCAATTGGTACCTGCAAAAGAAAGGTTCTGGATTGTGATTAGCCTGTGAATTTTGTAGTACTCCACACCCAGTATGTCAGGGCCAAACCCAAGTTTTGTCATTCTAGAATTATTGACTTTTGCACAAATATACAGGCCCATTATGACATCCTTTTTCTCCTTGTGACATGAACTGAATAAAGCTCGTTGGTTTAATTCATTAATGTGCTTTGTTGAATTCGCAAACTCATTTGATAGAAATCGCTACGTGACCATTATTTTCGCTTTGTGTAGTTTGCAAGGACTTCTAAATGCGTGAAATTGAGACTAGAATTAAGTGTTTCTTGAGATTATGCTCCCAATTGTATATGTTCACATTTTGTATGTTCTCTATTCTATTCTATTCTATTCTATTCGCATGGAAATAAGAATCTCCAGTTGTGTATTTACTTTTTTATTCCTTATACAAAACTAGCGGATTGTATTTCTAGAATCGTGAAATGTACAGTGCATTGCATTTGCTTCTCTATACACATGAGTTTGTGTTGCAATATTTAGATCACTGAATAAGCTAGGTTGTGCAGAGATGCAAGTATAATATATGCTATTAATATATACAACGGGCAAAGACCATGCATTACTTTAGGAGCTAGTTAGGTCTTTTTTTTGTTTCTAATAGTTTTAATCTTTGACATGCATACAAATTTAAATTATAATCTCATGTATTTTCTGGGCGTTTAGTCTAGTGGTAACACACTAGTTCCTTAACAATGTGGTCTTGAGTTCGAGACCGTCCATAATCGCACTCGGTACTGTTGGGGGTCAAATCTCAACAAACGCAATGTAAGGTGGTTGGGGGCAGGGCCCAACTGAGCAATGTAGTGTGATGTGTGGTCACATGTTAAGTTGGATGCTGCCTAATGGCGTGACGTTAAAACTAGTCTATCTATCTATCTATCTATCTTATCAATTAGTTAGGTATTTATCTTACCTTTATCTTATTATTAGGTGCTTCAACTTTTATGCCTTTTTAGCCAAATATATGTAACACATATGAATCATAAATATTATCTTCTCTTGTATTGCATTTCCTCTTGATTTTCAATAATTTAATATGGTACCAAAGAGAGCAACAATTTTCATACGAGGGGGTTAAAGCCTTACACTCGGGGATGAGATGCTTGTTTCAACTTTTGTTTTCTCATCTAAATTTTTGTTGGGCTCATACTTGAAGTTTTCTACGTTCACAATTAAGGGTTTGCATATCGGAATTGAGGAGTATTAAGAGTTAGATAAATTCATAGTATGAAAGCAAATAGGTTTAGTTATTTGTAGTAGTTAATTATTTCCATGTCCACTTTTTGAAATTGCTAGTAAATGTAGCTTGGTAGTAGGTGCTTTATATATCATCTAAAGAAAAAAAAATTTAAAACAATACCTTTCAACTGTGGATCACTTTGGAAAATCTGGTCAGATAAGGTAAGCCTCTTGATGCAAGACTGTACATTTGCTATACCAGAAGCATCAGATCAAACTGATTTGTAAATTCTGCTAAAGATTTGAATAATTACGAGGAGTTTCATTGTCATTTTCGACAAATTTTTGATAAATACCATGCTCATTTTCGACAATTTTATGATAAATACCATGCTCATAATAACATGGTTTTTGAAGCTCAGATTTTGATGGTGGATTTATCCCTTTTTTTTTTTTTTTTTTTTTTGAAGGACTTGAGCCTTTATTATCCAGAGAAAGTTACAGAGTATAATGGGGACTAATAACTCAGTGGAGAGAATGTCCACCAGAGCAAAACCACCCCACTCAAATACAACATCTAAACAATATGAAGAGCAAGCAAAAACTCATAAGTATGAATCTGAAGATAGTGCTCCCAAATACGGCTCTTCACCTCATTAGCAATTGATGAGCACCTGAATGCTTTGACAATTCGTTGTTGGGCATCAAGAAGGACCTGTGCATCTGAACAAGCAAGACCTTTGAATATGAGAAGATTCCTTCTTTTCCAAATGGACCAGATGATCCATGCAGAAGCCAAATGAAAGGCCCTTTTTGCCAAATTATCCCAACTACTTGGATAAACTACTAATAACACCTGCTGGCTATTCAAATTGCAATGAAAGAGGCCTTGAAGCCACAACCAAGCATGTCTGACATGTCTACATAAGAAGAAGCAATGCTCAATTGTCTCGTCCCTCTGTGCACAATAAGGGACAAAGTGCAGACACCTCTGGACGAAATCTGTGCACCAGAATATTAACGCGCAGACAACGATGAGTGACTTGCCACCATAAAATAGATACTTTGGGATGGAGTAGTTTATCCCATACCCACTTCCATACTGCTTTCTGCCGATCCCTGGGAATGACCAAAGGCCATTTGGACGAAGGAGGCAAGACGTCAGCATCAAGCAAGACCTTGTACATGGAATTCACCAACTTATCTGCTTTGACATGCTCATGAACTACCCACGGCTGGGGGTCGTCCACTTGTGCTACTGGGGGAAGAATTGAAGACACCTTCTGCCAAATAGCTCGATCCCACCTTAAAAGGAGGAACTTAGCTCTAAACTCCTTCCATGTCCGCAACTGCCTTTGATTATTATACCAATCGGATATCATATGCACACCTGCTGCTCTCCATCGACGCTGCGTCAATGGGTGGACTGAAGCAACCAGAGGACCACCATCCAATGGAATCCACCAACAACTTGCAGTCATGCTAGTGTGCGCAAGATGGTGAAAATGAAACGAGATTATGCAGGTCTCCCATGCAACTAGCAATCCTCTAAGAAATGGGGATGCATTAGGGTATGCCGTCGATGGATAGAACAGAGCCAGGGGAAAAGTGGCCTAAGAGACCGAGACAAAAAGAAATGCACATTTGCAAAGACCGATAAACAAGGCGGGAACAGGGGACTCATCCACCTTATTCAAAATTCTCCAAATGAACTTAGAAATCATCACCTTGCTCGCAAAAAAAAAATTAATCATTCAAGGCCACCAAAATGCTTTGGCAACATGCACTTTTCCCAGCCCGACTTTGGCAATGAACACCCTCCTCTGTTCCCCGGATGAAGTTCGACAACCCACGACGAGAAGTTGTATCTTTGACTATGGAGCCAACATGAGCGAAGCCATATACACATGAGTCTTTGCTTAAAACCGACTTAGCCACAACAATTAGATCACGCCATGGAAAGCTTATTTGTGGACCACCAAAAGGTGCTTTTCCAAGCCCTTAATCCTCGGGTTCCCACGCATCTCGATGAGATATGAACACCTATAGGGATTTAGAAGTTTGGTTGCTTTACCATGGGGAAGGATCTTCCATGGAAAGGTAGCTACACATGGTGGAACCGGAGAGTCCAATGCCCATAGTCTTTGTACATACGCCAACCCACAAAAATACGGATGCTAGGGAAAAGGAATCCAACAAAGGAAATGGCATTGCGCAAATTTTGCTCATCGCCCTCGAGAAAAAGGAAAGTGTCATCGCATATTGATTCTGAGATCTCCTGCGACCCATTGTTCATAGGAAGTCCATGCAAGATTCCCTCCTGTGCGGCAAGAGAGAAGACCTGTGCAAGAACCTCAGCCACAACTGTAAATAACAATGGAGCTAAAGGGCAGCCCTGACGGATGCCACGACCCACCTGAAAGAATGCTGAGGGTTCCCCTTGGAAGAGAATAGAAGAGGCGAGAATAATGAAGCCTCATGACATCAGCTGTGAATTGTGCACCAAAACCAAAGCGTAAGAGACATTTCTCTAAGAAGGCCCAGTCAACACTGTCATATGCTTTTGCAAAGTCCAGCTTCAAATATACAATTTCATGGCCCTGAAGTCGAGCCCAGTAAATACCTTCATAGGCAGCTTTTATAGATGACTCAAGTGCAACATCACACATGACTTATGTCAAAGAGCATTTCGTAAATTATTGTCCTATTCACATTCAAAAGACAGTATATGATGATACTTATCATAAAATTGAAGGATTGTGAAGAAGATTACACTTTTGATTTCTCACCTTGCTGATTTAGGTGTTGTGGTGCAATTTGAAAGAAATATTTGTCACTTTATTGTTGATGGTTATGTACTAGCTACCACTCATCGCATGGGAAACCTCTATTAAATTAATCTTACTGGGTGATTTCGTGGATGTGGTGATAGACAAAAGAAGTAGTTTATCTTTGTTATGACATCGCATGTTTGGTCATGTTAGTTTTTCATATCTTATGGTCATGGAACACAACAAGGCAGTGAAAGGATTTCATTTGAATTCAGAGTTCATGTGAGAAATTTGTGGTCCATTGCTATATTCACATGGACATAGCTGATATTTTTTACTATTCAGTAATGATTTTTCTCAATATGTACACATGCTTATGTTCTCAAGAATATGTTTGAGGTGTTATATAAATTTAAGAGATTCAAGAAAATGGTTGAAATACAAACAGGTAGTTCATTGAAGAGATTGAGGACTGACAATGGTGGAGAATACAAATTACATTCTTTCACACAGAAGGTGCTCATCATGAGTTCACTATACCTCATACATCTCAATAGAATGGAGTGTTGAGCGGTTGAATCGTACTATTTCAATGCTGCCCATTGTATCTTGATCCATACGGGCCTTGAGAGTTCTTTTTGGGCAGAATCTGTGGTAACTACTGTCTATCTTCAGAATAGATTGCTTTCGTGATATGACTCCTTATTCGTTATGGACCTCTGATAAATCGAATGTGGCACGCTTACATAATTTTGGATATATGGCTTTGATACATCCGCATACTCGTACGAAGCTTGATCCGATGTCTCGAAGGTGTATTTTCTTGGGATATTCTTTTGACACTAGTGGCTTTTGAAATGGTTGATTTTGGTGCGATATGTTCATGCTTGAAAATTGAGGTGACTGGAGATAGAAGCAAAGGATGGCTGCAACGACGTCAAACCAAGTAAAAGGTTTGGTTTGGAACATGCTAAGAGTCTACTTTGGCAAACAATTTGAAATTGTGTACCCTTCATAGTTGAGACTATATCATGGCCTGCTCCATTTAGAGATCTGCCACAAAAAGCAAACTCTTGCTGAATATCTCCACCCTTGGCACGTATCGTCTATCAATGATAATATTGTTCCCAAGTAAGTAGTAATTATTATTTCTGCAAATGCGAAATTTTTTAAAGCATTGAAGATTTCTAGAATGAGAAATGGACCTACATTATCAGATCTTCGAATTATAGCATGTACAGAATGCTCCTTATCTTTGGTAATATGATTTGTCAAGTGAACAAACCGATCAACATTCTATTGGTAATTAACATATAGCCTCATATGTTTAACACTTTATTTGATTTGTTTTGTCTCTAAATAGTAGAGATAAAAGAGTAGATGATGTAGGATATGGAGTTTTCATTGCTAACAAAATGGTTATGCTTAGGATTGGAAGAAGCCGGACTCATACACCCAGGAAGCTGTTGAAATCCTAGGTTTAGAGCTTGCGGCAATCAAAGCCTTTATATCATATAGACGAGCTTGGGATTCTTTCAAACTATTTAAACACTATCCAACCTATTCTGGCCTTGACACTTACCATGTTTATGAGCTCTTTCTCACTTCACATTTGTAGGGCCATTCATATTTCCATTGAAGTTTCTCGATATTTGATGCATCCTGATGTGGAGGATGCAATATAATGTAATAGAATAGATTTTTTAACGTCCACGGAGATTAATAGACCATATAACCAATAGCATGCAAACTTGCTTTTCTACATGTTGAGACAATAGCAGGAATTCAAATCATGTGTGTTCCTCAAGACACCATTAGATGCCATGTGCTTTGCAAAGCATTTACTTGCTTGATAATGCATGTGGAAGCAATTTCATGAGCCAAAATAATCCTTTTAGTCCGCCAAGATATGGACTAGTCCAATTGCAGCTAATGGTAGCTTACTGCACAATTGACATACAATGCGTAAACAAGAGAATCACCAGTCTTTAATGTGTAAACAAGGGACCACAAGCAATACGTTTAAAGATCAAATGCCCAAAACCACGTGTGAACAAAAGGACCAAAGGATACATTTACTTTATTAGAGAAAAATGTAGATGATGAAATAAATTAGAGTTGTGCAAGATTTAGACATGCAAATGTTTAGAGTTTGAAGAAATTGGATACCATGTAATCAACTAAGCGAATGACTTTTTTCAACTAGAAAGTATACTTAGAAATATACATGTAACTAACAAGTGGTTAGTTTACTCAAAATAACTAGATAAAGTTCCAATTAGTAAATGAGTCTACCGAGGAAAGGTGGGTCAAGAAAGAGAAATGTTCACTGTGATAAATTGTTTGTAGGAATAAGCTTTATGTGGAACTTCTAGTCCAATAGAGACATATTGTCCTTGAATTGGTAATTAAGCATGCTAATTTATTTGAGTTCCATTATAGAGTATCATATCAAACATCCTTTCTGTTTGACAAATGCTTTCCTTAGTACTTCTATATGCATGTTCTCATCTACTTCCACGACACCATGTACTAACATCATAGTTCTCCGCAAAATAAAGCACAACCATAAGAAGATGTTGGTTTAAAATGTGCACTGGGAAATTAATAAATTTATTTCCAAAGCTAAAGAAGAATGTCTAATATAAGAATATGTAGCATAATAACAGGGGGTTTCTTTTGTGTTTTTGTACGATATTTACTAAGGTTTTTCTATGATTTTGTTGTCGTATTCAACTAGACGTACTAAATAGTATTTCTAGAGTGCTCCGTTTCTTGGCCGTTGATTTTTTATAAGAGGGAGAATTGGATGGCCGTGATTAAATTTATCTATATATCACAGGCCTTGATTTCTGATGTTGTGCAGGGCAAGAAGCGAAGACCCCTGTTCCGAAACTGGTGGCTATGGCAGATTGCAAAGGCAAAGAAGACTGATTCCAAAACTGAGTGCTATGGCGCTTTTCTCAGATCTGGTTTTTTCAGTTTTATCTCATCATTTGCAAAAACTAGGGTTTATAAAACAGCAAAAAGCTAGCCGATTCATGCAGTCTGGTTCTCCAAGGTAGGTTGAGAGTAGTTAAATATTTTTTTTTTACAAGGATAGAGGAGCTCCTAGCTATGGCGGCTGCATCATCTGTCATGGCAAGAGTAACTACCTTTTACCAACATCCACCCATTTTGCACCTCAGAGCTTCCACGCAATAGACCCACAAGCTTGTGTTCTTTCCGGCCTCTCAGATGCAAAATGGGCGCCTATGATTCTCTCACAAAAAATGTCTCCCCAACTATGTTTGAGGCTGCACCGTTTGGTATATATGGATCTCAAGCTCCTGCGATGTCTTCTCAACGTTCTGCAGAGGCAGATGTAATGGTTTTGCTTTTGAGATAGAGAACTGCGGTTTTAGGTTATGAAATGAATGATTTTGTAGCAGATGCCATCATCACCAATTTGTTGTTGCTTGATGCAAATGATCCTACTAAGCCTATTCGATACGTTTTATAATTGCCCCTGGCTCGATGAGAGGCTTTGAATGGGTATTTATGGTTGATCCGTACTCGATACTGAGGGAGTGCCGACTGTTTTTCTAGAAGGATATAGATCGGCTTACGGATTTGGGTATTCCTTCTTCAAGGCACAATTGCATGCGGGATCAAAGGCCTACAAGATGCTTGTTGTTGGATTGACAAACAATTGAAGGAGAGAAGAATTTTGGGGAGAGTTGAACCTCGGCTTGGCGAGGAGGTGTGCACGTTTTGACAGATTTATGAGATTATAGCTCCTTTGAGGCGGTATGTTTTAACCCTTTATAAATATGAAGAATGGAGATTTCACATGATCGGTCATTAATTTCACAAGGCTTGTGGCATGTTGTTGTAACAGACGTAATTCTTCAGACATTACTCTTGATAAGGATGCTACGGTTTTAAAATCTATCATGTTCGTCATTGAAGATACTTTACATTAAAGACCATTCCCAAGTGCCAAGGAGTTGTTGGGATTATCTCAGGTCTCAATTTTGACAGGGCCATGACCCAGTGTTTGACTATCAGCAGCAGGTTATTCGCAGATCAAATGCTAAACATAGGCAAAGTAAAGTTATTTATCATGGATATGATTTTCAAGATGAAAATGAATATGATGAATATGAAGAAAGTGGGCTTTTGAAGAAGAATATGAAGCGAGATGCATATGAAGATGACTATGAAGATGTATGTGAAGAATATAGCGCATATGAAGATCCACATGCATTTCCAAGTCCATTTCCAAATGCATTTCCAAGTGCCCAAATAGGTGAATCCTTTTTTTCTACTTTGTTGGTTCAATCCGTGCATGGTCCGCTAGGCTTGTGCATTCCTTGAGAGCTATGGCAAAATTTCACGGACCTAGAAGAGTGGTGTATTCGTTAAAGGTATACTACATTTTATTCTCATTTTGCTTTTTGGAGGAAGTAACTATGTAGCTCTTCCTCATTTCTTATTTTCCTCAAAGATAAGAAGCTACTAAACCTTTGGTGGCGGTGTACATTTAATGAAAAAGTTGCTTATGTATATTAATTGACTCCTCTGCTTTTCCATTTTTATGCAAACCGCTATGTTCTAGTTTGATTAGAATAACGAGAACAGAAATTTTGGGTCCTAAGGGGGTCAAAAATTTTTTCGATATAACAACCAACACATAGCTATCATTAACATTATTAACATAAACACATAACACATATTGCTACATGTTTTAAATGTCTTTTATATTCTCACATCTGCTTTTTTTTTTATGGCCCGAAGGGCCAAAAAATTTTTTTAGTATAATAACCAACACATAACTACCATTGACATTAATAAATATAACCATTGGATCCAACACATTTAAATTAAAATCCCCTTAAACCCCCTTTGGTTTGGGTGCATATTCACAGGGGTGGCGTAGGGGCGGCGAGAGCCCTCATAATTGTATTTTGACGCGTCTGAAATCAACACCATATAGTATTCCGGATGAAATCTTATAGTATTTTGCGAATCTTATTATACAGTATAGCAAATCTTGTACTTGCATACCCCACAAATGAGGAACTTTACGTACGGTGTAGATTATGGAATAAGGGGCGAATATGCCAATCCGACAGCTCTCGATGCCCGAAGTCACCCCCCGTGTGAATATGCACCCAAACCAAAGGGGGTTTAAGGGGGATTTTAATTTAAATGTGTTGGATCCAATGGTTATATTTATTAATGTCAATGGTAGTTATGTGTTGGTTATGCGCTACGTTAATGAACCTATGTCCATGGGGACAACTAACTTCAAAATTTAAAAGCTCTTCTAGAAAATTAACCCATTTCTTGGCTGAGAATCAACCCAACACGAACACATACAATTTTGAATATACATCACTACAATGAACCTATACTCGTAGGGACAACTAACTACAGTATTCAAAAGCTTTTAATTTCTTAGTTAAGAATTAACGCAACACAAACACATCCATCCAATCAACAAATGATATTACAATTTTGAATATTATGTCTGGATATTGCATAAAGTTCTCATCTTGAGCACTTACAACTCAAATGCATCTCATGTTCTCGACAAGCCTATGCTCGCATGCTTAATGAGAGTAGAATACTAGCTCAATTCCATGGCCAAAAAAAAAAATCATTCCATATTCTTCTTCTTCAAAGGGCAACCCACGACGCTAGCACCTTGTTCAAACTTGACAAGTTTTAATATCCAGAATGATCAATTCTCGCAAGCATCTAAACCATCTTGTATTCATGTTCTACATTTGGGTTTTTATAGTGTAAATATGTGTATATAGGGACTTTTACCATATGTGGAATAAAGAGCTGGTCAAATGCTAGACTCTCAATTCCGAAAAGCTGCCCTCGAGATTATGGGAAACACTCTTGTAGAAAGATCTATACTCGACATTGTCTCCTCCTGCTTTTTTTAACTCCACAACATAGAAAGATGGTGCAACTTCAAAGATTTCTATTGCAACAGAAAGGTGACCCTTTCCTCCAATCTTAGATACAAGCAGCCTAAGGTTAACCTTCTGCTTGTGAACTGCAAAACCAAGGGGCTTCACAGTTTCTTCAATTTTGGTAATAATTTCACCAACATGGGAGACACAAGTGAACCTGGCCTCTTGTTTTAGAGGCTCCTCTTGCTGCTTTTGAAAAAGGCCAGACAGATCTAGGCCTGGAGACATGGATAAAAGTTCAAAGGCATTGATAGAAGCTGCCCTACATTCTCTTGATTCTGTAACAACATTTGCTTCATTGAACATGTCATTTTCAACATTTTCCACATCTTGCAGATGTATAAGCTCATTGGAAAATGCTGGAGGAATGTAACCCTGTTTGAACCAAGGATGTTCTAATATCTGATCTATGCTGATGCGCTGCGCCGGATTAGGCCGTAAAATTTGACCGACGAGATCGCGGCAGGCCGCGCTAATCCATTTAGGGAAAGAATAATCAGCACTAGCTATTTTCCTGTACATGTCTATTATGCTATCATCATGGAAGGGGAAGGACCCTGCTTTTAAAACATAGAGAATGACACCACAAGACCATATGTCTGCCTTGGCACCATCATAACCACTGCAATACATAACCTCTGGAGCAACATAACAATGAGTGCCACATATAGTGTGTAGCAAACCATCCCTGCCAGATTGTTGCTGCAAAGCACTCAGGCCAAAATCTGAGATTTTTAAATTGCCCTTTGAATCCAAGAGCAAATTCTCTGGCTTCAGATCTCTGTGATACACACCATTGCTATGGCAATGTTGCACAGCACTGATGAGTTGCTGGAAATATTTCCTTGCCTCATCTTTGCACAGCTTTTTCTGCTCAGCAATTTTGTCAAAGAGATCACCTCCAGAAGCATATTCCATAACTAGGTAAATCTTGGTTTTGCTTGCAAACACCTCGTAGAGCTGCACTATGTTGGGATGCCTGAGCAGCCTCATTGTAGAAATTTCTCTTTTAATTTGCTTCGCCATTTTGAGGGCTTTTTCTTTGTCCAGCACTTTGATGGCAACCTGCTCCCCTGTTTCTGTGTTTGTGGCTAATCTGACCTTGGCATAGTGGCCGGTTCCTAATAACCGGCCAAGTTCATACTTCCCAACTCTGGTATCCATGTCAAAACTTGTTATACTCTGGTTTAGAAAGGAATAGACGACTAAGCCAGGAGAAAAATAGGGGAAGTTATGTTGCGAAGCAGAATATAGAACAGACGAAGAGCAGACAGGATTTTAAAGACTAGTCTGGCTAATCTGATCAGCGCCAATCGAGTTAAAATGCCAATGGACTTTTAGTCGAGTTAGACAGTCTTCTATGCATGTATAAAACGGTGACCCTCGAAGCACGGCCCTTTGCCCTTTTCCCCTTGTTTTTCGGCCATTTTTTGTTAACCATAAAGGTAAAAGGGGGCCACATTTCGGCTTTTTTCAGCTGATTTTAAATCCAGTAATAATTCTTGTTATGGTCGGTTGATTTCGGGTCAGTTGATAACTTGATTTTTATTATTGCATAAGATAGAAATAGCACAGAAATTCAATCCACTGTATTATAAAAATTCAAGATTACACTGATCAAAAACAGTAACATAGTATTGATTCAGAAAATTCCACTGATTTCCAAAAAAAAGGACAGAATTGATCAACTGAAAATAGAAGACGAGAACTGATCATGTCTTTTTCTTCCAAGATTCCAGAGCTTCCCCAATAGAACGACCATCCACGCATGTTAACAGTTTATCTAACAGTCTAACAGACTCCACAGCGCATCCAGGTAAATGTAGGCACTTAAATACATAAAGATTGTAAATAATCCAAAGAAAGGCATGGTTATGATGTTACCTTATCAAATCTTTAGAAAAGATCCTTCCAAATCTATGAGAAAGCAGTAAAGACAGATCTCAGGACTCTGTTAGTAAGAGATTAACAAAAAACTCCAAGAAAAACTCTGAAACCTCTGAAAACCTGTGAAAATCAGCTATGGCGAGGTCCGGAATGAAAAAATCCACAAGAAGAGAAAGATCAACACCAAAAGTATGGCGATGCGCCAAAAAATTGCCTATGGCAACTGCTAAACCATGCAAAAATGCTATGGCAACACAAAAAAAGCAAGCGCCCATGCCAAAAGAGATATCGCCATAGCTCTGTAGACGGGTATGGCGACGGAAGCATCGCCAGAAGAAAGGAGGAAAGAAAAAAAAAAACTTTATATATTTTGCTGATGTGGCATCCAGCTGGCCAAAATGTGGCCCCCTTTACCTTTATGTAAGGTAAAGGCCGTTGAGGCCATTATGCTCACCTCACTGCCGCCAGGCATTTTCAGCCAGAAAAATGGCCTCAACGGCCTTTACCTATTACAAATGAGGAACGAAGGGCCATATCACACTGGGCATTATGTTAGGTTAAATTTTTAATATAACGGATACTCCTTTATGTTAGTGACAAGATTTCGCTTCACACTTCCTCTTAGATTAAAAATTAGCGTAACGGAAACTGTTATAAAGCATTCACATTGCACAATTCCGTTAGGTTACATTACGCCTAACATAACGAAAACTGTTATAAAGCACTTCACACTGCATAATATCGTTAAGTTACTTTGCATCTAACATAATGGAAACCGTTATAGAGCACTGCATACTCCAAGAGGTCGTTAAGTTCCCAATTGAGAATTTTTCTTTTCCTCTCATTGCAGAACATGATTATTAGCAAACACTATCAATAAGTGAATGCCATCTCATTTCAATACAGACGTCTTCTCGTGGAACATATCTATCATATGCACAAGGACTGATACACATATAAAACAGTACATTATACAGGCTTGATATGGGTGCTTATTTAGGGGCTGCTTATCATCTACATTCCAAGTTTACCACAATCCTTAATTACAATAGTATTTTACATATCTTTACACATTTTGATGTATCATCTGTACTAGAACAATATTAGGCATAAAACCACATCTCAACTATTAGGCATAAAATCACATCTCAACTAGAACATCCACCAACAAAAAAATTGCTCTAGCTTTATGTAATAATAATATTTCAATCATTTAAATCCTAGCAGTTGCACATTGAACCTTGCACATTGAATCCATAAGACCTTTTAGAAGTTTGGTTGTCGCGATTTATGCTTGTTGACCATGCAATTTATATAGCAATATGGATTCCTGCAACGCTGCATAAGCTAAAATAAGTATCATAACATCAAGCCCACAAGTCTCCTAGATTCTTCACAAAAAATGGTAGCAAATGTAGCATGATCAACAAACAAAAGAAGAAAAAACATCTAAATGTGCTTTCTGCAGCCTCAAGACATCAGGCAATGTGAACTGCCAACCTTCTAGACATCAAGCAAATCCAAATGCTTCTCTTCATGCTTCTACCCTTGGGGTAGGAGAAGCCTGAAATATTGATATCTTGTTACAGCCACGTAAAGGAATTCAGCCTCATTTGCTTTCCTGCTTTGCAAGTGCCAATAAGAAGATTGGTGATCTGAATGGTCTATGCAATGTACTCAAATTGCGGTTCTTCTTGCAGACACATTGAAAGGCAACTTTGCAGAATTTTATGCTATAGCAATGGATATAATACTTGAGAAGTTGGCACCTGAAAGCATTTGCACAATCATTGGTCTGATGTTTGGTTACACTACACCGCCCCTAACATCAACACAGATACATAGTGTGTTGAAGATGAATTTAAAGATAATAGTCTCCCAGGGGATCTGCTTTCTGCCTTCTGGATGCAGGAAACTTTTTAAAATAGAATGCGCCTTTTCGAAATTAAGACTCACCCCGTGCAGTAGCTAATGCTGTTGCCGCAACTTATTTATCCCTTTTGCGGCATCCCACTAGTGCAGTTTCTTTGGAAGCCTCAAAATGCTTAAGAACGGAGCTGGAGCAGCAAGTTCTTATTCAGTGCATATAGGGAGGGGAGTACCTACGTGCAATTGTCATTAGAGTCTAATAAGGTTTCTCGGGCCCATGATTTGTCTCAACATGAAGTTATCGCATTTTTTAGGTTCAATATTGTTTCTCTGCTTGGAACTGTAGGTCAAATCAGAGTACACTAAAGGTGGATGGCCGTGCAGATGAACAATCTCAAGGCATCAGGCAATGTGAACTGCCAATCTACTAGACATCAAGCAAATCTACAGATAATTTGAAAATCCAAATGCTGTCATCGGCTGCATCACGCTCTCTTGCACTCTCTTCTGTGACAAACATAACACCCTCTTCTATCTCAAGGTATTCAAGAACCCACATTGCTTGTACCTGGCATCTTAAACCACAATTCTGCAAAGGCACATAATTTTCTTAATATGCACAAGTTTTGATCCTCAACAACAGGAGATTTTGCTAAAGCCACGCTAGAAGTTCCTTACATAGATATAGATGGGACTTTTAAGTACAAAGCCCCATACAGGCATATCTAGCTGCATGGCATAAAGTACATCTTGCTGCATGGCATAAAGTATCATGGAAGCTTACTAAATCTAGAATATGTAAATAAATGTAAAGATTCATCAAAATACTGCAATGAAATACAGATTCTAAAACAAACATAGATTCTGAATGTACTACATCAGGTAATGTGAACTGCCAACCTACTAGACATCAGGCAAATCTACAGATAATTTGAAAATCCAAATGCGTCATCGGCTGCATCACGCTCTCTTATACTCTCTTCTGTGACAAACATAACACCCTCTTCTATCTCAAGGTATTCAAGAACCCACATTGCTTGTACCTGGCAGCTTAAACCACAATTCTGCAAAGGCACGTAATTTTCTTAATATGCAAAGTTTTGATCCTCAACAACAGGAGATTTTGCTAAAGCCATGCTAGAAGTTACTTACATAGATACAGATGGGACTTTTAAGTACAAAGCCCCAGACAGGCATATCTAGCTGCATGGCATAAAGTACATCTTGCTGCATGGCATAAAGTATCATGGAAGCTTACTAAATCTAGAATATGTAAATAGATGTAAAGATTCATCAAAATACTACAATGAAATACATATTCTAAAACAAACACAGATTCTGAATGTACTACATATTTCCAAACTAATGGTGGAGGGCAAAAGAAAGGATGATAGAGAAAACCCTATTGAAAACTTACCAGAAAAAAAAAACGAATACTGGATAATAAAATGGTGGACAAAACAGACAGAAGATACGATAGTTCAAAACCTACTAAAATTGATATCGAAAACAGTCCTTGATATGCAAAGAATCATTTGCTTACCTTTAAGAAACAGTTTGCAAAGTGAAAGTTCGGATGCAAGCTTGTCTAGCTTCAAGCTAATATGTAGCACAATAACAGGGGGTTACTTTTAGATTTTTATACGTTTTTTCACATGGTTTTTCTATGATTTCGTTGTTGTATTCGTTGAGGTGTACTAAATAGTATTTCTAGAGTGCACCCTTTATGGGCCGTTGATTTTTGTTGGTTGGAACAATCCGAGGGTTGTTGTCTTTCTCTGCATGTGTTTGTGCATGAACACTATGCAAGTGTGTGCATGTGCATGTGCACATGCATGTGCATGTGTGTGCATGTGCACATGCATGTGCACACACATGCATGTGCATGTGTGTGCATGTGCATGTTCATATGCATGTGCAAGTGCAAGTGCATGTGCATGTGTGCATGTGTGTGCATGTGTACTTGCCCTCTTGGATTCTTATTGCCGGAGTGGATTTTACTACCATGAGATGGATTTTTTTCTCACACTTACAAAGGTATTTGTTTTTAATGTTTCTTGGTTAGCATAATTTTTTTTTACAAGGTATTGGTTTCTGATTCTACAATGTAGTTGCAAAACCCCTTTTGTTTCCTTCCAGATGATTTCTTCAAGTAGATTCAAGTTTAGACCCTCTGTTTGCTTTCAACTCTTGGATATTTCACGGCTTCCGGATTGTTCATAGCGGCCGACCTTTAGCTTCAATCAACAAACGGATTCTTATGCACACAACATGCGGATTATTCCGCCCTTTTCCATGTCACGCAGATCCCGGTCAAACAAAGGGCCACAAGAATACATTTATATTGTAGGTTTGGAACTTTAATCGAACCGTAAGGTGAATCATGCATTACCTTTAAGCTAGAGATGGAGCATCCAAAATCATATGGATTGATAAACAATGGTGTCATTGTGAAAGAGAAATAGTTGTAGTGGAAGTAACAATATGTAGCATAATAACAGAGGGTTTTCTTTGTGTTGTAAACTTTATGGACTTTCAGAATAACTTTTACTTATGTTCTATTTGTTTTATTGTGATCAAATTCAAAAGCTACAGGTGATGAAAGCCTCAAATGAATTCTAGTTTTTTCTGGTTTGAATTCTAAAATTTTTGTCACACGGGGGGCGTCCCTAAGGCCCCGAAGGGGCCAAAAATTTTTTTTTGCAACACAAACCATTAACATCCAATATATAAAAATTAAATCCCCCAACACATAACAACCATTGACATTAACAACCAACACATAACTACCATTGACATTAATTAACATAACCATTGGGTCCAACACATTTAAATTAAAATCCCCCTTAAACCCCCTTTGGTTTGGGTGCATATTCACACGGGGGGTGACGTAGGGCAGACGCAAATTTCCGCCTTCGAGCACCTGTAACAGCGCTTAATGGATGCTCCACGACAGGAGTTAACTTACGACATGAATTTTTAGAGTTCGTTAACTGCTGTTAAAACTTAACCTAACATAATACTAGTATGAAGTACAGTTAAAGGGCACCGTTAAGCTAACTGAACCGTTATTTCTTAACCCCCTCCTAACTTAATGGCATGTCTTAATGGCAGCTGTTTGAACCCCAGATAGCTAACTTTTTCTAACATAACGGATTTTAACCCCCCAGTGTGAAGTGGCCCGAAGAAGAAATTGCTGAATTTTGGCTATTTTGGCCCAACTCTTTAGCAGGGTTGCCTAATCTGAGGTGCACGCTTTGCAATTCTAGTTATGCCACGTGTCATACCACGTCAGTTTAATTTTATCTCAACCGTTAGATCTACTAATTTATGAATCCACGGCTAAGAAAAATAGAAAAACTATAGAAAATCCAGGTAATTCCTTCGGCCTCTCGCAGCCCTAACCATTCCGACCCAGGCATCTTGCCTTCGAATCCTTCCAATCTGGCCGACTAATTTCCTTTGACTGTGTATTCCCGTGAAGTCTAGTTAGTTACATTGCATACGATTAATAGAATAGAATAGATTTTTTATCGTCCACGGAAAGAGAATCAACGATGAGCAAAGGCCCTACTCTATGCTTTTAGATTGTATTGTTGGTTGTCTTTCATATTTTATAGACTTATCCCTTCGGAACTCGGAATGAAAACCTACATTCAGCTATAGTGTAATTTGATCAAAGAACAGCAGGGTGTTTTCCTTCCTAGGCTAGAGAAAATATATGCACCATATCAAGGAATCTCGATGTGAGGATAGTAGAAATTTAGATTATCATCATGTTACCCTTTGCCATTGCTTGTTGGAATTTCTATGTGGATTTGAAATCCAGGAACTATGCCATGTGACACCAATTCTACCTCCAGCATGATGCTTCTTAAGCATCCTCCAATATTTCAATAACGGATGCTGGGTCAGGCCCTTCAACTCTTGGAAACAGGTGCATACTCATTCACTTCATTTTGGAATTTTGTTCTTGTCTCCTTATTGAAAATGTACTTATGAATATGTATCCGAAGTGTGGAGTTTGGAGGATGCATGTAGGTTATTTGATAAGATGTCTAAGCAAGAGGTTTTTTAATGGGATGCAGTAGTTGGAGCATATGCACATCATGGTGATGACATGAAACTATGAAGGTGGACCATCTTATGCTTGATCATGTTAAATATTACTGTATTCTTCCTGCATGTACTCACTTCTGCAACTTCTGCAACTTCTGCAACTGGAGTGCAGGGGCGTGAAGAAACCGCCCAGGTAACTCTGCGGAGAAAACCCTCGGCTTCAATATTTGAGTTTTAAATCTTTGTGTGCCTATTGAGGAAGAATAGGTTCCAATTTGCTTGAATAGTTCAGCTTTTGATGTTTCTGTAGCTAAATTCAAAGCAATCACGAAATGAATTCCAATTTGGCGATAACTTGAAGCTTTCTAGGCAAGATTGTCGGCAAATTCTCAAGTAGAACTGCATGTAATTCTGTGTTTTATTGGCGGAAAGCCCAAGCTGTTTTTGTTTGTGCAGAGATGGCAAAGATGGGCAGGACACACTTCTTCAAACAAAAACATCTAATGTTCTTGTCTTTGCATCCATTATTGGCTTTGCAGACTGCAAGAATCCGACTTTCCTTTCGATCTCTATTTTTTCCTGTTCTTAGGTCACGTGATTGCCGAGCGTTGCTTGCACCTTTTCCAATTAGATCTATCCCTGTGGAAGCTGTTAAAGCACAGTCTCTATCTCTGAGTCAAAATCTTCGTTATGTCAAGGTCTCTGAATTGTGTTATCTCAAAATACTTATATGATAGAAATTGGTAAAATTGGCCTAAACTTGGTGATAGAGATTGTATTTGTCACGAGATCAGGACCCGTCTGAGCCTATGTTCCAAAGCTGTATTGGGTAATCTGTAAATAGCCAACAAACCACACTTTTACTTGGCAGGGGATTTCATATAATACTGATGGAACTTTCTGATTAAAACGAATCCAGAGCAAGTATGGTCATTATAAGGCTTACACTGTGTCTCCTGCGTAATGTGAGGATGAAGCATAATCTTCTATATGATGCTTCAAATTCGATATGGTTCAGAAAAAGCAAGGTTCTTGTTGCACCGAATATGACATTATCATTTATAGTAAATCATGTTAGTATAACGTTCTAACACACATATTAGGGGAGGGTGCCCATAAAGCGCCCAGTTAAGGGTAAAAATTATATTATGATGGGCTTAATTCATTTAATCACCTCTTTTGATATAACATAATAAAATTTCAAGGTTTAGCTTTCAATTGCTACTAACACGAGTTGTTTCGACAAATCGAAAGCTCGCTATGAAGATTTTAAGTTCTATCCTTATTTTGGCCCCAATAGACCACCAAATGCCCCATAATGGACCACTAAAAAGCCTTCAATGGACCACCAAATGCTCACACTTGACCTTCATTAGCCCACAAGTGCCCATTAATAAACCATGCATTTAGTTCAATTTTTAGTACTTTTTAAGGTGGGCTATTGTAGGACTATTGAAGGGTTAAGGTGGGCTATTAAAGGGTAAAAAGTGGGCCATTAAAGGGCAAAAAGTGGGCCATTGAAAGGGAGTGGGTGGAAGAGGGGCACCCTCCCCTATATTAAATTTTTATTGTATAGTTTTCTAGGAAATATTAGGAAGCCCATTTGTGCAAGAGCAAGTTGAGCTTGCAATTCCATGAAGCCATCACTAGCGGGTTTGTGCTCCATGTATCATGTCAGGAATTAAACTAGATTGTGAAGCTCCAGATAAGGTAGTCGGAGACGTCCTCTTCGTGGCGTTCCAGGTCAGCCCTGGGCATTGGATTGGAACTGGGGTTCGATTCCCCAGGCTCATGTCATGTTGGAATGCCGTTGCTATCTTGAGTTATGCACCTCTACATTGTATTAGTATGACACATGGTGTATACTGTACATATGGTAGTATACTATTTTAACCCATGGTGTGTGGCGTTCTAGAGCCCCCTTTTAAATCGGGTCAACAAAGGCCAGTTTGACCCCAGAAAGATTTCAGATAGGCGAACATGATGTTTGGAGAGGGAATATTCTATGAATTGTGCGATCCAAGGGCCCAGGAAAAATAATACACAGTTTAGCTATCAATTGGGGATGCCAATAATGGCAGGCAATTGCAATATCAGCAAGCCTATTCCATTTCTACTGACCTAGCTTATAGCTGAACAATTCATTATGCACGACATGCGCGACATGATATGGAATATCTAGCATAATAGCTAGGGTTACTTTTAGATTTTTACACGCTTTATGGTTTTTCTATGATTTCGTTGTATTCATTGAGTTGTACTAAATAGTATTTCTTGAGTGCACCCTTTATGGGCCGTTGATTTTCATTGGTTGAAACAATCCGAGGGTTGTTGTCTTTCTCTGCATGTGTTTGTGCATGAACACTGCACATGCGTATGCATGTGCATGTGCATGTGCACGTGCACGTGCATGTGTGTGCATGTGCATGCGTATGCACGTGTATGCATGTACATGTGTATTGTGCATGTGCAAGTGCATGTTCAAGTGCATGTGCATGGTGCATGTGTACTTTCCCTCTTGGATTCTTATTGCCGGAGTGGATTTTTGCTGACGGAAGGTTATCACGAGGTGGTTTTTTTCTCACACTTACAAAGGTATTTGTTTTTTAATGTTTCTAGCTAGCATAATGGTTTTTCTTACAAGGTATTGATTTCCTAGTTCTACAATACAATGCTGCAAAATCTTTGGTTCCTGGTTCTACCTTTGTTTCCTTCCTTTTGTCTGTTCTAAGATTTGTTGCAAATTCAAAAAGAGTTTAGAATTTAGACCGTCTGTTTGCTTTCAACTTCTTGGATATTCTTGGCCTGCCGGATTGTTCATAGCAGCCAGCCTTCAGCTTCAATCAACAAACGGATTCTTTTGCACACAATAGGCAGATTATTCCACGCCCTTTTCTGAGTCATGCAGATCAGTCAAACAGTGGCCACAAGAATGCATTTGTATTGTAGGTTTGGAACGTTAATCAAACCAGAATATGAATCATGCATTACCTTTAAGCTAGAGATGGAGCATTCAAAATCATATGGATTGATAAACAATGGTTTTATTGTGAAAGAGAAATAGCTTTAGCTGAAGTAACAATACGTGGAATGCTAACATTGATGTTGTTGTCTTCCATGCAATGGTTTGTGAATAGAACATTATTGTTGCGCATATCAATGTCAAAAGCTTTTATTTGATTCAATTTTATTTCGTGAATAAAACATTATTGTAGAGCGTATCGTGTCAAAAGCTTTTATTTGATTCAATTTTATTTCATTAGTAAAATTCTATTTTCTAAATTAATATTAATCTAACCAATTTCTTTCCTTCGGGACATCTGATAAAATTGGAACGATACAGAGAAGATTAGCATGCCCCTGCGCAAGGATGACACACATAAATCGAGAAATGGTCCAAATTTTTGAGGTGGTGTGACGTTAAAATATTTATCTTTATCTTTATGTTCATGCAGACTATAGAATCTCCCAATCCATCAATTCCACATGACATTCCTTCGATGCCTGAAGTCAACACGATGTTGATCCAAATATTATTAATGTACCAGAGAACCCTATAAATGAATATCTACATCTGGCCCTGGAAATCCAGCTCTGGAAATCTAGCTCTGGAAATCTGGCTCCGCTCTGGAAATTCGGCTTTGGAAATCTGGCTTCCGAGCTTCTTATACAGGGCAAAACTGGTTCCCTTGGCTTTAGAATACGAAACACGGATTCAACGACAGATCTTATACAACATAGCAGATGAAAAGAAATGGTTCTTGAATAGCACAGCTCCGCTTCCATGCCATAGCCAGGATCTTGAGAGTTCGCCATAGCCACGATTTCGTAATTGTACCAAATCTCTTCTTTTCAAAGGTATGTACCAGATCTCCCCCTTTTTCAATTTCAAATTTCAAAAATCTCCCAACTTTTGAATTTCGAATTTTGAACTTAAGCATGGGTGGGAGAAAAAAAGCCGAATACTGAGAGAAAAAAGCGGAATAATAGAATGTAAGTAAGAAGGATATAGCGTGAATGGGTTATTTTTCTAAGGTTAATGGGTCTGAAGGATTAAAATATTATATATAAATTGACGTCTATTTATACGTCCCCAATTTCCCCTACGATAAAAAATCATTCTCATTCTCATTCTCATTTTATGTGTGTGCTACTATGTTCACACATTACGCATTATGTTGCCATTATAGGTGCACATTTTCGAGGCATATAATTCTTATTCCAGGTAAAAAAATTTAATTTTGAACCTTGTTTGACCCAATTTGAAGGTTTAAGACAAAATGGGGACAAATACTCTTTGACGCACATAATCATCCTCTATAGTTCCTAACACAATGTTGCACAAGGTTTACATAATGCATAGATTTAATACATAGGTTTAATGCATAGGTTCACATTGGTTTAACTATTTCAATGTGCTTTCATAGGTTTATTACATAGATTTACATAGTTTTAATGCATAGCTTTCATAGGTTTAATGCATAGGTTTAGATAGGTTTAATAGGTTTTGTGATTCAATGGTACCTCTGCAAAAATAACCTCTGGCCCTGAAAACTGTGTTTATCACTCTGAGTTGCTTTTCTCGACTCACGAGTCGAGAAAGGGCCTCAGATTTGCGTTTTCACTCTGAGCTGCCTTTCTCGACTCGCGAGTTGAGAAGGGCCTCAGACTTGCGTTTTCACTCTGAGCTGCCTTTCTCGACTTACGAGTCGAGAAAGGTCATCAGAGAGGCCTTGGGGGTCTTTCTCGACTCGCGAGTCGAGAAAGGCCCTCAAAAAACATTTCTTACTTTAAAAAAAAGGCTTTTTTTTTTTTTTGGGGGCTCTAAGCTATATTTCTCGACTCGCGAGTCGAGAAAGGCCCTCAGAGCGGCCTTAGGGCCTTTCTCAACTCGTGAGTCGAGAAAGGACCTCAGACTTGCCTTTTCACTCTGAGCTGCCTTTCTCGACTCGTGAGTCGAGAAAGGCCATCAGAGGGGCCTTGGGGGTCTTTCTCGACTCGCGAGTCGAGAAAGGCTCTCAAAAAACTTTTTTTTTCCTACTTAAAATAAAGGGAAAAAAAAGTTTTTTTTTTTTTTTTTGTGTTTTTTAGGCTCTAAGCTACATTTCTCGACTCAAAGGCCTCAGAACTACTTTCTTCAGAAATGGCCCTTAGAACTGGTAGTCTTCTTATTTGTATTGTCTGTAGCACCACTTGCATTAACTTGATTTTGCCTTTCTCGGTACAGATCGCGAACAGAAAGGACATAATCGGGAGCCATGGAAAGACCCACTCATTGTGGAAAGAGGACGAGAAGAGGTTGGTGACATGCATTGGTAAGGCTAGCGTGTTCAGATTTCTATTCTCTTCAAGTTGCTCTTGTGGCTTGGAACACCTCAGACCTTGCTCTGCATGCTGTTCCTAGTAGGTGGTCTGTGTGCGAAGATGATGTAATATTTATGTCAGCTCGACCATCATGGTACCTTCAACCATTGTAAAATACAATGTAATGAAATTATTTATGAATAAAAATTTAGGGCAGATCAGCACTTTTCAGAGAAATAGCATTTTCAGAGAGATAGCATTTTCATTAGTTTTAGTTGTGCTCTTTATCTTCTTGACTCGCTAACCAAGAAAAGTAGACCACGTAATTTTCCTTAACATTTTTTTCACACAGGAAAACAGGCATCTTCTAAAGCAATAATGCGGTTTTAAAAGTTTCCCTCGTCCTTTTCGTGTAAAATAACAGGGTTCCAAAAAAAAGTGGGAATGGAATGAGGCCCACTTTAATTAAATGCGACTTATAGCTATTGCATGCATCCATTTTTGCATTGGGAAGTTATGGTGTTATACGATCTTTAAGCAGCTTATATACACACTTTGAACTTCTGAAAACTGTTGCAAAGAGTTGTTTACATCAAATATTGCTCCAGACCATGAACATATGATAAAATAAATAAATAAGGGCCTACAAAATGTTAATTTAAGTCTAATTCCGCGTCAATGGGCACCATAGAATATAAATTATGACTTCTTCCAGACTGTAAACCTTTAATTCATAGGGACACTTGCTTTTCCAAAAGTCACTATTCCACTTTTCAAAAAAGTGAGGGAATCGCCCTTATGTATAATCCATATTAATGCAAACGATGGGAGCTCTTTGCTCTATTTTCTAAAAGTAGGATTTTATACTTTCTAATTGGCCAACAACATAATGGTTACTAAGAACTACCAAAAATAGTATCTAAAGAAAGATAGATAGATAGATAGATAGATAGATAGATAGATAGATAGATAGATAGATAGATAGATAGATAGATAGATAGAAATTTTAGCGTCCGCGAAAACCCAATCGGGTTATGGGACCCAATACAAAAGATGGGGCGTAGGTCCGATGACAGTAACAAAAAATACCAACATAACAAAAACGCAACAAAAATAATAATTAGCTAAGCACGGGCACATGAGCTAAGTGTACCCAAACCATGGGTTCTGAGGCCACTGGTCTCGAATGATTGCTGTACCTCCCCGATACACTGCCCACTTTTGCTACAGCCTAGCCTCTCGCACTTTACACAATTCCTGTCGTCGTCTGGTCAGCTGGAGCGGAGAAAGATGGGTAAAAGCATGTTAAGGTGTACCACTTTTGGAACCTGCAAAAGTACATACACTAGGTACTTTAGAACTGGGTACTTTCTCATTTTTCTTTTCATTAAAACTAGTACAAAAGTTGAAAATAAAAGTCAAGGACGTGTTAATATTCAAAGTTAGGATAAATATAATGCTATCAAAGACCAAAATATATATAAAAGTTTTAAAATGGACCTTTTATTGACATATTACACAGGTACCCAGTACCCAGTCCTGAATACCTTTTTAGGTACTTTTTTAGTCACTAAATAATACTTTTTAAGGGACACCCTAACATGCTTTTACCCAGATCCTCTTGAACCGAGAAGTGGGTGCCTTTCAGATGACTTCCGTGCTGAAGGACATACAGCCTGTCCTGTGGGCTATTGAACTGTACGACGATATGGCGGGGTCGGTCTGGCCTCTGAGCCCCAACCCTGCGTGCTGTAACAATGGCGGGCCTCTGAATGTTCATAACATCTGTGAAGAAATTAGCTGCGTGTTCTACGTCCAAGGCGGGATTTGCCTCTGGCACACCCACAATGCGCAAATTCAAGCTTCTATCCACTGCTATCTGAGCGAATTCTGCTGCCTGCGTGCTCCCATGATCCTTATCTGGCATGCCACTATGACCCTGTGCTTGCGAGCCACCTTGATCTTTATCTATCATCTCCACATCGGTATCCATATGAGCCTCTGTTTGCACCCCGTCAGCAATGCACGTGCTCTCAAGGGTCTGGGTTTCAGCATCCGTATAGAATTTTGGGCAAGAGGAGAAAGGTGATTGCGGGGTTCCTGCTTCCAAGATGGCAGAGTAAAGCAAATTTAGTAGCTGGAAGAAAAGCTTACCTTCGAAGGAAATCGTCGGGCCTGCAAGAGATGCATTCTGCAAGGTGTCCAGAAGAAGATGCTGGTCTGATGAGGGCAAGAGCGGAAGGATCCGTGCCTGAAGTGAGGCGTGCTGATGTATGAGATCAAACTTGGGAAGCGGGAAATGTTCAAGCCATGTCACATGGAGAAGCTCCACACCGGTGAAGTTATGGCGGCGTTGACCACGCTTCGCCATAAGATGTGAAGAAAGCAAGGATGTAACAGGAAAAAAGGCAAGGACGTTGTTTACAGGTTTGGAAGGAGAAGTCAACTGAGCAAACTGGCTTGAACAGGTAAATTAAGCGATCTGTGTAGTAAATTAAAGAAAGGAAAATCTATCTGCTGGGGTCTAAACAAAGAAAGAAAGAAAAGGATGCTTCTGTACTAAGCTGCCAGTGGGCCAGGGATGACGCTTCAGGCGAAGGAGAAATCTAGGCCAATTCCAAAGAGACTTCCAGGATGGGCAAAGCAACGGACCGCTTAACTTATGGACTGAATATCTGCCTAATACTGAATCTCTACCAAACCCTTGATGGACTTGTGTAGCCAAAAGTTCCTGCCAGACCCTTATCACCTGGAAAGCTTCTCGTGCTGCTGAATCTATATGTTTAGGTATGAACACTTGCAAGGAGTCACAAGGAGACCGAGCTCCAAGAAGAGGCCGAACCCAGCCAGGAAGTACTGGGCAAAAATAAGACTGGGCAAAAGCCCAAAGCGCAAGAGCAGCAACGAAGAAAAGGGGAAGGAAGAAAGCAAGCATGTTTCCTACGGTCTGTCAAGACTGGTCGGCTGCCATGATGTTGGAAAGCAAGCTCAGGTACTGGATCGGATCCATGCTATATAGAGCAACCGATGCCATCCTGAACCTCTTCTTAAGCAAGGGGTCTGCGTGACTGAAGGAGACAAAGCAAGGGTGAATCGACTGCCGAATCCTGTTGCCGAAATCCTGTTGCTTAAGCAAGGGTGAATCTACTGCCGAATCCTGTTGCTAGTGTTTTCTTGATGCTACCTTGATGCTACCACCTGCCTCAGTTCACATGAGGAGGTCCTTGGGGCTTAGGCGCTCATGAAAGCGTAAGGGTGAATGATTTTCCATTTTCAACTTTTCCTTTTATGAAATGAATGCCATGAAATATGACCTCGAGGTCAATTCAAAGACAACAAACATGACCAAGGTGACTCAAGGTCAATTATGGATCTTTGCATCTTAAAGGCTATCACATAAAGATTTAGGCATTGTGTACTACAAGATTTGAAAGCACACGCATGAAGAATGCATTTCATTCGGACATTCGGCAAAATAATGAAAAGATCTCCTCTTGTTACCTTCCCTTAAGCAATCCATAATGAGTGACTTATGACCCAATAACCCAATATTGGATCTTGCTATGAACATGCTATTCAGAGTCGATCTTCAGTGCTTGATTTCAATGATAGAAGCCTGACATTGCGTATTGTTGGGCTTCAGGAATAGATAGGAGGGTGTAAATTTCATAGTGGTACCCCAAAATGCGCGAAAGCACCAAGCACCTAAATTCGAGCAGTTACAGTTTTTTTCAGAGGCAATTGAAATGAACTAGTTTATTCCGGAATTGAAGAATGATAGCAAGAACTGATACAAATTCCCGCCATCCAAGAAATCCTGCTATCCAGTAGAATCAACTAAGAAATCAATCTCGCGCCCAAAGAATCAATCCATGTCATCGATCCCTTCCTCCTCGGAAGAGGATTGCTATTTCTGGAATAACAACCTCATAATTCGTTACTCTAAATTTTGATCGAGGAATAAGCACTAAAGCACTTAAAGCAAGTGTCCGAACAGTGCTTTTGGGGTACCACTATCAAATTTACACCCAGGATGACAATTAAAGAGAAGGCTGAAGAGTTCTTAACTTCTACTATGCATGTATAGATGGAAGGAGTTGGTGTAGCCTACTGATATGGAAAGAGGTAGAAGAGCAAACCACATCATATCTTAGTTCAGTTTTCTGACATGGCTAGTTGTCTTCATGTATTGCACGATGGGGTGTAATCTACGTGGATTACCTTTTTCATTTCAAGAATATTAGATATTACAATAACAAAATTTTGAGTTAACCAAGGTACATGACGCTCGCTCAGCACGGAAGTGGGTAGTATACGGAGGAGGTCGAGCAGGCATTCTTGATCATCCACGTACTGATCCTTGTTTTAGTTACTGATTATTTTTGGCACAGTATTTGTGGAGTAGATGTCCTCATGTTCTCTAGCCTCATGGCTATTTATTTCATTTTGTTAAACTGCTTTATGATGGAGCCATGCCCCCTTGTCAATATTGGACTTTATGCCGTACTCATCGTGCCATCTTATAGCCCTTTGTAATCTTCATGGGCGTTAAATTATTATCTGTCTACCTGCCTGCCTGCCTGTCTGTCGTTTGTATTAAAATAAGAGTATTGAGGTTTGTAGTTTCTTGAGGTATTACAATATATAAGAGAATGAAGATTGGAACTACTTTCTGGTTTGCTGGTGGAGTCGGGGACCTCCATCTCCATTCACTAACAAAATAGAAGCAGGAGAGCATTTTTGCATAGAGCTCTTCGCAAAAATCGAGTTTTTGCAATTTTTTTAAAAATTCGATAGAGGGATTCACTTTTGGACTCCAACAATGTGTTTGAGTGACTCGAAGGGGGTTTTTTTGGTCCACTTCCATAAGTATAGTTAGGAGTTAGAGTTTTTTTACCACTAGTTGACGTAAATTCTATATGCTTGTCATAAAATTTGTCTTTAAGAAATCGTATATGGGGTTTGGCAAGCTACATATTCTGTAGTACTAAAGTTGTTAGCGGGCTTCCATTTGGTAGTATAGGGAGATGCTATGTGACAGCGCGACATTGCATCTCACCAAAAAACTGTGACTCTTGGTTGCATACTTAATTTCATTTGTCCTTTTTACCACATTCAGACCCAAAAAAAATTTTATATATGAATCGAGCAAATAAGAAGAATATTCTATAGTGGTCTGTCTTGCAAAGGGTTCCGAACCCGACCCAAAACCTAATGTTTGTCGCTATTGGCTGGTCATACTTAAGACTTTTATTTTATTGGATTCGCCATGTCTTATTGAGACGTTACTCAGGATGAAGTTTTACAAGTAGCTGTTGAGTGTTTGCTCGTCAATGACACAGAGACTCCTGCAATGAACATTCTCTTTGTAATCTTGATTTGGAAAGAGGTCACTCCCCCGTCTACTAGAGCGCAGTCCGCACCGCCTACAACATGCTTACAATCTCATCCATGCTCACCGCACTATAGGCCTGATGGTTCTCATCAGCATTGTCCTCTGCCTTATGGATCACTCCATCGAATACTGTCCAAAGTAATCCACCTCAATACTATGCTACTTATGAAAGTGACTATCTTCACATCTCTCATGTCTGATCCCCTCAGGTTTCTCAACCTGATTCTCCACAATAGGTTCATGTGCATTAGACCTTTCCTGAAGAATCAGGCCATGTGTTGGTCTATCATTTGGGTGAAATACCAATCAATGAGAATGGTGACACTGTGCTTAAAAATCTTGATTATCAGCAAGGGTCCTATAACAAGTGGAGTTCTCATTGAGCTGAAGTTGCTGAATACAGTACCCCAATAGGATAGGGAAAAAGGACTGAAATTATGGTCCAAAAAACATGCTCCGAAAATAGACAATCATCGAGAGCATAGAATATTATAGCATCCTATAGTCCTACGTGAACAATTGAATCGGTTACTGGTCCGCTTT
This sequence comes from Isoetes taiwanensis, assembly GCA_021234155.1. Classification (NCBI taxonomy): domain Eukaryota; kingdom Viridiplantae; phylum Streptophyta; class Lycopodiopsida; order Isoetales; family Isoetaceae; genus Isoetes; species Isoetes taiwanensis. Next base: position 8,950,284 of record JAJEKV010000043.1, read on the forward strand.
CGAATATTAAGGACCAACCGTAATAGGCGACTTTGAGTCCATGTTAAAACAAGATCTGCTGAAGAACCTGATAGATCCATTGTGAACCTAGAATGCTGCTAACTCCAGACCAACCTACAAAAATTCAGACAACCACACGTTAGGTGGTTAGGTGTCCTTAGTAGGGACAAGATATACTAAAGGTACACAGCTGAAGAAGATAAAAGGGGGAGGACCGGAGGTCGCAGGACCACGCCGGATTGAAAAAGGGGAGGGAGAAAACCAGTCGACCAATTTGGTGCAAACTGCATAAAGGTGCATGGAAGACCACCAAATGGTACTGCCTCGGAGGCTACAGTGCCACGCCAAGCCAAGTTGAAGACTGGAGGCGTTGTTCCTCAGAGAAGACTCCAAAAAAAGGATAGCATCTCGGAACCAGGCACTAAGAGCCAACCACCCCATCCTTCATCGCTGGCATCAAAACCCAAGGTAGACTTGACAACAACAGGGGGCCATAACGGGATCTATCAAAGTGAAGAATAATTGTTTGCCATAAGAGGAGCTCTTGACGCGCAAGTGATGACAAGGCAAAAGGGGTGTCCCATAGGTCAGCATTGCGAAGGTCAAGATGAAGGCCGTATGACAGGGCAGCACATAAGTGACCAAAGAGTAGGCGCAAAGATTGGATGAATCCCAAGAATTGAGCACTCTACGAGCAGTGACCAGAGTTGACATAAGAAGATCAGCACAGATGGATAGGACCCTATTCTTTTTTGCAGCCGAGATGCGAAACACCCCCTCATGAGAGTCAACAATGAAACCCAGGAAAATGGTGCGATGGGAAAGACGGAAACGACACTTTTTCCAGGCCAAGAGGAAGCCCACCTGCTGCAAATTGGCGATGATATGAGATTGAAGAGAAATTGGAAATGACTGGCAAAGGAATAAGATGTCATCTACATAAGATAGGCAACGAATGCCTTGGCCACGCCAAAGCCGAACTATTTGTCTGACGAGTTTGGTAAAACACAAAAGTGGTTGTAGCTAAACCAAAGGGAAGGAACTTGAAATTAAAGAATTGACCGTCTAGCTCGAACCCCAGGAAAGTGCAATGGGGAGGCCAGATGGCAACATGATGATAGCCGGATTTCAGGTCAACTGCAAAGAGGAAGTCATTTTGTTCACATAAATGGGGAAGCAATTCTAAGGATCATAACGAATGGAGGGTGTCGACAAGAAGATGTTCAGAACTCGCAGATCTAAGATAAGGCAAAATTTATCAGGACCTTTGGGAACCACCTCCAAGGGGAAACAGAAAAAGGGGCGGAAAGGGACCAAAGATGCAACACCTGTTTTAAGAAGGTCAACGACAGCAGAGTGGGCAAACTCTATATGGGCGGGAACAGACGAATGGTTGGGTGCTAAAAAGGGGACTGAGGGAGGCTCAGAGGACCATGGGAGACGATAACCGAATTGGATCCAACTCAAAACTTGTTGTGAAGAGTAGAATGATTGCCAAAAAGGTAAGGCTGCAAGAAGATGACCTAAAACAGCAGAAGAGGAGGCTAAATCATCGGAGGTAACTGGGTTGATAAGGTGGGGGATGATGGAGGAAAAGGGCGTACATTCTGGAAACATGACAAAAGATGTCAGAAACAAAAAGACACTAAACATGAACAGCTAAATCATTCATACAAATTCCTAAATAAACTTCCACCAAAATGCTCTAAGAGACCCAATTAGGATAGAGATAGAAGCAATAAAGCATGTCTCAAAAACTAGATGCCTATCCTTCCTAACAAGAAGCCATAAAAACAACTGGACCTGATGCCTCTTAAGGCGATGACCAATAAACAAATTCTATTTATGCATAGATCAAATAGAAAAAACCAGCCTTACCCAAACGTCCATCCTTTGTTGTTAACCTTTTTCCAAGTGGTCTCATATTTTAACCTTTGGTCATTCCCGAACCATGAACTAAGTTGTCTCATTTTTAGCCTTTGGTCTTTCCTGAGCCATGAGCCATGAACCAAGTGGTCTTTTCTCTTTCTTTCTTTTTTTTCCCTAGATTAATCCTTTTCCTTTTGCTACGGGGTTGCATTTGATGTCTAGCTAGATAGTTTTGTTTTGCTAAAGGGTTGTCTTTGGTAGTGCTCAATTGCTTGGGTCATCTTTCAGGCTTCTAAATTAGGTTGTTTACTGTATAAAGGATTCCTATCTAGTAGGAGGTTGTGTGTAGGTGTTATTTTAGATTTACCCATTTAGGTTGGTTTTAAAGATGGGCTTAGAGGTGGATCTTTGGGTCTTGTCGATGGCCATATTGCTTGATTGATGATCTAATTTTCTCCTTTTGACCCCATAGGCTTAGGTCTAAAGTGTTTGGGGATTGTTCTTTGGGTAGATAAGGTCGGTTCTTTTTGTTGGGTCAGTGTAATCGGATTTTAGGTAGTTAGTTTATCTTTTTTTACATAATTTTAGTTGTTCCAGCTAAGTAGATTTGTTCACTCCCGTATAGGTCTTAGGTTGTCTGGTGGCTTTCCATGGAGGTCGGGGTTTTTGCGGTTTTAGTTATCAGTTGCTCCTGGGGTTTTACGGGTAATACGTATAAGTCCGTTGTTTTAATTCCTTAACCTAGGTGTAATTGGGCAGAAGGGTTTGTTCATTCGTTGGTAGCTCATATGTTTTGTTTCCTTCACTGCATTAGTTTCTGTAACCACATCGCTTCTCGTGGATCTCACTAATGATGTTTTGATTGTGCGAAGTTCTTTCAGTTCTTATGGCAGATCAAGCCACCTCGAATGAGGTCCGCACTTCCCTCCGCGGTCGCAGAGGGAAATGGGTTGCCACTAATGGGCCGCTTCCTGCACTTCCTTCCCGCCGCACCCGCACATCCTTTGCACCTGAGGCTCCTAATGTTTCGGCCGTCTCAACCCCTTCAATCCCCATTGGAATCACTCCGCCTTTGGTTTTGTCTGCTATGTGCTTGGGTTCCTCGAGTTTGCCCCACATGTTTGTAGCTGCTGGGCCTTCTCGAGTTGCTCCCCCTATCTCATTTGCATCAGTTTCCATGCCTCCTCCTCCAATATTCTCTCATGCCACGGCCGGTCCCTCCATTGGTGTAAGTCACCCTTTGCCTTCTATTGGAAATCCAGCACCTTTGCCTGCCCAAGACCTCTTACCACAATTACTTCAAACCTTACACCTTCAGATGTCTCAAATCCAGGACTTGCAAACATCTTTATCTGCCCAGTCTTCTGTCCATGAACAAATTGAGGCCCTGCGGTTTGAGGTGCGGGAGCGTGCTGCACATTTGATGCTAAAGCGGGGGTCTTCTCATC